>RPFO01000213.1:4626160-4666160 GCA_009746045.1 Mesostigma viride
GCCAGCAATAGTAACCATGACCTCCCCTTCACTTGCAGTCCTCTGCTGCGAGAAAGCCAACTAAATAACCAACGATCTACACCACCTGATCTGGCATGGCTAGCAGTACCCCTTCCATCGACGTGGCTAAATCTGCTGCTGCGGGCCCGTAAGCTGGACATCCTGCCCACCTTGAAAAGGTTGCCTTTTAGATTGGCTGCCCCGCACAGCGGCAGTCTGACCACAACAAGGAGTACGCACCAAAGAGCCTCTGCACCGCACGCCGAAGAATGCCTGGGTCGGCCTCGGTGCCCATGATGGTGTACGTCTGTGGCAGTGACACGTGGCGACGTCCAGCCACAAAACGGGGAACGACTGAGCGAGATGCCTTAACCAGGGCACGTCGGTGATCATGGCAAACCAGCAGCCAGGCACGGACCGAGCAAGAGACTTAGCACGCTCTAGTCCGTGTATCATGTGACTCAGCGGCAATGACACGGCCAGGGCAGCCAGCCGCCAGGCCCAGTGGGAAACGCCCATGGCGTCACGTGAGCATCAAGCCCCACTGAGACATGTACCTTGCAACGGGCCAATGATGGGAGTGCGGCCAAGTTCAGACGATTTGGTCTGTGTGCCGATCAGGATTACGCCATGACAGGTACGGACACGATCGTGCCTTGTGAAGCCGTAGCATTACACCCTCCGCATTGGAAGTTTGTTATTATGGGTCAATTTTTGCCGTATTTGCATTACGAATAACCCTGGATTGTTTGTTGGGGAGCCAGTTAGAGTCCCGGGTTTTTATTATTTAATTAAAACCTTTTGTTTGTTAGTTTGTCCTACAGCCGTTCAAGGCACATGGGTACTTATTTAATTAATAAATTTCCTTTGTTTGTTTGGTAGATATCGTACACGCCGTCCCCATTTCGGCCGGCAATCCGGCCCGGCGGCCCCCCTTCGGCGGCCATAGGCTAGAGTCAGTGGAGGTCAGTGATACCCAGAGCCCACATGAGTTAATTAATTAATTTTGTTTGTTTGTTTGTTGAGTCCAGTCCTCAGCCCCCGGAGTTAATTAATTAATTTTCTTTTGTTTTTTTTATGGTTTTCAGCCAGAACATTTTCCAGAAGCTAATTATTTAGTTAAAACTTCCAATGCGGGCGGTGTACTGGCCTCAGCACACTCCCACCGTTGTGTATATGTAATAAGTGTAATAATATATAGTAACGGTGACTCGACCAGCACTACTACGCTTCAGAGAACGATCAAGATGCAGCTCCCCATCATCCATGCGAGTACTTGCTGCCTTTTTTTCATCCTCTCCTCCTCATCCCCTTGACCCCCTCCCCCATGCCTTCCCTTTCACCCAAAGTGCCGCCCTGCCATGACCATGCGTGCTTGCGCCGCGTCCCATGTATGCTGGCGCCGCGCTATCGACGAGATGCTGCGTTCCAGTGCCGTCTGCTAGCAATGGATGTATTGATTATGATTAGCGCGTACACCTAAGGCTGCATGAGAGCCCGCGGCAATAACAACTGCTGGTCATGGAGGAAGCCGTGTTTGGATGGCCCGGCGATCATGCGGCAGGGAGACATCGGCACTTAGTTCCCTGCGCGGAGGCGCTCTACTCGCCAGGCTGAAGATCTCCACCTTGCCCGAACAGGAACTTCTTCCTAATGATCGTGAAACCAACAGTGCTATTAGTGAGTTCAGAATTATGGACAGTACAAGGGTTGCATACCTTGCCAGCCGCCGTGATGCCGTAGCACATGATCGCCGCGTCCTGGTTCTTGTCCAGCATGCCCTGCACGTAATCGGACACCTCTTCCTTGAAGAAGGTCGCCTGCAATGCCGGTCAATTGGGCCGCCGATAGGGTTGCCAATAGGGCCGCCAATAGGCGCACACAACAAGACAAAAGGGCATGCATGGGGCCGTGGTGTTAGCAGATCTAGGCCGGATGTCATGTTGGAAGTGTGGCCATGGAAACATGGCCATGGATGGTGACACAGATGACATGGCGGGCAGAGTACAATCTGAGTAATGGCGGTCAGGATCTCCCGGAGTCTTGTCCACCACAGGTGTGAGTAATCTGAGTGGCAAATCAGGTGGCCTTATCACACATTGCCATTATGTTTCGGAAAAAGCCACCAGGGGTACATACAAGCTCGCAATAGCCGTAGCAGCGACCTGTCCTAACCAGTGGTTCAGCTTGTGCCGTCACATTTGCTATGAACATTGAAGCCAAGCTAGTTCCCCGACTAAGTCTGCGTGACAACCAAAACAAAGGTAGCGGAACAAGCGGAACAAGGTCTCTTTCCCCCGCCCACCAACCCCGCGAACTCCTTGTGCTAACTTCCCCTCCCCGCCCACCCTAGCCGGCCATTTCTGGCAACAAATATACCTGATTTTGCTAAATATGAAAGAGAAACACATGCACAAACCTTGACATTTTAGCTGTTACTGATATAGCACTCCTTCAAACTGAAAACCCGTAGTGTAACAAGACCAAGATTTCCCGGGCAGGCATCATCTGGCGGAGCACATTTCGAGGAAGTTGCGAAGGCAATTTAGTTGGACAGTGTGTGAAGAAGGGAGGCAATTCGAGCAATTTCCGTTTGCGTCTACTAGTTGGACGGTGGATCTTGGCGAAAAACACCTGACTCTGCGGCTAGACTAGTACGACAAAAACAGTGTTGAAGGATTTCGCGGAAACCGCAAGACAAACTGGAACCTCTCCCTCCCTCCCTCCCTCCCTCCCTCCCTCCCTCCCTCCCTCCCTCCCTCCCTCCCTCCCTCCCTCCCTCCCTCCCTCCCTCCCTCCCTCCCTCCCTCCCTCCCCTCCCCTCCCTCCCTTAACCGAATTCGCGCATCTTCGCAAGCATAAGGGTGGTCTGCAAAATGAGCTCCGCCACTGTGGTCATAAGGTGCGAGTTAGAATGCACGTTACTTTGTATGTTGTCGCTAAATTGCAACACTTGCATCCCATCCCATCCCATCCCTCCCCTGCCCCCCACCCCACCCACAGCGACACGACCCCTTCCCCCCACCCTTGACCCGACCCCCCACCCACAGCAACCCGACCCCTTCCCCCCCCCCCTTGCCCCTACCCACCCACCCACAGCAACCCGACCCCTTCCCCCCCAACCCTTGCCCCGACCCACCCACCCACAGCAACCCGACCCCTTCCCCCCCACCCCTTGCCCCCGACCCACCCACCCACAGCGTCCCGACACCTCCCCCCCCCCTTGACCCGACCCACCCACCCACAGCGACCCGACCCCTTCCCCCCCCCCCTTGCCCCGACCCACCCACCCACAGCGACCCGACCCCTTCCCCCCCCCCTTTGCCCTGACCCACCCACCCACAGCGACCCGACCCCTTCCCCCCCCCCTTGACCCGACCCACCCACCCACAGCGACACGACCCCTTCCCCCCAACCCTTGCCCCGACCCACCCACCCACACCGACCCAGCCCCTTCCCCCCCACCCCTTGACCCTACCCACCCACCCACAGCAACCCGACCCCTTCCCCCCAACCCTTGCCCCGACCCACCCACCCACAGCGACCCGACCCCTTCCCCCCCACCCCTTGACCCTACCCACCCACCCACAGCGACCCATACAGCCTCGGAAGCCCACGTTGAAGGTCCTGTGGTGTTGGCGGTGCTAATTTCCGCACCTACCGCAGTGTCCTTGTAGAGCACGGCTGGGCATAAAAATTCCCAACTTAACCACCCACTACACCCCACCCAATTTTCCCCAACCCCCCCAACCGCACTCACGCACCCTACCTCGTCCCCTTGTCCACCCTTTCGCCCCACGCCCCCACCCCCCAAGTGAACTTTGCCTGAATGATCCAGCAAGTCCAGAGATACGATGGTCCAGAGAGATACGTGCCTCTAATGACCTCAATTTCCTCCTGCAATTGCCAACTACTTTTTTTAAAACGACAGTTGTTCATGCCGTGAAGCTTGACCCGGCGGCTTCGAGGGATGAGAAGACAGCCATAAAGAATTGATCAAACATTCCCTTCGTTCTAAGGGTAGGGAACTCTTCTGACAACGGGCAATCGTAGAGTGATTGACAAACGACTAGGGCCGGAAAGCGGTGGTAAGAAGCCTAGTAAACCGTGGCGACCTTAATCCTGTGCATATGAATCCAACAAAGGCTTACCTGGTCAACATCGGGGCCATAAACCCTAGGAAAGGAGAAGGAAGCCTCGTGGTCTCCAAAACGGTTCGCATTGCTACCCTCCGGCGCAGTCATCGTAATCGTAGTCGTGCTGTTGATGGTGATAGAGTCGACCAGTGAAGGATCCGTGACGGAGCGCAGTCGTAACGCAACGGACAGCTTTTCCAGATTGGCACAACTTTCCTCGGACAAACTGGCACATTTCTGCATAGCTACTCCAGCCTTCCCTGCAGGAGTCGGACGCGGGGAGGCAAACAGGTTGCGGGCACGTAATTCGGAACATGTCGATGACCTCGTAGCTCTGGGGCTAAAAAAACCTTCGCCCATTTTCAGACAGCTAACGTAAAACGTTGCTGTGGTAGACCGTTAATGCCCTCTCGAAAGTTTTGCTTTTGAAAATGCTGTAACTGCGTATTTCTGATGGTTGTCTAGCTTTCTGGAAAAACTGGCTTATGATTGCCCATCCCGTATGCGGGTATCATGGTTGCTTAGTTTACGAATCTTAAGTATCGTGCTTCAACTGACAATTGATTCATACTTCTCTTTTTAATATGCTTAGATAGTGTGGTTCGCGAGGCTACAGAAGAAAAACAATCCAAGAATTCCACTCGTGCGAGCCGTTGGTGGCAGGATGATGTTAATTGCGAGTAAATTATAGCTCTCCATGTAGCGTCACTACCGTGTGATGAACCCATGGACGCTCATGGAAGTATTCGTTGCCTTCAAATTCTTCATCCTGTGCTCGAAGTACCCCGCGCCGCGCCGTGCGCGCCTGGGGAGTTCAAGACCGTCATCTAGTACGTGGGGGGCAGGGGCAGCGACCAGTCGCGGTCGACCAGTCGCCGTCGACGCAAGTAGCAACATCTAGGGGCAACAGGGGGGCAACATAAAATGCGCGGCGCGGTTGGACAGGCTGGAACTCCTGGAAGGCCTACTAAGATCCAAACCCTACGGACCAAGCTTCTATCGCGTGCCGTCGGGAGGACCTGGGTACCCTGTGGGAACCTATTATATTAAAGATTCAGGTCCCATGAGTGGGCCGGTACTAGGGCTCCGGCGCCCATCCAACCAGACAAAGCGCAAATAATTAGCAACGCGTGGCGAGGCGGGGAGGCCAACGTTGGTATTTGCCGTTGGAAGACAAGCTGCTAGAGTGAGCTGCCAGTGGTTGGGGCGAAAGATCCTGGGCAGCATTGAGCTTGAAACGCCGAGCCGAACGCACGGGTTTCTCTGAACGGAAAATTTGTCTATGTCATACTGACGGTATCGACTCTTTGCAACGGCCGAGAACGCTATGGAGCAAGTGCATGTTCTGATGTTTGTCTAGTGAGGCGACCGGGAGCACCGTAGCGATGTTGCCGGTTTTCCTTCAATAGGTGCTAAGGACGGCGTGATTACTGTTGAAGCTTACGGGACAAGTAATTGAAAATGCTGGAAGAAGATTTTGAGCGCGAAATCAAGGTGCTTGTCGTTGGGAACGGTGGGGTGGGAAAAACCAGCATGATTCGCCGCTTTGCGAAGGGTGTGTTCACCAATGAGTATAAGAAGACGATCGGTGTTGATTTTCTGGAAAAGTCTGTCTACATGGAATCTTTAGGAGAGGAAGTAAAGCTAATGCTGTGGGATACAGCCGGCCAGGAAGAGTTCGACACAATGACAAGGCAGTATTACAGGGGTGCGGGCGCAGCAGTCCTTGCCTTTTCAACCACTGACAGAGCTTCATTTGACGCTATACCATCTTGGAAAGCGAAGGTGGAGGCTGAGTGCGGTCCTATCGCGATGGCTTTGGTGCAAAATAAAGTTGATCTCATCGACCAGACCGTGATCACCAGTGAGGAAGCGGAGGCAATGGCAAACACTGTCGGCCTGCGATTCTATCGTGCTTGCGTCAAAGAGAATCTAAACGTCTCAAAAGTATTTGAGTACCTGGCGGAGGCGTCCATCAAAAACTTTAGCAACGGGCCTGCGCCCAGTGCGGTCCAGCCACCACCACCGGTTTCAACGGCCCGGATAGGATCCATTTCAAAGGCCCCTGGGACGCCCACTGTAAGTGTCGGTGCTCCTCCAGGGCCTCAAGCCGTGGGCACTGTCAGCAGTCCGTCCTCTGCGAGGGGCAGGAGAGACGGTGACACCCTGAACTTGACGCGGCCGTCCCGCATGCGTACCAGTGGGAAGAAGAAACTCATGGACCGGATGGCTTGCACCATCTTGTAACCGCCAGGCATGGTGTTGATGGCTTGTACCGTGTGGGAGTGTCGGCAAGGTGGCGGAGTACTTCCCTCCTCTTTGCCCCACATGCAATGTACCACTGGAGACCGGCACTCATGTTGGCCATTTTGCGGCAGGTCCTGTTCGCACTATGGCCTCAACCTTTGATCTCTCTCGAGCCTCTCTTCTCCGGCGCTTGCGTGCTTGTAAACCGATCTATTTCATCATCCTGTCTGCGGGCAGGCTGGGGTCTTGACGCTGCTGCTGATAAGGGTCAAGGATGAGCTGGAAAGAGATCCAATAACGCAGTTGGTCGGTTTAGTTGGAATCTCTGCATGCTGCGTGTTTTTTCATGACGGTGCCTGTCATGGATGATTGACCACCCCTACAAGTTAGGAGTCAGGATTGCTCCCGTGGTGACGCTGCACGTCTATATTTATTTTTTTTTGAAGAAGATGCCTGAAGGCTGGGCCAGCACAGTCACTACAAGGGTGTAACATTGATGGATTAAGGCATCTGATAGGACAAGGAATGATTTTAACGATTTTTTTCCAGATAGCACTGTTATGACGTGGACGCCTTGCATTCTTAAATTCAAGTGCAGTTTTGAACCAACAAGCATCTTGGTATTCGACATGCGTAGCAGCATTGTTGCCCATGTTGTCTATTTTAAAAAATTTAACTAAATTATAACTTGACTCCGTTGGGAGATCATGTAGCACGTATTCCATTGCTGGTGGCGCACCACCAGCACCATTAAGCAGCGGCGCCTGCAGCTAGTAGGGCACCTAGCTCGCACCAACCAGGTAGACACCTCACGTGCCCCCCCCGCGTGACTGCGCCCAGCTCATCCTGGCCAGCCGGCACCTCCTGACGTGGGCCGGGCCCCGTGATGTTAGACGCCGCAAGGCCCGCACCTTCGTGAACAGAACATGAGCTCGTAGAGGACATGGGGGGGCTAGGCCTCTCCGTGATTTGGAAAAAGATGATGGACAAGGCCAAGTGGGCCCAGGTCATAGACGACAACGAGCCCCCCCCGGTGAGGAAGCGCCCGCGTGTGCAAACATACGGGAAGCACGCCATGCAGACAGGTCCCCTAGGGTAGAGTCGTTGTTGCTAGATTTTTGTAGATAGATGTTGTAGATATAGCTGTTGTAGATAGATAGCTTAGACCGGTAGGACTGTTTGCACCCATCCATCCATCCATCCATCCATCCATCCATCCATCCATCCATCCATCCATCCATCCATCCATCCATCCATCCATCCATCCATCCATCCATCCATCCATCCATCCATCCATCCATCCATCCATCCATCCATCCATCCATCCATCCATCCATCCATCCATCCATCCATCCATCCATCCATCCATCCATCCATCCATCCATCCATCCATCCATCCATCCATCCATCCATCCATCCATCCATCCATCCATCCATCCATCCATCCATCCATCCATCCATCCATCCATCCATCCATCCATCCATCCATCCATCCATCCATCCATCCATCCATCCATCCATCCATCCATCCATCCATCCATCCATCCATCCATCCATCCATCCATCCATCCATCCATCCATCCATCCATCCATCCATCCATCCATCCATCCATCCATCCATCCATCCATCCATCCATCCATCCATCCATCCATCCATCCATCCATCCATCCATCCATCCATCCATCCATCCATCCATCCATCCATCCATCCATCCATCCATCCATCCATCCATCCATCCATCCATCCATCCATCCATCCATCCATCCATCCATCCATCCATCCATCCATCCATCCATCCATCCATCCATCCATCCATCCATCCATCCATCCATCCATCCATCCATCCATCCATCCATCCATCCATCCATCCATCCATCCATCCATCCATCCATCCATCCATCCATCCATCCATCCATCCATCCATCCATCCATCGGGGTTAATGCTCCGTGCCTCCCCAACGGGAGCACGAGTCTAATCAATTAATTACTTGCTGGTGGGTGGGGGTGAGCGAAGCCTTGAAAACTAACTAAGCTAACTCCAATCTAATCTAGTCTATCAACATCCTACTCTGCTCAGCGCACCCCTTCCTCGGGGCCAGGCCAGGTCAGAATGTGGCGCCCTGGCTGGCCAAGCCGCTGGGGGCCGGCCAGACCAAGGGCGGTGTCGACCTGGCTGGTGCGAGCAAGGTGGGCTACAAATGCTATCCTACGCTGCCTAATCTCGATCGTCCGAAATACGAGGCATGCCATGATACAAAGACTCTGATGACAGACGCTCGGAAAACCCTACGTTAAGGACCTGTCGGAGCATCCTGTAAACCGTGCCGTCTAGCCTAGCTGCCAGTTTGGGTGGGAGTGTCCACGCCTCGGCGCCATACGTGAGCACCGTGAGGACGAGGACCTTGAAGAGCATGCGCTTGCGGTGCTCGCCTTAACCAGGTGGAGGGCAAGTGTGGCGTGCTCCTGAAGAAGCTTGAGGCCATCACCGCCCACACCGAGGCCCTGGCCACACAGGTCCCCAAGATAGCGGAGCAGACGGCCACCATTGCATCCCAGCCACCCCGGCAGGATGCTGGCGACCTCCCGCCGCTCTCCTACGCGGACCTGCTGCGGTCAGCGACCGCCTCCACCACGTACCGACGCCATCGCCACAAAGCTCCAGGAGCTGGAGGACCACCGCCAGGCCCAGCAACGGGAGGTCACCGACCGCGCTCGCCGCGAGTGCCGAGTGGTGCTACGTCGCTTCCCCCAGAAGCCAGGTGAGACGTCAACCTCTCTTGCTGACGAGCTCAAGAACCAGCTTCTTACCCTCATGGGCCTGGTAGGTGAGGTAGAACTGCGTGGGTGCCACCGCCTTCCCCACTCACGGGACAAGGCGGCTCCCCCACCAGTCCTACTCACCTTCCCCTCCCCTGAGGATAAGCAGCGGTTCCTCTCTCGTCGCAAGCGGTTGCACGACCTCACCTGGACGCTGGATGACGACCTCACCCCCGCTCAGCAACAGCAGCGACGCGACCTGTGGCCGGAATACCTCCGCCATAAGCAGGACCCCCAGAAGCCCAAGGTGTACTGGAGGGGCGGGGACCTGATGATCAACCACAAGATGTGGACGCCCCCATGCAGCGGGCTAGAAAGCAATAGCCCTAGCTTGTAACCATTGGCGTCACTGCCGCTAAGGCAGCCATGCCTAGAATGTTGCCTAGCTGTGCCAACACACCTAGTCACGTGCCGCCAACGCACGGTACACAACCAGCCATAGCCTTAGCCTAGTCCTAGTACAGCCATGCTACGCCCTGGCTATGTTCAGATTACTTGCCCACGCTCCTTGCTATGATATGCTCACATGGGTCTTATTGCACCCACAGTTTGCCGGATCGTTAGCCTGTCCTTTTAGCTAGCCGCGCCCGATTGCAGCTGTGGCATGCCTTTGGCATGAAGGAGACTGGGGGTCTCTGCCCTTTCTCCTGTAGTGCACACACAGGGATTAAAAGCACTTCGGTGCTCCGTGACTCCCCAACGGGAGCACGAGTTTAATTAATTAATTAACTGCGGTGCTCGCCCAGGCCCTTCGAGCGCCAGTAGGTGTTGAGCGAACGGAGCTTGGCCCAGGCCAGGCCGATGCGGGTGTCCACATCGTCGGCAGTGTCAGGAAGCCAACTCCCCAACAGCTTGAAGCGGCCTAGTCATTGCCTACCCATAATAATCTTCCACCCCATGCACCAGGCCTTTAAGCTCTGATACATCATGGTGGTGCAGGTGCACTTGGTGCACCTAGAGCAGGTGTATAGTATACACCCTACCCTTGCAGGAAGTAGCCCAGAATGTATTAAAAGCCATATGCCCCTTCTTAGGGATGTGTGCTACATTTACACCCAACGGAGTTATGTTCTTAATTTATTAATTAATTAATCTCCCGCGCGCACCGACTTTCGTAAAAAATTCCCCAGAATTACCAGGGACACTTTGGCGCAAAGCCGCATTGATGTAGGGTGCGTTGCCACCAGCCGGGAGAGGTGACGTCGAAGTCGACCTCGCGCCGGCGCGGAACGGCCTTAGGGCAACTGCGTTTGGGCTCAGGCGATGCCTCAGGAGGAGCCGAGTAGACCGCTAACGCTTAGGTAGTGACGATATGATGCAGACGATATTTGTTTAAACTTTTGTGCAATTATTTTTTTCTAATGAGATTAGCATAGTACTCCGTGGCATGCCTTTGCGCATGACACGCAGTATACTTACTTACTTACTTACTTAGAGTCACCGCTGCCTGCGAGGCCGGGAGGCGGAACGTACTGCAGCCGAAGCTGCAGGCGTGTTTGCATTGCTCATCGCAGCCTCCAAACTGCGTTGCGTCGTGGAGCGTATGCTCGTCATAATATTACGTATTAGCTTCGGGAAAATATATCAGCGTGTGCGTCTTAGAAAGACGAAGCGATTGTGACATTCACGGCCGAATTTGGTGCCCAAAGGTGAAAGTTATGAGCGCCACCGTCAGCCATGGCTACCTCGTGGCTCGTGGAAGATTGATTCATGGCTGATGATAACTCACGCATGTGGCAAAAACGTGATCACACCGAACTTGAATTTATCAAGCAGTTAGCCAGCTGCGCATTCCGTAATTGAAATCAGTGGAAGGAGCCGGTCCTCTGCTTGGTCGGGATATAACTGACATGCTCGTTTCGTGAACTGACACACATGATTACACCTGAATTGCCTGAAAGCTCGCCCACCACACCATGGGGAGGAAGCTACTGACCTCATCGCAGAAAGAAAAGCCCGGTTCCTCTGTAACACAAATAATCTGGCAAGTGGCGATCCTACACACTTATTGAAGGACTACAGACCTCATGCAGGGCCGCCATTCCTACACCATCACAAGAATGCGATTGCTATTCCTCGAGATGCCAGCACTCCCATGCACCCATTGGGGCCCTTTCCATCCAATGAGGGGAATCAAACTGGAGGCGCCCTGGATGGCGCGGCAAGCGTTGCTGCCCAAAGAGATAGACCCAGAGGCTCCGCTGGGCATCGCATGCGATGCTTCACGGCAGGGGAATCCTGTGGCAAGCGCCAGAACGCTCACCGCTCCTCAGCAACATTCATATGCCATGAAAAGAAGCCTCATCCAGTGTTTAAACGTCATCTTCCAGGACAGTGTCTTCCAGCACCTGTCAGCAAACACACGGGGGAAAGGATACAAGAGGGGGAGGGGGCAGGGGGGGGCGGGACGTGCACTTGTTATGCTTCTATGATTGGGAAGGATCGCTGGTCTAATAGGGGTAACTCCTTGAGTAGGGTGGTGCTTGTCAAACAAACATACAGGGAGCACAGCGGACGACATTCATATTGCCTTATTTTGTGGGAAACCAACGGCGCAAAACCATACATTCAAAAGCTGGTATTCATATTGTCTGTTCGTATCAAGGACAACAACTTGTCCCCCCCCCCTCCCCGCCCCCCCTCCCCCCACCCCCCCCCCATCCCCCCCACCCCACTTTCCACTGTAGAAGCATCACAAGAAACATCAGAAAAGGCACCACAAGAAGCAGAACAACTGCGCAAATGCCTTTTAACAACTTAATGTCCAGTCAGTCCGCAGCAGGCAAGCATAAAAACTGCCAGCCAATCCAGTTTGACCTGACATACCCAGAGATGTTGATTGCTGCCACCATCCTTTACTACCAACCGTGGTGGCAGCCAGACCACCCTTGGAGACATCCCCCCCATGCATGAACGGCCAGTTGGTTGACACCCAAATGCCCCTAATGCCCTTGTATCTTCGATAACCAAGCCTTGTAGCCTGCCGCTGCTCCAATAGTGTTTCAGAAATGCCATGTCTCTATCGTCCGAAAAGGACGCTACCTTAATCGGGTTTTCGTCAGTTAGGCCGTCAGCGCAGGAGTGTGAGTAAAATCAAGGTTTTCTTTTTGTGAGGGTTCTTATGTGTGAGGGTCTTGTTACGTGAGGGTTTCGTGTGGCGGACGCGTGGTCCAACCAGAGGAAGGGGGGTTGCGTACCTGGACGAGGAATTGAAGCACCAGGAAGCCGATGATGGGCGTGAAGTCGATCTGACATAATTTGTTGCGGGTGGGGATGATTGGCCCCCATTTATCGCGTGGGCCAGGTCAGACGTGGGAGGACGAGGGCAACAGAAACATGCAGTGCATGGACCAGACAAGCGGCGCGCTCTGTGAGATACATCATACATGAGTGAGGGGTTCATGAGCGATCCATCCAGGATGATCCAATAGAAAGGGACGATACCGAACGGCAGATGCGCATGATCATGGCTTGCGGTCCAGGGACAGTTGACGCGCGTCCAGGGATTGACCAGGGACGCATGCAGAACGGTAGCAGGCATTAACCAGGATGCATGCAGAACGGTACCATTAATACAAACGCGAAATGCAAGGGGATGCGACGTCAACTACCCTTGAGGTGAGCGGAACTTGTTGAAAGGCGGATACATAAGTAGGCAACCGCCCACCGCTCACCTGGCCTCCCACCGGGGGGATCATGTTGCGGAACACATTCAGGTAGGGGTCGGTGATCTGGCGCAGGGTCACCCACGGCTGGCCGTCCCTGCGCACGCCACCAGGGAGACCAGCCAGCAAAGGATGTGACAAAGGCGATGTTCCACATGGCATGAGCGTGGGAGCTTCCACATGACACCAGCATGGGAGCTATGACATCAGCGTGTGATTCTAATACCTCATACATTCGCAAACAATCGCAGCATCTGCATTATCAACTCGCGCATCGACTCCGCCTTATCAACTCGGATGCCCACGTTATCAGACCGGCATATCTCATTGAGAGAAGGGATGCTGCCCATGGCAGGATGGGTTGACGGCCCGACCAGGCAGACAAGCTGCTGCGCGAGTAGCTCGCTACTGGAGCCTACCAACTACTGAGTGTGCCGCGTTTCAACGACTTGGTTGACAAGTGGGCTTCCATGCAGGCACGAACATAACCCCGACTACACGCACGGTGGGTGAAGAGCTCAAGTGCCTGCCACTACTACTACCAAGCAAGGCATGTCAGCACACTTACAGCTGCGTGTGCACGCACCATTCGCCAGCCCGTGCAGGGGAACCCCAGCCACTGCTGCTACAGGCTGTGTGTGCACTCACCACTCAACGTTTGGGAACTACAATCACTTACACTACCGTTGTGCGCGCTCGCCAATGCATGTTGGGGGGGAACAACCACTCGCCGCCACATGTTGGGGGCGAACAACCACCCAACACCACGCGATGGCGACCAACAACCACTCAACACCACGCGATGGCGACCAACAACCACTCAACACCACGCGATGGCGACCAACAGCCACTCAACACCACGCGATGGCGACCAACAGCCACTCAACACCACGCGATGGCGACCAACAGCCACTCAACACCACGCGATGGCGACCAACAGCCACTCAACACCACGCGATGGCGACCAACAGCCACTCAACACCACGCGATGGCGACCAACAACCACTCAACAACACGCGATGGCGACCAACAGCCACTCACACCACGCGATGGGGACCAACACCCACTCGCCGGCACGTCTTCGTACACTACCCTAGTGGTAAAAATCACTCTGCGACAAACAACTTTGCGAACCGACCTCGCCAACTGCTATTTTTTATGGGCTTCATTTTGGGTCGCCGAAGTTCAAATGGTACCGTGTCGCGTCGCTCAGCCCTAAGTCTAGCCAGCGAACGCGTCGCGCCACCATCTTCAGACAGCTATTATTATTTCATGAAGTATACTATAATCAGTGCTACCCAATTGATCAATCAAATCACTTCTAGGTAGGTATTTATTAAATAAAAAGGTAGGTCCGAGCCACTGACCTTAAACAAGTCGATCCGCTCGCAAACCTAAAACTTTGCCTTCATTTTGGGTCGCAACTAAGAATTTCACATTGTTTTGGGGTCGCAAAGTAGTTTGTCGCAAAGTGTTTGATCACTACGGTACAGATCGACTCACCACTCGATGTTGGGGAACCAGGTGAGCAGCACGCGCAGGAAGAGCAGCAGCAGGTACATCTGGCAGCAGTACGCATGAGGCACGTGCGAGGGCACGCACGCGGCACAGGCAAGGGCAGCGCCAGTGGGTAAGAACAACACAGGCAAAAGCTGTGGGCAGGGCAAGCGTGTGTGGGCAAGGCAACCGTGTGTTGGGCAAGGCAACCATGTAATTGGCAAGGCAGGCGTGTGTTGGGCAAGGCATGGAGCAGCGGCGCCAGTGTTTTGGTTAGCGGCGGTACACCCCTGTGTTTTGGTTGGCAACGAGAGGCAACACAGGGGAAGGTCCTGCAGGTGGGTGAGTAACCCAGGCTAGGGTATGCTGGCAGCAAGGGGACACAATGGGAGGGTAGCTCGAACCAAGAGGTAAGCATGCCAGCTGGCCACATGATGACGGCGAGAACTATGTGACCCACCCACCCACCCACCCACCCACCCACCCACCCACCCACCCACCCACCCACCCACCCACCCACCCACCCACCCACCCACCCACCCACCCACCCACCCACCCACCCACCCACCCACCCACCCACCCACCCACCCACCCACCCACCCACCCACCCACCCACCCACCCACCCACCCACAAAAGTTAAACTCAAATACTACTCAGGCATGCAAGACCACACGGATGAATCATCACGCCTGCGCAAGCGACAGGGATACGCGAGAGGGAGCGGGGGATGTGCAGTGAGGGAAACAGCACGCGTGGAGCCGAATTGCAGCCATGAAGCCATGGGGCCGATGGGCAGCCATGAAGCCATGGGGGAATGGAAACCCGAGCAAGCGTGGGCTCGCTTCGATGAGACGCGAAGCACGTGCAGCCGTCCTTGATGACGCAGCCCGACTGGATAAAGCTACCTATTTTGTTAAAGGAGACTTACTTCAATTAAGCAGCCTAACCTGATAAAGCCATCCTATTTCGAAAATACATCCTTATGCCATAAAGCAGCATAGCTTTGATAAGGCAGCCCACATTGAAGAAATGGCTTACCTTGATAAAGCTGGCCACCGCCCCCCCAATGAGTGGCAGCGTCCCTGCCAGGCCAAGGCTGGCCGAGAGCATCACCCCTGTGCACAGTACAGAAGTCACAACGAAGCAGGGATGGACGGAAGGCAGTCGGAGAAACGAGGCAACACATCGAGGCAACAAGGACGAGGCGAATAAGGCAACGAGAGCGCTTGCGAGCGAACAAAACCGTTGGGGCAGGCAGATAGGGAACTTTGCTATAGTACCACACCACTAGGCTCATGTTGGAGAATTGAGGTCCGACCGACCCAGGGCTGCGCTCTGAAAGGTGGAGAGCTAATCTAGCGCTCATGTATGACCCGAGATTCTCAAACGTGATGCCTAGCCAGGGGTGCACTTTGCAGCTTTTAGACCTACTTGAGGACCTTTTAGCCCAAAACCAGCCCTGCGATGTTAATCCCAAACCTCCCAAATTTTCAGGGTCTCAAAATCTCACACCTGGGATTCTTAGATACGAAGCTAGGGGTGTACAAGATTCCGGATTTCCAACGGTCTCCGATCCAACGGTCTCGATTGGGCAACGTGAGACTTCCAGGGACGGGCAACCGGTGAGTCCACGATTCTCATTTGCAAATGATTCTGGCTTGTATGAGAAACGGCCCCTCTAGAGTGCAAAAGGAGAGGGCAGGTAGGTAAAGGGCAAGAAATACCAACACAACACAATGACGCAATGTACAGTGACCCCACATGTGCCAATGACAGGTAAGAAGTACGAAGCCGTGCAAGGTTACAATAATGAAAGGCATTCAAAATAGGTGCTCCCGATGTCCTGCCTCTTTGTGTCTTTCCCTCCTCCACCCCCTGCATCCCCATGCCTGCCTCCCTCTGTTTCCTGAGCGGTTTAACAACAACTGCTTGGCACTCAGGTCACAACCTAACTTAATTAGAGAGAATGCTCTATTCCCAAACTATGTAGTTGCCTTGTCACTTGCAGCGTTTCAATGGATGATGTATGAATGGTCACGGCTTTACTATTGCCTTTATCCCCTAGTTTAAAGTGCCTGGATACTCTGTCAGCCAGCAAGTCCCTGGGCAGCTTTGATTTTTCCAACAGGATCACGCTCACCATACCATCTGGGAATATGGAACACATGCCAATGATCAAGCATACTTCAAGTCTCCAGCAAGGAAGCAAACACATGCCAAACTGATAAGGTTGGCCTACAAAACGCCGTAAACACATTTGGCAAAGCGTGAAGGAGATATACAGTGGGGGATAAATCAAGACGACGGGAAATGACACGCCATATTTCTGGAGACTGACATCGACGCAAGTTGTTGGCAGCCGGTGGCACCCCAATAGCAAAACCATGACGGCATACATGCATATTTACTTGCGTACCTAAATCTTCAAACCTAGGCACGAGAGACTCATGGTGCGAACGGTGTAGGCAACAAAGTGGTTAGATAAACATAAAATTGTAAACATACCAGAGCCGCCGCCCGCAAGCAAGGCAGGCCCTTGCGCAGCCGCTGCAATGGCAGCAGTGCCGAGCTTCACGGCCTTGAGGCATTGCCTGGCCAGGCGAATTACGCCCCTCAACGCGTTCAGGCCCTTGCTAATAGATTCGATGAGCTTAGCCTGTTCAGCATTTTGGGGGAGAGGGGCAGGAAACGCAGCCGCGGGGGATAACGACGCCGAGGCTGCCGTCACCCGACGGGCAGCGCAGGCGCGGTTGCGGTTGGGAAGGGCCAGGAATCCGGAATTCTTCGGGAGTGCCCGGCCCAAACCTGCAGCATAAACACGACCACTGGTTCTCGTCAAGGGTGTATTTCATTATTTACTGAAAGCAACTGGCGAAAAGAGGCGCTGTAGATGCAATACATACACATAGATTGTCGTCACAATACGCACCATTGCTTAGGCCCAGGTTCGGGGTCTGCCTTGCACGCAAGCTAGACATTGGCTGAGGGCAACAGTTCCTCAGTTGGCTGCCTCCAACGCTAGCGAAAGACATTGCCGCGACCGCCATTGTCGGTATTCCAGAACCTGCAATGGCTGCTCGTCGAGGGATGGAGGAAGCACACCACGGTCTGCCACTTCTACCGTCTTCGCATTTTTACGAGCATTACCACGGGGCACATGTAAAGCTGGTCGCATGGGCGCTATGTCCTGGCTAGGTACAATAGGAAACGCACAACTGGAACAGCAACTGGAAATCCTTCGGTAGATAGGGATATAGGAAACAAATGGACTCAGGATAAGCTCTGGATAGGTCTCAAGTCTCAACGTTCAACATGCGTTCAAAAGACCGTTCAGACGGAGCAATCAGGGCATGCTGATTAGGCAAGCTCGTACAGCCACTACGGAAATAAGGGAACGGAGATTGTTCCAAGGTGTTGTTGTTGTTTTTGTTGTTGTGTCCCACGCCGCACATGGGCAGCAGGTTCCAAGGTGTAGTAGTGCATTACTGAGCGTCGCCAACTGGACATCCGTCCTGGCCAAAGAAACTCGGGCCCGCCCCTTGGAGCTCTTCCATGCTCTCCTGGGACGCAACAGGGTGTTTACTTGCATTCCTCACGGTGACCTTACAGTACGCGCGTCACTTGGCTCCCCTGGTCACACAATGCTCCTTTCTAAACCTTTCACCTATCACACTACCCTCAGAGGGTAACCAGATGGTCGATACGTGGTACCTCTTCACCTAATGATATTCCTATTGGTTAATAAAAATACCCATTTACCCGGAAACTCGGGCCCGCCCGGCGCCCGCGGCGTTGAGTTGAGTTTAGTAGGGTTGGGTCCACGAGTACTAAGTCCACGAGTAGAAAAGGCGAGTACCGAGTAGTGAGTACTACTCACTACTCGGTACTCGCCATTTTTTTGGAGCCCGAGTAGTGCTCGGTACTCGTACTCGCCGACTTTTTTTAGCCCGAGTAGTACTCGGTACTCGTACTCGCCGACTTTTTTTAGCCCGAGTAGTACTCGGTACTCGTACTCGCCGACTTTTTTTAGCCTGAGTAGTACTCGGTACTCGTACTCTTTTTTTACTGACTAGGTTGTCCCCAGTTAACAAATTAACAAATTAACAAATTAACGCCGGCGGACTACCTGCGGACTGCTGTACGTGGAGTCGCCGGGCTACAAGTTGCGTACTTGACCAAACTCAGCCTTAGAGGCCGCCGCACCAATTTTTACTTCTTTTCGTCACATGGCTTGCGTTGGGTTCATCGACGAGCATCGACGCTCATCGACGGTGCAATCTGACGGCGGAGAATAAGTTCGCCACAGCATAGCGCGACGCAAGGGCTAAGATCCGACAACGTGACATGCAAAGCTTTAGACCGCATCGCTAACCGGAAATTCCGTCCAACACCGTCGTACAGTACTGCCAGTCGACCGCACCTCTGCCTCTTAACCGTCGAATGCGCAATCGATCTAGAAAGTAGAAACGTCTCCGCGACACTTCCGCGATTTCAGTACTTTCCGTCACCCTTGACAGTTGTCGTACAATACTGCAAATTTACGCCAATAGAAACTCGCCTCCAAACATATATCTCGATAGAGGCATGCGTCTTATTTAATTTCAAGGTACCTCTTAATTAATCTCGCCCCCCGTTGTAACACCGTCCCCCCGTTGTAACACCGTCCCCCCGTTGTAACACCGTCCCCCCCCCCATAAATGCGTCCCCCCCCCGTTGTAACACCGTCCCCCCCCACGTACAGTACTTTCAACCGCAGCTCTGCCTTTTAACCGTCGAATGCGCAATCGATCTAGAAAGTATCCGCGATTTCAGTACATGCCGTCACCCTTGACAGTTGTCGTACAATACTACAAATTAACGCCAATAGAAACTCGCCTCCAAACATATATCTCGATAGAGGCATGCGTCTTATTTAATTTCAAGGTACCTCTTAATTAATCTCGCCCCCCGGCCTCCGCTAATTTGCTAATTTGCTAAATTTGCTAAAAAAGAGCCAAATTTTACCCCGACTCGCCGACTTTTTTGAGCTCGAGTACTACTCACTACTCGTACTCGTGAAAGTATCAGATACTCGAGTAGTACACGAGTAGTACTCATGAACCTGAGATGGTCGAGTAGTACTCGAGTAGTACTCATGTTCTGAGGACAATCATCATGGTAGCGAGACATTCGACACGGGTCGACACTGGCTGGCCCGGCCTCACAAGTTCGCAGCCGGCTCGGAAAGGAAAAATGCCACCCACTGCCCTGCCCACGGCTACCGCCGCCATCATTCTCTTCTTGTCATCATGTCGGACTTGCAAGGCTGTTGAGCATTATTATTTATTTGTTGTCTCTTTTCATAAAGTATTGTTATTTTCAGAAAGTATATATATTTTTGGCCCGTTACTTCATAGTTTTTTTTGTAAATTTTAGGGAAATTATATCAGCCAATAGTATCGCAGGTACTCGAGTAGTACTCGAGTACTACTCGGTACTCGTACTCGCCGACTTTTTTTAGCCTGAGTAGTACTCGGTACTCGTACTCGCCGACTTTTTTTAGCCTGAGTACTACTCGTTACTCGTACTCGCCTACTTTTTTGAGCTCGAGTACTACTCGCTACTCGTACTCGCCTACTTTTTTGAGCCCGAGTAGTACTCGGTACTCGTACTCGCCAAGTTTTTCTGAGCCCGAGTAGTACTCGGTACTCGTACTCGCCGACTTTTTTTAGCCTGAGTAGTACTCGGTACTCGTACTCGCTGCCAAAAATCCAGCGTGGACCCAACCCTAGAGTTTAGTGTTGGTAGTGAGAAAACAATGTTTGCCACAAAGTTTTACTTTATTTCACTCAGATAAAAATAAGTCTCAGTCGGCAGCTGGCTAAAAATAAGGGGTTTTAACAGCTTTTACCTGTACTTACGGCATGCTGGAGTCTGGTTTACGCTGGTTACGCAGACTTCCCGTCTGGATACGCCGCTAGGGCAGTCCACGGCCTGCTTGGAGTAGCTCGCAACCAGGCGCGGCGACGATCCCCGGTCTGATTCTGGTCCGGGGGTGAGTTTTTAACTCATGAGAGGGGCTAATAAAATATACCCATTTCCCCGAAAAAGTTTTTAACTCATGAGTGTGCGAGCCAGAACCCGAGTGTGTGAGGTGTGAGGTACTGAGAGAGCAAACATTGTGCGTAGCTTCGCCTTTTAAACAATTCCAGGCTCAGCTACTGGGTAGCAGTTATGATCTACCTACAACGTGGCCACACCAAACCGGGTCTTTTCTGACTGTGTGGCAGTTACAATCCTAACGTGATATCAAGCCAACCATTCACGACCAAAGTTCAAGGTCAGTCACAGAATGAGTGGGTCACTTATGGAACAGAACTTAAACATGCGGCACATGCCCGTCCATGCAGTCCAGAGCTAGCACTAAACTATAAGTACTAGTTTCAGGCAGGTGCGTCGATACTTCTGACATTAGATACCGTGTCCGGTTGTCCGACAGGGTCAGATGACGCGCGATGGAACGCGTGATGGAACGCGTGCCCCATCGATCACGCGTTTGCCCCATCGATCATTGATGGGGCACTACTGTACGGCAGACATGCGGTATAAAAGGTTGGGCATCCGACAGTTCAGAATGGCGGGCCGAATATCTGACGGTCAAATCTGCGAGTGGTACCAGGCAAAAAGGAATCACAGTGATCGCAGGGAATTTGGCTGTGCACTTGTCCCACGCCGTGGACAAGTCGATACTTCTGACATTAGATACCGTGTCCGGTTGTCCGACAGGGTCAGATGACGCGCGATGGAACGCGTGATGGAACGCGTGCCCCATCGATCACGCGTTGATGGGGCACTACTGTACGGCAGGAACGCGTGATGTAAACGCGTCGCCGCCATGCAAGCAGCCATGCTGGAGCTGCTCCGGATGTTTAATTTGACATCTCTGACGTTCGTCTCCACGTTCAAGTCCCGACTCACGATCACGAGCTTCAAGAATCCAGGCTAGTCTGGGGCCATTCCTGCAGTCGCGCATTAATAATAAGAGTTAGTTATCACGTAGATTTGCGTCACGTGATAAGCAGTCGCGCAAGGCGTCGGAACTGACTGCCTGAAGATGGCTGGAAGGCGTGTTCCGAACAGATCTGCAGTGGCGTCGTCTTGGTGGGCGATGGTCATCGTTGTCTTGCTGGACTCTGCAACGGTAAGTGACGGCCTGCTGTTGCCGACACCTATCAAGTGGCATTCCCGCGAACCAAAAATTGGGCTGTATGATCTTTAGGACCGGTATAAAATCTATTTCATAATAAGTTTGGCCAGAAAATTCGAACGCAAACGTGAAAGCCATGCATGGGCGCAAGCCGCCATGGCCTGGTCGTTTTCCGGATTGTAAATTGTATGTGAAATGTACCCTGACCCCTTGACAGTCCTTTGACCGGCCAGAACACCTCTACAACTTTGTCAGAAGTATGCGAACCCTAGTACCATGCTGCGAGGAAAATTATAAACTTTCGATCTTCTCAGCTAAACGCTTCCAAATTCTCAATAGTTTTCAGTCCGAGAAGGGGCCGATGCATCGGCTCTAAGTCGATTTTTGGCGGAAAATCGGCGGCAAGACCAATTAGGGGTTAAGGCTCGCTCCTCATGGGTTGCATGTGCTCTCTGACTCATCTATTCATGTTCTTGATCTATTAAACGATTACATATGTTATCCTCTTCCCAACGGAAGTAGAATATTTTGTGATTACCTAATAAAATTATTACTGAAGTTGCCCTCTGCCATCGAAGCTGCGATCATGAATATGAAGGGATGAATAGCTCAATGGTGGTAAGGCATTTTATTTTTTTCAATTTAATCTACCAGTAATGTGCCTCGGGGAGCTAGCTTTTAGGTGGGATGGGTAGATGAATCAATCAAATTTTTGTGGAAAGGTCGAGCGGCATTATTATACAGGGTATACATCTCGCAGCTTGCATGCAAGCAACCACTTCAGCCCTTTTAGAGTGGCCGAAAAAAAGTTTCCAAGTTGCACCTAAGTTGCATACGTACAGGTGCACGTGTAGTAGTATGCAGTTACTGAACCGCATTTATTTTATGTACTGACTAGACTGTTACTAGACTGTCCGCAGTGCATGTGCAAGGCGCATCTTTTGCATGGGCCTTTCTTTTGGGGGCCGGCATGGAAAGTGGCTATGTTGTTGTTGTTTGATTGGTTGGCTTAGACGCTGGGAGATTACACCCTGCAAACTTCCAACATCTGCTTCAATGTCTCTCTGTTGTTATATCAAAGTGATAGCTATTTATGGTGTTTGGACTTACCTATGACACATTGAGTTTTTCAACCGTTTTCTGCTTCCGTGCCTTACAAAATTAAAACGCAGACACGCCTAAAACTGGTGCACTTGCTGCCATCTGTAGATCAGTGGTATAGTGACTGCTCCTAATTGCGTATCTGCCGCCGCTTCTTCTGCTCCTCTATCTAATGCGAATGATCTGCGCACACGCAGGGACCCTTGCTGGTGGGACGTGCTGAAGTCATCCTTGGTACGGCGCTTAAGCGAGAATGCGCACTATGTGATGTATTGGATGTTGATCATGGCTCACATGGCCAACGTCCGCGCCTCTGGTGTGCCGCCTGGCTGGGGTGTCACTCTCTTTCTGCACAACTTACATAGTACTAACTGCCAGCATTTATCTGGGCGCAGCCAGCAAATGAGGCGCAAGAGCTCTGCCTACCCGCTGTAGCTAAATACAGTGTACCCTGGTCCTTGTAATAATGCAAGGACTACTGCACATTGCATGACAGCATGAGTGTGATCAATTTTTTTTACAAATGGAGTGCAGCCTGGGCTTGGTCATGATGTAGTCCTCACCCCATCTGGACATCCCCTGGGGACCTGCCGATGTGCGGCTGGCAGCTAGCTCTCACCGTGCAGTATGTCCTCCACACCTACTTAAGTAGTCATCAGCTGGCAGCTGTGCGTACTGGATATGAACAGTATGCTTACTAGGCTTCATCCACTTTATACTTTGACAGCAGCCACTTTCATTTTTCTTTTTCAGATTGAAGTAACGCTCAGGTTCCATGAAGATTAATGCCTTTAGTGCCTATTTCCGCAACTAATATGGCTGTCAAACTACGGCATGTGCTTAGAAAAGTCCCGTCTATCGAGCTTCGATCATGCGTCAGTGATGTCACTGCTGGCCCTTTGCCACAAGGTTCAGTGGTCATATACAATGACTGCCGCCCAGCTGGTTACACTGCTATTGGCCTGCCCAGTGTCTACCGTACCTAACATTTGCCAGCTTCTTCTGCATGCATCACCGGGAATGGCCTGTTCACGACAAATCCTGTTTCTTGGTTTATGGACAATTGGACGAGGCGAGGTGCCTTGAGCTCGGTACTTGATTGCAAGTCTGACAACCGACTGGCGGAGCCCGATGTTTGCTCTCTAAATACCATTTCCTGATAATTCCTGAAATGGCATGCACGTTAGGCACCACTGTTACTAAGTGGTGCCTCAACACAGCATGTTGAAGCTCCAGTTTTGCAACACTTCTACATTGCGTGCATGCTCCACGTCAATTATCAGGCTCAATTCTAGCAGTACTAGGCTTGTCGATATCAAGTAACGTGCGTGTTTACAACTTGCCCGTTGAAACTCTACGGGGGAGCCAATTTTCTGAAGAACCTCACCCTTATGCTTGCAAATTCGGGACAGATTGGGTGGAGGGAGGGAGGGAGGGAGGGAGGGAGGGAGGGAGGGAGGGACGGAGGGAGGGACGGAGGGAGGGAGGGACGGAGGGACGGAGGGAGGGAGGGACGGAGGGAGGAGGGACAGAGGGAGGGAGGGACGGAGGGAGGGACGGAGGGAGGGACGGAGGGAGGGACGGAGGGAGGGACGGAGGGAGGGACGGAGGGAGGGACGGAGGGAGGGACGGAGGGAGGGACGGAGGGAGGGACGGAGGGAGGGACGGAGGGAGGGACGGAGGGAGGGACGGAGGGAGGGACGGAGGGAGGGACGGAGGGAGGGACGGAGGGAGGGACGGAGGGAGGGACGGAGGGAGGGACGGAGGGAGGGGCGGAGGGAGGGGCGGAGGGAGGGGCGGAGGGAGGGACGGAGGGAGGGAGGGACGGACGGACGGAGGGACGGACGGACGGAGGGACGGAGGGAGGGAGGGACGGAGGGAGGGAGGGACGGAGGGAGGGAGGGACGGAGGGAGGGAGGGACGGAGGGAGGGACGGGGGAGGGACGGAGGGAGGGACGGAGGGAGGGACGGAGGGAGGGACGGAGGGAGGGAGGGACGGAGGGAGGGACGGAGGGAGGGACGGAGGGAGGGACGGAGGGAGGGACGGAGGGAGGGACGGAGGGACGGAGGGAGGGAGGGACGGAGGGAGGGACGGACGGAGGGACGGACGGAGGGACGGACGGAGGGACGGACGGAGGGACGGACGGAGGGACGCACGGACGGACGGACGGACGGAGGGACGGACGGAGGGACGGACGTAGGGACGGACGGAGGAACGGACGGGCGGGCGGGCGGAGGGAGGAACGGACGGGCGGGCGGGCGGAGGGACGGACGGAGGGACGGACGGAGGACGGACGGACGGAGGGACGGAGGGACGGACGGAGGGAGGGAGGGACGGAGGGAGGGACGGAGGGAGGGACGGAGGGAGGGAGGGACGGAGGGAGGGACGGAGGGAGGGACGGAGGGAGGGACGGAGGAGGGACGGAGGGAGGGACGGAGGGAGGGACGGACGGAGGGACGGACGGAGGGACGGACGGAGGGACGGACGGAGGGACGGACGGACGGACGGACGGACGGACGGACGGAGGGACGGACGGAGGGACGGACGGAGGGACGGACGGACGGACGGAGGAACGGACGGGCGGGCGGGCGGAGGGACGGACGGAGGGACGGACGGAGGGACGGACGGACGGAGGGACGGAGGGACGGACGGAGGGAGGGAGGGACGGAGGGACGGAGGGAGGGACGGACGGACGCAGGGAGGGACGGACGCAGGGAGGGACGGACGGAGGGAGGGACGGAGGGACGGACGGAGGGACGGACGGAGGGAGGGAGGGACGGAGCGAGGGAGGGACGGAGCGAGGGAGGGACGGAGCGAGGGAGGGACGGAGGGAGGGACGGACGGAGGGAGGGACGGACGGACGGAGGGAGGGAGGGACGGAGGGAGGGACGGAGGGAGGGACGGAGGGAGGGACGGAGGGAGGGACGGAGGGAGGGACGGAGGGAGGGACGGAGGGAGGGACGGAGGGAGGGACGGAGGGAGGGACGGACGGACGGAGGGAGGGACGGACGGACGCAGGGAGGGACGGACGGACGAAGGGAGGGAGGGACGGAGCGAGGGAGGGACGGAGCGAGGGAGGACGGACGGAGGGAGGGACGGACGGAGGGAGGGACGGACGGAGGGAGGGAGGGACGGAGGGAGGAGGGACGGAGGGACGGACGGAGGGAGGGAGGACGGAGGGAGGGACGGAGGGAGGGACGGACGGACGGAGGGACGGACGGAGGGAGGGAGGAGGGAGGGACGGAGGGAGGGACGGAGGGAGGGACGGAGGGAGGGACGGAGGGAGGGACGGAGGGAGGGACGGAGGAGGGACGGAGGGAGGGACGGAGGGAGGGACGGAGGGAGGGACGGAGGGAGGGACGGAGGGAGGGACGGAGGGAGGGACGGAGGGACGGACGGAGGGACGGACGGAGGGACGGAGGGACGGAGGACGGAGGGAGGGAGGGAGGGAGGGAGGGAGGGAGGGACGGAGGGAGGGACGGAGGGAGGGACGGACGGAGGGAGGGACGGACGGAGGAGGGAGGACGGACGGAGGGAGGGACGGACGGAGGGACGGACGGAGGGAGGGACGGACGGACGGACGTAGGGACGACGGAGGAACGGACGGGCGGGCGGGCGGAGGGAGGAACGGACGGGCGGCGGGCGGAGGGACGGACGGAGGGACGGACGGAGGGACGGACGGACGGAGGGACGGAGGGACGGACGGAGGGAGGGAGGGACGGAGGGAGGGACGGAGGGAGGGACGGAGGGAGGGACGGAGGGAGGGAGGGACGGAGGGAGGACGGAGGGAGGGACGGAGGGAGGGACGGAGGGAGGGACGGAGGGAGGGACGGAGGGAGGGACGGAGGGAGGGACGGACGGAGGACGGAGGGAGGGACGGACGGAGGACGGACGGAGGGACGGACGGACGGACGGACGGACGGACGGAGGACGGACGGAGGGACGGACGGAGGGACGGACGGACGGACGGAGGAACGGACGGGCGGGCGGGCGGAGGGACGGACGGAGGGACGGACGGACGGAGGGACGGAGGGACGGACGGAGGGAGGGAGGGACGGAGGGACGGAGGGAGGGACGGACGGACGCAGGGAGGGACGGACGCAGGGAGGGACGGACGGAGGGAGGGACGGAGGGACGGACGGAGGGACGGACGGAGGGAGGGAGGGACGGAGCGAGGGAGGGACGGAGCGAGGGAGGGACGGAGCGAGGGAGGGACGGAGCGAGGGACGGACGGAGGGAGGACGGACGGAGGGAGGGACGGACGGAGGGAGGGAGGGACGGAGGGAGGGACGGAGGGAGGGACGGAGGGAGGGACGGAGGGAGGGACGGAGGGAGGGACGGAGGGAGGGACGGAGGGAGGGACGGAGGGAGGACGGAGGGAGGGACGGACGGACGGAGGGAGGACGGACGGACGCAGGGAGGGACGGACGGACGAAGGGAGGGAGGGACGGAGCGAGGGAGGGACGGAGCGAGGGAGGGACGGACGGAGGGAGGGACGGACGGAGGGAGGGACGGACGGAGGGAGGGAGGGACGGAGGGAGGGAGGGACGGAGGGACGGACGGAGGAGGGAGGGACGGAGGGAGGGACGGAGGGAGGGACGGACGGACGGAGGGACGGACGGAGGGAGAGGGAGGGAGGGACGGAGGGAGGGACGGAGGGAGGGACGGAGGGAGGGACGGAGGGAGGGACGGAGGGAGGGACGGAGGGAGGGACGGAGGGAGGGACGGAGGGAGGGACGGAGGGAGGGACGGAGGAGGGACGGAGGGAGGGACGGAGGAGGGACGGAGGACGGACGGAGGGACGGACGGAGGGACGGAGGGACGGAGGGACGGAGGGAGGGAGGAGAGGGAGGGAGGGAGGGACGGAGGGAGGGACGGAGGGAGGGACGGACGGAGGGAGGGACGGACGGAGGGAGGGACGGACGGAGGGAGGGAGGGACGGACGGAGGGAGGGACGGACGGAGGGACGGACGGAGGGAGGGACGGACGGACGGAGGGAGGGACGGACGGAGGGAGGGACGGAGGGACGGAGGGAGGGACGGAGGGAGGGACGGAGGGAGGGAGGGACGGAGGGAGGGAGGGACGGAGGGAGGGACGGAGGGAGGGACGGAGGGACGGAGGGACGGAGGGACGGAGGGACGGAGGGACGGAGGGACGGAGGGAGGGACGGACAGACGGAGGGACGGACGGAGGGACGGACAGACGGAGGGACGGACGGAGGGACGGACGGAGGGACGGACGGAGGGGTCGATGGATCGATGGATGGATGGATGGATGGATGGATGGATGGATGGATGGATGGATGGATGGATGGATGGATGGATGGATGGATGGATGGATGGATGGATGGATGTATTGGTTGATTTATTTATTTATTATTTTATTTTATCCCCTATTCCTACGTATTTTCTCACGTGTACGGCCTAATATAAGCTTCGCCAATTCTGGCGAACCTTACGGCCCTTCCGAAAATTGGCTCCGCCTGATAATAGAATCTAGGATGAGCTAGTGCATTGCACTTGTGATGTCTAAAACAATGGTATGTGCCTTAATTCTCCCGTTTCTATGTCATGTTCTGGTCTCTCTTTGTTTTCAGGTACAAATGCGGGCGGTGAAACTCTCACTGGGACGAGTTCTAGTGATACCATTTTTGCCTTGAGTGGCAATGACGTCGTTCTCGCGGGTGCAGGCGACGACGTCGTTCTCGCGGGTGCAGGCGACGACGCGTTGTCCGGTGGCGATGGAGATGATTACTTGTATGGAAACGATGGGAACGACACCATTGATGGCGGTGGCGGCGGTGACATGGTGTTCGGGGGTGCAGGCGACGACACGATGTCCGGTGGCCATGGAATTGATGCCTTGTATGGAGAGGATGGGGCTGACACCATTGACGGCGGTGCCGGCAATGACTATGTGTCTGGGGGCGCAGGCGATGACGCAATGTACGGTGGCCTTGGAAATGATGGCTTGCATGGAGGGGATGGGAACGACACTATTGACAGCGGTGCCGGCGATGATGGAGTTCGTGGGGGCGCAGGCAGCGACACGATACTGGGTGGCGATGGAGGTGATCGTTTATATGGAGAGGATGGGGACGACACCATTGGCGGCGGTGCCGGCTTTGACTGGGTGAAAGGGGGCGCCGGCAACGACGCAATATCCGGTGGCGATGGACATGATGTCTTGTATGGAGAGGATGGGGCTGACACCATTGATGGTGGCAATGGAGATGATTTCGTGTTTGGAGAGGATGGGGCTGACACCCTTGATGGTGGCGATGGAAATGATGCCTTGTTTGGAAACGATGGGGCTGACACTATTGACAGCGGTGCCGGCGATGATGGAGTTCGTGGGGGCGCAGGCAGCGACACGATTCTGGGTGGCGATGGATATGATAACTTGTCTGGAGACGATGGGAACGACACCATTGACGGCGGTGCCGGCGGTGACGTGGTGTACGGGGGTGCAGGCGACGACGCGATGTCCGGTGGCGATGGATATGATTACTTGTATGGAAACGATGGGAACGACACCATTGACGGCGGTGCCGGCTACGACTGGGTGTTTGGGGGCGCAGGCGGCGACGCGATGTCTGGTGGCGATGGGAATGATGCCTTGTTTGGAGAGGATGGGGCTGACACTATTGACAGCGGTGCGGGCGATGATGGAGTTCGTGGGGGCGCAGGCAGCGACACGATACTGGGTGGCGATGGAGGTGATCGTTTATATGGAGACGATGGGAACGACACCATTGACGGCGGTGCCGGCAACGACAGGATGCTTGGGGGTGCAGGCGACGACGCGATGTCCGGTGGCGATGGACATGATGACTTGTTTGGACAGGATGGGGCTGACACTATTGACGGCGGTGCCGGCGATGATGTAGCTCGTGGGGGCGCAGGCACCGACACGATTCTGGGTGGCGATGGATATGATTACTTGTATGGAGACGATGGGAACGACACCATGGACGGCGGTGCCGGCAACGACTTTGTGTCTGGGGGTGCAGGCGACGACGCGATGTCCGGTGGCGATGAAAGGGATGCCTTGTATGGAGGGTATGGGGCTGACACCATTGATGGTGGCAATGGAGGTGATTTCGTGTATGGAGGGGATGGGGCTGACACCCTTGATGGTGGCAATGGAGGTGATTTCTTGTCTGGAGACGATGGGGCTGACACCATCGTCGGCGGTGCGGGTGATGATCGCATTTTTGGGGGCCCCGGCAATGACGTCCTTCGAGATGTAGCCGGCAGGGGTGTGACCTTGAGTGGGGATGGGAACGACAACGGCTATGCGCTTTTGGATGGCGAAGAAGGCGATGACTGGCTGTTCGGTGGCGCGGCGAACGTTACGGTCATGCGGGGCGGACCGGGTAACGATGTCTTGGTGTGCGAGGGCCCCCATGATGTTGGTGAGATGGACGGCGGTGACGGTGATGACATCCTCCTGCCCTGCAGTGACAATGGCATCATCACCGGTGGTCGCGGGCGCAACATCATTATCGGCAGCAACCGTACGGGGATTGTGACGAATTCCGCAGGTGGCACGGACGTGTACGCAGGTAAGAACAGGGATAGGTAAGAACAGGGATAGGTAAGAACAGGGATAGGTTAGAACAGGGATAGGTTAGAACAGGGATAGGTAAGAACAGGGATAGTTCACTACCAAGTCCTGTCTTTAGAAGGTTGAAATAGGCCTAACCAATAACCTCACTATTATTTGTTTAACAGGTCACCACTTAAAATGGATGCCTTCTACAGGGTATCCGTAATGCATTACAGTCATTCCCGCGTTAAGTTACGATTCTTAAGTTTACGTTCCGGCGTTAAGTTACGACGCCAAGTTTTTGGCTGCGTAAACCTCAGCGCCCACCTTTCCGTAAAGATCTGGCGGAAAAAATGGACTTCGGGCGACTTCGATGCTGCAGCTGGACCGGGCTTGACGAGAGCTGTCGATTGCCGTATAGAAGTCCGTCAGAGGAGGGGGGGGTGGGCTGCTAGCCTAATTCTACCGCTAAGGTTACCTACCCGCGTTAAGTTACGTTCCCGCTTTAAGTTACGACGCCCAGATTTTGGCGGCGATCGTAACTTAACGCGGGAATGACTGTACCTATGTGCTTGGTCAGGGCCCCACTTAAGTTACAGTGATGTATCGAGGCTATGTGATCATGAAGTTAGGCCTTCCCATCAATTTTGAAGTGAGGAGAGGTATGTGGCATGGTTGGTGACTAGGCTGGTATGTCATATGACCAAATATATCACCTTGGAATCTTGCTATTCACCACAAACACCCCTACAGGCTGAACAGGATGTAACTGCTGCATGGTATACCCAGCCATGCAAAGGGGGGCCTGTCCTTGTGTAAATGTATAGGGTGCACCCGCAGTGTTGCAACAAGAATCGCAACTTCACAACTTCTAGGAGGACCGAATACAAGCGTTACAAGCCTAATTTTAGCTGGCTAAACTGGTTGTTGCGTAACTTGGTAACATTATGACTCCTCGCAGAAATCAGATATATATTTTTAAACAGAAGATGCCGCGGTGTGCCTCGTCTACTTGACCTTAGCAGAAGTAGACGATAAAAAACATTTTGTGCAATTCTTGTTGCGATACTGCGGGTGCACCCTGTTGTGCGTTAGTGTGTCCTTGCTTGAATTTCCTATTTAAGTACTCACGGCTGATACCTGCATCAAGGGTAAACGGTTGCATTATATTGGCTTGATCGTCCTATGAACCCTTGTTGGCTGTGGGTTTGCAGTCTGCATGGGGGTCAACCGCACAGGCGAGGACATCAGTGGGTGCCACCCTGACCAAGTCTGCTTCTTCCAGTCCAATGGGACGCGCCCTGAACCCCTGCAGCCAGGCGACTACTGCCGCCATGACTGTACGTGCGATGATGCGCCTGTTGCGACAAAGTGTTGCGACAAAGCATGCAATAGCGTTCTGGAATGGATTTCTAGCAATGCGTGGCTTATACCCCCCCAGAGCCTCTGGAACCTCTCGGCCCTGGCTGAGTTATCCCCTTGGACTCCCTCAGTGGAACCCCCAGCCCTGGCAGAACTCCTGCAAAGTGCATTGGTGCCTTCTGCTGATGCCTGCCGCTTAATTCCTATCGGACACGGGGGCAGTTTGTAAACGGGGAAGAAAGTGGGGGGAAAGCTGGTCAGTCAAGAGGCTCTTTCTGGTTCTTAGAACATTATTGGGTAATGCCTGCCGATGCCAGAACACGACTGTGGGGTCAAGCATGGCTGGCATTCTACATATGCATGACATGGCGGGTCCAATAGCATGGTTTCTTGGGGGAAAATATGTCCAGGCCTTTGGTCTGTGTGAAGCTGGGAGCTGGCAATATTTTATCTAATTCTTATGGATCCTTGAATTTCTTCTCTAAGAACTCCGTTCAATATGCCCCTTTCCCAAACCCAATCACGTCTGCCCTCATCGACACATCTCAGCAGTTAAGATCTTGCAAGCAATTTCCAGGAAATTAGGCATTGGAAGTGTAAGTGTTGATGCTTGATAGATCTACCTTCCTCTGCTATTTACTATCCATGTCCCCTTGCAACGCTAGTAAGTTTATGGTGGATGAAATTACTTATATAATGAAGTTACTATGGATCAGATATGGATTAGATGTAGAGTAAATAATTGATCAATGTCACTAATAATTTGTTAAAATACTTGACTTGTTCTCAAATTGAAAAATCTGGGCCTACCTACGGTGGTTTTGCTCCCCAAACGCGCAGGGTGCAACCTGCTGGCGGCGGAGGCGTATGACGTGCTGACCCTGCCCACCTGCCCAGCTGTCATCCTCTGCAAATATTCCGTTGGCTTCAACCTGAGCTGCGCCACCAGCGCACGCAAGCCGCTCTCCAATGATAACCTTCGAGCTGTGCTGGCCAACTACCTGGCCCTGCCGCCCTGCAGCGTCGAACCCAGGCTGACTTATGATTCCTATGATCGGTTTACCCTTAATTTCTCGCTGCATTTAGACAACGCCACGGAGACCACTGCTGTGGAGACCCTCTTGGCCGGCCCCAGCCTTAACGTCATTCTGGGCGAGCTGTTTGCATCGGCGTCCGCGAATGCCCGAGTAGTAGCGAGCATGACCGGTGCATGCGATGCACCTTCGGTCACCTCAGACCCCCACATCGCCACGGTCAGCGGCGATAAGTTCGACTTTGGCGGCGTGCCAGGGGGGTCGTACTGCATGCTGAGCAGCACGCCAGTGCACGTGAACGCGCGAATGACAGGACCAGTCACACCCAGTGGCGCTGCGGCTCCCTCAGGAAAGACGTGGATGGACCAGGTGGCCATCCTGTACAAGTCAGATGTCATTGTGGTCTCGGCCGAGTCGAATGGGACCAGCGTGCCGTTTGCTCTGTCCTTTGGCACCGTCACCATCAACGGGGTACGTTCCTATCTGTAGTGCAGTGTTCATTTGGAATGCAGTTTGAGTAAATAGTTTCAACGGGATGACTGCATTATTTACGTTGTGCTTTTGTCTGTAACGAATAAGTAGTTTCTGCAAGGTGCCCTTTTCTGGCATGAGTGGCGATTGGCTGGTATATGCCGTTAACTCTTTCCAAGTGCAGTCCCTCCCTCATGCATGGAGGTGTCGCTGTGCTTGTCACCACCATCAGCATGCTGTGTGTTCTTACCTGCTTTATAACTCGCACTAAATTACTGTCTTGACTGTGTACTTCACCATTGTGTTTTTGTGGGCCCTTTGTGAGGTGCAGGCAAACTTCCCAGTGGTCACAGGCGCTATCAGGCGGCTGCCCTCCGGCATGCAGCTGAAGAGGAGAAAAACGCGCGTTGTCGTAACAATTAAGAAGGTGCTTACGCTTGAAGTCGAAGTGGTTCGCGCCGCTTTTTGGGAGGCGGGCCGTGGACCTGGCAGGAACTTCCTCAACCTTTCGGTCAAGGAGCGCAACCCCAGCATTGCTCTGCACGGGCTGCTCGGGCTGGCTTCTGGTGCTGATGTTGTTGTTGACAACTTTAAGTCCACTTCCATCCTTGCTGCGGATTGTGGAGATAGTCATTTTGTTTCTGCCTAGGTCATGAACGTGTTGGTTCAAATCAGATGGTTGTTAGTGCCAGGTACGCTTCTAGAGGTAAACAACTGGGGACCAGACATGGCACTGCCTGTCAAGAGCATCAATCATGTCTGCCAGAATTTCAGTGAAATTTGACGGGATGGTAAGGTTGGCAGTAACAGGGCAATTAGGCGATTTGTTCTGAACAGAGCAACATAGCCTCGGAGACCAAGTTGCTGTTTGATCAGCAGTGGGCTCTAATACTGGTGTGCGCTTTATAATGGCAGATTAGTTGTTACATCCCTAACCTTCGTTTGGGTGTAACAATGCCTAAAATAAATTAGTTTAGTAAGTCGAAAGTCATTTTGATATAGTTGAGACTTTCGATAGTGATTATGTGAGATTTGGGGTCTTGGCCGAGTTATTCCATCATTTGGCCCAGGTACCCCTGGCTTTGCGTTCGGTTTGGTGTGTTTACTGGTATGTACTCGGGACCGGCTCTTTTTTTTTCGATAGTCATTATGTGAGATTCGGGGTCTTGGCCGAGTTATTCCATCATTCGGCCCAGGGACCTCTGGCTTGGCATTCGGTTTGGTGTGTTTACTGGGCGGTACTTGGGACCGACTCTTTTCTACTGTTTGCGTGTTTGACTCGAGTTTATATTCTACTGCGTTGGCTCAACGTGGTAATTTCTCGATTTCTCGTTTCTCAATATTAAATCAGAAAAGCGTTTTTCATTAAAAATCTCATTACAGCATGACAATTACATCACCTCATGGCACAGTGTCTCTAGTAACGGGACGCAGGCGTCAGCTGCTGACGCGTCAGGCTCTGACGCATCATGGAATTTTACCCCGTGCGTCAGCCGTCGGACGCGTAAATTTTGTCCGGGCGTGAGGCGACTGACGCGTAAATTAAGCTGTCCGTCAGTAGTCTGACGCGGACCAAGTCCTCAGGCGTCAGGCAAGTCCTTGTCTTACAGGTACGGTAGTGCAGGCCACAAGCCACGGCGTGCAAACAGGGTGGCTTGCCCACAGGGTCGGGCGTGTGAGCCTTGACAATTGATCTTCTGCCACCGCGTCTTGTTCTGCATGGCAGTCCAAAGAAGGGAGAGAGAGTGGATGCGGTATTCAAACTGGGCTGGGGCCACTACTAGGTCGGCCAGCAACATCTGGATGTAGTTTGTGGCATGTTTCCCTACCCTTTTGGGAATGCCCTTGGGGCCAGGCCAGGTCAGAATATGCCGCCCTGGCTGGCCAAGCCGCTGGGGGCCTGCCAGACCAAGGGCGGTGTCGACCTGCATGGCTGGTGCGAGCAAGATATCCTACTTGTAAATGTTATCCTACGCTGCCTAATCTCGTCCGAAATACGAGGCATACCCTTCAATACAAAGACTCTAATGACGGGCGCTTGGAAAACCCTACGTTCAGGACCTGTCGGAGCATCCTGTAAATCGTGCCGTCTAGCTTAGCTGCCAGTGTTGGTGTGATTGTCCACGCCTCGGCGCCATACGTGAGCACCGTGAGGACGAGGACGGCCTTGAAGAGCATGCGCTTGCAGTGCTCGCCCAGGCCCTTCGAGCGCCAGTAGGTGTTGAGCGAACGGAGCCTGGCCCAGGCCAGGCCGATGCGGATGTCCACATCGTCTGCGGTGTCACTGAGGGAGCATACTCCTCAACAGTTTGAAGCGATCTCGGAACGGGACCTCCGTCCCGTCGAGCAGGCGCGGCAGCGGTGGTCTACTGGAGGCCCCAATCACCGGCCATCGCCTCAGTTTTGACACTAATCTCCAACCCCACCGCCCTCGCCTCCAGGCCCAGATAGTCCAGCCAGGTCTGAATGTGCTCGGGGCGCGCGATGAGGGTGGTGTCGTCCGCATAAATCAGGTCGGCCAGGCGGTAGCCAGTGCTAACCCCGCCGTGCTCGCGCTCGTTAAGGATGTCCGGCCACTTGCCTGGCTCGAACCCCTTAAGAGTAGTAAAGCGCGCACGTGCCCGGCGCATGACGTGATCCACGACAATAATGAACAGGTATGGGGACAGGACACAACCTTGCCACACCCCGTGGTGAAGTATGGAATGGTGGGGTGATGCCTTCCGGCTTCCGCATGCAGTCCGCACTACTGCCTGCACGAGCCCGGCCCTCATACAGTCGACGAATGGCAGCAATAAACGCTAGTGGTGGCACTCGATCCAGAGCTAGGATGGCCCAAAGAGCCTCCCAGAGGACCGTGTCAAAGGCCTTGATATAGTCAACAAAAATGAATACCAGCGGCATTGAAACTGTCAGGGCAAAGGCGGCGCACCTCCTCCACTGTCAACCGGCGCGCAACAAACACAGCCATGGATGACAGTGTTACGACCACGACGGAAACCCATCTGAGACTCACCCAGGTGTGCCGGTCCAGCGCGGCGCGGAGCCTGTGCAGCATCATGCCGGCATGAAGACCTTCAGCGCGGCGCTCTGGAGGCATACACCCCGGTACATAGTTACCGGGGTCAGCAGCAGAGCCCTTCTTGTACAGCATGACGCGGATGGCCGTCTGCCACTCAGCAGGCGGAGGCTCGTCAGAGAGCAGGACACGGTTGCAGAACGCCAGCAGAAGATCCCTCACCGCCGGGTCAGGGGTCTTCAGCAGCTCAGCCGAAAGGTGGTCGGCACCGACCGTCGCGTCGTACGTACCGCAGGCGAGCAAGCGGTCGCCGTCCAATTCCAGTTCAAAGTGAAGGGGTGGACGACGTCGTTGGTGGCAAGGCAGCCCTCCTGCAAGGCGGGGACTTGGTAGTCCGCGGCCGAGGAGGGGGGCGCCGGCGGCGGCGGGGGTCCGGCGACCACCGTCTCGGGGTGAAGCGGCGGGGGGGGGCGCGAGCCCCACCTGTCAAGGAAACATATTGTGGGCCAACCAGCGGTCAAGGCTTACCGGCGCCGTGCCGTCCCCCGTGTGCTCCACCGGGGACGTGCGCTGCCGCCGGCCGCCGAGCCGGTCGAGGTGCAGGTATCACATGTCCTTGCCCTGGTTGCGAGCTTGGCAGGCCTTGGCATCTGCGATGCACTGGGCCGCCTCTGTGTCCTGAGCGTGCTCGTAGGCCTCCACGAGGGCGGCCTTGAGCACCGGTTTCAGCAACGGGTCCTGGTTACGCTTGAGGCGGTGCCGGGCGGCCTTGAGACCTTGGGGTCCTGTTGGTAGAGCGGGCCGGGGCGGCGGCGGGGCATGACCGGCAGGTGCCGGGCCGCCAGCAACGGGGCACAGACAGGCCGCAAAGCCCACAAAAATGGCGGCGTTGGGAGCACCCTTGTCCAGGCTCTCGTCGACGTCCGGCGGCGCCCGGGCGTCCAGGGCCGACAGGTACTCCAGTCGGCACCGGTTCCGCGCGTGCTCAGCGCCCGTCCAGTCCTCAGGATCTCCCTGGACCGGGCGTAGGGCAGACCAGTCAGGGCAGGCCACTGGGGCGCGGCGCTCGGGGATGTGGAACCGGAGCCGAATGGTCGCGCGCACCAAGTTACCAGTGGTCAGAGCACACCGCGGGCGTGTCAAACACTCGGGTGTCCAGAAGCGAGGTGCACTCTGGGCTGCCGTACCACCACGTAGTCCAGACAGGCCTGACGGCCGTTAGGGCCACGAAAAGTGACCAAGTCCTGTGAGGGACGTTGGAAGTGGCAGTTGACAGCAACCAATGATCCCGCTATCCCGCAAAAAGGCAGAAAACAGGGGAGTGTTGTTGTTAGCAGCCGTGTCAGCAGGCGCAAAGCGACTGCCAGCAGTGCCCACGGGGAGCGTGGCGCATCGGCGTCGAGCAGCATAACCAAAAAGTGGCGCCGGGCCCGCGGGGTGGCCCCATCAACTGCTATGCAAGTCCGTGAAGAACTTCTGGCGTTCCAACTCAGGTAGACCACTATGGGGTGCGTAGCCCACCCCCCGACCGTGAGGTGGTGTTTAGACCGCCCCTCGACGGAGGTGAAATGTGCTACCATAACGCGTGGGGTTAGAAACTTCAGCGTGCTGAGGCTAGCAACTGCCAGCGGCGAACACAAAAGACCAACACCCTTGGCCGAGTGGGGCTACGGCAGACGTCGGACCTATCGTGCTCAGTTGGATCCCACGCCCCACAAAGTCAGTTGGATCCCACGCCCCACCTAGCTGGGAAGCAGACTGAGAGTGCCTTATTATGGTAGTTGAACAAGGTTGAATATAATGCTAGGGTACTTGACCCGGCCCTACATAATGAGCTAGCCGGCCCTTACCGACCACCGACGTCCGACGTAATAATTAATTAGTCAGTGTGGCGGACGGCCGGGCCGATGAGCATCGTTGTTGGCCGGGCCCGGCCCGGCCTAATTAAGCTTACTTTGAACAAGTATAGCCAAGATGAGTCAGTCAGTAGCCAAGATGAGTTGGCTAAGACATCAGAAGAACCGACAGCAACTGAAACAGCTGTACAACAGGATTGCTAGGTCCCGAGCTGAAGGGGCCGGCGGGTGACTAATTAGTGTTGCCGGAATTTCTCGGCCAAGCTAAGCCGTGCTGGTCGCCCGGCCGGAATCTCGCAGTGCCTCACAAGCTTGGATATTCTGATGCCAAACCGGGTACCGGCTATACATGCAGGCTGTGCGTCATAAGGGCAACCTGCCGGGATACTAGCTAGCTGTTTGGGACAAGCCGGAGAGAGTGTGCAGGGGGGGGTGTGGTGGGGGGTGGGGGTGGGGTCAGCCCACCCCCACCCTCCCACCCCTATACTGAGGGGGGGGGGGGCGGGGTTGACGGTCCGAACCCCCGCGACCCCCCTGGTACGGGTTGAGGGGCTAGGGGCGGGTCGAGAACCCCCCCCCCTCCCCCCCTCTACCCACCCCCTCCCCCTCCCCCAGGAGGGGGCGTCGTGGCGCTGAAGTTAACTGGGTGAACATGCCTGGGAGCGCGGATCGTGGGGGGGGAATGGGGGGGAAAGGGGGTCGAATAGGGTAGAGCATGGGGAGGACCGGAGGAGGGGAGGAAGGCGGGGGAATTAACGGGGGGGGGGGGGGGGGGGGGGGGGGATGTAGCCCACCCCACCCCCTGGTAGCCGGGTGGTTGAGGGTGCATGAGGGCCGGGGTGGGTTGAGACCCCGACTCCCCCGCCCCCCCCTCGAGGGGGGCGGGGTCAGCCCACCCCCACCCCCCCACCCCGGCCTGGTCAGGTGGGGTGGGTGGGGGGTAATTCACACTCGATCGCTCCGCGGGGCTTGTCGCAAACAACTGGTCAGCGAGGGCCCAACAGGGAAAAAACCTTGCTGCCGAGCAATGGTCGTTATACTCAATGGGGTGGACCTTGGGTAAGGCTTTGTCCAAGGTGCCCAGGTAACCTTGAGGTCGGCCTGGCCGGCTATTATTAGTTCCAATGATCGGCCTGGCCGTCCGAGCTACTCACGCCAAATCGCCACTAGATCTAGGACCGGCACCTAGGTATCATCACTGAAGTTGTTCTATCTATATATAGCTGATGTTGCCCATCTGGACGTCAGTCCAAATGACTGCATGAGACGTTCGTAGTGGAAGCACTGCTGGTGCGGAGGGCGCGGGGAGGTGGGGTAGGGCCAGGAGGCGGCAGTGGGTGACCAGTGGTGGCTGGGTTTGGGGGGCAACACCGGCCGGGGGGTTGGATCGAGTGGAGCAGGAGGCCCGGGCGGGGGTTGGGCTTGTGGTCAGTGGGTGGTGGCAGCGGCGGTATCGGGGTGGTGGCGATGGTGGTGGCTTTGGTGCATGCGGTGAGGTTCAAGGAGGGGGGGGCTGGGTGGAGGGGGGTCAGTGCCATCATTGATCAGATGTCATCGGCGGCGGAATTAAGGGGAAGGGAGGTGCAGGTGGTGCATGGTCGAGCAGGGCAATGGCAGGGAGACTGTGGCAGTGCATGGCGGTGGCGGCACAGCGGCCGGTGGGGCGTGGTACGTGCACGGACGGTGGCAATGGCGGAGAGGATCATTGGCGGTGGGCCGGGCACGTGGGGAAGAGGGAGGATGGGGAGCTAGGGGGATCGTGAGGCGGACGGGTGGTGCATGGGCAGTCACAGTCTGGCGGTGCATGCCGGCATGGCCACATGGGTGGTGGCCAGCAGTAGTGTCGGCCAGTGGTGGTGAGGATCGAAGAAGGGGGCTGGGGTCAGGGGTGTCATCATGATTCATCGGCAGCGGCCGGGGAGGGGGGAATGGGAAGGGACGCATGGTATTTGGGCGGTGGTATAATGGTCGGCGGGGGGGGACGGGCGGTGCCGGGCCGGGTGGGGAAGGAAAGGGAGGAGGTGATTGAAGACGGTGGTGGTGGCGGTGGTGGTG
>RPFO01000213.1:4731501-5024675 GCA_009746045.1 Mesostigma viride
GAACAATCCACACTCTCGCGCTCACACAACCTCTAAGATGTCGACCGCCGCGGAATTTGTTCCTCTGTGGTTCGCGTCGAAAGATACGCCTTTCTTTGCTCGGACGCCGGGGTGATGTACTCGTACGAAGAGGAAAAACCCCAAGACGCTTCGGAGGCGTATGGTCGCTCTCGTGGGATGAAGTACCTCATGGCGCTGAACACGTACAAAAAAACGAACATGTATGCCGCTTTCGGGTGCAGGGAGGACTTGATCAAGACCCACGCGAGTTATCAACAAGCGATCCGCATTTGCTAGAAATTCTATCCCCCGACGTGAGTGTCGTCCCATATTTCGATTTTGACTGGGAAACGGAAGAACCCATGACTACCAGCTGGAGAAGTACGCAAAAGCGGCCATATCGATGTTCTTCAACGACATGTACGAGATAAATGTTGAGAAGAGCGAGATATGCGGGTCCTTGTTGGCCATCGCGTCAGGAGCGGCATTTTCAAGAACTCTGTTCATGTCACGGTGCCGACGATCTACATCCCGACAATGGAGGATCGTGTCAAGATGGGAGAGCTTTTTCAGTCGTTTCTTCTTCAGTGCGCGATGGATTTATCTTCAGGATATCAGTCTGAGGTGTGCCAGAGACTCGTCAAGTCCCAGCACTCGAAAGAGGATTGGGAGGACATGCACGCGAACGGGAACCCGATTGTGGAGAAAACAACTGGCGTTTGGGCGCCTAAACACGACATCAAGTTTTGCTACGATAGAATGATCTATTCGAGGTACCGGGCCTTTCGCATGATAGGGATGAAGAAGCGCGGAGACAGCGGCGAGGACGCGTACCTCCGCCCAGTCCCAGGGGGTAGTTCCGACGTCGGCGAATATTTGGTGACTGTCTTCAACGAAGAGGGACTGACCCGGCTCCCCCATGTCGATGATGCGGAACTATCCGAAACGAGCCATACAGTGTTTCGAGGGTATGGGAAGACTATCCACCACCTCGGGCCTGGACATCTCGCCATCCATCGAAGCAATGAAAAAGTTTTCGCCTGGATGCAAGTATATGCGCACAACCTGTAAAGAATCCGATCGAGGTGTCGCAACGTTCGTCAAGTACTCCGTCGACTCTGTGGATCCGTTATGCAGGATCTGCCTCAAGATACACGACAACAACGGGCCTTATAACCTGCTACTCCCTAATGGCGCTGTACAGTACAGATGCCACCAGGACTCACAGCACCGATTCATCGAGATCTCCCCGCCCGTGATGAAGCTCGCGGACTCGGACAAAGTGCCGTTCACTCACACGTACTCGTCCGAGAAAATCAGGCCTTTCAGCTGGGATGCGCTATTTAGAGGCCCGCACAAGAGCACCATCCTCGTCCAGTCCAACTGCGGACAGGTAAATCTGAGAGGATTCGTGAACTCGTCAACGAGGCGGTGAGGAGGGATCCAGGTATCCGCGTGTGCTGCATGGTGGCTAACATCAGCCTGTCCAAGGAGGAGGATCGCAACTACAAGTCTCTTGGCGAGCGCGGGAGGACGATTGCATGGGAGGACAACGCGTTCCATATCTTGTCCAGTGACCCGAATTTCCGTCACTACCTCAGCGGTCCGAAGGGAATGATGTCTGATGACAGGGTGCTGGTCGTTCTTAACAGCATCTTGCGCGTCACAGACCAACCGTTCGATCTCCTCATCCTAGACGAAATATATAACACCCTCACCGCGATTTCGCAGGGCCACATGAAATACAAGCGCGAGGTGTTGAGGAAGTTCATCAGGCTCATTGAGACGTCCAAGGTCGTGATTGCGCTAGACGCTACCGTTACTCGAAAGGTATACGAGTTCATAGCGGCCTATCGCGCGGCGGATACTATGGAGGTGGATTGCAACACCTTCCGGCGCCCTACCAACAGGACTCTGCGATGGGTGGATGTGACATCAGAAAAAACTGGCGAAAGGTCTGCGTGGACAGGTTTGTTACTGAGTGTGAGAGGAGGATAGAGGCCGGAGAGAGGATTTTCTGCCCAATGTCTGGCAAAAAAGAGGCCGCCATGGCGTATGAGGCACTCAAACCCTTCATCGACAAGCGCAAGAACGGGCGTCTCTACACTAGTCTGACGAGCAAGGAGGATCTGGAGTTTGGCGCGAATGCTGCGTGGGCTGACTTGGACTTTTTGATCTTCAGCCCAACGATCACGGTTGGAGTCAGCTACACGGAGCACACGTTCGACAGCATGGTGGGGCTCTTCATCAACGGGGACCACTACGCGAGCTACACGACAACCCTCCAGCAAATTTTCAGGGTGCGCCACTTAGTCAAGGGGAGATGGTCATATTCTATCGAGACACGACTTCGCTTCTTGACAGGCCTCCAACGGACTACGGTACGATCGTCGAGAACATGATCGCGGGGGACACTGCGCTCATCCAGCTGCTGTTCGACAACGCCGACGTAGTCTGCGATTGGAGCGCGGACAAGTCGCGTATCTATGACAGAAACTGTCCCAAATTCCGCCTCTTCTGCCGGAACCAGCAAGATCTCGCGGTGTCGAGGTCCCATTACAAGGGAAATCTCATCAAGATACTGACGGAGGACTACGGCGTGGAGGTGTCGGCAGTGGAGGAGTTGGGGGACATCGACGCCCCCCCGCTTCCGGTACTAGAAGATCCAGACAAGGACAGGGAGGTGGTGCTTCTGAGCGAGGAGGAGTACAAGGATCTAGAGGGGAGAATCGGCGGCACTGTTCCACTTTCACCGTACGAAATGCGTCTGAAGGCGGTGTACGAATTGACTCATCGGTTGTACGAGATTCCGTATGGTCTCATCGACGACGAGCTCCCTCAAATTCTGGACAAGGAGATGGGGAGGAAGGCGTACGTTGGCGTTCGGCAATATTCGAAGTTGACGGGACTAGGAACCAAGGAGCATTTTAGAGACAATCTGTTGATTCTGCAGAAGTCAGAGTCCTTGTTTGATCTGAAGGCGTATTCTCGTTTTGGACTAGCACAGTCTCTGGCCATTACGCTCAAGCTACTAGAAGGGACGCCTATCATCGACTTCATCACGACGGCTGATCCGTCCAATCTCACAATGAAGTTGACGCGCGACGAGACGATTGCACTAGGGAATAGAATTGACGGCGAAATTGCCGACAAGGCCTGGTTCATGCGCTCAACATTTGGATACCAACGGCGAGCAGGCGAGGCTGGTAGGTTGTCTTTTGCACAGTGTAGCGGGCTCGTCAACAGGTTGTTAAGCCCAACTCTGGGAATTTCTGCCAAAGGGTCAAAGGGCAACAGCCGTGGCGGTGGTTGCTTGGAAATTTCGAAGGCGGACATGCATGCGTTTCTTGATAGGTATAAACCCTCGTGGTGGGGCGATGAGAAGGATTATTCGATCACGTCGTTGTCTGGCCTGTCGATGGATGAAATCGCTCCTTCCTGCATGGAGCGGATAAGTAGTTTTAATATTTTAATAAAAGCCTGTTTTCTGCCATGCATTTCTTTGTAAAAACAACCTCCAAGACGTCGCGCTCACTGTCTCCTCGTCCGAGTAGACGTCGATCCGGTTCCGGTCACACCCCGCCGCGCGGCCCTCGCCGCCTCCCCTCACCATGCGAGGACATGGCGAAAAATTGGGCGTTCTTTCTCTTAAGAGTAAGTACGTGCAATTTTTCGCCACATCCAACAACTCACGCCAACCCGGCGCCGGCCAGTGGGGGGAGGTGGCGAAAAATTGGGCGTTCTTTATATATAGAGTAAGTACGTGCAATTTTTCGCCATCACTCTCACACCTTGACAAACACCTCCTATGACCCGCGCCAAGGGGTGGCAGGGTGGCGAAAAATTGGGCGTTCTTTATATATAGAGTAAGTACGTGCAATTTTTCGCCATCACTCTCACACCTTGACAAACACCTCCTATGACCCGCGCCAAGGGGTGGCAGGGTGGCGAAAAATTGGGCGTTCTTTATATATAGAGTAAGTACGTGCAATTTTTCGCCATCACTCTCACACCCCAACACACCATCACAACTGCCGGGGGGCGGTGACAGATGCCAGCCTAAATGTCACAACCCTGGTGAGCAGTGCCCCCATATGCCATGGGGTCAAGGAAAGTCTGGAGACGGGTTTGGGTTCAGGGTTTAAGTTTTAGCTAGGGTGAGACCCCATCCTAGGCCGCGGTCACTATAGGGTCACTATAGGGGTGGCAGATGCCAGCATAAGGGTGGTGCACATTTGCTAGTCGCGATGACGGAATGATGACGGAATGATGATGGAAGATAATTAATTAAGAACATCCATCCATCCATCCATCCCTCCCTCCCTCCCTCCCTCCCTCCCTCCCTCCCTCCCTCCCTCCCTCCCTCCCTCCCTCCCTCCCTCCCTCCCTCCCTCCCTCCCTCCCTCCCTCCTCCCTCCTCCCTCCTCCCTCCCTCCCTCCCTCCCTCCCTCCTCCCTCCCTCCCTCCCTCCCTCCCTCCTCCCTCCCTCCCTCCCTCCCTCCTCCCTCCCTCCCTCCCTCCCTCCCTCCTCCCTCCCTCCCTCCCTCCCTCCCTCCCTCCCTCCCTCCCTCCCTCCCTCCTCCCTCCCTCCCTCCCTCCCTCCCTCCCTCCCTCCCTCCCTCCCTCCCTCCCTCCCTCCCTCCCTCCTCCCTCCCTCCCTCCCTCCCTCCTCCCTCCCTCCTCCCTCCCTCCCTCCCTCCCTCCCTCCCTCCCTCCCTCCCTCCCTCCCTCCCTCCCTCCCTCCCTCCCTCCCTCCCTCCCTCCCTCCCTCCCTCCCTCCCTCCCTCCCTCCCTCCCTCCCTCCCTCCCTCCCTCCCTCCCTCCCTCCCTCCCTCCCTCCCTCCATCCATGATGAAATTTGGTCGGGTAGATTGCAATAGACTCGCCTTTTGATGACGAACACGCCGATCTAATTTTTGGCAGCCATCGCCCAGGGTTTCTTCAGTTATCGCCAGCGGCCTGCCCAGCAGATCTCGCTATTTTTCTGCACATTATGGCGGCACCACGCACGTGATCAGTGTGCCTGCGCCCCCTGCCCTCGTCTAGGTGCTATTAAACGTAGCTATGGAGGTCCCCGCATCGTCTTCAGCTCTTGCCGCCGATTCTATTGATGCCCAGATTGCTGCAAACAAAATCGCCCACGACATTGTCGTCGCCAAGAACGCCGCTAACAAGCGATCCAAGACTTCGGAAGCAACTTCGGAAGCAACTCCGATAGCTGCTGAAACCTCCTTGCCGGACGCCATTTCTTCCTCATTCTACATGCCAGGCCAGCGTTTGAGCCTGGCAGACATCGATACCTTCCTCGCCTACAATGACGCCGCTGTGACAAGCGTGCTGAAGCTCCGCAACGACAACGACGCCCCGATTCGCCACCCTAAGAGCGGCCAGGTTATGGAGGCTGCTTCGGATGAATGGCCTCATTGGGATGAGCGCCAGCGTCGGCTTGCCTGTCTTATTTCGTGCTGCCCTGAACTTGTCGAGCTGCCGGCGACGACCATCGCCAGGCCAGCCCCCGCGACCGATGTTAACGTGCAGCTGCAGGACGTCGCACAGTCTTTTACGACCGTGCAGGGCGACATTAAGGTCCTGACGGTGGCGTCTGCAGCTGCGACGGCACAATTGCTGGAGCTGAAGAAAGCCATGGCAGCCCCCGCCAAAACTACCACGTTTGCCGACGTCACCGGCAAGCAGTTGACCACCATCGTTCAACAGGCGGCCAAGTCTGCAGCTACCGCTGCGGTCACCCAGAATGCAGTGCAGCAACGCCAGCGCAATATGGTAATCAAAGGCTTCCAGACAGGCGCGGCAGCACATGAGACAGCACACTCACTTGCCGAGGAGCTGCGCGGCCCAGCGTTTCTGGGGAAGATGCAGCTCCAGAACCGTGTTGTCATTGAACGAGCCATTCGGCTGCCAGGCCCTCCGGGCCTGGTCGTCGTCACCATGGCCTCCATGCACGACAAACGCCTCGTGCTGGGAGCACGTCGTCTGCTCCAGCCCGGCGACTTCAGCCTCGACGAGGACTACACGCGGCGAGGAGCGCGGTGTGGAACAGCACCATCGTCCAGGGGGAGCGGCGTTGCCACCCTCCATCGCCTGACTACGTATGCATTGAGTCGTCCCCCTCTTCTTCCCCCTCTTTTTCAACCTCCACCGGCGGGCCGCTTCGGCCACTTGCCGCTTTCTCTTGGCCTGTTTTTGCGCGATGTCAACGGGATTTTCCATGGTGGCTGTACTTTCGCTCGTAATTACGGGTGGTGCATTAAGCGCAGGCTTTCGACCTTCCCTTTCAACACCAAACTACTCCATCATCTTGTGTAAGTTAGGGTCTTAGGGGCAGTGCAGCTTGTCTGGACGATCGATCATGCAGACAACCACACGTGACCCTGACCGAAATGACTACCAAAAAAGGACAAATGATTACCGATTTTTACCGATGATTACACATGATTACACATGATTACACGTACATGATTACCAAAAAAGGACAAATGATTACCGATTTTTACCGATGATTACACATGATTACACATGATTACACGTACATGATTACCAAAAAAGGACAAATGATTACCGATTTTTACCGATGATTACACATGATTACATATGATTACACCCCCGTATTACATAGGAAGGTGTGACTATGTACTCCACCCTATGTACTCCAAGAGTACATAGGGTGGCACACTATGTACTCCAAGAGTACATAGTCCGGAGTACATATGATCCGGGATTTCCGAATAGGGGACTGCCGACGCGGTGAGACACGCCCGTATTACATAGGAAGGAGTGACTATGTACTCCACACTATGTACTCCAAGAGTACATAGGGTGGCACACTATGTACTCCAAGAGTACATAGTCCGGAGTACATATGATCCGGGATTTCCGAATAGGGGACTGCCGACGCGGTGAGACACGCCCGTATTACATAGGAAGGAGTGACTATGTACTCCACACTATGTACTCCAAGAGTACATAGGGTGGCACACTATGTACTCCAAGAGTACATAGTCCGGAGTACATATGATCCGGGATTTCCGAATAGGGGACTGCCGACGCGGTGAGACACGCCCGTATTACATAGGAAGGAGTGACTATGTACTCCACACTATGTACTCCAAGAGTACATAGGGTGGCACACTATGTACTCCAAGAGTACATAGTCCGGAGTACATATGATCCGGGATTTCCGAATAGGGGACTGCCGAACTCGAGGCCCCCAGAGTACTAACTAGGCTGACTATCTACATGTACTCGAGTCACGACGCAGTGAGATACGCCAAGCCGCCCGAAGCAGATCTCTGCATGCGCCACGTGTAACGAGGGTTCTGCTTGCGAATTCGAATTGCGATGAGCCGTTGCAGACGCGCCGCCTAGATGTTTGAATTTCATCAACGAGCCTTGAACGAGCTGGTAAAGTTTGCCTGCCCCTGCATCACCTTGCGCTGGCTATGCCGATTGCAGTCCAGCCGACTGATAGTGGTGAAAGAATAAGCGCCCCCCTAAACCCGCATGCTCACGATGCTTGAAGAAAAAAAAGCAAAAGGCGCACTAGGATGCATGACAAGCCCTTTTGGAGCCCCAGTTTAGCATGATTCGGTCATCCGTTTCCAGCCATCGGCAGCGCCAACTCCGATACAGCTTACTATGGCGTAGTCGGTAGCCAGCTACACCGCTTTTCTTGCCTTTGTTACTACATGCAAACTTCAATTCGTTACATCGTGCGCCTGCGGCATATTTAAGAAAGCGGCTGCAAGCGCACCTTGCTGAGCCAGGTACACAATGTCTTCAGTCAGCGACCGCGTATGCATGCCACGTTTAGTCGCATCGAGTCGCGTAGACAATGCGTTCCGGATGAAATTGTTCACCGTTCAATTGCTCAGCGCTGCCTGAATGCAGCGCGCTTTATTACTGACTCTGTCCTCTTTGCATGCATTGCAGTCGATTGTATGTTATTTTCACGTTGTCCATCTTTCCACTCGCTTTCATTGTTTACCAGATACCAAAAGTCTCCCACGAGGTAGGCGACACTTCAATCTCGCTTATTTTACACCTGGCACACCTGGGCTTCTCTGTATGTGCCGATGCCCATCGTAAGTTGTTGAACGTTTTTTGCCCTCCATGGTTTCCAATTTTACTAGGAGTTCTTAGGAGCTCTCTCTCCATTGACTTCTCTGTCTCTTTTGCTTTGGCCATGCCATGTTAGGGTAATGTCTTCCTTGCTGCCATGCTAGCGGGCCCACGTGCTTGTTCCTTGTCAAAGTAGGGAGGCTCGCGGGGTAGGTGGCTGGTCATGCTTGTACCTTATCAAGGGAGGGGCCCACGTAGGGTAGGTGGGTGGGCATGCGTGTACCTTGTCAAGGGAGGGATTCACGTATGGTAGGTGGGTGCACGAGCTTGGTCCTTGTCAAGAGGCACATACGTAGGGTAGGTGAGTGCACGTGCTTGTTACTGGTCAGGGGAGGCATGGATGTGGGGTAGGCATGTGCACGTGCTTATTCCTTGTCAAGGGAGGGACGCACGTAGTGTAGGTGAGTTCATGTGCTTGTTCCTTGTCAAAGGAGGGGTGCACACAGGGTGGGTGGGTGCACGTGCTCGTTCCTTGTCAAGGGAGGCATGCATGTGGGGTAGGCATGTGCACGTGCTTGTTTCATGTCAAGGGAGGGATGCAGGTAGGGTAGGTGGGTGGGCTTGCTTGTTCCTTGTCAAGGGAGGGATGCACGTACGGTAGATGAGTGCACATGCTTGTTCCTTGTCAAAGGAGGGGGGCATGTGGAGTAGGAATGTGCACATGGTTGTTCCATGTCAAGGGAGGGATGCAGGTAGGGTAGGTGGGTGGGCATGCTTGTACCTTATCAAGGGAGGGGCGGACATCGGGTAGGTGGGTGCACGTGCTTGGTCCTTGCCAAGGGAGGGATTCACGTACGGTAGGTGAGTGCACATGCGTGTTCCTTGTCGAAGGAGGGGGGCACTTAGGGTAGGTGGGTGCACGTGCTTGTTGCTTGTCAAGAGGCACGTACATAGGGTTGGTGGGTGCACGTGCTTGTTCCATGTCACAGGAGGGATGCACGTAGGGTAGGTGGGTGCACGTGCTTGTTACTGGTCAGGGGAGGCATGGATGTGGGGTAGGCATGTGCACGTGCCTATTCCTTGTCAAGGGAGGGACGCGCGTAGTGTAGGTGAGTTCATGTGCTTGGTCCTTGTCAAAGGAGGGGTGCACACAGGGTGGGTGGGTGCACGTGCTCGTTCGATTCTTGTCAAGGGAGGCATGCATGTGGGGTAGGCATGTGCACGTGCTTGTTCCTTGTCAAAGGAGGGCTGCACATAGGGTAGGTGGGTGCACGTGCCCGTTCGATTCTTGTCAAGGGAGGCATGCATGTGGGGTGGGGCATGTGCACGTGCTTGTTCCTTGTCAAGGGAGGGACACAACAGGGTATGTGGGTGGTTTTGCTGGTTCCTTGCCATGGGAGGGACGTAATAGGTTAGGTGGGTGCACGCATCATTTTTTTCCTTATTCTCAGCCCATCAACTAGAACTTTCAGCTGCCAGTCCTCACTAGTCTACGACCGTAACTGCATTCGGGTTCATGTTAAATACGTTGCGTTTTTCTTGGACGGCATGGAAGATGCTGTCATTTTCAAGAGAGGGATGCACGTACGTATTGGTGGTGGTGCACGCATCGTCCCTTTTCTTACTAGTAGTTGCCTGTGTACTAGAAATTTCAACTGCTATTCCTCGCTACCGTATGGCCGTAACTGCATTCGGGGCATTTTGCGTTTTCTATGAGTGCGTGACAGTTGCTGTCTTACTTGGACAAAGGCGGAATGAACTGCAGGCAATCCGGAATGATTAAGACGGGAAGTTGGTCAACTCGCACCAAAAGCGGAGCCGCCATATGGACGGCGGTACCTTTCAAATCAACATGGGCGATTACCCCTGGCCGAGCGGACTTGAGGGTGACAACAGCTTCAAGACGCCACCCTCATCGGCCAAGGTTCTACTGCCGTAACGGCTTAATTTATTACCTAAGATGTTCCGTGAACTTCATGTGCGTCATCTCCACGATTTCATCATGAAGCCCACGTTGACAACATCGGATGGAAGTGATTCGTGCAATTGATTATTAATGACTTCTTAAACATTTTAATGAAATGCCTAATTCAAAAATGCATCTTGAAAAGCACCATATCATGCAAGCCACTCACCATAGCCGGGGTCAATGCATTTTAGAATTCGGGGCCATAACCCGGACAGGCTGCGTTGCAGGCATGGGTTACTATTATTACTGGGGCATAACCGGCCCCGTAACCACCGCAGTAGCCAGGGTCAACTACTGGGCCGTAACTACTGCAGGTTACGGGACGGTTGACGGACCCGTAACCAGGCCAGTAGCCAGGCCCGGTTCTCAGAACTGGTCCCGTAACCATGCCAGTTTACCGCCCGGTAACTTCTACTTGGGCCGTAACCATGACCGTAACCCAGATAGGTTACGGGCATGGTTACGGCTCCGGTAAAAGTTACCGCCCAGTAAACGTTCCGGTAACTATTACCGCCAGGTAACCACTACCGGCCGGTATTTAGTCTGTCGCGTTTAAGGTTACCGGCCGGTAACCTGGCCGGTAACCTTAAACGTACATGGTTACTGGCCAGTAACCGCCCCGGTAACCTCAACCGGGGCGTTTACGCCCCGTAAAATTAACTCCTAGTGAAAATCGCACGATTGCCAACTCGTTCGTGCGTCTTTATGGTATCCCTCTCTTGGGGCGAAGCGCGCGAGTTCTCCTCATCAGTCCAAGCCTGCGCGATCGACTCGATTACAAATTGGGGCAACTTCCTCTTCTTTCGCGCCAGCGCACGCGTCAGGAACTCCACCTTCTGTTGCTTCCTGATCGCCCGAACTTTGAGAATTGTCTTCGCGGGGACACCTGTCATTCTCTCCAACTCTGCCGCCGAAAACTCCTTCTCGATGTCGTCCCCACAAAAAAGAGTTGACACCAAAATGATCTTGACGTCTCTGTCATGGTCGGATTTCGACAGGTCGTCAAAAAGGGCGATCAGCCGAGCCACCCAAGACCTCGACAGTTGTGCAAGCCGCTGCTCATCAAAGAGCTTGGCCACCGGAATGTCAAAATGCTCCGCCTTGAGCTCGTCAGCCCTCTTGTTGAAGCCATCAACAATCTCCTCAAAAGAGGCCCGCTTGGTAGATTCATTCCTCATGTGATGAACTACGTTGTACGCCTCATCAGCAAGATGAGTCCCCACAACAGACTTCTTCTCGGCGTACTGGCCAGGCCTTTTGGATGGCTTCCTGACGGCGGGCGAGGTGCTGCGGTTCTCATTCCCGAAACTTCTTTTCGAGCTGTTTTTCAGATCCGCTGCAAGGGGCGTCGGTGTCCCGATGCTCAAGTTGTGGGCATTGAGTCGATTAGGAAAGCCGCCACGCAAGATGGAGGAGGTTGGCGAAAGAAACACCCGTTCCCGTGCTGCAGAAACAAAAAGAAATTCACGGACAATTAACATATTAGCAGGGTCACTCCGCGAAATGACCCCACCTTCTTCGCAGATACAAAAGAATCTCATTAGCGAAGCAAATAAAGAGAAAGTTAAACTTCATGAAATTTGGGGTAGCTCTGCGGCGCGACCCTTGCGAAGTTACACATAAGTTTTAAGGCCTTTTCGTATGGAACTGAGAAGAGGTCGCGCTGCAGCGCGACCAAGATTTGCATCATTGGAAACACACCTTCCCGGCTCATTTTTCAGGCGTGTCGTGTCGTTGCCGAGGTACCTGGATGATCACACCAAGACAGGACAACACGAAAGCAGTATTCATGGAATTATTTAAGATTCTAATAAATAAAATTGAATATTGTACATAATTTTTTTAATTATTAATGTTTAATTATGTAGCTGAAATATGGAAAGTATTTATTGGTATTTACATAGTTTTGATTAGTATTTAGTACTGTTTCTATTTCAATCATTATTGTTTAGATAGAAGAAATATGAACTGGACAGACTAGCTATCTATAATACTAAATATTTTCTACTCATTGTATGTAAAAAAGAGTGATGTGCATAATTATATGTTATATTGTCATAGAATTTTATCTATATTTTAAATTTGTATTCATGGCATTATTATATTTTAAATTTGTATTCATGGCATTAATCTATCTAGTATATCTAGTACTAGAAATATATATTCCAAACTAGTACAGTAAGTTAGCAGTAAAAAGGAAAATATATTTAATAAATATTAGAAAGAACATATATCATATTCATAACAATAATCATAATAATAAGCATATGGACAGCAGAAAGTTTAAATATATTGGCTAGAATGTTAGTATATATGCCCATACATTTACTATACACGATTTATTAATATATTTATTTGTATACCCCAAAAGTTCTGCATTCGAAATTTTTGCCATACCACGTGGCAGTAGGCACGTCGCTTTGCAGAGTGACGACTGGTGGAAATATGACAGATGATCTCTCAGACGACGTGCAAAAAAGCACCGGGCTCACGCTAGAATCGAATCGAGGACGTAGTTATCCACAGCAGCATGGTGACGCCCGAATCCAAACATCCCGATTGCCGCGTCAAATTTTGTGCGTGTTGTTCCTTTTTATACCTGCGGGACCGTGAAGACCGACGCTTGGATTACGTCACATTGTGAGTCGTCCAATCCGCATGCGCGGTTTGTCAATAAGAATATTAATCTAGACCCGCGTTTCGCCTCGTTGGCCGAATGGCGAGCGGGCCACGTTTTCCGTCCTGAACGCCGGTTACGCTGGGCCGTTGACAGGGGTCGCTCCACGGACGATCGGTCACAACAGCTGTTGGGTTTCGAAAACCGCACCACCACTGCTGCCGCCATAGCTGTTTTCTGTAATAATCATCGCTGCCTGAAGATGGTGAGACAAATGACGCCTCAACTCGCCGCCCTGATAAAGAAGGTGCATCAACAGCGCAGTCTTTTTCTATGTCGAGCTTGATGTTTGTTGCTATGCCTTCAAATGGTCAGGTTAGTTTATAGCTAGCCCAATTCTAATCGTGGTCCTGTTCAATGCCGTTTTTCCCCCTTCCTGATTTATGCGTGCAGGTAAATGTGCAACGAACCCCTACTTACTCGCGCGAGCAGGGTGGCGTCTATGATGCCCTTTTGTAGTCCTCAGCCAGCGATATGGCTTGTTTTTTCGTGTTGGTCCTCAGCCAGCGACATGACTTCTTTTTTCTGGTTGGTTCTCGGCCAGCGATATGCCTTCTTTTTAAGGGTTGGTCCTCAGCCAGCGACATGGCTTCTGTTTTCGTGTTGGTCCTCAGCCAGCGATATGCCTTCTTTTTTAGGGTTGGTCCTCAGCCAGCAATATATTTTCTTTTTTCGCGTTGGTCCTCAGCCAGCGACACGGCTTCTTTTTTCTGGTTGGTTCTCGGCCAGCGCTATGCCTTCTTTTTAAGGGTTGGTCCTCAGCCAGCGACATGGCTTCTGTTTTCGTGTTGGTCCTCAGCCAGCGATACAGGGGTCACCCGCAGTATCGCAACAAGAATCGCAACTCAAAAAAAAAAATTTTATCATCCACTTCGATTAACCCATGGTCCGCCAGCACTTTTTTTGGTTTTTTGACCCCTGAAAATGAAAAAAATCATAACTCCTAGACCACAACTCCAAACACCCTCAACCAAGATGCCAGGAATATCTACACTTCAAGGGCTTTCAGAATATGCAATAATATCACGAGTCCATTCAGTGCCCTGGATGTTATCTTCAGTCAAAGTTGGACAAAAGACGAACTTTTTCGTGTTAGAAAAAGTTAACCCCCCCCCTTTTCTCCGGGGGAGGATTCTAAACACCAAAATCATGGTTGGATATTTTTATTAGAATGTTCAGGGGTCCCCCAACGGGGGGGGTGCACTCAGAATTGCATTTTACACACGGCACCATGCTCATATTGACACATGACTACGAACACCCCAAATGGAGAAAAATGCCATGCTATACAATTATGCAATATAAATGACCACAATAGAGTGCCAAACCTGCTGGAATCCAAACATGACGCCAACTTGCCATCACTGAACGTTATCCCCCAAAGAAGTGCCACAAATTGTGCACCATAATGGCTAATACCCCTCCTAGAGCAGGCATGGAAAGCTGTTGCAATAACACTATCCTACTCATCAAAAGACATGTAGGGACGTACGAGTTTCCCTGCAAACAACGTGCAAACGCATTGCCGTACCTGCCTCGATCATGACCTGGCCGGGTTCCGCTGGCCGGCAAGCTCATACGTCACGTATGCAGCTACTAGTGGGAGAGGCGGCCATAGCCGCTCTATCCATGCATCTGTCATCATTACCATGTTGAAGATATGTGCAAAGATGACGTCTAACGCGTCCACGTCCCCAGCAAATGGCGCAGCGGACTTTCGTAAAGACGCGGGAGGCCCAGGCAGACGGAAACTCCCAAGAACCAAAGGAAACCGGCGATACCAAACGGGACGTCTCGTCTGACAGTGACTACCAAGACAGAGGTAATAGCCACTGCGTATTTCCTCAACAGCATAAATCTGATCATTCTCGACGTACCAAAATAATGCATCATCGTTCAGGGGTCATCATCTGACCCATTTCAAGCCGCGGAACCCAAAATTGCCACAAAATGGCGCGCTGACAGCCATATCTTGCTATGCGCGCGCGCAACGGTAAAAAATGTTAGCAAAAGTCACGTGACTGCCAGCAAGAAAGTGGTGGTATTTACTGTGCTATGGCGCAATTACCTACCCAACCTATGCATTTTCATTGAGGTTGGGTCTGCCCCGACCCGCCGGACATATTTACGTTACGTCACTTACGTCGCAGGTCACGGAATTACGCGGTACAGTTACGTTACGTGTGTTGTGGTCAAATTTGACCACATCGGCGGACCATGGGTTAAGGGCAGGTATGGGCACACCATGGCACCTTCACTTTTCAAAAGTGATGTTTGGATGAAAAATGGGAGCGTGCTCGAGTATCGCAACACCTAGTTCCGCAACTGAAAACCCACCAATTCCAGAGTTCCGCAATGCAACAGAATCGCAACAAACCTGGCAAGTATACCAAAAGTACGCCGTACACGTGCGCCGGAAGGAATAAATTGTCGCCAGTCGGCGTGCAGGATCCGATATGTACTTGCAATAGTTACCGCCGTTGACGATTGATTGGCCGCGCGGTGTTCAGTTCAGTTCAGTGGGATTCATCGCGCAGAAGTCAGTGCAATAATGAACAAAAACATAAGTGTGCCGCCTCTTCATTGAATAATCAACGACCTATAATTAGTCTACAACCACTAACTTTTCGTTATCAAACAGTTCCCTAATCATCACGCGCGTCATCGTCTCGTCATTGCGCGTCATTACCCCGTCATTGTCCCGCCGACATTACACAGCTATGGTCTTGAGGTATAGTCGGCGCCGTGGCATGTTAAACAAACTGCGTTGTTTCATTCACAGTGTGGTTTCATTATGTCGCTCTTTCGAACGGGGATGCATTAGGCAACAATACTGGACAGATTCTGAAAGAGGGTGTGTTTGTGAAGTGGGGATGGCAGCGGCCCAGCATTTGCTGGCCGTGCGGGTGCAACTTTGAGGCGACTACATATATCGCCCTGAACCGTCTTTGTTAAAGCGGTGAGACAGTCCAGTGTTACAGTCCGGCCGCAGGCCGGGCAAGGGAAATGCTGTGTTCACCCTGATGCTGCGGGCGGAGGATGGGTGGCTGCATGGAAACGTGAATGCTTGCATCGAATGGATGGCGGTGTCTGCATGCATGGATTGCACGTGAATGTTCGCAGGATGGGTGGTAATTGCATGGATGCTCGCAGGATGGGTGCTAATTACACGAATCGATATTGCATTAATGCTTGCAGGGATGGATGGTGTTTGCATGCGTGGATACGTGAATGCTTGCAGGGATGGATGGTGTTTGCATGCATGGATACGTGAATGCTTGCAGGGATGGGTGGTGTTTGCATGCATGGATACGTAAATGCTTGCAGGGATGGATGGTGTTTGCATGCATGAATGTGTGAATGCTTGCATGGGTGGATGGTGTTTGCATGCATGGATGGGTGGTGTTTGCATGCATGGATACCTGAAAGCTTGGGGTGGATGGTGTTTGCATGCATGGATACGTGAATGCTTGCATGGGTGGATGGTGTTTGCATGCATGGATGCGTGAATGCTTGCACGGATGGGTGGTGTTTGCATGCATGGATACGTGAATGCTTGCCTGGGTGGATGGTGTTTGCATGCATGGATACGTGAATGCTTGCACGGATGGGTGGTGTTTGCATGCATGGATACGTGAATGCTAGCATGGATGGATGGTGTTTGCATGCATGAATGTGTGAATGCTTGGGGTGGATGGTGTTTGCATGCATGGATACGTGAATGCTTGCGTGGATGGATGGTGTTTGCATGCATGGATGCGTGAATGCTTGCAGGGATGGAAGTGATTGCATGCATGGATACGCGAATGCATGCATGAATGCGACCGAGGACAGTGTAAGCACCTTTTAGGGATTAATATAGTGGTGAATATGGGCAGGCCCCCTGACCCATGTGAGTTATACATGTATTCAAGGAGACAACGATTCCAGTCCATGGCAGGATATGTAAAGGATACCAACCCCAAGTCGGTGGGGGTATGCATGTGACCCAATTCAGTACAAGTGTAATAACAGTGATTCGGGCCGTGGTGTCAGCAACCCTGTCACTCAAGGTTACATTATAGATACTCATTCCATCTCCGCCTTCACATCATTGAGGATGTAATATACGCGACAACTATTAATGTTCGCATGGCGGTCACGCGACGCCTGATCAACGCGTAGCGTCTGCGTGCCGTAATTTAATTTTTTAATATTAATGCACAGTCACCATTTTACCGCGTGCTGGCCTGCACTTAGCCCTTGGATGACCAGTGTGTAACTCTACCCCTAATTATGGCTGGTTGCACCTTGCATGATAATGTCCAGAAACCAGCCTGATAACAATCTAGTGTCCATACTGGGACCAAAGCACACGCATATAGGGAGTTACTTCGGGGTCATGTCATTAGTCATGTTGCAATGTCCTATATGTCCTATGGGTGCTAAATACAGCACTAATCTCAGGGGGTGCACGGGTGCGATAAAAAAGACACTTACAATGCAATGTTAAGTGATAATGCAATATTGGACGTCTTCACAAACCAAGGCCCAAATGCACACGTAGCAAGGGGGTGCAAGGGGCGGTGTTACCCATGCATCCAGAACATGAGAAATGACCTCCATTTGCATGCCTAGGATGAAAATATACAAACACTGCATCGAACTTCTTTGCTACGTCAGCAAGGCACTGGGGCCTCCATAGATGTTGCACGGACTGCACAACTGCACAGGCGTCCTTTACTAGCAAAGCCAAAAGGCTGACAAAAAACTGGCCATGATACCATCTTTCCTGAAGAATTTAGGCAATAGAAACCATCGTGCTACCATCTACAACTCCTTTAGATGTTAAATCAATCGTCATTCTAGAAAATTTTCGGGGAAATGGGTATATTTTATTAGCCAATTATGGACCAAAGAGGTGAGAGGGGAAATGAGTATCAGCGAATCCTAATGAAGGTGGGCACACACACGTGTGGCGGTGACAGGTGAAAGGCTAATAGGGCGCGTTATTAGACCAGGGAAGCCATTGGACCTGAGTAATGTCGCCATGAGGCATACTGGTGAATACCTGATTACGGCCCAGTAGATCATGAAAAAGCTGGAGCGGGCTGGGCTTGTCGTTATTGGGCCCTGGGTCCCACACCCTGTGTTGTTCCTGAGCTAACAACCAGTAGCGGCGCATAGCCGCATTCCATAGGTATAAAATTCTAGAAAATTAGGTCATTCTAGAAAATTAGGTACAGACGCAGCTAATCATGAACAAAACTGATGAAAATCTTACGACGACGGTTGTACAAAACCACAACCACAAACTAGTACACAGGAGTAGTAAGTTAGCGAACTTAACACCACAAACCTTCAACAACGTGTCCGAGATTACTTACCGAATGATAGAACGACTTTACCTTGTTGACGGTATCCGCAGGTACACTAAACTGCGCCATGCCGAAACCGCAAAAAGAAGGCTAGCGGAAAGCTAGCAATCTCATGACAGAAAGGCAATCTCATCACGGCGTCGAGACTTTCCTGGCCCTGAACGATGATGAAATACGCGAAATACATCATACGAAAACTACTGGTTGCGAAAATTTCAATGATACAGAAGCTAATAACAAGTGCTGCCTTTCATCGTCACCCCCGTGATGATTAACGCGTGTAGACGCAGTAAAAAGTAAAAAACCAGCCCGAGATAATGTGCGCATCATTAGATGTTGCGCGACTGCGGCTATAGCATTTTTCTGACGCCGCTCATTTCAGTTCGGTTGATTCTTCGCGCCGGTCAGCCAAGGAGTGACATACTTCACGTCGGGGTGTATCTTTAGTTGCGATACCACGCGTTTGCCGTTTGAATCGCAACTTTTCGTCCAAATCGGTCCTCGCAAGAATCGCAACAAAAGTGTTTTTTGGTCCTCCTGGAAAGTTGCGTAGTTGCCATTCTTGTTGCGATACTGCGGGTGACCCCTGTATGCCTTCTTTTTTAGGGTTGGTCCTCAGCCAGCAATATATTTTCTTTTTTCGTGTTGGTCCTCAGCCAGCGACACGGCTTCTTTTTTCTGGTTGGTTCTCGGCGAGCGACCAGAGTATTTTTTCGTATTGGTCCTCAGCCAGCTAAATGTTTTCTTTTTTCGTGTTGGTCCTCAGCCAGCCATATGGCTTCTTTTTTCGTGTTGGTCCTCAGCCAGCGATATGTCCACCATCCACTATGCATGCCAGCACCCCACCACCATCATCCATGCGTGCCAGCCACCCACCACCACCATCCATGCGTGCCAGCACCCCACCACCACCATCCATGCATGCCAGCACCCCACCACCATCATCCATGCGTGCCAGCACCCCACCACCATCATCCATGCGTGCCAGCCACCCACCACCACCATCCATGCGTGCCAGCCACCCACCACCATCATCCATGCGTGCCAGCACCCCACCACCACCATCCATGCGTGCCAGCACCCCACCACCACCATCCATGCATGCCAGCACCCCACCACCATCATCCATGCGTGCCAGCACCCCACCACCACCATCCATGCGTGCCAGCCACCCACCACCACCATCCATGCATGCCAGCACCCCACCACCACCATCCATGCGTGCCAGCCACCCACCACCACCATCCATGCGTGCCAGCACCCCACCACCATCATCCATGCCTGCCAGCACCCCACCACCATCATCCATGCGTGCCAGCACCCCACCACCACCATCCATGCGTGCCAGCACCCCACCACCACCATCCATGCATGCCAGCACCCCACCACCATCATCCATGCGTGCCAGCACCCCACCACCACCATCCATGCGTGCCAGCCACCCACCACCACCATCCATGCATGCCAGCACCCCACCACCACCATCCATGCGTGCCAGCACCCCACCACCACCATCCATGCGTGCCAGCACCCCACCACCACCATCCACACTATACTTTTCGTCCGAGGGTGGTAAAAAGCATCCGAGGCGTAAATTACGAGGTGGTAATTTACCGTCAAGACTACTCTTACAGTTTAGATACTACATCGTAATCTGTCTCGTAAGTTACGAACTAGATCCGAGATGAGATCCGACGTAGTAATTTACCAGGTAGTAATTTACGAGGTAGTAATTTACGAGGTAGTAATTTACGAGGTAGTAATTTACGAGGTAGTAATTTACGACGTAGTAATTTACGAGGTAGTAATTTACGAGGTAGTAATGTACGAGGTAGTAATGTACGAGGTAGTAATGTACGAGGTAGTAATTTACGAGGTAGTAAGGTACGAGGTAGTAATTTGCGACGTCGTAATCTACGAGTTGGTAATTTACGATCCCGGTACTCGGTCCCCGTAGGTTACGACGTCGTATGCTTCTCGCGTACACTACCGGTACTACAATCATGTCGCTATGTCGTTCTGAATTGCAGTACGCATGTCACTTATCAGAATTTCACTTTGATTTCACTTATCATTTCGGTCAACCTAACCCCTAACACCCATTTACCCGGGGGAAAAAAAATGAATGGCATTTGCAGCAAGGCTCATGCAAGACAAGTTCCTATTTCATAAAAAATTTCATTATTAAATGCAGGATTACATGTCATGCACAAAAATCCAACGCCTTCACAGAAAATAGCATATCAAGTCTTCTGACGACAATATCAAGTCAATATCAAATTCGTGGCTTCTCTTCGTGGCTTGAAATACTGTTTCCATGCGGTGCTTAGGACAGCTCCGGGGATGTCGGCACCGCACAGAAGCTCCATCCGGGAGCAAGTGCGCCGGGGGAAGATGTTGTACATCCAGAGCTCGATATGTGCGGGAAGCCGTCGTGTTGGAAACCGAGGTGTCTGCACATAATTCCGCGCGCAGGCAGCTTGTGCCTTTACGGGGGAAGACCTGCGACACAAAAACCGTGTCCGGACAATGCAATACGGAGAAATGGCAACGGCAGATGGAGTCGGCTAAGGCCGCTTGTAAGGAAAGTGATTTTTAATGCACGAATAAATGTATAATGCATGCTACATCGCCATCGCTTGGGCGGTGAAAAGACAAGGACCAACCACATGCCCCCACCTACCCTTCGTGCATCCCGCCCTTGACGAGGCACAACCATGTGCCCCCACCTACCCTTTGTGCGTCCCTCCCTTGACAAGAAACAAGCACGTGCACCTATCTAACCTTTGTGCATCCCTTCCTTGGCAAGGAACAAGCACACCCACCCACCTACTCCACATGCATCCCTCCCTTGACAAGGAACAAGCACGATCACCCAGCTACCCACTAGCACGGCAGCAAGGCAGACCTTACAATGGCAAGTGATGTTTATCGGTAGAAACTGTTAGACAACTAGCAAACGAGCCAGCCGGTGAAGAGCAAGGCACGCATGCAAGGAATTTGTCGTTGCCTATGTCTACGCTTGTGTTTGTCACTGCAGTTGAAATCTGCATTTGCATCAGCAGGCCCGATCGAACCCCATGTCGCCACCCGCATTTCCACTTATACTTCACGGCCCCTTATTCTTCTCTTGTGCCTGCCTTTGCCCTAACTGTTACCCTAGCATCTGCCCTTGCCCCTATCCTTTGATCCCCAGTGTTTGCCGTTGCCCTCATCCTTCCCCTAGTGCCTGCCCTTGTCTTCATCTTTTCCCTTGTGCCTGCCCGTGCCCTTGTCCGTTCCCTCGTGCTTGACTTGTCCTAATCTCTTTCCCTTGCGCCTGCCCTTGCCCTTATCCGCTTCCCTTGTGCCTGCCCCTGCCCTTGTCATTTCCCTTGAGCCTGCCCTTTTGGCAAGCACAAGTGCCTTAATCCTTTCCTTGGCCTTGTGCTTGCTCTTCCAGTTTCCCTTTCCTTTGCTCGTGCGGTTGCCTTTGCTCTTACCCGGGTGCTTGCCCTTGCCGTTTGCAAGCTGCATTATTGTCTTAGCAAGCTAGCAAGTGCAAACTGGCACTGAGCCAGAAATGCAAGCAAAGCAGCCAGTGTAAATAAGGATGGACGGGAACAGTAGAAAGCTAGAGGTGGCTACGGTGCTAGAGCTCATGGCAACAAGGTGGTCCCATTCTTGCTGCATTGGGTGCGTTGCGTGGGTGGGATATTGCGATAGGGGGACATTCTTGCCTTGGTTGTGTTTTCACATGCACCCGGTGCTGGAATTTATGCGTGCAAGGGTGGCTGGTATCCCAACCAACAGCCCAAGAGGAAAAAGAGTGCTTAGAAAGCAAGAATGACTTTATGTTGGTAATAGCAGTGGTGGCGGCAGCAAAAACTGTTGTTGTAGATGCAAGCTACAACACTGCTGATGGTTTCTCACACTAATGTGGATAATGATAATGCATGCCACTTAACGGGACCATATAAACCACAACAAGAATAATCGTGAGAGCAAAAGAAAGAGGAGTACAAAACGGCCGGCTTACCTAGCTACAGCAAAAAAATTGCATGAAAAACAAGATAACTCACCTTTGTCGCAGCAGTGACCATATCAGACAGCTCACAAAAACTTGTTGATCCTTGAAACTTCCTGCTTGAAGGCAGCCACCAACGGTCTGGATTTTTCACCCCAGTCCTTCTCAACAGCCAAGGGAAAGGGAAAGAGAGAGGAGGGGTGCGGGAGGGACAAGAGAGCGGGGGGTGGGAAGGGAGAGAGAGAGAGAGAGAGAGAGAGAGAGAGAGAGAGAGAGAGAGAGAGAGAGAGAGAGAGAGAGAGAGAGAGAGAGAGAGAGGGAGAGAGAGAGAGAGAGAGAGAGAGAGAGAGAGAGAGAGAGAGAGAGAGAGAGAGAGAGAGAGAGAGAGAGAGAGGGAGGGAGAGAGAGGAGAGAGAGGAGAGAGAGAGGGAGAGAGAGGGGAGAGAGAGGGAGAGAGAGGGGAGAGAGAGGGGGGAGAGAGGGGGGAAAGAGAGGGGGGAAAGAGAGGGGGGAAAGAGAGGGGGGAGAGAGAGGGGAGAGAGGGGGGAGAGAGAGGGGGAAAGAGAGGGGGAGAGAGAGGGGGGAAAGAGAGGGGGGAGAGAGGGGGGAGGAGAGAGAGAGAGAGAGAGAGAGAGAGAGAGAGAGAGAGAGAGAGAGAGAGAGAGAGAGAGAGAGAGAGAGAGAGAGAGAGAGAGAGAGAGAGAGAGAGAGAGAGAGAGAGTACAAGAAGTGCGGGTGGGGGTGGGAGAGGTGGGATGGAAGATTCACTACGTTAGCAGGCGACTAAACTGCTACAATGACACAAAACCACGGAGCTAGGCCCTTAACTCCATCAGATCAGAGTGAAAACCCATGTTGAAACTGGGACAAATGCCATTAGAATGTTACTATGACCGTGGCTAGTAAACGTGAATTGACACCCAGGTTGTGACTTCAACGATTGGAGGCAACCTTGCCAAGTCTCCCAAATGCAGTCGGCTAGACAAGCTTCACAAAAAACGCAGCAAACATGTTAACGTTGCTAATATTCCAACGACGCGCATCCGCAGTCCGGCTGCCAATGAAGTCTTCTTGGTAGCCAGCTGTGCACAGAGGAGTAACCGCTAGAGACGCCGATTTGCGAACAACTCATTACAATTACAAAGCGCAGGAAGCAGATGGCTATGCATCAACAATTACTTCCGCTCGCCCTCGTATTTAGCCAGGTCTATCTGCCCAAACTGGGTAAATGTTTTGCGATCGGTGAAATTGGCACTCTAGTGACTTACTTTCCCAGAAAGTGTCCATTCACACGACAACCGACTCACGCTCACACGTCGTGAGGAGTTGCCGATAGGATAAAGAAGCCGAACGATGAATTGCTGTACATAAATGCCACGCTAACGGCGTCGTGAACTGACTTCTTGCAATCACGATTAAAGTGCCCGGCCCAACAACAAATTGGCGACACACGACCCCGCAACTGGAAAAGAATTCTGGCCACATTGATATACATCGGTTTGATAAAGTAAAACCTCGCATTCGGTTCTGGCTAGCCTCAAACGCATGCGCCTTGAAACCTTTATCCTCCTGGCGGCCACAGTTTCTCGGTTCTCTTGTTCCGTTGGTCGTGCCGCTAGCGTGCCAGCCGCTCCAGTGCCTAAAATTCAAATTCGTGTTGTTCGAGAAAACGTTGTCGGGTCGGCGACGGCACGATGCCGGGCCGGGCTGCATGGGCCATGGAGGGTGGTGGTACACAAATACCGTACAGGTGGTACACAACTGCAGCCAGGACAACAGCCGGGCGCTGCGTACCTGCCGTGGGAAGGAGGGGGGTGGTACACAAATACCGTACAGGTGGTACACAACTGCAGCCAGGACAACAGCCGGGCGCTGCGTACCTGCCGTGGGAAGGAGGGGGGTGGTACACAAATACCGTACAGGTGGTACACAACTGCAGCCAGGACAACAGCCGGGCGCTGCGTACCTGCCGTGGGAAGGAGGGGGGTGGTACACAAATACCGTACAGGTGGTACACAACTGCAGCCAGGACAACAGCCGGGCGCTGCGTACCTGCCGTGGGAAGGAGGGGGGTGGTACACAAATACCGTACAGGTGGTACACAACTGCCGCCAGTACAACAGCGGGTCCTGCCGTGGGAAGGAGGGTGGTGATACACAACTACGGTATACCGGCCTAGTACAGCCCGATGTAATTCCCGAGGGCCCACCTCTTTATCCCTACATGTAAATACCGACGGGCATAATCAACGACCTATATTACCAATAGCCGCCGCATATCAAACAGGTCGTATTCATGACGCCCGTCGAGGGCGATGACGGTGACGCCGTCACCGTCATCGCCCTCGACGGGCCAACATCTAAACTCTTCTCTTAATCAACAAACTATATTACCAATAGCCGCCGCCTATCAAACAGATCCTATTCATCACGCGCGTCAACGCCCCGTCATCGCCCCGTCATCGCCCCGTGATCGCCATGCCGAGGGCCAACCTCTTAACTCTTTATTCGGAGTAATAGTCAACGACCTATATTACCAATAGCCGCCGCATATAAAAAAGGTCGTATTCATGACGCCCGTCGAGGGCGATGACGGTGACGCCGTCACCGTCATCGCCCTCGACGGGCCAACATCTAAACTCTTCTCTTAATCAACAAACTATATTACCAATAGCCGCCGCCTATCAAACAGATCCTATTCATCACGCGCGTCAACGCCCCGTCATCGCCCCGTCATCGCCCCGTCATCGCCCCGTGATCGCCATGCCGAGGGCCAACCTCATAACTCTTTATTGGGAGTAATAGTAAACGACCTATATTAAAAATAGCTGCCGCCTATCAAACAGGCAGTGTTTTTTTTAAGGTTTTCGTTACTAGTGGCGCTAGGCCACTTGTGGCGTTTCGAACTATGAAAACTTCAGTTTACTCGGCCAATGTGTGGCTTTAAGCCAATTAAAATTGGGCTTGGCACGGCCACGTGTGGCGGGCTGGCTTTTTGGTGCAGCAAATGACCCTACCGGCAGCGGGGTCAGCGCGGCGCGGCGCCGTACTGGCATTCCAAGTTCAAAGTAGTTCAGAACAGTATGTTTAATTATCTTAATTTCAAACTAGTAGAATTTAGTAGAATCATTCACGCCTTAAGTTGGGTTCACGCCTGAAGTTGGGTTGACCAAAAACCTCGAACCCAACTTAAGGCGTGAATGCCTGTACACAAGGCGGGCGAGCGTCTCCGTCTCAGGCATCGGCGCCGGGCGTACTTGGTAAATTAACAACAACGATTACTACTACAGCCACTGCTTAACAAAACGATTACTGAAGTGCCGAAAGTCGAAACACATTAGTCAATGCAGTACAGTACTGTATGGCTGGCGAGTGACTGGAACTGAGGCGCCAGCCGCCAGGCCGCCAGCCAGCTGAAGCCAGAAAATGCACACAAGCTGCTGTCTGCACAGAGCACTCTGGTCTCTGGCAGCGGGCCACTTGCCACTTGGCACTTGGCCGGGCTCTACGTACATGCACTATGCAGTCAGTAAGTCAGTCAGTCATAGTAGTACTCATGGTAGTTCTAGTACTAGGGAGGCTTGTGGCGGAACGCCGGCCGGAAGACCGGCTGACACCGCCAATTGTGGCGTAGCCTGTACTAGAGTGAACTTCAGGCACGGCCACCCTGTGGCGAAACGAAACTACAAAGTAGAACAGCACGGCCAAATTGTGGCTTCTTGGGTGCCCTGTCCAAGTGGGTGGCACCGCCACATTTTGCCAAAAAAAGTGCCACACCGCCACATTTGGCGGCATATCGCCACTAAAAAAAACACTGCAAACAGGTCCTTTCCATCACGCCCGTCGAGAGCGATGACGGTGACGGCCGTCACCGTCATCGCCCTGCCGGCATTGCCATACAAGAAGAAGCTCTCGATCCGAGGTATAGACTACCTCGGGTATCATCATCGTAATTGCTAGCATCGAGATCATTCATAGCTACCGACGATGGCCAGCTGCAAAAGAAAAATGTCGACCAACAGACAGGACCTATCGCCGGGAACCCTCAAGGCAATAAGGGCGAGACAGGCTTTCACCGTTAAGTAAAGTTGTCCACATCGTGCTAAGGAATTTGTGCTAATCTATGAGTACCTATATGGACACTTTGTCGCATTTTTTACATGGCAAATAAGCGATGTATGTGTCATGTAGGCTGCCATTGGTGCATGCATGCATGGGCCAGCAATGATGGTCAGAGGTACATTGTGCCTATGAGATAACCATCGATTTGTTGATCAGCAAGTGATTCATTACGTGAGACAACAATATGTTTGGGGGCTAAGCTTCTTACATTGGTCACATGGCCCGCCATAATTGTTTTCTTATGTGTTTAAGGTTAGGGCTCTGTTCATGACTGAACGTCATGAACGCGCTCTATTCATGACATTGATTAATTGATTTTAATTAGTCTCATGTCCATGTTGGGGGACCGGGATCTCTGAATTCCCCAAAGAAGATATAGTGGAAGTCACCCCAAGACGTCAATATCCGTCAAGACGTCAATAACTACATGTATGTCCACAGCTCAGCTAGTAGTCTAAAATATGGGCCTCGAGCTACTCTTGCACGCAAGCAATGCCTATCATCAAGGATTAATTAATGCCTATCAACAAGGAGACAATCATGCTTGTTAAATTTCCTAGGACCCACAACTGGGGGGTCGTAGTCTTTGACAATGTCCGCCTGGGCAACGCTACTAATCCTACATATCCGAGGTCCCATGTCTGAATAAGAGGGGTTGAGCGGATGACGCCAACAGTGTCTGTGCTCTGCATGTCAGCTAAAATCATATCGCGGAGACAAACATATGGCGGTATGTCCAATGTTGGCCACTGCGTCGCCTAACAGGTTCGTTCTTACATGGTCGGCAAGGGCCTGACCATGTAAGAAGATATCTCCCTGGCTGGCCAGTCCACAAGGAACCAGCAGGGACCTCATCTGAATCAACCTGATTTATTAACTAACTACTTAATTCATTTATTAAACTCATGCCCCCATTAGGGAGTCAAGGAGCATTAGTTAACCCCGATTAATTAATTAATTAATTAATTAATTAATTAATTAATTAATTAATTAAACACGTGCTCCCGTTGGGGAGTCACGGAGCACCGAAGTGCTTTTAATCCTGTGTGTGCACAACAGGAGAAAGGGCAGAGACCCCCAGTCTCCTTCATGCCTAAGGCATGCCACAGCTGCATTCGGGAACGCTAGCTAAACGGACACGCTAACGATCCGGCAATCTGTGGGTGCAATAAGACCCATGTGAGCATGGCATAACACTAGGAGCGTGGGCAAGTAATCTCATCATAGCCAGGACGTAGCATGGCTGTACTAGGACTATACCCCGATTTCTGATTCTCCCGATTTCTGGCCTGCGCTAGTTGTCTCCTTGATACCCCGATCAATGGATGGATGGATGGATGGATGGATGGATGGATGGATGGATGGATGGATGGATGGATGGATGGATGGATGGATGGATGGATGGATGGATGGATGGATGGATGGATGGATGGATGGATGGATGGATGGATGGATGGATGGATGGATGGATGGATGGATGGATGGATGGATGGATGGATGGATGGATGGATGGATGGATGGATGGATGGATGGATGGATGGATGGATGGATGGATGGATGGATGGATGGATGGATGGATGGATGGATGGATGGATGGATGGATGGATGGATGGATGGATGGATGGATGGATGGATGGATGGATGGATGGATGGATGGATGGATGGATGGATGGATGGATGGATGGATGGATGGATGGATGGATGGATGGATGGATGGATGGATGGATGGATGGATGGATGGATGGATGGATGGATGGATGGATGGATGGATGGATGGATGGATGGATGGATGGATGGATGGATGGATGGATGGATGGATGGATGGATGGATGGATGGATGGATGGATGGATGGATGGATGGATGGATGGATGGATGGATGGATGGATGGATGGATGGATGGATGGATGGATGGATGGATGGATGGATGGATGGATGTCAGGCTTGTCTTACATGATGCAGTGGAACTTTGGTGCTGGAGGGTTAATTGTGGCCCGGTCTGGTTTAGCTTCAGTGCTCTCATGGCGGCCTTCATTTGTAATTATTTGAATGCATGCCCATTGGGCCATGCATAGTGTATATTTTTTACGCATGCACGCCCATTATGTATCGCTGGGTCCATCCCATCAATGCTTGTTTATTGCCAGGTCTGGTGTAAGTAAGTTAGTACTTGCGTGTCATGCGCATGGGCATGTTTAGAGTACTATGCTAATCTCTTTAGAAACATAATTACACGGAAGTTACAAATCTCATCTGCATCATGCCCCAAGACACTACATTAAAGAATCAAATAAAATTATAACATGCCTCCGTTGGGAGATCATGCAGCACATGCATATTCCTTGCTGAATGGGTAGAGGTGGGTCAAGCCGCGACATCGAAATAAGCTAACTCTAAGCTATCTAGTCTACAAAATCCTAACTACACTTCTCCCCAAAGCGCCCCTTCCGCTTTGGGGGAGGGGGCTTACCCACATGGGCTGGCGTGTGAGCCGGGACATTGGTCTTCCACCTCTTCTTGTTCTGCATAGGAACAGAGAGCGAAGAAATGCGGTGTGGGGACCCCTTCTCGTGGTAATGCGTTACATGTACTCCCCACCGGGCTTTGCTCTTCATGGGTTCATAAAGACAACAATTATTCAGTAAGAATTTAATAAATTAGGAACATATATCCGTTGGGAGTCACTGTTACACATATACCTGAAAAGGGGCATATGATTTTAAATACATTCTGAGCTACAACCTGCACGTGCATGGGTTTAGTTAACTGGCACCTATACTAGAGGCCTGACATGGGGTGGAGCTTCAGTGCTTCCCCGCCTTCTCCTTCTCCCACACTGGGTGCTCCGCGTCCTTCTTCTCCGGCCCTGCCCATGGGTGCACCGGCCCCGCCTCCTCCTTCTCCTCACGGGACGATTCGCGCTCCACGCATGGCTGCAGCATCAGTTAGCACGGGCAAGACATAGCAGTAACCGCGCTATGGCTGTTCTAGCACCAGCCTAGCAGACTGCCATGATCACTCAGCAAACCCACGACAGCTAAACCCTTGGCTGTCACAACCAGTCCATGCATCATTAAGTATGGGTACAGGGAAAGCTTCCCGCATATCCATGGCCATATGGATGGCAGCAACACAACGACTTGCCCCCTAGCCCCCCGTGCACACACAAAAACGTGGGTCGTGGCTTCCACGCCCCATCCGCCATGCATGACAGCGCGTACCTTACTCGCATTCACACCGGGCTGCATCCCAGCGCCGTTGCTGTCCCCATGTGACACGTCGGCTGATTAAGCAGATACACAGCAGAGTCTGATGTAAACCGCTAAACCCCAAACCCATGCAGACCACAGTCAAGGACGCGTGCATGTCAAGCCATGCCAATTGTGAACCGTACAGCAATTTACTTTTCAAGCCTGAAGAGGTGGATAGCAGATACTAGCCTGGAAGAGGTTACAGGGGCACATGTCCATTAGCGAGCGGAACAACACAGCTACACCCTACAAGCGTACCGCACAATGTCCTCCTGCAATTGTCTGCAGATCTCCCAATGCCGCAGACATCTCCACTGCTCTCATGGCGATTGCAAATGCTTCATGCCGCTGACATCTCCACTGCTCTCATGGCGATTGCAAATGCTTGATGCCGCACCTCTGCTTACAGCAGAAAAGCTTCCTCCGGGCGAGGCACCTGACTGGAACCAACACCCATTCCTTGGCTTCACAACGTGGCCATGACAGCATCGTGAATCTGCTTCGCCAACGCCCACACTTCAGGACCCGCGCCCTGCACCGCCATGGCCACAGGCTGCACCGCTGCAATCGATGCAGCATTCACTGCCTGCGCCGCACCATGTACTGCATGCACGAAAGCCAATCCTGGCTCGGTTATCATGGTCTTGCCCGATTCCTGCTGCTTCTTCTTCTTCGATGCGGTCATGCGCACTTTATACCCCTTCCTCTCCAAGCACGCCTTCAGCACCTGGCTCGTGCGGTGCTGAATATGCTTCTGAAGGCGCGCCTTCTAAACACGAAATGTTGGCAATGTATGATTCCCAAACGGCATGATAGGCACATAATCAGTCCCATTAATTGCTTTGCGGCAGTCAATGCACCAGAACACCTGTTGAAAAAAGAAGGTTATGCACGCTAGCGATTACCCGCGGCAAGAAGCAATCAACACGCCTCGCTAACAACTGCAACCACAATGTAATTCATGACGGGCCACTCACCGCTACCCTGCTCTCCTGCTTCAATGTCTCCCCATTCTCAAGGCCTCCATTGTAAACCTCTCCGTCTTCACCATCGTCATCGTCTTCCTCTTCCTCCACTCCGACGTATCCGTGTTTCCTTTTCCTAAGATACCTAGGGTTGTTCAAGTCGTATGTGCGGCGTTGGCACACTTCCAACAAAATTTTGGCCGCCTCTACCCATTACCATTTATTCGTACTATCATAACATATCCAGGCGTTTGAAAAATCATTCCCTCGTTCGAACTTCTACCCCTGGGCGTCCATGACGAGGCAGTCACGACGGGACGCAGATGCACAAAAATAAAACAAGGCGACATCCCTTCAATCATTGACCAAAAAACAGAATACGCGCAGAACTTGGATTTCAACACCACGCACCCATTACCAGCGAGCACGGCTGGCCTGCAACCGCCATCATTTCATAACCAGAAGCCAGGGCCCACACTCCATCCCGTTACCTCATCTTCCACGCACGGCTTCCGCTGCTTCCCTCTGCTCTTTCGCATTCTCCGCCAGCAACCTCGCCTTCTCCTCGTCCAACAATCCACTAAGAATAAAATCCCCTCTATTGGACGCCATTCAGACGAACTTTGCTAGCGTCTTTTCACCGGCCCCAGCACACATAATCTATAGCCGCTTAATGACAACGGCCGACAACGACAACTGCTGAATAGGCGAAAAAGGCTGATAACTACATTTTTATATTTCGCTGCATTTGCTAATAGACACGCACGTTCTCCCACTTCTCCATTACAATATAATTATCCATCTGGCCGTGTACAGGCAAAGATCCCCGAAGTAACTTACTGAAACGTATCTTACAGCATCGGATCACTGGCACCTAATCTACAGGTGGTAGATTACCAACCAAGACCCGTCGCGGTAATTTACTCTGTCGGTAATGTACTACCAAAGATGTGCAGTCGTAACGTTACTTTTACTTACGGCTAGTAAAATTACTACCTATCATCCTACGTAGTAATGATTACGGCGTTGGATCTCACGCCTCGGATCTAGGTAGTAAGATAAGACCTCGTAATTTACGCCTCGGATGCTTTTTACCACCCTCGGACGAAAAGTATAGTGCATGCATGCCAGCACCCCACCACCACCATCCATGCATGCCAGCACCCCACCACCATCATCCATGCGTGCCAGCCACCCACCACCACCATCCATGCGTGCCAGCACCCCACCACCATCATCCATGCCTGCCAGCACCCCACCACCATCATCCATGCGTGCCAGCACCCCACCACCACCATCCATGCGTGCCAGCACCCCACCACCACCATCCATGCATGCCAGCACCCCACCACCACCATCCATGCATGCCAGCACCCCACCACCATCATCCATGCGTGCCAGCACCCCACCACCACCATCCATGCGTGCCAGCCACCCACCACCACCATCCATGCATGCCAGCACCCCACCACCATCATCCATGCGTGCCAGCCACCCACCACCACCATCCATGCCTGCCAGCACCCCACCACCATCATCCATGCGTGCCAGCCACCCACCACCACCATCCATGCGTGCCAGCACCCCACCACCATCATCCATGCGTGCCAGCCACCCACCACCACCATCCATGCATGCCAGCACCCCACCACCATCATCCATGCATGCCAGCACCCCACCACCACCATCCATGCATGCCAGCACCCCACCACCACCATCCATGCCTGCCAGCACCCCACCACCATCATCCATGCGTGCCAGCCACCCACCACCACCATCCATGCCTGCCAGCACCCCACCACCATCATCCATGCGTGCCAGCCACCCACCACCACCATCCATGCGTGCCAGCACCCCACCACCACCATCCATGCCTGCCAGCACCCCACCACCATCATCCATGCGTGCCAGCCACCCACCACCACCATCCATGCCTGCCAGCACCCCACCACCATCATCCATGCGTGCCAGCACCCCACCACCACCATCCATGCGTGCCAGCACCCCACCACCACCATCCATGCATGCCAGCACCCCACCACCATCATCCATGCGTGCCAGCACCCCACCACCATCATCCATGCGTGCCAGCCACCCACCACCACCATCCATGCATGCCAGCACCCCACCACCACCATCCATGCGTGCCAGCCACCCACCACCACCATCCATGCGTGCCAGCACCCCACCACCATCATCCATGCCTGCCAGCACCCCACCACCATCATCCATGCGTGCCAGCACCCCACCACCACCATCCATGCGTGCCAGCACCCCACCACCACCATCCATGCATGCCAGCACCCCACCACCATCATCCATGCATGCCAGCACCCCACCACCATCATCCATGCGTGCCAGCACCCCACCACCACCATCCATGCGTGCCAGCCACCCACCACCACCATCCATGCATGCCAGCACCCCACCACCATCATCCATGCGTGCCAGCCACCCACCACCACCATCCATGCCTGCCAGCACCCCACCACCATCATCCATGCGTGCCAGCCACCCACCACCACCATCCATGCGTGCCAGCACCCCACCACCATCATCCATGCGTGCCAGCCACCCACCACCACCATCCATGCGTGCCAGCACCCCACCACCACCATCCATGCGTGCCAGCACCCCACCACCATCATCCATGCCTGCCAGCACCCCACCACCATCATCCATGCGTGCCAGCACCCCACCACCACCATCCATGCGTGCCAGCACCCCACCACCACCATCCATGCAATGATGCCAGCACCCCACCACCATCATCCATGCGTGCCAGCACCCCACCACCACCATCCATGCGTGCCAGCCACCCACCACCACCATCCATGCATGCCAGCACCCCACCACCACCATCCATGCGTGCCAGCCACCCACCACCACCATCCATGCATGCCAGCACCCCACCACCACCATCCATGCGTGCCAGCACCCCACCACCACCATCCATGCATGCCAGCCACCCACCACCACCATCCATGCCTGCCAGCACCCCACCACCATCATCCATGCGTGCCAGCCACCCACCACCACCATCCATGCCTGCCAGCACCCCACCACCATCATCCATGCGTGCCAGCCACCCACCACCACCATCCATGCGTGCCAGCACCCCACCACCATCATCCATGCGTGCCAGCCACCCACCACCACCATCCATGCATGCCAGCACCCCACCACCACCATCCATGCATGCCAGCACCCCACCACCATCATCCATGCATGCCAGCACCCCACCACCACCATCCATGCATGCCAGCACCCCACCACCACCATCCATGCCTGCCAGCACCCCACCACCATCATCCATGCGTGCCAGCCACCCACCACCACCATCCATGCCTGCCAGCACCCCACCACCATCATCCATGCGTGCCAGCCACCCACCACCACCATCCATGCGTGCCAGCACCCCACCACCATCATCCATGCGTGCCAGCACCCCACCACCACCATCCATGCGTGCCAGCACCCCACCACCACCATCCATGCATGCCAGCACCCCACCACCATCATCCATGCGTGCCAGCACCCCACCACCACCATCCATGCGTGCCAGCACCCCACCACCACCATCCATGCATGCCAGCACCCCACCACCACCATCCATGCGTGCCAGCACCCCACCACCACCATCCATGCATGCCAGCACCCCACCACCACCATCCATGCGTGATTTTTTGGGGGAGTGGTCAGTATTGTTTTTGGGTAGGGTCGCTCTGCAGAGTGACCCCTACCCTTGCGCAATGTCGCAGTCTTTGTTTGAAGGGTCGCGCTGCAGAGTGACCCCCTCACATTGCAAATTTCCATTCAGTGTTTGTAGGGTCGCGCTGCAGAGTCACCTTTCCAAGATACGTTATTCAATAACATTTTGTTTGTAGGGTAGCGCTGCAGAGTCACCTTTCCAAGATACGTTATTCAATCACGTTTTTGTTGTAAGGTCGCGCTGCCGAGTCACCCTTTCCAGATACGTTTATCAATCACATTTTGTTTGTAGGGTGGCTGCCGAGTCACCCTTCCATGAAATATTTTTATGCTATATTTTGTTGGTAGGGTCGCGCTGCAGAGTCACCCTTCCTTAACATGGTTCTTATGTCTTATTTTGCGGAAGGGTCTCGCTACAGAATATTCCCTTTCCTGACATATGTTACATCTTCGATTTTTTTTATCCCCATACCTGAATGGGATTTCATCCTTGTTTCTTCTTAGGGTAGCGCAGATGCGAATTTACACTTTCTTCATCCGACATTGGTCTATTTGTTTTTCCTTATTTGCCGCAGAGGGAAGAACAACAGAAGGAGAGGGAAGTTCAGCTTCAGAAGGAAAAGGAGGAGCAGGAGAGGGCCTTCTTGCTTCAAAAGGAAAAGGAGGAGCAGGAGAGGGCCTCCTTGCTTCAGAAGGAAAAGGAGGAGCAGGAGAGGGCCTCCTTGCTTCAGAAGGAAAAGGAGGAGCAGGAGAGGGCCTCTTCGCCAAAGAAGGGAAAAGAGGTGGAGAGGGCCACCTATGTCGACAAGCTCAAGTCGACGAGCGAGTCTCCTAAGTATAGTACGCCACCCGCCTCTCCGCCCAAGGGCGTAGAGGAGTTTCCTCCACTGTCAACAATGCTTGCTGCCGGGGCTGGGCCAAGCTCCGTGGAGGCGTCGGCCTCCAAATCTCCCCAGCGGCCCGCACCTGAGGCACAGGCTGCCGGGGCTGGGTCCAGCTCCGTTGTGTCTCCACAGTCTCCCCAGCGGCCCGCCATCAACAAGGAGTCCCCCGTCCGCGTGGCGTCGACCTCGCCGAGGTCCGCCCCCGTCGAGGTGGTTACCTCGAAGCCCAGCTCGCCGCCCAAGTCACCTCTAAGGTCCCACCACGAGGCTTCGACCTCGAAGGTCAGCACGTCGCCCAGGTCTCCTTCAAGGTCCCTACCCGAGGCGTCGACCTCACAGCCCAGCTCGCAGCCCGCGTCTCCCCAAAGCTCCCCTCCAAAGAAGGGAGCGACCTCCAAGTCCCGATCACCGCCCAAGTCGCCTGCAAAATCTCCAGGTCGGAAGTCTCCGCCCAAGCGCCGGTCGCCACCCAAGCGCCGGTCGTCAAACTCACCTCCGAGGAGCCGCTCCCCACAGGCAAGAAAGAAAGCAAGAGCGGAATGGGAGGAGAAGGAGGATGACCATGAGCGGTTCCTGCGTGATCTGCAGAAGAACATTGACCTCCTGATCAGCATGGAGGACAGGGACAAGGCAGACCCAAGGCCACTGGAGGATCTTCCGGAGGAGGAAAGAAAGAGAAGGAATGACCGCATGGCACTTCTGACTTCTTATCTGGATCAGGCAACGCAGCACGCCGAAGATCTGGTGAATCTGGAGAAAAAGGACAAGGAACGGAAGGCCGCCCAGGAGCTCCTGGAAAGGGAGCAGATGGAATGGGTGAAGAAGGAAAGGGCAGCGCGAGAGGCGAAGCAGGCAGAAATGGAAGCTGCGGAGATGGAGGAGGCGGAGCGCAGGAAGAGGAGGGCGTCGTGGGAGCGGGACGAAAAGGAGAGAAAGGCGAATGAGGAAAGGAAAAAGAAGGACGAGGAGGCAAAGGCGAAGAGGAAGGTGCAGGAGGAGGGGAAGAGGATGATGGAGGCGGGTGTGGCGGCACGCCTGAAATACCAGGCCAAACTTGAGGAGGAGCGCAGGAAGGCGCAGGCTGCAGAAAAGTCGGCGGGGGACTCGGAGAAGGAGGGTACGGAGCCGTCCCAGGTGAGAAACAGTTTTTACCCCCATTAGCGTGCGTGTTGTTTTCATCGGGTTTCGGTATTCCTTATCTCTGCTAAGCTCGTTCGACCATTAATGGGTCATTTCGCAGAGTGACCCTAACCTGAGCCAACAAGTATGCTTTTCCCTGTTGTTTTAATTTCAGAGGAAGCGGGGGGCAGACGAAAAGAAGTCAGAGGATCCCAAGAAGAGCGGGACAACAACGGAGGTGAGCGATAAGTAATCCTGTGTTTTTCGCCTTTGTTCTTTGTTCATTTGTCCTTCATTTCTGAGTTGCCGTTTCCTTCGCATGTGTGATTAATTTATGGAGGGTCATTTCGCAGAGTGACCCTTAACTTTTTCGACGAGTATGCTTTCCTCTGTCTTGCTGCATCTAGAGGAAGAAAGGGGGAGATGAGACAGAGTCTCAGGGGAACGCCGAGGTTGGGAGTGGGGAGGAGAAATTGCGGGTGAGCTAATAATTTTTTCGCCGCTTAGTGCATGTCAGTTAGTCCTTCGTTTTGTTTGAGATTTTTTTATGAAGGGTCACTTCGCAGAGTGACCCTAAACTTTTTTTCCGATTATGCTTTTTTTTCGTTTTGTGGACCTGTGTGCAGCCGATCCAGTTGAGGGGCTTGGAAACTTGGAAGTCATGGTTGACGACTTACGAAAAACATCTGAACGATGACGCCAAGTCGTTCTTGAGCACCTTGGTGTCGAAGGAGATCGAAGTTGCGATCGATGACGGTGTCTGGCATGAGAGGTTCTCAGTCGGGTCTGATGAGAAGATGAACCCTTGGAGTGATCCAACACTTCGTGATCTTTTGTTCGAAGTCATGGGGCGGAGCCTTCGAGGCAAAAGGTTAAAGGGGAAAGACATTGCATCTCTTTTCGACACCTTTGAGTTGCTTGTTACCGAGTGCGGGTCAACGATACCCGACGCAGCGGATGTTACAGCTTATGTTCCTCGAAGCCTGCTCGTCTGGATCAAGCTGTCTTGTGCGACCAAACAGTACTGCAAGGACACGAGACAGCACCCATTGTCACACGAGTATTTTGACATCATCATATCTGTCTGCAGGTGGGAAATGTACCAGGTCCTAGAGCAGGGGAAGACAGGTGAGGATTGGGACACCTCCCCGTTGACGGAAATCGATGTCAATCTGCTCTTGAAGAAAGGGTTCAAGGATGCGCAGTTCGACTGGGATGTCTTCGGCGACTTTCTGGTCTCCATGGACCACTCGGTATCTCCCGAGTTGTTCAAGGCTGGCACAAATGTCATTGAAGATTTGGATGGGGTTAGATCGCACTTCCTTTCGTCGTATTCAGTGTGGATGGCGCAGTTTAGGGTGAACCCAGACCCTATTCTTCCGAGTCGAGCTGTTGAATTATTTCTTCAGTTGTGCGAGGATGAGATCCTGCGTTTTCGTCAGAGTGGGGAGTTCGACATGGCCGGACAGTATGAGCCCCCACGAAAGGAGGTTGTCGTATGGCTTGAGTACAAGGGGATCGACGACTGCCTGTCGTTAGTGACGGCGAATATAAACGAGAAATCATGGAGTCAGGACATGCTATCTCACTTGTTTTTTCTTCGGACGTTTTTCGAAGACGAACTGAGCCACACAACTCCATCTGAGATGTGGCCGATCGGACAAGTGTTGCGGGAGTGGAGATTTGACATTGAGGTAATTATTGACATTTGTGTATATATTTTTTTAGTCCGTTTAGATCTGTATTGTGTTTTTCTTTTGTTGAAAATTGTTACTAACGATCAACGCATTTCTTTCTCTCCTTCCCGCCAGGAGGGTGACATTCCACGTTTTGAGGGACAAAGTCCTTCAGCGTGGAACCCGGAGGTAAGCAAATGCCGCTAAAGGTTCGGGGTCGATTTGTGAAGATAGGATATTCAAGAAATACTTCCTGTTTTGACTGACTTTGTATATTTATCTGAACGCACGTTTCGTCTTGCAGGATGACGATCAACCTTTCGAAGAGGTCGAAGGGATGGGGACGGAGAACGTAGAGGTAGGAAATTTGTTTCATTTTACTGTTCAAGCTTAGGGTTGGGGTCGCTCCGCAGAGCAACGTTAAAACAAAATTAATGCTCGTTTTTTTTATGTCATCGTCTGAATTATTATTATTTTTTTTTCATGCAGGAGGTGGACGAGAAGAAAGAGGAGGAGAAGGAGCAGGAGGTGGACGAGGAGGAAGAGGAGGAGGAGCACGAGGAGGAGGAGGAGGAGGAGGAAGAAAAAGAGCCCGAGCCAACTCCGAAGGGGAAGGGAAAGGCAAAGGTTTGTACAATGTTTTTTAATTTTTTAACGCTGAAGGTCGCGCTGCAGAGCTAGGATGCCAGAGTTCAGATTACTCTTCTTAACACGTCCCCTGTAGAAACTCAGTCCTAAAAATAGGACTGAGTATACCATCTTTGAGATCATGTGGCGGTAAGGGTAGGGGGGTACCCCATGTGTTTGATATGCATCATAGCACTCAATATCATGCTAATGCTTGGGCATGTGCTTAAAAAATCATATGTTGACCAAATCATGTAAAATTATACATGACTCTCAACCCTTACTCGCGATTTTGGAATTTTCTGTGGAAGCACGAGTGTGTAAAATCCAATAAAATCCATATTCACTATTAAAAATCATAGGCATGTAGATATTAGAGTTCTTGAACTGTGGCAAAAAACTGGACTCAATTTGGCCACTGGCACTGCCTGAAACATGCAAAACACTGCCAGTCCTATAAATAGGACTGGGCCTTGGTAACAAAATGCTAGCATGGGAGTGCGGTCGTACCACACACCACCGTGGCCACCAACCATGCCAATCAACTGATTTCCCTTCCAGCATAATAGGACAACATGCTTGCATCATCATATTGCAGTTATATTATACCTTATAATGTGTGAGAGCCTATGCAAGCACGCAGGAAATGGGTTTGGATACCTACCCACGAAAGGTTTTTTTTATGTGTTAACCACCAATGTATTGGGCAGGTTAAGCATATTTCAAGTGTCTCTAACAAGAATGGACATGGATAAAACTGTTTTGCCTTGCCATGGCATGGCCAACATACTTGCTGGCACATGATGACAGTGGTTTACCACCAAGATCTTTCACTCACCCATATAAGCTTGAAAGCACCCTTGACGAGGCCCATGGCCACACAATTATGCAGTATGAACGTAGCAAAAGAACAACTAACATCTATGAAGGTGTTTAAACCCATACAGCGCCTAAAAACCTGCACAACTACACCAGGGCAAGGCAAATGCCTGGCAACATCATCTAAAAAGGGGGTTTTGGAGAGGGGCAGGCAACGGTCAAGAAAGAGCATCAAGACTCGAAACTGGCAACACCTCGCAAGCTTAAACTCATGTAAGAACATCAAGAAATGATGAGACAACGATATTCCGGCTTTACCTTGCATGGCTGGCGTTACCTTGGCCCAGGCGGTGCCCGCAAAAGTGGCACTTTGAGGCACACACACCATGACGTGACAGAGTGGTCGAAATCATCAAATCTATACTGCCACTAAGTCAATTCTATGACAATGCATGATAAAAGGTAGAAAGATACCTATAAATCCTTCGAATTTCGCCGGAAAGCAGTTGTAGTAATCAATTCCGTCGGCCTGCCTGATCGCAGCTTTTTCCAGCAAGAACGGTGCCGACACCTAGTAAAACGCATCCCCGCGAGCTGAAAATTGACTTGTATCATCTCTAGGATATATAAAATCTATTTCCTGAGTTTGGCCAGCTATATCGTCGGAAAACGTAAACTGCATGCATGGGCGCAAGCCGCCATGGCTAGGTCGTGCATTTCCGGAACTCACGTTTCACGTGAATAAGTACCCTTACCACCTGTACTTTGACCGTCTTTTTGACCGTCCAAACAAAATCAAAAAAAATCCCAAAAATATGTCCCAGAAAGATCTTTTCACGTAGTATTTGAATAAATTTAGAGAGAATTTTTTTGCCAAACATTCTGACTTGGGTGAATTTTCTACGAAACCCCAAATCTCAGTCCTAAATTTAGGACTGAGTTGAACTCAGTCCTAAAAATAGGTGTGGCTACAGACGACGTGTTAATACATTTCGCTTCATGTGTATGTTGTGTGTTGTTGGTATACCTTCCAGCAGGCTAAGAAAAAGGCGACGACGACATTCCAGGATCCCAAGAAGCTTATTGACAGAAAGAATAAGGTGAAGACTATCTGTGATATTGGCGACCTCATCCTAGGCAAGCCCCCTAAGGATGTTACGATTGGTGCCGGGGAGTTTCGCAAGTATCTCACCCAACTACGCGTTGAAGCGGCGGCCGATTTCGCAAAGCAATCTGACACCTTCAACGGTGAGCTGGCCTATGATTTCGTCAACCAAGTCAAGTCCAAGGGCACCGAAAAGTTCAAGTGGAAACCAAAGGAGTACACGGAGGCGAAGGTGGACAAGGTCATCAAGTTCATGAAGTTGGATCTCAAGAGAAGGGATCGTGAACGGGCGAAGCTGCTTGAGGGTCAGGCAAAAGCGTCCAAAAAGAAGAGGGATGCGGATAAAAAGGAGAAGGGGAAGGATAAGGGGGTGGAAATGGAGGATGACGCGGCCGGGGGGAGAAGGGCGGGAAGGGAAAGAAGGGGAAGAAGGCGGGAGAAAAGGAAGAGGTGCGTTTTTCGCGGAATTTTTGATTTAGAGGGGTAGCTCTGTGGAGTGAACCTTTTTACCTTCTCCGTGCTTTGCACCCTATTCGGTATTTTTTGTCTGCACGCCGACTATTTGCAAACGTTAAACTATTTATTGTTTTCCTGTCTCATCTTCGTCAATGTCTTCCTCCAGGGTGGCGAGGGGGAGAAAGGCGGAAAAGGAAAGAAGGGGAAGAAGGCGGGAGAAAAAAGGAAGCGGTGCGTTTTTGGTGATTTAGATTCAGAGGGGTAGCTCCGTGGAGTGACCCTTTTTACCTTCTGTGTTCTTAGCACCCTACTCTGAGATTTTCCTACGCTCGCGGACTATATGCATACGTTAAACTATTTATTGCTTTCTTGTCTCATGTTCGTCAATGCCTTCGTTCAGGGTGCCGAGGGGGAAGGAGACGGTGACGGAAGGTTGGCCGGCAATGATGCCGTTTTTGCACTCGTCAAGGAGATGCTTAACTACGTCGAAGCCAAGGGCAAGGCGCCGGCGTCGGAGATATTGAAGTGGCCTACCTTCTCCCCTTTTCTTGAGCTTCTAAAAGCACTTTCAAAGCTCTTCAAGGAGGGGATCCTGACGAGTAGTGGAAAGGTGGACAAGGAGCCGATCATCAAAGAGTGGAAGATGGCAACGACCGTGGACTCCGAGAAGGAGATCAGGGACAAAGCCATTCGGGACGCGAATGCTGTGCGGGAATCCCGTTGGATTCGACCGAGTGACTTCATCGATACCGGTTGCAATAGCATGCGCATTCACACCGTCAACGGGCTGATTTTGCCTGACAACATGAGGCAGCGGTTGCTAAGCGATGAGGTGTTCAGGGAGAACGGGCGCATCTTGCTGAATGCAAAGACAAACAGTTTGCATTTTAAGGTGTGCATTCCTGTGTGGCAGTTCGCCTTTCAAGCGCTTGCGGAAACCAAGCCAAGCCTCTTCGCCAAACACATCACGTCCTCTGGCCCTTACCGGGATTGGCTGAAAAATTAATGCCATGGCGCTAGGACTGACGCGGAGTTCGTGGGCTCGCGTTACTTTCGCCCCTTGTCCGACAAGGAGATTGAGAAGTATCTTGGAACCAAGTCCACCGCTTCTTTCCTCAAGAGAGGTGTTGAGTTCCGGACCTATGCACGAGTCGGGGAACAAGACGACGTTCTGCCCTTTGATTTTCAACCAAGGGAGGTCTTCAGCCTAATAAGCCAGGCCTAATATGCCAGCCTAATAAGCCAGGCATTCGACCCAAGATTTCACGAGGAACATCCTGATGGCGAATATCTCGTTCTTCGATATGCGGTGGTCGACGGAAACCACTATTTCAAGGGTTTAAAGTCTTTCAAGCAATTGGAGGGGGAATGGACGCCCGCTGTGACACATGTTAAGAAACTAATGTGTGAAGGGGGGGCAGCGTCTGAGAACGCGAAGGACAGTGCCGCGGCGGCTAAACTTTTCTCATCCCTCATGGACCAATTCCATACTGGGTACGGGGGAACGAACGTCATTCTGCTTCGGGGGGCCGACCTTCTTCCAAATTGGGACGAGTGTAAAAAGTTCCCGGAAATATCTGTAAGTGGTAGTTGTATCTATGGCAATGGTGACGCTGCAGTTCCACCACTTCGTCGTGTTATGTCGAGTAAGGGTCGCACTGTGGAGTGACCATGTCAAAAGTCTTCCTTTATCATGCATTATAAATGCGGGAAGTCGCACACAGAAACGACATTGGCAGTCAAACTCTCATCCCGACATATTTCTGGGGTGGTTTCGCAGAGTGACCCTAACTTACCGATTTCGGCGCTGAAGACCATTTTTCGCGCTCCCTGCGTTCATAACGTCACGCTGCAAGTCGACCCTTGAATTGTTCTTGTGTGTCAATTTTTCGTTCCTCTGTTCGTGACAGGAGGTTGGGAAGAAGAAGCTGGATCGCCTATTCGAAATCTCCAAGGGCGCCAATGCCGAAGATCAGGCGGTAGCGGATCGGACGCTTGGGCAGGCGCTTCTGGATGTTTGGAATTACAACAGGCTGTACTTGCACGGCGTCGTGAAGCAGGGCAAAGGGCATTTTATTCCCGATGGCCATTACACGAACCTGCTGGCGTACATCCTGCCGGCCACCAAACAATCAGTCGGGAGGGAAGGGAGTTTGGAGGGGAGTAAGGAGGATAAGGGGGAGTTGAGGGAGGAAGAAGGCGAGCGGAAAAAAAACAAGGCCCAACCTTCCCAAATTTCAAATTACAATCGAGTTCTGGCGAACACCTTCCTGCGCCTCACAAAGGCCAGGCCGGATGATGAGAATGACGTCACACCCGCTCCTGAGGAGACTATGACTCTCAGATGCCGGTTCGCTAACGCCGAGGGCACCAAGAAGGGGCAAAAGGTGTCCTGGACGTCTGTAAGGAACCTGGCGTCGTTTCCGATGATGGACGCTGTGTGTGAATGCATCATGAGTGGGGAGGTTGGGCCCGAAAAGCTGTCAAAGTTGGTGGAGTTGGCCAAGGACGTACTTGAGTGCGTTCGCCAATTCATCCTTATTAAGTTTCAGGAAAAGCCCGACTTGGATGGCGAATGTAAGGGGGGGGCTGATATGGAGTACAAGGCTTCTCGCTTATTTGAAGAGGTGTTCGGCTGTCGACTACTTAACCCATAGTCCGTATTGCCATTTTTTGCAAACAAATACCCCCTAAAATGAAAAAAATCATAACTCCCAGACCGCTACTCCAAATACCCTCAACCAAGATGCCAGGAATATCTACACTTCAAGGGCTTTCAGAATATGCAATAATATCTTGAGTCCCGTAAGTGGGTTGCATGATATTCTCAGTCAAAGTTGGACAAAAGACGAACATTTTCATGCATCACACCATGGAACCCCCCCCTTTTTTTCAGGGGAGGGTTGTAAACACCAATGTCAAGGTTGGATAATTTTATTAGGTAGTTCAGGCATCCCCATACCAGGGGGGGCCACTCAGAATTGAGTTTTGCACATGGCACCACGCTCATATACGTGTGTGGGTTACGCGCGCGTAGACAGCCATCTATGACATGCAACACAGCCATGCATTATAACAAGCTACAAAAGACTGGCAAAAGTGCTTGAATGCAAACGGGTTGCCTACCTGAACTAACGGGGTGGTATACTCTAAGGAAATGCCATAAACTGAGCACTCACAGGGCTGATACCACTCTTTACAGCAGGCATGGAAGCTTGCTAAATGCTGCACCAATAAACTCGTCAACTATAATGCATGGCAGGCGTATTCCGCGGCAAACAACATGCAAACACGTTGCCGTACCTGGCTCATTCACGTCCCGCCCGGATTCTGCTGGCCGGGACCCTCATATCTCACACATACTAGTGCGCTACAGGCATAGGCCGCCATAGCCGCATCATGCATGCATCCGCTATGGTTACTACGTTGATATTCCGTGCAAAGATGACCTACAAACGCGTCCGCAATCCCAGCAAACCTTGCAGCAGATGTCCCGTACCAAACCTGGATGCTCGGGCTGGCGCAGACTGCTCGGCCATACAGAGAAAATCGAAATATGGTAAGCTATAACTCATATGGCACTGACGACCAAGAAGGCAGTATTTTCCTACCTGTATTTTCCCAGTCCTACCAATCTGGCCATGCCTGACCTACGAAAAACACGCACCGTCATTCTGAGCGACATTCTGAACCGTCTCAGGCCGCGAGACGCAAAAATTTCCTTGATAACGGCACGCTAGCAGCCATATCTAGTTGCGCGCGCGCGCGAGTGAAAATTTCCCGCCAAAGTCACGTGATACTTTCTCAATACACGTTGTAATTACCAGGCTATGGCGAATATAACACCCAAACCTATTATGCATCACCTTCGTCCCTAAGTGTCCCCGGACCCACCGGACACGTGGCATCCGCCAGAAGTGGCGCGGCGCCACTGGCGCGGCGCCGTTTTTGGCGGGGAGTCAAATCCTATATATTAATTTAGCAATGTAAGGTAATCCCGCACTATCCAGGGCATCGCAACTTCCCCGCCAATCCATAACAACCGGAATAACTAACCACCAATCCCAGCGAGCGAGCGAAGCGAGCGAGCGGCCGCTGAAAGCGGCCTGGCGCGCAGCGCACGGCGAGCGCAGCGAGCTGTGCGCTGCGCGCGGCGAGCGAGCGAAGCGAGCGAGCACCCTACCGCGAGCGAGCGAAGCGAGCGAGCACCGTACGGCGAGCGAGCGAAGCGAGCGAGCACCGTACTGCGCACCAATCCGCGAGCGAAGCGAGCACCGTACTATTCCAGCGGGCAGCGGGCGGCGTACTGCGCACCAATCCGCGAGCGAAGCGAGCACCGTACTATTCCAGCGGGCAGCGGGCGGCGTACTGCGCACCAATCCGCGAGCGAAGCGAGCACCGTACTATTCCAGCGGGCAGCGGGCAGCGTACTGCGCACCAATCCGCCAGCGAAGCGAGCACCGTACTTTCCAGTGGGCAGCGGGCAGCGTACTGCGCACCAATTCGCTCGCAGCGTACTAATCCAGCGGGCAGCGGGCAGCGTACAGCGGGCAGCGGGCAGCGGGCAGCGGGCAGCGGGCAGCGGGCAGCGGGCAGCGGGCAGCGGGCAGCGGGCAGCGGGCAGCGGGCAGCGGGCAGCGGGCAGCGGGCAGCGGGCAGCGGGCAGCGGGCAGCGGGAAGCGGGCAGCGGGCAGCGGGCAGCGGGCAGCGGGCAACGGGCAGCGGGCTGCGGGCTGCGGGCAGCGGGCAGCGGGGCGAAGTACTGCCAAAAAAAGGGACCCTGTTTTGGGCTGGGCGAAGCCAGCGGGTGACACTAGTGTTATGTTATAACATAACATTTACGGACTATGGGTTAACCGGATGCCAAGGAACAAGGACGTCGTCGATCGATTCCTGGCATTTTGGGAGAAGGCCGTCATCATCACGCGCAATGTCGCCTACCTCTTAAAGTCCGAAGGTCTTGCCAATCACCTAAGGATTCCGAGAAAGGATCTGATGGCTGGCACCATCGATCTAGTGGATCTCCTCGACAAAACCGCTCCGAACTTCAGTATGAAGGGTTCGTACGGCCTTCTGGACAAGGACTTGTATCTCCACTATCAAAAAAAGATGGAAGGAGGGGAAGGGAAGAAGGAGGCGGTGGTTGAGGCGAAGGAGAAAGTTGCAGGGAAAGGGGGGGAGAAGGTGGAAGAGAAAAGTGCTGAGCCGATTGAGTATAACTGGCGCAGCATTTCCTGGGATCAGATGACCGTCTGGTATTCTTCTCATAGTCTCCCTAAAGGCGGCCCTGACAGGAAGAAGGCATTTGTGAGGAGGGTGGCGGCGGAGGTGGCCGTGGGCGACGGTGAGGGCTTCCCATCCACGTTCGCGAGGCAAGACGATGGCCTGACGCCATTACCGTGCTGTAGAATCCTGAATTTGGATGGTGAGTTCGGCCGCAAGTGGACGTCCTTCAAGGACTTCTGGTGGGGTGACCATGACCTCTTTATGGTTCCTCCAAAAAAGACAACTGTCGAACGCAATTCCGGTTACCACAGGAAGCTTATCGCGCTAGAGACGCAGTTTTTCGAGGAGTTGCGTCCCATCGTGGTCGTTTTTGGCGGAAAGAAGTCATTGGATGGCTTCGAAGACTTACTGGTTCGGATGGGGAAGATGCCTGACGTCTCGCGGACGTCATTGGCGAAGAAGAGGAAGGCTGAGGATGACGCGGAAGGAGATTCGGATGGGGACGAGGGAGGCGAGGGAGAGGGTGGAAAGGAAGGAGGGTCGACTCGCAGAGCGACGTCTACGGGGGGAGAGAAGTCGTCACCGCAGAAGACGTCTAAGGGGGGAGAGAAGTCGTCACCGCAGAAGACGTCTAAGGGGGGAGAGAAGTCGTCACCGCAGAAGACGCGGGACAAAGGAAAGGGTGGGCAGCGGCCGTCTGTCCAGCCGCAGCTGGAGTCACACCCTTCCAAAAAGCTTCGAAAGGCAGTTGTTCAAATCTCGGACGACGAAGATGAAGCTGAGCCTGGCGCTTCTGCCCGGCCTGTCGCTCCTTCCGCGCCTACGCGCGTTTCAAAGTATCCCAAGAAAGAGCTTCGAAGGCAGCCAGTCGAGTCATCATCATCCTCCTCCGAGGAGGAGGAGGAGGAGGGGGAGGAGGGGGAGGAGGGGGAGGAGGGGGACGAGGGGAGGAGGGGGACGAGGGGAGGAGGGAGGAGGAGGAGGAGGAGGAGGAGGAGGAGGAGGAGGAGGAGGAGGAGGAGGAGGAGGAGGAGGAGGAGGAGGAGGAGGAGGAGGAGGAGGAGGAGGAGGAGGAGGAGGAGGAGGAGGAGGAGGGGATGAGGAGGAGGAGGGGGATGACGACGAGGAGGAGGAAGATGGAGGGAGGCGAAGGGGTGATGGAAGGGCAAGGGGTGGAGGGGCAGGAGGGTCAACTCGCAGAGCGACGTCTGAGGGGAGGAAGAAGCCTGCCGCGCCCTCCAAGTCTTCCGGCTCGTCTCGACCCAAGACAGCTGCTACTCGAGCTCAGAAAGCAATAACAAAGGGTGAGGAAATCGCTGTTTTGGTCGTGGCATGTATCCTGAATTTTTTTTTAATTCGTTTGCAATCTATCTACGTTGACTTTAGTCCGTCGTTGATGTGCCGATTGGTTACGCGCAGGTAATGATGTGGTGCGGGCGAACGCTGCGGTGGGCTTCGGTCCTGCAGCTAAACTTGCTGCTCAGTCTGAAGGGGTGGAAGCGAATGCGCAGAGCCAAGAGCCTTATGAGAAGCCTACGCTGTGGATGAGACTTATGGACGGGGAACAGAAACACGGAGCACCGGAGTGCTTCTGGATTGATGGGTGGGCCGAGAACACCATGAGAAGGGCCAATGCGAGTAGGGAAAAGCAAAAGTATACCAAGTTACAGGAGGTGAAGTTGTACGGGCAGGTAGGTGGATACGATCGGAAATGGAGGGACGTTTGCATGAAGTTTTTTCCAGAAGAGACAGAGGGCGGAAAGTTGCATAGGGGCAAGTTCTGGATGCCTTTGGACTATGTGAAGAAGGTGGTGACTCTGATGGACGGAAAGAGTTGGAATGATGTGGCAAAGTGGGCACCTGCGATGTCCATCGATCCAAAGAGGAAGAAGTCCAAAACAGAACAGCAGAAATTGGAAGCAGAAGCAAGGAGCAAGAATAAGAAGTGACGTTCGAAGACTTTAATATTTTATGTTGGACGAGTCTTTAGTAAATTCAGTCGACTCCGTCTCAAGTGCGACGAATGTATCCATGATATTCTTCAATGAAACAATGCAATTTCACGCTAATGTAAAGTTTTTATGTCACACGAGACTTACAATGAGATAAATACCCACAAATTGTAATATTTACGTGAAATTTATACGTTCGCAAGCCAAAATTCAAGATTTTTGCCTCAAAATTGAAGGAAAAGTGTCACACACTTGGCTTGGACCGCGGAACATTCGAAGTGGGCCCGGCCCCCTGCCTGCTGTGCGTCCTCATCAGAGATAAAAAGCACTTAATTGCATTTTATCTCTGCACTAGGAACTCGGCTTTGAGAATGGGTGAGAAAAGGTGAGAAAAAGGGTGAGATGGGTGAGAAAAAGGGTGAGAAATGGGTGAGAATGGGTGAGAAAAGTGAGAAAATAGGGTGAGAAATGGGTGAGAAATGGGTGAGAAAAGGGCAATCTCACCCGGGTGACATTGCCCCAAAAAGGTGAAAAAAGGGGAAAAACGTGAGAAAAATCTCAAAAAAACAGGACGTGAGATAAGTGAGAAAAACGGGAGGTGTGAAACGTGAGAAAAGTGAGAAAATCAGGACGTGAGAAAAGTGAGAAAATCAGGACGTGAGAAAAGTGAGAAAAGTGAGAAATGTGAGAAAACACAGCGCTGAGAAACACAGCCATAATACAATATGCTGGCAGCAGACACATGCATGCAGTCATTGCAGTGCCAGTAACAACCGCTGTTCAAAACAGCACGAACAATCATGATTTTTTCATTAAATGTTTGAATAATTTAATTGTTAACAGCTGCAAGAACCCGTTGATTCAACTATTCAACACTGTTACGGCGTTATGTACATCTTCGGCATTCAATGCCTGTTCAACACATGCAGTCTGTTATGGCGTTATGACATCTTCGGCATTCAATGCCTTTCATCAAATACTATATGGCAGCTAGCTAACAAAGCGGGCCGCTCGACAGGGCGTCACATGCTGACTTGAAAGTGGGACCGCTTGCAATTTATTCTCGTGGTGCCTGCAAGAAATCAAGCAAACCGACACAATATATGCAAGAGGAAAAGAAATCCGATCCTTGACATAGATGTAAGCGTTCTACAATGATCTTGAGCTCATCACCACCTATAACAATCCATGCAGCAAATGTGTATGGCAAATCAAACCAAGCAACATACAATTCCACACATCCATGCATGCAAGAGGGGAAAAAAAAACAGGCCCTTGCAGATAAACATCTATACCTTCAAATGCCAAAAACATGACACCTATAATTCCCCCCCAAATGAAAGCAGTGCAGCTAACCTTGGATGGTGATGCAACTGACGACGCCGATGACATGGTATCGTCATCGGCGTCGTCAGTGTCAGTCCTCCCACCACGTTGTTCTTCGAAGGCGGTCCAGTTTACCTGCAAGTAAGAGGCATACAAGGAAGTCAACTAAATCATGTTCAGGAAAACTTAATTGCAGAAAAAAGATGCTATCAATAAATGGCGATTTTTTTAGCGGAACAAAATTTCAGAAATCATAGGGGGAAAAACAACAAAACCTAATCAGCCAACATAATTTACCATGATTACATGAACAACAATATGGCATGCATACAAGATGCAAACAACTTATTTTTAGGCACGACTAAAAAGGTATACTTACCGATGTCATCCCCGTTGCCGTCGAGATGTCGATAGTCGCAGTACCCTGCTGCCGGGCGCGAACAAGGGCCTTTTGTTTTGCTAGGAGGGCTTCTAGCCTGGCCAGTTCTCGCTCTGCCTCCTTCAAATCCGGCTCAAGCTCCATATCCACGTCGCTGAATTCCAGTTTAGCAGGCGCAACCGACAGCACCGTCGGCGTGGCGACCTCCGCCTTGGCCTGCGCCGCTGCCGGCGTGGCGACCTCCGCCTTGGCCTGCGCCGCTGCCGGCGTGGCGACCTCCGCCTTGGCCTGCGCCGCTGCCGGCGTGGCGACCTCCGCCTTGGCCTGCTCCGCTGCCGGCGTGGCGACCTCCGCCTTGGCCTGCGCCGCCGCCGCCGTGGCAACCTCCGCCTTGGCTTTCTCCACAGCAGGCGTGGTGACTACCACCTTTGTCCCTGCCTTTGCCTCGCTGCCCTGCACCGCAGCCCCAGCCACAACTCCCTTCGCACGCTTCACAGGCACCTGCTGCGCGGACTCCTCCACCTGTCTCTTTTTCACCGGATCCTGCATGTTGGTGGGGTCCACAGAGGCAGCAGCCTTCACGGCTGCTTGGGACCGCTTGAGGACTCGGTACGCCGTCATGTCCTCGGGGTACACTCCATCAAGAGCCACCCAAGCACATATTTCCTTGCTGTTCTCGTCTTGGGGGAGGTCGTTGAGGGCGAGCTCGTAAGTCTTGCTTGCGCCGTCATGCTCGACGAACAGGATTGAGTGTGGGATCTTCCTTTTCTTGTTGATGGAGCAGACTAAGTTTACCAAACTCCCAGATCCACTCATCCCGGTCCTTCTTAGGGTCCTCTAGGAGAAACCGCACGGCGATGAACATCCCGATTGTCGGCTGGGCATCCTTTCGGATGGTGGCCACGCGGCTGAGCTGCGGCAGAAAGTGACCAAGGCCCAGGTCGAGGGGGGTACCGCGTTCCTTTTTTACTTGGGGCTCCCGTTCCTTCTTGAGTTTCTTTGGCGGCACATCAGGTTTCTTCTCTACTTTGTTCTTTTGCGTCTTTGGAATGAACGGCGCCGCGGCCTCGGCTGCCGGCTCCCCCTCGGCCTGGGCTGCCGGCGCCGCGGCCTTGGGTGCCGGCGCCGCGGCCTTGGCTGCCGGCGCCGCGGCCTTGGGTGCCGGCGCCGCGGCCTTGGGTGCCGGCGCCGCGGCCTTGGCTGCCGGCGCCGCGGCCTTGGGTGCCGGCGCCGCGGCCTTGGGTGCCGGCGCCGCGGCCTTGGCTGCCGGCGCCGTGGCCTTGGGTGCCGGCGCCGCGGCCTTGGGTGCCGGCGCCGCGGCCTTGGCTGCCGGCGCCGCGGTTTCTGCGGCGGGGGGAGCCGACGTGGCCGAGGGGGAAGCGGCCACGGCAAGGACAGGGTTCCTTGGTGGCACAGGGGGCGGCGCCATGATATAGACGACCGACTGTTCTGAAGCTGTTGCCGCCTTTGCAGATTGTTCAAGTGCAGCTAGCCTTGCCCGGAGGAGGGCGATTTCCTGCTGCTGGGGGCTCAGGGTGTTCTCGACCTGCGCATGCCACAATTTCGGGGAAACGGACACAACCAACTAGGTACAAAAGTTAGAGGACGTGATTTCTTGAACTATTTGCTCATCTGACATGGGGGCGCTTGAAAATGGCAAAGGCAAAGCGGAGCCCGCCGCCTTTAGGCGGGCGTAACAGGTTGGTGGTGTGCTGGCATGCATAAATAAATGGGGTGGGGTGCTGGCATGCATAAATGAATGGGGTGGGGTGCTGGCATGCATAAATAAATGGGGTGGGGTGCTGGCATGCATAAATGAATGGGGTGGGGTGCTGGCATGCATAAATAAATGGGGTGGGGTGCTGGCATGCATAAATAAATGGGGTGGGGTGCTGGCATGCATAAATGAATGGGGTGGGGTGCTGGCATGCATAAATAAATGGGGTGGGGTGCTGGCATGGATTACAAGTATTAAAAATTTTTTATAGGCTTGTCAGTCACTGTAGCATTTCTTAACCAGATTTATATAAGGGCGCGTGAATACCCACGGTTTAAAAAGAACATGTTCACGAGCATGGAGAGTGGAAAGCAACAACCTTTGCGGACGACATACAGTAAGCTAGTAGCCAGAATGCTTTCTTGCCGTAACCTACCTTGGCCGGGGCTTGTGGCTCGAGGTGAGTCTTGTCTTGCTTGGGATTCGCCATCTTGGGCTTTGGCACCCCGACCTTCACCTAAGATCGTGCGAGTGATACGACGATTGTGAGGACAAAGACAAGCAAATCAATTAAAAGAAGGAACTTGACATCGAAGCTACACTATACTTTTCGTCCGAGGGTGGTAAAAAGCATCCGAGGCGTAAATTACGAGGTGGTAATTTACCGTCAAGACTACTCTTACAGTTTAGATACTACATCGTAATCTGTCGCGTAAGTTACGAACTAGATCCGAGATGAGATCCGACGTAGTAATTTACCAGGTAGTAATTTACGAGGTAGTAATTTACGAGGTAGTAATTTACGAGGTAGTAATGTACGAGGTAGTAATGTATGAGGTAGTAATGTACGAGGTAGTAATTTACGAGGTAGTAATGTACGAGGTAGTAATTTACGAGGTAGTAAGGTACGAGGTAGTAATTTGCGAGGTAGTAATCTACGAGTTGGTAATTTACGATCCCGGTACTCGGTCCCGTAGGTTACGACGTCGTATGCTTCTCGCGTACACTACCGGTACTACAATCATGTCGCTATGTCGTTCTGAATTGCAGTACGCATGTCACTTATCAGAATTTCACTTTGATTTCACTTATCATTTCGGTCAACCTAACCCCTAACACCCATTTACCCGGGGGAAAAAAATGAATGGCATTTGCAGCAAGGCTCATGCAAGACGAGTTCCTATTTCATAAAAAATTTCATTATTAAATGCAGGATTACATGTCATGCACAAAAATCCAACGCCTTCACAGAAAATAGCATATCAAGTCTTCTGACGACAATATCAAGTCAATATCAAATTCGTGGCTTCTCTTCGTGGCTTGAAATACTGTTTCCATGCGGTGCTTAGGACAGCTCCGGGGATGTCGGCACCGCACAGAAGCTCCATCCGGGAGCAAGTGCGCCGGGGGAAGATGTTGTACATCCAGAGCTCGATATGTGCGGGAAGCCGTCGTGTTGGAAACCGAGGTGTCTGCACATAATTCCGCGCGCAGGCAGCTTGTGCCTTTACGGGGGAAGACCTGCGACACAAAAACCGTGTCCGGACAATGCAATACGGAGAAATGGCAACGGCAGATGGAGTCGGCTAAGGCCGCTTGTAAGGAAAGTGATTTTTAATGCACGAATAAATGTATAATGCATGCTACATCGCCATCGCTTGGGCGGTGAAAAGACAAGGACCAACCACATGCCCCCACCTACCCTTCGTGCATCCCGCCCTTGACGAGGCACAACCATGTGCCCCCACCTACCCTTTGTGCGTCCCTCCCTTGACAAGAAACAAGCACGTGCACCTATCTAACCTTTGTGCATCCCTTCCTTGGCAAGGAACAAGCACACCCACCCACCTACTCCACATGCATCCCTCCCTTGACAAGGAACAAGCACGATCACCCAGCTACCCACTAGCACGGCAGCAAGGCAGACCTTACAATGGCAAGTGATGTTTATCGGTAGAAACTGTTAGACAACTAGCAAACGAGCCAGCCGGTGAAGAGCAAGGCACGCATGCAAGGAATTTGTCGTTGCCTATGTCTACGCTTGTGTTTGTCACTGCAGTTGAAATCTGCATTTGCATCAGCAGGCCCGATCGAACCCCATGTCGCCACCCGCATTTCCACTTATACTTCACGGCCCCTTATTCTTCTCTTGTGCCTGCCTTTGCCCCAACTGTTACCCTAGCATCTGCCCTTGCCCCTATCCTTTGATCCCCAGTGTTTGCCGTTGCCCTCATCCTTTCCCTAGTGCCTGCCCTTGTCTTCATCTTTTCCCTTGTGCCTGCCCTTGCCCTTGTCCGTTCCCTCGTGCTTGACTTGTCCTAATCTCTTTCCCTTGCGCCTGCCCTTGCCCTTATCCGCTTCCCTTGTGCCTGCCCCTGCCCTTGCCCTTGTCATTTCCCTTGAGCCTGCCCTTTTGGCAAGCACAAGTGCCTTTGTCCTTTCCTTGGCCTTGTGCTTGCTCTTCCAGTTTCCCTTTCCTTTGCTCGTGCGGTTGCCTTTGCTCTTACCCGGGTGCTTGCCCTTGCCGTTTGCAAGCTGCATTATTGTCTTAGCAAGCTAGCAAGTGCAAACTGGCACTGAGCCAGAAATGCAAGCAAAGCAGCCAGTGTAAATAAGGATGGACGGGAACAGTAGAAAGCTAGGGGTGGCAACGTGCTAGAGCTCATGGCAACAAGGTGGTCCCATTCTTGCTGCATTGGGTGCGTTGCGTGGGTGGGATATTGCGAGAGGGGGACATTCTTGCCTTGGTTGTGTTTTCACATGCACCCGGTGCTTGAATTTATGCGTGCAAGGGTGGCTGGTATCCCAACCAACAGCCTAAGAGGAAAAAGAGTGCTTAGAAAGCAAGAATGACTTAATGTTGGTAATAGCAGTGGCGGCGGCAGCAAAAACTGTTATTATAGATGCAAGCTACAACACTGCGGATGGTTTCTCACACTAATGTGGATAATGATAATGCATGCCACTTAACGGGACCATATAAACCACAACAAGAATAAATCGTGAGAGCAAAAGAAAGGGGAGTACAAAATGGCCGGCTTACCTAGCTACAGCAAAAAAATTACATGAAAAACAAGATAACTCACCTTTGTCGCAGCAGTGACCATATCAGACAGCTCACAAAAACTTGTTGATCCTTGAAACTTCCTGCTTGAAGGCAGCCACCAACGGTCTGGAGTTTTCACCCCAGTCCTTCTCAACAGCCAAGGAAAAGGGAAAGAGAGAGGAGGGGTGCGGGAGGGACAAGAGAGCGGGGGGTGAGAGAGAGAGAGAGAGAGAGAGAGAGAGAGAGAGAGAGAGAGAGAGAGAGAGAGAGAGAGAGAGAGAGAGAGAGAGAGAGAGAGAGAGAGAGAGAGAGAGAGAGAGAGAGAGAGAGAGAGAGAGAGAGAGAGAGAGAGAGAGAGAGAGAGAGAGAGAGAGAGAGAGAGTAGGAGAAGTGCGGGTGGGGTGGGAGAGGTGGGATGGAAGATTCACTACGTTAGCAGGCGACTAAACTGCTACAATGACACAAAACCACGGAGCTAGGCCCTTCACTCCATCAGATCAGAGTGAAAACCCATGTTGAAACTGGGACAAATGCCATTAGAATGACCGTGGCTAGTAAACGTGAATTGACACCCAGGTTGTGACTTCAACGATTGGAGGCAACCTTGCCAAGTCTCCCAAATGCAGTCGGCTAGACAAGCTTCACAAAAAACGCAGCAAACATGTTAACGTTGCTAATATTCCAACGACGCGCATCCGCAGTCCGGCTGCCAATGAAGTCTTCTTGGTCGCCAGCTGTGCACAGAGGAGTAACCGCTAGAGACGCCAATTTGCGAACAACTCATTACAATTACAAAGCGCAGGAAGCAGATGGCTATGCATCAACAATTACTTCCGCTCGCCCTCGTATTTAGCACTATACTATCTGCCCAAACTGGGTAAATGTTTTGCGATCGGTGAAATTGGCACTCTAGTGACTTACTTTCCCAGAAAGTGTCCATTCACACGACAACCGACTCACGCTCACACGTCGTGAGGAGTTGCCGATAGGATAAAGAAGCCGAACGATGAATTGCTGTACATAAATGCCACGCTAACGGCGTCGTGAACTGACTTCTTGCAATCACGATTAAAGTGCCCGGCCCAACAACAAATTGGCGACACACGACCCCGCAACTGGAAAAGAATTCTGGCCACATTGATATACATCGGTTTGATAAATTAAAACCTCGCATTCGGTTCTGGCTAGCCTCAAACGCATGCGCCTTGAAACCTTTATCCTCCTGGCGGCCACAGTTTCTCGGTTCTCTTGTTCCGTTGGTCGTGCCGCTAGCGTGCCACCCGCTCCAGTCCCTAAAATTCAAATTCGTGTTGTTCGAGAAAACGTTGTCGGGTCGGCGACGGCACGATGCCGGGCCGGGCTGCATGGGCCATGGAGGGTGGTGGTACACAAATACCGTACAGGTGATACAAAACTGCAGCCAGGACAACAGCCGGGCGCTGCGTACCTGCCGTGGGAAGGAGGGGGGTGGTACACAAATACCGTACAGGTGGTACACAACTGCAGCCAGCACAACAGCGAGTCGCTGCGTACCCGTGGGAAGGAGGGAGGTGGTACACAAAAACCGTACAGGTGGTACACAACTGCAGCCAGCACAACAGCGAGTCGCTGCGTACCTGCCGTGGGAAGGAGGGGGGTGGTACACAAATACCGTACAGGTGGTACACAACTGCAGCCAGCACAACAGCGACACTAGGAGTTAATTTGAAGCCCCCGTAACCTGTCCGGTAACTTCGACGCCCCCGTAACCTGCCCGGTAACTTCGACGGGCCAGGTTACGGGTCCGTATTCGTTGGCGGTTTGGGTTACCGGACCGGTTACGGTACCATTCGGAATATTGGCCCCGAGATTCGGTACGGCCCAGTAACTGGGCCGGTTATGTTTACGGGGGCGTGAACGGCTTCGGTTCAGGTTACGTTGGGGTATACGGGACGGGTCAGGTAGTGGTTACGGCGCCATAGCTGCCCCAATATTAGGTACTGGGGTGGTTACGGAGCCGTTATCGTTAACTGGATCGTAAACCGCGACATAGCTGGCTAGCTACGCATGCACACTGTGGAAGACGTAGAAGACGCGTTAATTGACTTCTCTGCAGCATCAGCAAAGTATGATGTACATGGCAACCCATGGAAGCGTGCGGCGGGGGCAAAATATATGCTACAGGAATTGAGAAAATGGCATCAACAAAATCGCACGCTGTGGAAGAGCCTTAAAGTGGTAAAACAACGCCACAATGGAGGTGTGACCAGTCGGCTTCAGGGAAGAGTAGCGGTGAGTCACTCTCTTATTTTAGTTGGCGGCAATTCATTGCTGTGTTGCAGGCTGCCATGCCAGCAGTCTTCCCTAATGTGTATGGTAGGAGTACAAGACTAAGGCAGTTATGTTGCTGGCCTCTGCACTGACCCTCCCGCTACATTGTTGGTAATGTTGCTGCTTGGTTGGCTTTCCTTTGACGTGCATATCGTCCAATTCTGTGATGCAGATTGAACGCCTAAGCAGCCACATCTATATCTGGAGCAAGGCATGAACGGCAGCAGAAAAGAGAGAGGAAGAGAGGGAAAGAGAGGCTGCGGAGAAGCGCGAGGAACAGCTAAAATGCAAGAGGCAACGGGTGGAGGAACCTGGCAACGAAGCCAGTGGTAGTGGGAGCTGCGAGCAAGCACGTCAACTGCGGTGGATGCACACGTGGGGGAGGCACATGCGGGGCAAGCATGTGTAGGCCTGCAAATCGTGCCAGGGCCCACCGTGATTGCAATTGCCGAGTTCCTGCTGAAGCGAGCACTGGCCTCCTTTCCGCAGTTGGCAGCCAAGGACGCGACAATCACGCTTGTGGAGAGTTTGTGTAAGGAAGAACCTGGACTCGGCATCGGGCAGTCCAGCGGTGGACCTGCTGAACAACACAGCCTGTGCCCTTGCGAATGCCGCGCTGCAGTTGGTCTCCAACTCCGTCCATCCATGTTGATGGCAAGGTTAGTTGTGCCACATTTTCTTCCTGTTTTGGGTATGATGCATCAATAATTGCCCCTTGTATGTACGGGTGCGGTCGATTGACCTCCCTCCAGCAACATTGCAACATCCGTTACTGACGTCCACTGCGGCGGATGCGTTCCTCCAGCATGTTAGTTGCCTTGTGAGCTGTAATTGTGCAGGGTGTCGTCAGTACATCCGATGAGAAGGATAACAAGGAGCTCAAGTGTCACTGGTGTTGCCTGGTTGATGGCGCACGTAATATCCATGGGCATCAGCATATGGTCCCAAACACACTCAAACGGCTGGCCGAGTCGCTGGGAGAGGCAGTCCACATGCAGTTGGAGAGGGTGGGTGGGTGGGGTGGCGGGAGGGAGGGAGGGAGGGAGGGAGGGAGGGAGGGAGGGAGGGAGGGAGGGAGGGAGGGAGGGAGGGAGGGAGGGAGGGAGGGAGGGAGGGAGGGAGGGAGGGAGGGAGGGAGGGAGGGAGGGAGGGAGGGAGGGAGGGAGGGAGGGAGGGTGGGTGGGTGGTTATGGTGGGTGGATGGGTGCAAGGGTGGTTGCTTATAAGTGAATCGCCAGGTGGCTGGGGGATCGACGGGGTTTGGGAACTCCTAGGTGGGTGCATTATTGGATGCCTGAGTGAAACTGTTTCATGGGCTGGAGGATTTGCACCGTTGGTTTGTGGCGGGTGGATGTGTAGCTGTGATTAGAAGTGGGTGGGGTGAGCGATGGGGAAGGTAGATGGGTGGGTGGGTGCACGGATATGGGTGGGTGGGTGGTTTTGTAGTTGGGATCGACTCACCTATCGCGGGTGAAGGGCTGTGCATGTTAGGGGTGAGATGGGTGGGTGACTGGCTGAGAGGATGTGGATGTGTGAGGGTGAGTGGGTGCAGGTCGGTGGGTATAAGGGTATGGGGGAAAGAGTGGTCGAGTGGGAAGGGGCGTGGGTGGGTCAGGGGTGGGCGGCCCGGTGGGCACACATGGGGCCAGCTGGCTGGGTGGTTAGGTGGCTGCGTGGTTTTAGTAATGGGTGCCTGGATAAAAGGATGGGTGAATGCCTCCTTATTGCCTAGGTGGGTAGATTGCATATGTGGCTAGCTGGGTGGGTGGATGTCCCAGTGGGTGGGTATGTGGCTGGGTGCCTGGGTGCACGAGTGGTTAGATAGGTTGGTTTAGTAGGTGCGTGGCTGGCTGGCTGGGTCACCGGGTGGGTGGACCAGTGGGTGGCTGGGTACTCAGGTGCGCAAGTGTATGAGTACTTGTGTGGGTGGGCCAGGTGGATGCATGGGTGGGTGACTGCATGGGTGACTCGGTACGCACAAAGGGCAACGGATATAGACATGGGGATATGCCAATGCCTTGGGGTGAGCACACGTGGATGCCAGGTGACATGTGCCAGCCTGTCGCAGTTATACTATACCTTGGCGTTTGCTTGGCGTGTCGTTGCCAATAATTTCACACAGGACGTACATGGTACGTGTTGGTAGCAATCACATGGCTGTGTTAGTGAGTGATGTTGCATGTATTGTTCAGCTTTCTTTCCCATTTTGCAATGTGCCAAGGTTCTTAAGTAGTTTAGAAGTATGGTGTCATGGGGTACACATCAAGGAGACAACCAGCGCAGGCCAGAAATCGGGAGAATCCGGACCATGGTAGCTCACATGCATGTGCACTGCACATCACACATTTGTGGCATACTCGCAATGTCTACCTTACATCTTGCATTCTGTTAGGAACAGTCGCCACTCAGGCATTCACATGCACCAGGGTTTCGCTCACTGTTTGTGCTGTAGTCATCGTTAAATAAAAAATCTTTACAAAGCCTGGCAATTGTCATAATGTTGGGCTCCTTATGACATGAGATTTTGCACACGAAGTTTTGCGACCATGCTTCAGATGCTTGCATGATGACGACCAGTTTTGGTTGTAATATGACATGGTGGTGCAGGTGCCCTGGTGCACCTAGAGCAGGGGTAGCTTACATTCCCACCCTTGCATGAAGTAGCCTAGAATGTGCATGAAGCAGCCATATGCCCCTTCTCAGGGATTAATTAATTAATTAATTAATTATCAACATCACTCCGTTGGGAGTAGATGTAGCACATAGCCCTGAGAAGGGGCATATGGCTTTTAATACATTCTAGGCTACTTCATGCAAGGGTGGGAATGTAAGCTACCCCTGCTCTAGGTGCACCAGGGCACCCGCACCCTCATGGTCTATCACGCTATGCCCGGGTAAGGGGGGAGCATGCCTGTGAGGGGGAAGATCATCATGGCTATACAAAAACTAGAGCGTGGCATCTCAGCAGAGAGCAGCTCTCTGCATGGGCACAGCATTACTAAATAAAACTCTTCTCAGGGATATGTGCTACATTTACTCCCAACGGAGTGATGTTGATAACTAATTAATTAATTAATGACATCATATTAATTTTTAAAATCATTATTGATAGCAACACTACCTTGTTAGCATTTGTTACCATTCAGGGCTCCAAATGCCCTGAGGCGTTGTTCAAGGTCTGAACAACCGTAATTCATTGTGGCTGTTAAGTTCCAGCTTCGTCGGGCATAATTCGTCTAACTATCTAAGTGCAAACGTTGTTTGGAAGGGACTCATTTTGGCCTTAATTAAGGATCTGGAGCAGGAGCACGTATTCCATGGACTGATGGGGGTGGGTGCATTAGAACTGAGCCGCGAAGACTAGCTGATCTCACTCTAATCTTATATACCAAGTTGTCTCCTTGATAATATACAAAGTTGTCTCTCTTAATACAAAATCCTAACTACTCTACTCAGTCACGCACCCCTTCCTCCTGGCGTGGGGAGGGGGGGCTCTTACATCGCCATGCGTCCAGGCATGATTTGTCTCGCTTCATCTACCATGATTGCCTTTAATTTGACCATTAATTAATTAATTAATTAATTAAGAACATCCATCCATCCATCCATCCATCCCTCCCTCCCTCCCTCCCTCCCTCCCTCCCTCCCTCCCTCCCTCCCTCCCTCCCTCCCTCCCTCCCTCCCTCCCTCCCTCCCTCCCTCCCTCCCTCCCTCCCTCCCTCCCTCCCTCCCTCCCTCCCTCCCTCCCTCCCTCCCTCCCTCCCTCCCTCCCTCCCTCCCTCCCTCCCTCCCTCCCTCCATCCATGATGAAATTTGGTCGGGTAAATTGCAATAGACTCGCCTTTTGATGACGAACACGCCGATCTAATTTTTGGCAGCCATTGCCCAGGATTTCGCAAGTTATCGCCAGCGGCCTGCCCAGCAGATCTCGCTATTTTTCTGCACATTATGGCGGCACCACGCATGTGATCAGTGTGCCTGCGCCCCCTGCCCTCGTCTAGGTGCTATTAAACGTAGCTATGGAGGTCCCCGCATCGTCTTCAGCTCTTGCCGCCGATTCTATTGATGCCCAGATTGCTGCAAACAAAATCGCCCACGACATTGTCGTCGCCAAGAACGCCGCTAACAAGCGATCCAAGACTTCGGAAGCAACTTCGGAAGCAACTCCGATAGCTGCTGAAACCTCCTTGCCGGACGCCATTTCTTCCTCATTCTACATGCCAGGCCAGCGTTTGAGCCTGGCAGACATCGATACCTTACTCGCCTACAATGACGCCGCTGTGACAAGCGTGCTGAAGCTCCGCAACGACAACGACGCCCCGATTCGCCACCCTAAGAGCGGCCAGGTTATGGAGGCTGCTTCGGATGAATGGCCTCATTGGGATGAGCGCCAGCGTCGGCTTGCCTGTCTTATTTCGTGCTGCCCTGAACTTGTCGAGCTGCCGGCGACGACCATCGCCAGGCCAGCCCCCGCGACCGATGTTAACGTGCAGCTGCAGGACGTCGCACAGTCTTTTACGACCGTGCAGGGCGACATTAAGGTCCTGACGGAGGCGTCTGCAGCTGCGACGGCACAATTGCTGGAGCTGAAGAAAGCCATGGCAGCCCCCGCCAAAACTACCACGTTTGCCGACGTCACCGGCAAGCAGTTGACCACCATCGTTCAACAGGCGGCCAAGTCTGCAGCTACCGCTGCGGTCACCCAGAATGCAGTGCAGCAACGCCAGCGCAATATGGTAATCAAAGGCTTCCAGACAGGCGCGGCAGCACATGAGACAGCGCACTCACTTGCCGAGGAGCTGCGCGGCCCAGCGTTTCTGGGGAAGATGCAGCTCCAGAACCGTGTTGTCATTGAACGAGCCATTCGGCTGCCAGGCCCTCCGGGCCTGGTCGTCGTCACCATGGCCTCCATGCACGACAAACGCCTCGTGCTGGGAGCACGTCGTCTGCTCCAGCCCGGCGACTTCAGCCTCGACGAGAACTACACGCCGGCTCAACTGAAGGCGAGGAGCGCGGTGTGGAACAGCACCATCGTCCAGGGGGAGCGGCGTTGCCACCCTCCATCGCCTGACTACGTATGCATTGAGTCGTCCCCCTCTTCTTCCCCCTCTTTTTCAACCTCCACCGGCGGGCCGCTTCGGCCACTTGCCGCTTTCTCTTGGCCTGTTTTTGCGCGATGTCAACGGGATTTTCCATGGTGGCTGTACTTTCGCTCGTAATTACGGGTGGTGCATTAAGCGCAGGCTTTCGACCTTCCCTTTCAACACCAAACTACTCCATCATCTTGTGTAAGTTAGGGTCTTAGGGGCAGTGCAGCTTGTCTGGACGATAGATCATGCAGACAAGCACACGTGACCCTGACCGAAATGATTACCAAAAAAGGACAAATGATTACCGATTTTTACCGATGATTACACATGATTACACATGATTACACGTACATGATTACCAAAAAAGGACAAATGATTACCGATTTTTACCGATGATTACACATGATTACATATGATTACACCCCCGTATTACATAGGAAGGTGTAACTATGTACTCCACCCTATGTACTCCAAGAGTACATAGGGTGGCACACTATGTACTCCAAGAGTACATAGTCCGGAGTACATATGATCCGGGATTTCCGAATAGGGGACTGCCGACGCGGTGAGACACGCCCGTATTACATAGGAAGGAGTGACTATGTACTCCACACTATGTACTCCAAGAGTACATAGGGTGGCACACTATGTACTCCAAGAGTACATAGTCCGGAGTACATATGATCCGGGATTTCCGAATAGGGGACTGCCGACGCGGTGAGACACGCCCGTATTACATAGGAAGGAGTGACTATGTACTCCACACTATGTACTCCAAGAGTACATAGGGTGGCACACTATGTACTCCAAGAGTACATAGTGTGGAGTACATATGATCCGGGATTTCCGATTAGGGGACTGCCGACGCGGTGAGACACGCCCGTATTACTTAGGAAGGAGTGACTATGTACTCCACACTATGTACTCCAAGAGTACATAGGGTGGCACACTATGTACTCCAAGAGTACATAGTGTGGAGTACATATGATCCGGGATTTCCGAATAGGGGACTGCCGAACTCGAGGCCCCCAGAGTACCAACTAGGCTGACTATCTAGGTACTCGAGTCACGACGCAGTGAGATACGCCAAGCCGCCCGAAGCAGATCTCTGCATGCGCCACGTGTAACGAGGGTTCTGCTTGCGAATTCGAATTGCGATGAGCCGTTGCAGACGCGCCGCCTAGATGTTTGAATTTCATCAACGAGCCTTGAACGAGCTGGTAAAGTTTGCCTGCCCTTGCATCACCTTGCGCTGGCTATGCCGATTGCAGTCCAGCCGACTGATAGTGGTGAAAGAATAAGCGCCCCCCTAAACCCGCATGATCACGATGCTTGAAGAAAAAAAAGCAAAAGGCGCACTAGGATGCATGACAAGCCCTTTTGGAGCCCCAGTTTAGCATGATTCGGTCATCCGTTTCCAGCCATCGGCAGCGCCAACTCCGATACAGCTTACTATGGCGTAGTCGGTAGCCAGCTACACCGCTTTTCTTGCCTTTGTTACTACGTGCAAACTTCAATTCGTTACATCGTGCGCCTGCGGCATATTTAAGAAAGCGGCTGCAAGCGCACCTTGCTGAGCCAGGTACACAATGTCTTCAGTCAGCGACCGCGTATGCATGCCACGTTTAGTCGCATCGAGTCGCGTAGACAATGCGTTCCGGATTAAATTGTTCACCGTTCAATTGCTCAGCGCTGCCTGAATGCAGCGCGCTTTATTACTGATTCTGTCCTCTTTGCATGCATTGCAGTCGATTGTATGTTATTTTCACGTTGTCCATCTTTCCACTCGCTTTCATTGTTTACCAGATACAAAAAGTCTCCCACGAGGTAGGCGACACTTCAATCTCGCTTATTTTACACCTGGCACACCTGGGCTTCTCTGTATGTGCCGATGCCCATCGTAAGTTGTTGAACGTTTTTTGCCCTCCATGGTTGCCAATTTTACTAGGAGTTCTTAGGAGCTCTCTCTCCATTGACTTCTCTGTCTCTTTTGCTTTGGCCATGCCATGTTAGTGTAATGTCTTCCTTGCTGCCATGCTAGCGGGCCCACGTGCTTGTTCCTTGTCAAAGTAGGGAGGCTCGCGGGGTGGGTGGCTGGTCATGCTTGTACCTTATCAAGGGAGGGGCCCACGTAGGGTAGGTGGGTGGGCATGCGTGTACCTTGTCAAGGGAGGGATTCACGTATGGTAGGTGGGTGCACGAGCTTGGTCCTTGTCAAGAGGCACATACGTAGGGTAGGTGAGTGCACGTGCTTGTTACTGGTCAGGGGAGGCATGGATGTGGGGTAGGCATGTGCACGTGCTTATTCCTTGTCAAGGGAGGGACGCACGTAGTGTAGGTGAGTTCATGTGCTTGTTCCTTGTCAAAGGAGGGGTGCACACAGGGTGGGTGGGTGCACGTGCTCGTTCCTTGTCAAGGGAGGCATGCATGTGGGGTAGGCATGTGCACGTGCTTGTTTCATGTCAAGGGAGGGATGCAGGTAGGGTAGGTGGGTGGGCTTGCTTGTTCCTTGTCAAGGGAGGGATGCACGTACGGTAGATGAGTGCACATGCTTGTTCCTTGTCAAAGGAGGGGGGCATGTGGAGTAGGAATGTGCACATGGTTGTTCCATGTCAAGGGAGGGATGCAGGTAGGGTAGGTGGGTGGGCATGCTTGTACCTTATCAAGGGAGGGGCGGACATAGGGTTAGTGGGTGCACGTGCTTGTTCGATGTCAAAGGAGGGACGCATGTGGGGTAGGCATGTGCACATGCTTGTTCCATGTCACAGGAGGGATGCACGTAGGGTAGGTGGGTGCACGTGCTTGTTACTGGTCAGGGGAGGCATGGATGTGGGGTAGGCATGTGCACGTGCCTATTCCTTGTCAAGGGAGGGACGCGCGTAGTGTAGGTGAGTTCATGTGCTTGTTCCTTGTCAAAGGAGGGGTGCACACAGGGTGGGTGGGTGCACGTGCTCGTTCGATTCTTGTCAAGGGAGGCATGCATGTGGGGTAGGCATGTGCACGTGCTTGTTCCTTGTCAAAGGAGGGGTGCACATAGGGTAGGTGGGTGCACGTGCCCGTTCGATTCTTGTCAAGGGAGGCATGCATGTGGGGTGGGGCATGTGCACGTGCTTGTTCCTTGTCAAGGGAGGGACGCACGTAGTGTAGGTGAGTTCATGTGCTTGTTCCTTGTCAAAGGAGGGGTGCACATAGGGTGGGTGGGTGCACGTGCTCGTTCCTTGTCAAGGGAGGCATGCATGTGGGGTAGGCATGTGCACGTGCTTGTTTCATGTCAAGGGAGGGATGCAGGTAGGGTAGGTGGGTGGGCTTGCTTGTTCCTTGTCAAGGGAGGGATGCACGTGCGGTAGATGAGTGCACATGCTTGTTCCTTGTCAAAGGAGGGGGGCATGTGGAGTAGGAATGTGCACATGGTTGTTCCATGTCGAGGGAGGGATGCAGGTAGGGTAGGTGGGTGGGCATGCTTGTACCTTATCAAGGGAGGGGCGGACATCGGGTAGGTGGGTGCACGTGCTTGGTCCTTGCCAAGGGAGGGATTCACGTACGGTAGGTGAGTGCACATGCGTGTTCCTTGTCGAAGGAGGGGGGCACTTAGGGTAGGTGGGTGCACGTGCTTGTTGCTTGTCAAGAGGCACGTACATAGGGTTGGTGGGTGCACGTGCTTGTTCCGTGTCACAGGAGGGATGCACGTAGGGTAGGTGGGTGCACGTGCTTGTTACTGGTCAGGGGAGGCATGGATGTGGGGTAGGCATGTGCACGTGCCTATTCCTTGTCAAGGGAGGGACGCGCGTAGTGTAGGTGAGTTCATGTGCTTGTTCCTTGTCAAAGGAGGGGTGCACACAGGGTGGGTGGGTGCACGTGCTCGTTCGATTCTTGTCAAGGGAGGCATGCATGTGGGGTAGGCATGTACACGTGCTTGTTCCTTGTCAAAGGAGGGGTGCACATAGGGTAGGTGGGTGCACGTGCCCGTTCGATTCTTGTCAAGGGAGGCATGCATGTGGGGTAGGGCATGTGCACGTGCTTGTTCCTTGTCAAGGGAGGGACACAACAGGGTATGTGGGTGGTTTTGCTGGTTCCTTGCCATGGGAGGGACGTAATAGGGTAGGTGAGTGCACGCATCATTTTTTTCCTTATTCTCAGCCCATCAACTAGAACTTTCAGCTGCCAGTCCTCACTAGTCTACGACCGTAACTGCATTCGGGTTCATGTTAAATACGTTGCGTTTTTCTTGGACGGCATGGAAGATGCTGTCATTTTCAAGAGAGGGATGCACGTACGTATTGGTGGTGGTGCACGCATCGTCCCTTTTCTTACTAGTTGCCTGTGTACTAGAAATTTCAACTGCTATTCCTCGCTACCGTATGGCCGTAACTGCATTCGGGGCATTTTGCGTTTTTTATGAGTGCGTGACAGTTGCTGTCTTACTTGGACAAAGGCGGAATGAACTGCAGGCAATCCGGAATGATTAAGACGGGAAGTTGGTCAACTCGCACCAAAAGCGGAGCCGCCACATGGACGGCGGTACCTTTCAAATCAACATGGGCGATTACCCCTGGCCGAGCGGACTTGAGGGTGACAACAGCTTCAAGACGCCACCCTCATCGGCCAAGGTTCTACTGCCGTAACGGCTTAATTTATTACCTAAGATGTTCCGTGAACTTCATGTGCGTCATCTCCACGATTTCATCATGAAGCCCACGTTGACAACATCGGATGGAAGTGATTCGTGCAATTGATTATTAATGACTTCTTAAACATTTTAATGAAATGCCTAATTCAAAAATGCATCTTGAAAAGCACCATATCATGCAAGCCACTCACCATAGCCGGGGTCAATGCATTTTAGAATTCGGGGCCATAACCCGGACAGGCTGCGTTGTAGGCATGGGTTACTACTATTACTGGGGCATAACCGGCCCCGTAACCACCGCAGTAGCCAGGGTCAACTACTGGCCGTAACTACTGCAGGTTACGGGACGGTTGACGGACCCGTAACCAGGCCAGTAGCCAGGCCCGGTTATCAGAACTGGTCCCGTAACCATGCCGGTAACCCATCCCGGTTCTCAGAACTGGTCCCGTAACCATGCCAGTTTACCGCCCGGTAACTTCTACTTGGGCCGTAACCATGACCGTAACCCAGATAGGTTACGGGCATGGTTACGGCTCCGGTAAAAGTTACCGCCCAGTAAACGTTCCGGTAACTATTACCGCCCGGTAACCATTACCGGCCGGTATTTAGTCTGTCGCGTTTAAGGTTACCGGCCGGTAACCTGGCCGGTAACCATAAACGTACATGGTTACTGGCCAGTAACCGCCCCGGTAACCTCAACCGGGGCGTTTACGCCCCGTAAAATTAACTCCTAGTGGAGTCGCTGCGTACCTGCCGTGGGAAGGAGGGAGGTGGTACACAAAAACCGTACAGGTGGTACACAACTGCAGCCAGCACAACAGCGAGTCGCTGCGTACCTGCCGTGGGAAGGAGGGGGGTGCTACACAAATATCCGACCTATATATTAGCGATAGCCGCCGCCTATTAAACAGGTCCTATTCATCACGAGCGTCAACGCCCCGTCATCGCCCCGTCATCGCCCGGCCGAGGGCCTTAACCTGTTAACTGTTTATTCGGAGTGATAGTCAACGACCTATACTACCAATAGCTGCCGCATATCAAACATCGGTTTTTCATCGGGCCCGTCGAGGGCGATGACGGTGACGGTCGTCACCGTCATCGCCCTCGACGGGCCAACATCTAAACTCTTCTCTTAATCAACAATCTATATTACCAATAGCCGCCGCCTATCAAACAGATCCTATTCATCACGCGCGTCAACGCCCCGTCATCGCCCCGTCATCGCCCCGTGATCGCCATGCCGAGCCAGCCGAGGGCCAACCTCTTAGTTAACTCTTTACATTTGTATTCGGAGTAGTAGTCAACGACCTATATTACCAATAGCCGCCGCATATCAAAAAGGTCGTATTCATGACGCCCGTCGAGGGCGATGACGGTGACGCCGTCACCGTCATCGCCCACGGGCCAACATCTAAACTCTTCTCTTAATCAACAATCTATATTACCAATAGCCGCCGCCTGTCAAACAGATCCTATTCATCACGCGCGTCAACGCCCCGTCATCGCCCCGTCATCGCCCCGTCATCGCTCCGTGATCGCCATGCCGACTGCCGAGGGCCAACCTCTTAACTCTTTATTCGGAGTAATAGTTAACTGCCGGCATTGCCATACAAGAAGAAGCTCTCGATCCTAGGTATAGACTACCTCGGGTATCATCATCGTAATTGCTAGCATCGAGATCATTCATACCTACCGACGATGGCCAGCTTCAAAAGAAAAATGTCGACCAACAGACAGGACCTATCGCCGGGAACCCTCAAGGCAATAAGGGCGAGACAGGCTTTCACCGTTAAGTAAAGTTGTCCACATCGTGCTAAGGAATTTGTGCTAATCTATGAGTACCTATATGGACACTTTGTCGCATTTTTTACATGGCAAATAAGCGATGTATGTGTCATGTAGGCTGCCATTGGTGCATGCATGCATGGGCCAGCAATGATGGTCAGAGGTACATTGTGCCTATGAGATAACCATCGATTTGTTGATCAGCAAGTGATTCATTACGTGAGACAACAATATGTTTGGGGGCTAAGCTTCTTACATTGGTCACATGGTCCGCCATAATTGTTTTCTTATGTGTTTAAGGTTAGGGCTCTGTTCATGACTGAACGTCATGAACGCGCTCTATTCATGACATTGATTAATTGATTTTAATTAGTCTCATGTCCATGTTGGGGGACCGGGATCTCTGAATTCCCCAAAGAAGATATAGTGGAAGTCCCCCAAGACGTCAATATCCGTCAAGACGTCAATAACTACATGTATGTCCACAGCTCAGCTAGTAGTCTAAAATATGGGCCTCGAGCTAATCTTGCACGCAAGCAATGCCTATCATCAAGGATGAATTAATGCCTATCAACAAGGAGACAATCATGCTTGTTAAATTTCCTAGGACCCACAACTGGGGGGTCGTAGTCTTTGACAATGTCCGCCTGGGCAACGCTACTAATCCTACATATCCGAGGTCCCATGTATGAATAAGAGGGGTTGAGCGGATGACGCCAACAGTGTCTGTGCTCTGCATGTCAGCTAAAATCATATCGCGGAGACAAACATATGGCGGTATGTCCAATGTTGGCCACTGCGTCGCCTAACAGGTTGTTACATGGTCGGCAAGGGCCTGACCATGTAAGAAGATATCTCCCTGGCTGGCCAGTCCACAAGGAACCAGCAGGGACCTCATCTGAATCAACCTGATTTATTAACTAACTACTTAATTCATTTATTAAACTCATGCCCCCATTAGGGAGTCAAGGAGCATTAGTTAACCCCGATTCATTCATTAATTAATTATTTAAACACGTGCTCCCGTTGGGGAGTCACGGAGCACCGAAGTGCTTTTAATCCCTGTGTGTGCACAACAGGAGAAAGGGCAGAGACCCCCACTCTCCTTCATGCCTAAGGCATGCCACAGCTGCATTCGGGAACGCTAGCTAAACGGACACGCTAACGATCCGGCAATCTGTGGGTGCAATAAGACTCATGTGAGCATGGCATAACACTAGGAGCGTGGGCAAGTAATCTCATCATAGCCAGGACGTAGCATGGCTGTACTAGGACTATACCCCGATGGATGGATGGATGGATGGATGGATGGATGGATGGATGGATGGATGGATGGATGGATGGATGGATGGATGGATGGATGGATGGATGGATGGATGGATGGATGGATGGATGGATGGATGGATGGATGGATGGATGGATGGATGGATGGATGGATGGATGGATGGATGGATGGATGGATGGATGGATGGATGGATGGATGGATGGATGGATGGATGGATGGATGGATGGATGGATGGATGGATGGATGGATGGATGGATGGATGGATGGATGGATGGATGGATGGATGGATGGATGGATGGATGGATGGATGGATGGATGGATGGATGGATGGATGGATGGATGGATGGATGGATGGATGGATGGATGGATGGATGGATGGATGGATGGATGGATGGATGGATGGATGGATGGATGGATGGATGGATGGATGGATGGATGGATGGATGGATGGATGGATGGATGGATGGATGGATGGATGGATGGATGGATGGATGGATGGATGGATGGATGGATGGATGGATGGATGGATGGATGGATGGATGGATGGATGGATGGATGGATGGATGGATGGATGGATGGATGGATGGATGGATGGATGGATGGATGGATGGATGGATGGATGGATGGATGGATGGATGGATGGATGGATGGATGGATGGATGGATGGATGGATGGATGGATGGATGGATGGATGGATGGATGGATGGATGGATGGATGGATGGATGGATGGATGGATGGATGGATGGATGGATGGATGGATGGATGGATGGATGGATGGATGGATGGATGGATGGATGGATGGATGTCAGGCTTGTCTTACATGATGCAGTGGAACTTTGGTGCTGGAGGGTTAATTGTGGCCCGGTCTGGTTTAGCTTCAGTGCTCTCATGGCGGCCTTCATTTGTAATTATTTGAATGCATGCCCATTGGGCCATGCATAGTGTATATTTTTTACGCATGCACGCCCATTATGTATCGCTGGGTCCATCCCATCAATGCTTGTTTATTGCCAGGTCTGGTGTAAGTAAGTTAGTGCTATCTAGTCTACAAAATCCTCACTACACTTCTCCCCAAAGCGCCCCTTCCGCTTTGGGGGAGGGGGCTTACCCACATGGGCTGGCGTGTGAGCCGGGACATTGGTCTTCCACCTCTTCTTGTTCTGCATAGGAACAGAGAGCGAAGAAATGCGGTGTGGGGACCCCTTCTCGTGGTAATGCGTTACATGTACTCCCCACCGGGCTTTGCTCTTCATGGGTTCATAAAGACAACAATTATTCAGTAAGAATTTAATAAATTAGGAACATATATCCGTTGGGAGTCACTGTTACACATATACCTGAAAAGGGGCATATGATTTTAAATACATTCTGAGCTACAACCTGCACGTGCATGGGTTTAGTTAACTGGCACCTATACTAGAGGCCTGACATGGGGTGGAGCTTCAGTGCTTCCCCGCCTTCTCCTTCTCCCACACTAGGTGCTCCGCGTCCTTCTTCTCCGGCCCTGCCCATGGGTGCACCGGCCCCGCCTCCTCCTTCTCCTCACGGGACGATTCGCGCTCCACGCATGGCTGCAGCATCAGTTAGCACGGGCAAGACATAGCAGTAACCGCGCTATGGCTGTTCTAGCACCAGCCTAGCAGACTGCCATGATCACTCAGCAAACCCACGACAGCTAAACCCTTGGCTGTCACAACCAGTCCATGCATCATTAAGTATGGGTACAGGGAAAGCTTCCCGCATATCCATGGCCATATGGATGGCAGCAACACAACGACTTGCCCCCTAGCCCCCCGTGCACACACAAAAACGTGGGTCGTGGCTTCCACGCCCCATCCGCCATGCATGACAGCGCGTACCTTACTCGCATTCACACCGGGCTGCATCCCAGCGCCGTTGCTGTCCCCATGTGACACGTCGGCTGATTAAGCAGATACACAGCAGAGTCTGATGTAAACCGCTAAACCCCAAACCCATGCAGACCACAGTCAAGGACGCGTGCATGTCAAGCCATGCCAATTGTGAACCGTACAGCAATTTACTTTTCAAGCCTGAAGAGGTGGATAGCAGATACTAGCCTGGAAGAGGTTACAGGGGCACATGTCCATTAGCGAGCGGAACAACACAGCATACACCCTACAAGCGTACCGCACAATGTCCTCCTGCAATTGTCTGCAGATCTCCCAATGCCGCAGACATCTCCACTGCTCTCATGGCGATTGCAAATGCTTCATGCCGCTGACATCTCCACTGCTCTCATGGCGATTGCAAATGCTTGATGCCGCACCTCTGCTTACAGCAGAAAAGCTTCCTCCGGGCGAGGCACCTGACTGGAACCAACACCCATTCCTTGGCTTCACAACGTGGCCATGACAGCATCGTGAATCTGCTTCGCCAACGCCCACACTTCAGGACCCGCGCCCTGCACCGCCATGGCCACAGGCTGCACCGCTGCAATCGATGCAGCATTCACTGCCTGCGCCGCACCATGTACTGCATGCACGAAAGCCAATCCTGGCTCGGTTATCATGGTCTTGCCCGATTCCTGCTTCTTCTTCTTCTTCGATGCGGTCATGCGCACTTTATACCCCTTCCTCTCCAAGCACGCCTTCAGCACCTGGCTCGTGCGGTGCTGAATATGCTTCTGAAGGCGCGCCTTCTAAACACGAAATGTTGGCAATGTATGATTCCCAAACGGCATGATAGGCACATAATCAGTCCCATTAATTGCTTTGCGGCAGTCAATGCACCAGAACACCTGTTGAAAAAAGAAGGTTATGCACGCTAGCGATTACCCGCGGCAAGAAGCAATCAACACGCCTCGCTAACAACTGCAACCACAATGTAATTCATGACGGGCCACTCACCGCTACCCTGCTCTCCTGCTTCAATGTCTCCCCATTCTCAAGGCCTCCATTGTAAACCTCTCCGTCTTCACCATCGTCATCGTCTTCCTCTTCCTCCACTCCGACGTATCCGTGTTTCCTTTTCCTAAGATACCTAGGGTTGTTCAAGTCGTATGTGCGGCGTTGGCACACTTCCAACAAAATTTTGGCCGCCTCTACCCATTACCATTTATTCGTACTATCATAACATATCCAGGCGTTTGAAAAATCATTCCCTCGTTCGAACTTCTACCCCTGGGCGTCCATGACGAGGCAGTCACGACGGGACGCAGATGCACAAAAATAAAACAAGGCGACATCCCTTCAATCATTGACCAAAAAACAGAATACGCGCAGAACTTGGATTTCAACACCACGCACCCATTACCAGCGAGCACGGCTGGCCTGCAACCGCCATCATTTCATAACCAGAAGCCAGGGCCCACACTCCATCCCGTTACCTCATCTTCCACGCACGGCTTCCGCTGCTTCCCTCTGCTCTTTCGCATTCTCCGCCAGCAACCTCGCCTTCTCCTCGTCCAACAATCCACTAAGAATAAAATCCCCTCTATTGGACGCCATTCAGACGAACTTTGCTAGCGTCTTTTCACCGGCCCCAGCACACATAATCTATAGCCGCTTAATGACAACGGCCGACAACGACAACTGCTGAATAGGCGAAAAAGGCTGATAACTACATTTTTATATTTCGCTGCATTTGCTAATAGACACGCACGTTCTCCCACTTCTCCATTACAATATAATTATCCATCTGGCCGTGTACAGGCAAAGATCCCCGAAGTAACTTACTGAAACGTATCTTACAGCATCGGATCACTGGCACCTAATCTACAGGTGGTAGATTACCAACCAAGACCCGTCGCGGTAATTTACTCTGTCGGTAATGTACTACCAAAGATGTGCAGTCGTAACGTTACTTTTACTTACGGCTAGTAAAATTACTACCTATCATCCTACGTAGTAATGATTACGGCGTTGGATCTCACGCCTCGGATCTAGGTAGTAAGATAAGACCTCGTAATTTACGCCTCGGATGCTTTTTACCACCCTCGGACGAAAAGTATAGTGTAGCGGCAAGTACACATTTTACTCCAATACTAATGGTGCCGGATCAGAAAATATTGCATGCATGAAGTTCGGTTGCCTTTGCATCGGGAAAAGAAAAGCATTCAGTTCGAATAAGTCCAATGTAGAGCTTAGCTATACCTTTGGCGTGTCCAGGTTGGTTAGGTTGGCCAAGGCACCCCCCTCGTCCGGGTTGCGAATGCCGCGCTTCCCGCTATTTGCCTTGTACTTCGAATTCGACAAGTATCGAGACAGCTCGGCGGCTACAAATTTCCGCGCCGGCTGGAATACCGGAGCCTTGCCCGCCTTCGCGGGGTCTACTTTCTTCAAGTCCTCGTACCTCCGCATTGCTGACTCATGAGCTGAGTTTGCTAATGCCCCCGCAAAGTCGCATATTTTTAGCAGTCTATCGACAACTGCTGAAACCAACGTAGGATCTTCTTTAGCTTTGGGCTCCCCAATGTGAAGGTACCTCCGCGATAGCGCCGCTATCTGGCTGCGGAGGACTGCCAGCCGGCTACTCTCGGCGACAAATGGCAAAGGGACTTCCTCGCTGGTCTTGTTGAAACGGAATGAGCGCCACTCATCATCTGTGGCCTTGTAAGGCCCATCCTCCTCTGCTGGGCACATGTAACTACCCAACCGCCGTTGGGTAGAAAATTGAATCCGTTGTAGCCTGGGTCAATGCGTCGGCCGCCTGTGTTTGCGGCTCCATGGCAACAACGACTACGTTCTGTGGACGCGGCAAATTCAACGCATACATCATCTTGAAATCGTGACCGTCCAGCTGCACCGATCCGACGACTCATGCAGTATCCCGCTTTTTTTTCTCTCGCAGGAGAGCCGTTGGCCGGTTCACGACGCGTGCGACCACTGGTCTGCATTAACTTAACTTACCTTAAGTTCTCCAGAGAAGTGACCCAAGCCGTCGGTTGGCACTCATCAACGTCAGCCGCAGTGTGTTGACGCGTCCGCGCGATTCACGCGGCGGCACCAAACGGCACCTACCGACAGAGGGAGCACCGCGCAACTTAAACAACGCGTTCGTTTTGAGGTCTGCTGTGGCTTCGACGAGTTCGCATCAAGTCTGACGCGGGGCCTTCCGTGACTTTACATTTACTGTCTTATTTATTCCTGAATACTAACAATGGCGGATTTGAACTGTAGCATAGATGGTTTTTTACAGGAGGGGGCGATCATCTGCCTGGTACCGGGGAGGAGGATGCAAAAGCGTTTGCCAGAAACTTCGCAGCTACAGTAGGCAAAATATCAGCAGACACACCACTTTATTCAGGATCCAGTAACACTGCCATAGCTAGCGCGTTGGAACTCTTGTCTATACTCGGCAGGCATTCTGCATCGGCTGCCCTAGCGGATGAGGTATTCACTTTCATCAGCAAAGTTCTGCCAGCCGGTAATTCTCTTCCAGAAAGTGTAAAAGAAGCCAAGAAAGTCATGAAGGGTTTAGGGTTAGATATGCGTGTATATGACGCGTGCCCCTGTGAAAAATATATATACAAAACAAAAGAAGTCCAGACCTGCCCTGTATGTAAAAGCAATAGATATGAACAATACGAAGATAGAAATGGAGAGACAGTAACAACAAGAAGGGCCCATCGCCAAGTTAGATACTTCCCTCTTATAAATCGTTTCCGCGGATTTTTTAGGATACCCGAGATGTCCAAGGCATTACGATATGCTGGAGAAACTGAAAACAAACAAGATGAAGAAGACCCAAATCGGAAAGTCCACGGAATTAAAGGTAAAAGGCGTCCTTGTCAATTTCTTTTCTGCACGTGCTTTTTGGCTGGCTGTATACGGTTCACCCAACTCATGCTGCATATGTTGTGGTGATTTTGCTGCATATTATAACATTCGGTTGTGCCGCCCGCACTTCGGCCGTCCCGTTTACCCACCTCCCTGTTGTATAATTGCGTGCAGATACCCGAGCGATGCTGCACGTCAAGAGAATGTTCCCTCAGTTTCGGCTTGACCCACGCTTCCTTTTTTTAGCGCTTTGTTTTGATGGAGTATGTCCTAGGTGCTACATGGACCAGCACTCCAGCTGGCCGTGTTTCTGTGCAATCTTGAACCTGCCTGAATGGGTCTTCATTAACAAAGATTTCTGCCCAATGGTGCTTCTGGTGGGAGGGAACAAGAAAGGTAAGGCCCCAAAGAATATGCACATTTTTCTTGACCTGATTGTAGATGAGCTGGTGAAGATGTGGGATGGGTTTTTCATTTGTGATGTGTTGGATGATGATGAGCATGGTGGGCTCCACCCGGCAAAGATTCAAGCACTGCTTTTGTTTACTGTTCACGACTACCCGGGGTTTGGTAAGATGGTAAATATGCCAGACTCCGGGTACGACGGCTGCCTTGTGCACGGCCCTGCTTGGAAGGGCACCTATGTTTCCCAAGGGCGCATTGTTTTTCTTGGGCATGAGACCTTGCTGCCAGCTGATGACCCCCGTCGCGGTGGCAACGACAAGGAGGCGCCGCCAGACATGACGATGGAAACCTATGTAGAGCACTGCAGAAACAACGGCCGGGAGCCGGAGCCCTTTTGCAGGCTGCCGTACTGGCCTCAACTCCTCCAACGGCACCTGATCGACGAGTTCCACCTGGGGGCGAACAACCTCTTGCGAGTCGCCAACTCCACTAGCGGTAAGTGCGGTGCTGTCTAGTGTTGCGTCACTAGTGTTTGTCGCTGTTTTTTTCCTTTTCAACATTTTGTATTTAAGGAGAATTCCATTAGGATTTATTACATGCTGTGGTTCAGTGTGTGTATTAAGTATTACTAACATTGGTATGCATTTGCGCTTGTATGGCTTTGTTTTCCTTAAATCTGCTGCCAGGGGAAGGTCTGACCTACGCCATTCGGGATCGGCTGAAGGAGATGAACCTGAACCCGGAGCTGCACATGGAGAAGACCGTGACAACCACCACTGCCATGGATGGCACAATCAAGACAACAACCAGGAGGCGGGGGTTGCATCCACCCTGCCAGCTCACCTCGCAAGAGAAGGCTGAAGTTATTGGTGAGTGTTTGCTTTTTTCTCCCAACTGTTTTCTAGGTATTTGATTTGCAATTATTTAGTTTCGCAATTTTTCTTTCTCTGGTTGTGGTTCAGTTTTCCTTTCGCACGCGTTTTGAAAGCAGCCCCGGTCAGACTTGTTTCCTTTAATTGAGAAGTGCTCAAGTGAGTTCAGTGCCTGCCACCCTACTCATATTCAGTGCAGGACCTCCCTTGTTTTCAGTGGGGCTCATCAGAGTGGCCACCCTTGAACACATGGCCACTGTCGGTGGATGGTGCATGATGGCATTCTTCTCACATTTTCAGTGCAATGTGAACAGTGCATATTGCAGTACAGTAAACGTTCGACTTGTCACTCTCCATGTTGCATCAAGACTTGCCACCGACTTACACTTGTGGGGTTTGACTGTTTTTTTTTTTTTGTCTCCCACGCAGCCCTGGAGCGCCGAATGAAGGACAGCCTGCCCGACTGCTTCCCGGGTGATGTTGTGGGGCTGCTGGCCAATGGCAAGCCAGAAAGAAAGGCCAAGACTCATGACAAGCTAGAATTGTTTTCGAAGCGCTTACCAGTTTTGCTTAGAGGCCGCCTGCACGCAGACGCAAGAGCTGCCTTTTTGGAAACGTCTGCAGCATGGGACTCAATCTTTAGCGGTAGGGTCTTCACTCAGTACGAACTGGACGAGGTAGGTAGGGCTATGTTGAGGTCAATTGTTGCACTTGAGCGTGTTCTGCCCGCATCCAAAATGTCCAGGTCGGTTCACGCAGCGACACATTTGGCGGGGCAGATTTCAAATGTCGGTCTGCCTGACGGTAGGTCCATGGCGTGGGGTGAGAGATGCATGAACACAGCGGTTTCTGGCCACATGTCTGCACTCAATGTTGAGCACTCCATGGGCCAGTCCTTCGTCAACTTCGAGGTGCTGACGCTGCTATCCTACTTCCAGCATCGAGCCACCGGAGTAAGTTGTTTCTTATTTGAAGGTCTTTACTTCTTTCTTGTGTGTGTACATGATGTATAGCACCTTGAGTTTGTAATTCTGCATTTACATGAAGCAATGATGGCTCATTTCATTCAGCATGGAAACTCTCCTTGTGTAAAACCTTGATGTTTCTACTCACTCTCATTTTCAAGGAAAGTGCTCTTTAAATTGAATGCCTTCTGTATTTTTGCTTGGTGTGCTTATCATGTTTTTTTCCAATGCAGGTAAAGACCAAGCACTATGTGTGGGACCTTCTCACCAATGATCCGTCGCGCACCATCGAGCTGGGCAAGCGCTCGGTGAAAGACGGGTACCGGTTTTCTGAGGACGAGATGACGGCGGCATTGAAGGGATTTGCTGGTAGAAGATGCCCTTCCCAAGGCTGATTACAGCGACCCTGCGAATGGCGACGAGGCCTACTGGTGAGCCTTGTTTTTTGCAAATGCTACTTATGCCGTCTGCTTTGGTTATTTTAATTCAGTCCTATTGAAAGGCGCCTTGGGATTAGCCATGCAATCATGTTTTACTGTCACAAAGCCAGCCCTAGTAATTAATATCTAGTTTGTTTGGTTTTACCCATCCGGGTGCCATGATCTTGCCGCCAGTAAAAGCGTCCTGTGTTGTATCTGTTTTTTTTTTTTAATAACCAATACTTAATAATAATACTCTTTGCTGGGTTATCGGTGTGCGTTTGTTTGAATGCAGGCGAGATCGCTGTGCTGACACAACGTTCAACGTGCTAATTGCATGGGCATCATTAAACCTGACGCCGCTTGTGCCGCAAGTCATTGTAGCGGCGTGTGGGGGCGTGAAGCGCTACGCGGATTCTTTCCACAAAGTCAGGATACACGGGTTCAACTACCGCACGGAGGCTGCGGACCAATCCCAGGGAAAGCGGCACAAGAATGCGGGAGTTGCGGTGCATGGCCCGGGCGGTGTAGACTTTGGTTTCATCACACACATTCTGAAGGCCAGGTTAGAGTACCCACGAGGGGGCTGGGAATGGCAGCTGTTGTTGAAGGTGGAGCTTTTTGATCGCCTTCATGTCGCTCACCTGCCCCACGAGAGGTTGGTGGTCATCAGCAGCGCACAGGCCCCCAGGTCGTCGTGCCTTGTGTTGCCAGGTGCAGTGAGCTCAGTTGGGTATGTCGTCGATGAATGCTATGCTCCCGAAATGGTGGTAATCCCTGCCAAACTGCCATGGAGCATGGCACACCAGGCGCAATCTGCCCTCAGTAACCATGTGTATCACAGCGTGGCAGCAGATTTCCCCACCATGCCGCAGTTTGAAGTGATTGAGGAGGGTGAGCCGATGCCACCGCCACCGCCTAGTGGCAAGAAGAAAGGCAAGAAGAAGGGGTCCAAGAAGAAGAAGGTGGCAGCGGCAGACGTAGGTGATGGCGACGTGGTGCGCCGCGCTGGCAAGGCACCTGCTCGAGGGCGCAGCCGCAAGCGTGGTGCTCCCACAGATGCTGGACCTAGCCAGCCCACCGTTGTAATTGAGGAGGTCCCTATGGCAAAGAGGGCCAGTGGAAGGCAGCGTAAAGCTGTGAACTATTGCGACACTAGTGGGGATGACACTATGTCATCAGAAGATGATGTTGATGCAAGCAACCCCTCGGACAGCAGTTCTGAAGAAGATGACTATTGATTTAATTTGGGCATGACAGCATTGTTTATGGAATGATGTGCTGTTTTATATTGTATGAACCCTATATTGCACCTTTGTGGTGCACCCTATAATGCATATCAAAGTGGTGTTGAGTTTTTTTTCACGTTAAGGACTTAATGAAATAAAGCTCTTGATTTTTCTCGTGTTACACTCTTGGTGAGAAATTTCTCACCACGTTGACTTGTGATTTTTCTCGTGTTAGTGATTTTTCTCGTGTTGGTGAGAAACTTCTCAATTTTCTCACTTTTTCTCACTTTTTCTCACTTTTTCTCACTTTTTCTCACTTTTTCTCACTTTTTCTCACTTTTTCTCACCCATTCTCACCTTTTTTCTCACTTTAGGGTTTTTTCTCACCCAAATCTCACCCAAACCCCCTTTTTCTCACCAAAATCTCACCCTGGTGAGATTTTGTTGCCTAGCGTTTGCGGAAAAAAATTGAGATTTTTCTCACTTTTCTCACCTTTTTTCTCAAAGGGGTGAGAAAATTGAGGGTTTTTGAGAATTTTCTCAGAAATTGAGTTCCTAGTGTGCATGATGAGGGCGCACAGCAGGCAGGGGCCGGGTGCATGATGCAGAGACCCTCCCCTTCCCTCATGCCATCATGCCACAGATTGCACAATGGGACCCGTCGAAACGATCCGGCATCCCCTGTCGGTGCATATGATAAAGCTTCGATATACAATAGCAAAGCATAGCGGGTGCAGTATAGGGCTGCCGGCCATGGTCCAGTGCCAACAGATAGTCTTGGAACTCATTCAGAGGCGCCGGTTTGGGAGAATATTATAAAGGCCTCTCCCGGACGGGCTGAGGTTTTTTAGGGGCAGATGTACCCAGGGTTCACCCCAGCCACAACCCCCGCGTACTGGATCACGGTTCAATACCGAGTGGCACATGACCATGCACGACATGATCATGCAACTTATGGGGCGGCCAGCCCCAGTGCCCATGTTTTCAATGAGAAAGGCAACAGGTCAAATACCGGTCTAGAGCAGTCAATACATTGTCTGAGAGGAAAGGCGCAACGATATCGTGGACGCCGCGTCCGGCTGTTTGTAGGAAGATCTGCATATGGAAGATTAGTGGAAGGAGAATGGCAAACACAAGCTAGGGCGCTGACCGGGTGATGGGTGGAACTTGAGATATAGCATGGGAAATAAAGAAAAAATGAAGGCAAAAATATGAAAAACGAACGTTTTATACAAAATTTTTTGAAGTCAACAATAATTTAGAAATCATTTGAGTAAAATTAAGGAGAAGTGCACTAGGAACTCAGATTCTGAGAATTTTCTCAAAACCCTCAACTTTCTCACCCTTTGTGAGAATTTTTTGAGAAAATTGAGATTTTTCTCAATTTTTTTCCGCAAACGCTAGGCAAAAAATCTCACCAGGGTTTTTTGGTGAGAAAAAGGGGGTTTTGGTGAGATTGGGGTGAGAAAAAACCCTAAAGTGAGAAAAAAGGTGAGAATGGGTGAGAAAAAGTGAGAAAAAGTGAGAAAATTGAGAAAATTGAGAAGTTTCTCACCAACACGAGAAAAATCACTAACACGCGAAAAATCACAAGTCAACGTGGTGAGAAATTTCTCACCAAGAGTGTAACACGAGAAAAATCAAGAGCTTTATTTCATTAAGTCCTTAACGTGAAAAAAAACTCAACACCACTTTGATATGCATTATAGGGTGCACAAAGGTGCAATATAGGGTTGTCATACAATATAAAACAGCACATCATTCCATAAACAATGCTGTCATGCCCAAATTAAATCAATAGTCATCTTCTTCAGAACTGCTGTCCGAGGGGTTGCTTGCATCAACATCATCTTCTGATGACATAGTGTCATCCCCACTAGTGTCGCAATAGTTCACAGCTTTACGCTGCCTTCCACTGGCCCTCTTTGCCATAGGGACCTCCTCAATTACAACGGTGGGCTGGCTAGGTCCAGCATCTGTGGGAGCACCACGCTTGCGGCTGCGCCCTCGAGCAGGTGCCTTGCCAGCGCGGCGCACCACGTCGCCATCACCTAGGTCTGCCGCTGCCACCTTCTTCTTCTTGGACCCCTTCTTCTTGCCTTTCTTCTTGCCACTAGGCGGTGGCGGTGGCATCGGCTCACCCTCCTCAATCACTTCAAACTGCGGCATGGTGGGGAAATCTGCTGCCACGCTGTGATACACATGGTTACTGAGGGCAGATTGCGCCTGATGTGCCATGCTCCATGGCAGTTTGGCAGGGATTACCACCATTTCGGGAGCATAGCATTCATCGACGACATACCCAACTGAGCTCACTGCACCTGGCAACACAAGGCACGACGACCTGGGGGCCTGTGCGCTGCTGATGACCACCAACCTCTCGTGGGGCAGGTGAGCGACATGAAGGCGATCAAAAAGCTCCACCTTCAACAACAGCTGCCATTCCCAGCCCCCTCGTGGGTACTCTAACCTGGCCTTCAGAATGTGTGTGATGAAACCAAAGTCTACACCGCCCGGGCCATGCACCGCAACTCCCGCATTCTTGTGCCGCTTTCCCTGGGATTGGTCCGCAGCCTCCGTGCGGTAGTTGAACCCGTGTATCCTGACTTTGTGGAAAGAATCCGCGTAGCGCTTCACGCCCCCACACGCCGCTACAATGCCTTGCGGCACAAGCGGCGTCAGGTTTAATGATGCCCATGCAAGCACGTTGAACGTTGTGTCAGCACAGCGATCTCGCCTGCATTCAAACAAACGCACACCGATAACCCAGCAAAGAGTATTATTATTGCAAGTATTGGTTATTAAAAAAAATAGAACAGATACAACACAGGACGCTTTTACTGGCGGCAAGATCATGGCACCCGGATGGGTAAAACCAAACAAACTAGATATTAATTACTAGGGCTGGCTTTGTGACAGTAAAACATGATTGCATGGCTAATCCCAAGGCGCCTTTCAATAGGACTGAATTAAAATAACCAAAGCAGACGGCGTAAGTAGCATTTGCAAAAAACAAGGCTCACCAGTAGGCCTCGTCGCCATTCGCAGGGTCGCTGTAATCAGCCTTGGGAAGGGCATCTTCTACCAGCAAATCCCTTGCCGCGTTGTGTCAGCACAGCGATCCCCCCTGCATCCAAACAAAGGCACACCGATAACCAAGCAAAGAGTATGCAAATGTGTAGCCTTGTTCATTGAAATTATGGCTGGCTTACGCAAAGAGCGACTGTAAGATGACCTATACAGTGGGGCCGGAAACAGCTTGCTTGATCAGGGCGTGTTTTTCGAGCTTCACTGGCCGGGAGTGTCTAGTGGTGAGAACCATTGCTGCGATCGCTTTCCCACCATTTACGAGGAAATACCCGCAAATGAAAAACCACTGAAACGGTCTAGCTAGTCAGTCATTACATTAGCCACATGCCATCATGCATGTTTCCAAACGTCCAGGAACTGCACACGGTGCAAATGCCATTTGCAGTGCAAAAATCCAGAGGACACGACCTCATTGCTTCATATTTGTATGCAGAAGACTAAAAAAGTAACATGCATTAATGGCCCGCATGCATAAAGGGCCTGAATTCTGATGCGGGCCCAACGGCAGCACCGCCAAAGCAGATAAGGGCCCGCAGTCTGATGCGGGCCCCACGGCACCACCGCCATAGCAGCAGAGCTCGAAGGTCGTGGTGCGCGTGAAACGTACGTATGCCCTTTGTCGGTAGGTGCCGTTGGGGTCAAATTGGGTGCCGCCAAAATCGGGCCGACGCGTCAATAGACTGAGGCCGTCGATGAGAGCCATCATGCGGCTTGGGCTTCTGGGAGAACTTCAGCTAAGTTAACTTAACGCAAACCACTGGTCGCCCGCGTCGGGAACCGGCCCAACGGCTCTCCCGCAACAGAAAATTACGCGGCATACTGCATAAGTCGTCGGATTGTTACATTTCGACGGTCAAGATTTCATGATGAGGTTTGCGTTCAATTTGCCGCAGTTTGCCGCCCAGAGAAAGTAGTTGTTGGACTCGTTGCCCACGATGAAACACAATCAAGCAAGCCGTTTCCGGCCCCACCGTGTAGGTCATGTAGTCGCTCTTCACGTCAGCCAGCCGTAATTTCAATGCACAAGGCTACACATTTCCATCTCCATTCATATTCATAATCCTGCACGACTCGAAAACGCGGACAAGATAACGGCATGCTCGAGCTACCATGGTCCGGATTCTCCCGATTTCTGGCCTGCGCTGGTTGTCTCCTTGATATTGGCAACTCTCTCCGGTAAGAGATTTTCCGCAGTTTGGCTGTTTCGAAACGTTAATTAAGTGAGATGCCTTCGGATCAGGAGACTCACACAGCCGCGAAATCATGCCAAAGGTCATATGTTCGATCCCTTGCTGGCCGTAGCTTCTGAGCTTTCTTATTTTCCGTGTTCCGCGGAATCTCAGATTTGGGCCGCTAGCGTTTTCACGTTTGTTGCTTTCTGATCCGACGACAACGTTGTGCCTTGCTCGTGTGACATCTATCTGGCGCATGGTGTGATTCATGTGTATGGTGCTGCCTTGCCACATGGGGCTGCTTTGCCATAAGAGTGAGTGTTGGGTTCTACACATTCGCTGCATGGACCGTTAGCCCCTCATTGGTCTTGCAGCCGATTTTCCGCCAAAAATCGACTTGCAGCCGATGCATCGGCTGCTCCGCGGGGCACCAAATTGCGCGAAAACTATTGAGAATTAGGAAAAGTTTAGCTGAGAAGATCGAAAGTTTATAATTTTCCTCACAGCATGGTACTAGGGTTCGCATACTTCTGACAAAGTTATAGAGGTGTTCTGGCCGGTCAAAGTACAAGGGGTCAGGGTACTTTTTCACGTACAACGTGCATTCCGGAAAACGACGACCTGGCCATGGCGGCTTGCGCCCACGCATGGCATTTACGTTTGCGTTCGAATTTTCTGACCAAACTCAGGAAATTGATTTTATACGCCCTAAAGATCACACTGGCCAATTTTTGGTTCGCGGGAATGCCATTTGATAGGTGTCGGCAGCGTTCTTGCTGGAAAAAACTGCGATCAGGCCGGACGATAGAAACTTTGACAGCAATACCTTTCCGGCGTATTTTAAAGGATATATTGGTTTCTTTGTACTTTTTATGATACATAGTAGTCGTAAACGTGCAAGGGTGGCAAGAAATCGCCGAATCTAGCGACCATGCTGCACAACTTTGGTGTGCCGAAATGCGCCATTTTGCGGCCACCGCCTGGGCCAAGGTAACGCCATCCATGCCTGGTAAAGCTTCAGCATCGTTTTCCTATCGACGTTTGGCGTTTATATATACGTTCTAGCTTGTGTAGCACATTCTTTTTGCATTATTCATGCTCTTTCTTGACCCTGGCCTGGCCCCTTTCTAAAACACCCTTCTTAGATGCTTCCCTCAGTCAGTTGACCTGCCACAGTGTGATGGTGATAAGTTTTAGATGCTGTATGGGTTTGAATACCTCCATATATGTTTGTTATACATTTCCCATACACATATTGCATGAGTGTGAGGCAGTTGGCTGGTCTCTGTGGCATCATCAAGCACGTAACAGGTGAGTAAAAGCTTCCCATTGACAGCATGTGCCACCAGGTGTGCTGGCCATCACCTGGCAAGCTATAGCAGCTTGGGACTAGTTTATCCTTGCTAGGGCAGGCTGAAATAGGCTCAACGTCACTAGTTTGTTGGTGGCTGCCTCCTATAATGTATGCCTTGCATAGGGTATCCGTACCACGTTACCTACGTGCATGGACAAGGTGGCACCTGCACATAGGTGCCATGTATGGGCAGTGTGATGATGCAGTTATGTTTCCCCATCATTGTGGAAGGGAAATGTATTGTATGGCATGGTTGGGGGCCATATTAGTAGGTATTAGTAGGTAGTATGCCCACCCCTACCCCCTTGGTTGCTTTTTACCAACGGTACCCCTATGGGCTGTACTGGGTGTAACTGCTGGTATACCCACCCAAATGATGACCCCAATGGCTCAAACTGTTCAGCAACTAATTGTTTATCATCCCTGAAGTGGTAGGTGCCTAGGTCTTATAACATAATTCAAAATGCACATTCTACCAAAAATGAAAACGCGCGTCTCGACCCCCCTAACTTTGGCGGTAGTTTTCTATGGCCTACCCTGCAGATATGTTAGGTTGTGATAGCTCACCCCGAAGGGCAACTCATGGACATGCTTGACCCCCAAGGACAGCCCTTGGATGTTGGTAGGTTGGCTGTGGGGTGGTTTGCAAATTTAGCATTTTGCAGCCGATTTTTCGGCTTTAAATGGGACCAATGAGGGGTTAGGTGCTGGTGAGCTCTTCCTTGTAGAATGGTGATGTCTATGTCAAGGATCTATCACGTTACATCTATGTCAAGGATCTAAGCAGATCCTTGACATAGATGTCTTCGATGTCATCGATGTGATTTCTTTTCCTCTTGCGTATATTGTGTCGGTTTGCTTTATTTCTTGCAGGGACCACGAGAGTAAAATGCAAGCGGTTCCACTTTCAAGTCAGCATGTGACGCCCTGTCGACCGGCCCGCTTTGTTAGCTAGCTACCATATAGTATTTGATGATAGGCATTGAATCCGGAAGATGTCATAACGCCATAACAGACTGTGTTGAACAGGCATTGAATGCCGAAGATGTCATAACGCCATAACAGACTGTGTTGAACAGGCATATTTGAATGCCGAAGATGTACATAACGCCATAACAGTGTTGAATAGTTGAATCAACGGGTTCTTGCAGCTGTAAACATTAAAATTATTCAAACATTTCATGAAAAAATCATTATTGTTCGTGCTGTTTTGAACAGCGGTTGTTACTGGCACTGCATGCATGTGTCTGCTGCCAGCATATTGCATTATGGGTGTGTTTTTCAGCGCTGTGTTTTCTCACTTTTCTCACTTTTCTCACGTCCTGTTTTTCTCACTTTTCTCACTTTTCTCACGTCCTGATTTTCTCACTTTTCTCACGTTTCACACCTTCCGTTTTTCTCACTTATCTCACGTCCTGTTTTTTGAGATTTTTCTCACGTTTTCCCCCTTTTTTCACCTTTTTGGGGCAATCTCACCCGGGTGAGAAACGTGTTTTCTCACCCATTCTCACCCCATTCTCACCCTTTTTTCTCACCTTTCTCACCCATTCTCACCCATTTCTCACCCTTTTTCTCACCTTTCTCACCCTTTTTCTCACCATTTCTCACCCATTCTCAAAGCCGAGTTCCTAGTGTGCATGGTCGTGGCGCGGGGAGGGGGCAGGGCGGGGGGGGCGGGGGGGGGGGATAATAATAAATAAAAAAGAACAAAGAGGCCATTGCTGGTATAGGGTTTGGAAAAAATTTAAAAAATTAAATTACAACATGACTCCGTTGCATCGGAGCTACATGATCTAGCTCATGTAGCACATATGATTCCCGTGGATGGATGGAGGGGGGGCAAAGCTGCGAAACCGAACTAATCTAACTCTAAGCTAATCTAATCTAGAAAACCCTATACCTATTCTACTCAGCAAAGCGCCCCTTCCGCTTGGGGGGAGGGGGCTTGCCCACAGGGGCGGGCGAATGAGCCTGGACGATGGTCTTCCACCTCTTCTTGTCCTGCATAGCAGTCCAAGCAAGTGAGAGGGAGTGGATGCGATGTTCGAACTGAGCTGGGACCACTAGGTCAGCCAGCAACTGCTGTGGGTAGGTCATGACATGTTTGCCTACCTTCTTAGGAATGTCCTTGGTGGTGGTTGGGGATGGTTTGGAAATGTTTGTGCAATGTCAACATATCGAAAAGCTAAGTTAAATTAAATTAAATTGGAACATATCTCCGTTGGGAGCACATGCAGCACATATCCCTGAGAAGGGGGATACAGTCTTACAGGCTTTCAATACAGTCAGTGCCGGATACAGGCTTTCTATACAGTCTGCCGGGCTACTTCCTGCAAGGGTAGGGCTGGTGTAAAATACACCTGCACCAAAGGCACCTGCACCACCACTGAATGTATACCAGCAGCCGTAAGGTGCGGACATAGGGTGGAGAATCATCATATGGCTGCATGTAAACAATGGCTAGCTAGAGCATCGGCACCTCAGCAGAAAGTCGTCTTCTGCACAGGCAATGCTAAGCTTAATTCTTAATGCCGATCATCCGTGGGGTTTCCCGTCATAGGCGTACATGCGCGTAGCTATAGGCGTGGGCCACGTGCTAAGCTAAGCCTACCTAGTCTACACTACTGCACTATATATTCCCTACTAAGCTGGGGTTGCATGCTGGGGGGGCAGGGGGCGCCTGCCAGGGCTTGTGGACTGTGGTCGACGTCCAGGTCGTGGATGACCGCCCCCCTCCAGTATACTCTGCTTCCCCCCTGCGTTCTGCCGGAGCTGGAGGTAGGTCGGCTGCATAGCTCCTGTCGCTGTACTTTTATTTTTGATAGGCATGAGGAGCACGGGGTCGGGCCAGCCTTACCGGCCCCGCGCGCGGGGAAGGCGGACAGCCGACTGATCCGCAGCTCACCAGTGAGTTGCATGGGGCCCGGTAAGAATGTCGCGCTTAAACGCTATATGGCAAGAGACTCTGAGTCCTCACCTGCCGGCTGGTCGAAGTGCTTGACGATGACATTATTATGGGTGCGCTTGGTGATGTCGGCCTCCTCGCGGAGGTTGAGCGTTTGTTGCTTGAGCTGTGCCGCGATGGCCGGCGGAGGCGGTGGAGGTGGTGTGGTGCTTAAGCTAGCATGTCCACCCAGGTCTGGGCCGGTGGATTAAGGAGCATCGCTGGCCGCCGGGGCCAGCAGATGCCGGCTGGGCGGCGATGTCCTTCACCGCCTGGGCGCCGTGAGGCCTGCACGTGTTTTGCAGGCACTCAATGGCGATGGCGTTGTCGTGGAGGCGCTTGTCGATGTCGAGTCCTGAGCTGGGCTTTGATGTCGGCCGTCGAGGTGGAGGCGGCAGTGGAGGTGGAGGCAGACCTGTCAGTGGAGGAGGAGGTGAGGAGGGTGGAGGTGGAGGCGACGGTGGTGCCGGAAATGTGAGGGAGCTCAGTAAACAGCGTGCCTCCCACTGCTGCCACATCTGCAGCGAGGGGAGTCACGTGCTGCTGGAGGGCTTCCGTAAGGATCGTGGAGCGGAATGTGGGTGCGGAGATGGACGGGAGCCCAGATCTCACCATCAGAGCACCCATGAGAAGAGAGTTGAGAATGGTGTGCTGGAGTTGCCAGGGGGCGGGAGCACTGACCCGAACAGAGACCCGGGGTTAAACCAGGTGCCGTCCGGGGTGATGAGGCGGTTGATGCTGTCGAGATGGATGCACAGGTCGTGTACGTATGTAAAGCGAGGCCGTAGTCCCCGAAGAAGATGCAGTGCATAGCAGTGCACGGCGCCATGCTGGCCGGTTCATTCGTGGATCGAGGCGGTTGGTGGCGAAAGCGCGGTTATGGTGGGCGCGGTTCTGCTGGGCGACTGTGTTTGGGATCAGGCGATGCCGAGCTCGGGCGAGGCTGCAGGAGCCGAGTGCACTATGTACTAACGCTTGAGTAGTGTCCCCGCTGCCTGGCAGGCCGGGCGGAACTACGTACAGCCGGAGCTCTGGACAGGCGAATTTTCTTGGCTCATCGCAGCCGCCAGGCTGCGTTGCGTTGTTGAGCGTTTGCTCGTCATAATAATGCGTTTTAGCTTCGGAAAAATATATCAGCGTGTGCGTCTTAGAAAGACGAAGCGATTGTGATACTCACGGCCAAATTTGGTGCCCAAACGTTGAAAGTATGAGCGCCGCCGTCAGCCATGGCTACCTCGTGCATGGCTTGTGCACATGCCATACCATCCAAAATTAAGCTAGGATTAGTTGAACTTATTGGCACCAGATACATGATGGGCAATGATTGTCGATTTGGCTTGGATGTACGAGAAGACATTGTCCATATGCATGCAGCCAGTGTCCTTGAATTGTTGTCGACCATGCATGCAATTTTTTTTAGACAAAGTCACGTGACATGCAGGATCGATCCATGACATGATGGCTACACTAGGTTTGATCAGATAGGCTTGCGTGACGGTTGATGTTGTTGTTGTTGTTGTTGTTGTGTCCCACGCCGCACATGGGCAGCAGAGAATCTATAACTAGTGGCCGAGGGCCGGGTTGATGTATTCTGATTTGGCACGCCGCAAAGGTGAAAACCATTTGCGTTTAGTGCCGGTCGGCAGAAAACGCGATCTGCAAGTGAATCCGACCGGAATCGAACTGGGGAACTCTCGCACCAGCTTTTGCTGACTATAGGACGGACGTCTCCGGATTCTAAGGCATCGCCAACTTATGTTGGTGTACACCTACAGTCATCCGCAAAAGTTCTCCTTTCCGGGGAGTGATGCAAGCCTTTCGGATTTGGTACTAGATAAATCATTCGAGATCTGTGTGTGTAGGAGTACTACACACGTGTCTGCACTCGAGACTTGTTGATGTATTGCTGTATGGCCTATAAGCCACTAGCTTGCAATTCACAGCGCCGTGTATGGCTCAGTGTACTACCGGCTACCTTTAGCAACAATGCCCCCACCATGTCACCCATGCACGCGCACATTTCAGAATAAGTGCACCCACACTTATGCCAGACTCTGGAGCCTCGTGCATACTAGTGTAGGTTGCAGCTGTGGCCTGCCTCCCGGCATGAGGGATCAGACGGGTGTCTCTGCCCCCCTCCCAGTGTGCAACATACAGGGATATGAAAAGCATGCATTTTAAATCTGTATTATTGTGCTCCGCGACTCCCCAACGGGAGCGCGTGTTTAATTAATTAATTAACTAATTGGACAAAGTAGAATTTATCAAGAGACTTTCTCCGTTTCATGTAGCAGGAGGCAGCACACATACATGGCTGACTGATAGGAACCCAATATCCAACTTCCCTTTGTATAAAAAATCTTCAGACCCCCACAAAGTTACCACCCAGAATAAATAATCAAATAAATAAAGTTGATATCTAAGAAGCAAGAGACATTGATGCTATATACACCCAGTTTGCATCCATGTTGATTGCCCCGAAATGGAGACCTGTGCAGAGGCGGTCACGCAGCCAAAACGCCAATACCTCTCGTGTTGGTGCTACATTGGCTACCAATCTGAGGCACATGCACCGCAGCCATGTTCCCAAGAATAACGAAGCCATAATACATCGTCGTCCAAGTCACATGAAGACACTTGAGCCAAGTGCCCATTAGGCCCTATATCAATGGGGCAACCGGCGCAAGTAAGACAGATATGGGTGTCCGTCAGTGGCGACTTCGGCTGCTGACAAGCACTTATCCAGTAGAGCGCCCCCCTCCCCCCCCAAAATGACAATTTGGCCAGTAAAACCTGCATCATCTGAACCCCTCCCAAATCTGACGATTTGGTTCACTTCTTTTTCTTCTCAACGCAACCTCCACTGCTCGAGTGGTCAAGCTCCCAGCATCCGAATTCTGGGAGCTCCACCGTACATAATACATGTAAGTCTGGAAGGCCTTTACTGGCAGTAACCTTGACAAGCCCGGGGATCTTCACTCTCTTGCGAGCCCAGAGACCTGCAGTTGGTGAACCTTGTCCATAACAATACGGGCGACCAAGAACTGACTGGCACCCGCAGGAGCACTCCGCTGGTGGACTTTGCTGGTGGAGCGACGAAGGCAGGGAGCGGATGCCAGCAGGACGGATCTCTGCTCTCACGGTGGCATGAAACTGGATGGGTGGTCAGAAAAAGGGCTCTTATTCTTCCAGGCATACCAGCCAAGAGGTACCCGCTCACTTCTTTCTGTCGCTCTACTTCCGCTTCAAAGATCAGCACATCCTTCTCCAGCACATCCTCCTCCATGTGTTGGCATCGCTCCTCCATGGCATCACCCTAGGTATGCGCTCTTCTTCTCCCTGGCATGCCTTGTTCTTTCCGACATCTCAGGTACCTGCTGTCCTTCCATTTTGCATAATTCAGCCATCCGGTACGTCCGATGATCGAAGCACAAATCCCAAGTCCGTGGCCGCGAGCAGCATCTCTGCGTGCGGGTTGGTGACCACGTACCAGACAGGGGCGTGCCCCGGTGCCGTGGGCGGCCGCATCCGGTACAACCCGAGCAGCAACTCATCACTCTGGTCCAGCAAATAAAGGAACAGGTCAATGTACTGGAGGCTGCCGAGGAGGGGCATCAACGGGGCCGGGATGGGGACCTGGCGCAGCGCCCCCGCGAGGGAGTTCTCCCAGTTACTGTGCGTCCGACGGTGACGGATGCTGGCCGTGCCGATTTGCCCACCGAGCGGCTCAGATGGCTGCGGGGGGGAGACATGGCGAGCGGAAAAGGTGGCGGCAAAGGCGGGGGGGTCTTGGCCGGTGACTCCTGCGTGGTCGGACCCGCCCTGCCCCGCCGTGTTCCCGCGCCCCGCACGCCCTGATATCAACTGGGACACCATGTCGTTGATGCGAGGGTTGTAGAAGTCGCGGTAGCTGCGCGTGGGGGGGTGGATGTGGATAGATGCGCAAGGATGGATGGATTATTGGATGGGCGGGCGAGCGGACGGACGAGCGGCCATACGGCCATACGGCCATACGTACGTACGGATGGATGAAAGAAGGTGCGCTCGTGACAGCAAGCAGAATAGGGCCACCCAACGGAAATACGCAAATGAATTAATGAAGGAAGGAAGGAAGGAAGGAAGGAAGGAAGGAAGGAAGGAAGGAAGGAAGGAAGGAAGGAAGGAAGGAAGGAAGGAAGGAAGGAAGGAAGGAAGGAAGGAAGGAAGGAAGGAAGGAAGGAAGGAAGGAAGGAAGGAAGGAAGGAAGGAAGGAAGGAAGGAAGGAAGGAAGGAAGGAAGGAAGGAAGGAAGGAAGGAAGGAAGGAAGGAAGGAAGGAAGGAAGGAAGGAAGGAAGGAAGGAAGGAAGGAAGGAAGGAAGGAAGGAAGGAAGGAAGGAAGGAAGGAAGGAAGGAAGGAAGGAAGGAAGGAAGGAAGGAAGGAAAGAAGGATGGAAGGAAGGAAGGAATAGAGCCTAGAGGGCAGGGGTCAGCGTTGCGGAGAAGGGGAACAGCGCCCTCACCGGCTAGGTCCCGATTGTGAACATATTTGAAAGGCAACGCCGTGCTCTAAAGCGTCATGGATTGCTGACGTGAACTGCGGCGGGGTCTATTCCGATAACCTTAGTCCGTTTGTATGACCAAGGGTCGCGGATAAGTGCAGCAGTCACGAGTGAATACTCAGGCAGAGGCACGGGGCGAGGGCGAGTAGGCTGCCGTGCTGAAGTTTCTGACCTAGCTGTGCAAGGTCCTTCGATGATACCAAACCAGGGGGCCGATAACGTCACCCCAAGTGCATGGGCCGACGAACAGTCCCTCGTGGAAACAAATCGTCTTGAGATGCCCACATGCGCAAGAATTACATCCTGCCACCCCACCAATGGGAAGATGGCCACCGTGCAACAAGATACCAGGTCAACAGGCGGGTTGACCTGAAGGCTGCGTTGCCAAAGCACTTTAAAGATTCAGATTCAGACCACGTTCCATCCCATTACTCGCCCAATCTTGCAATCAGATTCCGTAGCCCCGCTCAGCCCTCCTTCCCACGCTCTTACAAGTTTCTCGCAGACTCGTTGAACCCCACCATTACGCATGTATCTTTACCAGCAGGCATCATTAGGTCTGCAATCATCAACTCCCTATCATCAGTCCACGGTTCATGATCCGCTTTGATTGTGAGGCATGTAGCTGACTTTGATTGTGAGGCATGTAGCTGACAAGTCCATAATAGATACTACTCCAACATACCCCATCTCTGCATATCCAAACTCGCCCCAACACCTTACTGCACAACCCCGTCACACAAGACACTCCTCCATCTGGCTTTCCCAGACAACCTCGTCATGCAAGACACTCCTCCATCTGGCTTTCCCACACAACCTCGTCATAAAAGACACTCCTCCATCTGGCTTTCCCAGACAACCTCGTCATAAAAGACACTCCATCTGGCTTTTCGCTCCCTCCTTTCTTGGCTTCTTACTCACATGAGGCATTCGAACGCCGATTGCCACAGGATCTGGCCCATGGCATACCCCGCGTACATCTGCACCACGTCCGTCTCCATGTACCCCGCCGTCTTGATCCTGATCTCCTCCCCGATATCCGCCGCCACCTTGGCGCCTATGCCCACCATGCCCTGCGCCGACGAGGGCAGGCGCGAGAGGTCCGAGGAGGGTGGCTTGACGTGGGCCGGGCTGGACCGGACGGACTCGTGCATGAGCCGCACAGATGTGGGGGAGATGAGCTCCAGGGTCACGCGGTGGTGCGCGTCAGCACCCAGGAGGCGGGAAATGACCTTCATGGCCTGGTGGGTGAGGAAGGGTGGGGCGTTATTTTTTTGGGGGGGGGGAGGTTGCGTGGTCAAATGTAGTTAATATCATGGACTTAACAGTGGCAGCGATTTTTCGGCTGGCAGTTGGGATGGTCATATATTATGATGGCTAGGATAGCGGTTGGGGTGGAGGTTGGGGCGATGTGTGTGGGGAGGGGGTAGGGGTGGTGGTTGGGGGGAGGTTAGGGTACGCTTTAATCCCCTGCGCAGGATTGCGAGCCCCTGATGCATGCTTGTTGGGGCACAACACGCCCTCCGATGCCCAGGGGCCTTGACCATCAAAGAGACTGGCTGTGATGAATGACATCTGGGCAGGTGGCAAAGTGGCGACCCCACTATATGATTATCATCAAGCCACCTGACGAATGGGTGCGTGGCGAAGACATCGCAGCCATGACCGGCTCTTTGTGCCACCTACCACGGTACAAGAAGGCTTGTGCTAAAGAAATGAATGGCAGGCAAGTGGCATACCCCCGGTGGCATTCCATCCAATGCCCCCCCACCATGAAATCCCTCACATGAACCCCCACATGACATGACACGCTGGCTCGCGCCACCTACATTTGTACAGGCAAGTGGCCACTGCCCCCATGAGCATATACAAATTTGCATGTCCGTGCCAGACCCCCATGACTACAAAAAGGGGCCTCTTTGCCTGCTCGTGCCCCCCACCATGGTATGGGCAAGCGGCCATCCACAACCACAAGCTCTTAGCCTGCTCGTGCCCCCCACCATGGTACAGGGAAGCGGCCATCCATTAACACAAGCTCTTCGCCTGCTCATGCCACCTACCCGGAGCGCGTCCGCATCTGCAGGGTTGCACAGGTTGTAGGCCTCGAACAAGCGCGGGTTGCTTCCTTCGAGAAAGGTCTTGGAGAGTGGCTCGGAAGAGAGGATGAGGATGTGATCTGTCGGATGGCACCCGGCAGGTGCCACGCAGGCGTCGAGCGGCACCGAGTGTTGAGCAGGTGCGTGTCGTGCAGCCGAGAGAGCAAGCATTGGTACGCACAGCGGGCATGTAATGTGCATTAGCCATGTAATATGCATTAGCTATGTAATACACATTGGCCATGTAATACGCATTGGCCATGTAATACGCATTAACCATGTAATACGCATTAACCATGTAATACGCATTAGCCATGTAGTATGCATCAACCATGTAATACGCATTAACCATGTAATATGCATTAGCCATGTAGTATGCATTAGCCATGTTATATGCATCAACATGTAAAATGCATCAGCCATGTTATATGCATTAACAATGTAATACGCATTAGCCATGTAATATGCATCAGCCACGTTATATGGTCCAGCACCGCTTGTCCTTCGTGCGATCCTATGCTGTAAATGTGGAAGGTTGCCTGCGATTATGTCATCTGTCAGATGTCACGCAGGTGAACGCCACTCCTTGTCCGCTGTATGTTAATCTACCCATTCCCCATCGTGCGCACTTCCTTTACCCCCCCTTCCCTCGCTGTCCCTTTGCCCCCCCTTTCATGGCTGTCCCTTTGCCCCCCCTTTCATGGCTGTCCTTTTGCCCCCCTTTCATGGCTGTCCCTTTGCCCCCCCTTTCATGGCTGTCCCTTTGCCCCCCTTTCATGGCTGTCCCTTTGCCCCCCCTTTCATGGCTGTCCCTTTGCCCCCCCTTTCATGGCTGTCCCTTTGCCCCCCCTTTCATGGCTGTCCCTTTGCCCCCCCTTTCATGGCTGTCCCTTTGCCCCCCCTTTCATGCCTGTCCCTTCGCAACATCCCTTTGCCTTTACCTGCAGCCCGCCTTTACCTGCGGTCATGCAGCCTGCGCGGCACAGGTCGGCCTCCACCAGCGGGGAGCCCATCACGTTGAACACGTCGGGAAAGATCCCTACGCAGCCCCAGAAGTAGTGTGAGGGCTGGCGTTGGGTGAGCACGACGACGGGCCGGCCGTCGCCGCACGCGGTGCGCAGGTGCGCGAGGAAGTAGTAGAGGTCGCAGAAGTCGTGGCTACAGGAGACCAGGATGTGGCCCGAGAAGTCGACCGCCTGAAGGGGGTGGGGGACGTTTGGGTTTTGGTGTTGGTGTTGGTGTTGGTGTTAGTGTTAGTGTTAGTGTTAGTGTTAGTGTTAGTGTTAGTGTTAGTGTTAGTGTTAGTGTTAGTGTTAGTGTTAGTGTTAGTGTTAGTGTTAGTGTTAGTGTTAGTGTTAGTGTTAGTGTTAGTGTTAGAGTTAGTGTTAGTGTTAGTGTTAGTGTTAGTGTTAGTGTTAGTGTTAGTGTTAGTGTTAGTGTTAGTGTTGGCGTTGGCGTTGGCGTTGGTGTTGGTGTTGGTGTTGGTGCTGATGCTGGTGTTCGTGTCGGGGGCTGGACAGGGAAGGTTGGGGCACGAGGTTTTTGGCAAACAAGGGATGGAAGAGATGGCGTTTTTCCGTGGAAAGGAGAACATTAGCTGAAGAGAAGATCTATCGCTATTTGCCAGACAGCCAGTGCTGTCCATACAGGCGTGAAAAGTGATCTGGAAAGGACAGGCAGTCCAAGCCAGTGGGAGGCCAGTGAACCGCGTGCGTGGGATGCAGCATAGATGCGGATACAGAACAAAACACCCACTCTGTGCTCCAAGGATATTTTATTACACTCCAGCTTGCCGCTTGCCGCTTCAAGCTTGCCGTGACGCTTTACTCCCGTGCCGTGAGCAGTCCATTGTAACAGGACCAGACACCCGCCTTGAGCCTCTGCGGCTGGATACCCATATCACAGTACATGCCTTTAAGGACTGAAAACGTGCCTTGAGCGTCTGCGGCTGGATACCCATATCACAGTACATGCCTTTAAGGACTGAAAACGTGCCTTGAGCGTCTGCGGCTGGATACCCATATCACAGTACATGCCTTTAAGGACTGAAAACGTGCCTTGAGCGTCTGCGGCTGGATACCCATATCACAGTACATGTCTTTAAGGACTTAAAGGTGCCTTGAGCCTCTGCAGCTGGATACCCATATCACACTACACGCCTTTAAGGACTTCAACATGCCTTGAGCGTCTGTGACTGCCAGTGGGCCACGACCGTCCCTTGATTGTACTCCACGACGGAGTGCGGGGGCTTGATGCCCCGAGCGAGGGCCGCCGCGGTGGGTGGCCACCGCAGAAGCTTCAAGTAGGATTCATGGTCTCTCCCTCGCACAGAGTGGGAACGCCTGCGGGGGGTAGAGCCAAGGGGAGGAGTACACTAGGGAAGCAGTCAGCTGTAAAATAAAGTTACTAGCATGAAGCTAATAGGACATGGACAAAGTTTGTGCATATAAGAAACAGCGGTAGAAGAGAAACATGGCAGGGCTGAATCAGAAGAAAGAAAGTTACTAGCATGATGCCAACAGGACATGGACAGAATTTGTGGATATAAGTAACGGGGGTAGAAGAGAAACATGGCAGGGCTAAATCAGAAGAACGGAGTTGTAGTGAAACGGGTAAAGTCATGTAAATCTAGAAAAAAGGTTAACCCCCACACCAATCAACTTTGAAAGGTGGCGGACCCCTCGCCTCCCAGCCCCCTACTTACCGATTGCGAGGCCGCCCCCCTGGCCCCTGCCCACCACCCTGTGACCCCGACCGTTTCCGAGCGTGCATGGGCGCCACTGAGACATCCACAACGTCGCCACCAACGCCACCATCCTGGTTCCCTCCCTCCATGATGCCTCCCTTGCCCCCGTCCATACTGCCATCAACAACGTCCTCCATGAAGTCCTTGTCGGCGTCCACCAGCGGGTGCATGATTGGCTCCTTGCGCGCGTCACGCATCTTCTCCAGCTCGTCCTCATCAAACTCGGGGAAAACGCCCTCCTCACCTAGGTCAGTGCTCAGCTCATCGCCTCCACTGCCATCCCATCGGAGACCCCTACCACCGCCCAGCACACTGCCAGCTCTCTCCCGGCCTCCCGTTTGGTTGCCAAGACCGCCGGCAAACCGGCCGCTGCCACCACCCACGCCAGAGAGACGGTCCTGGCGCTCTTTTGGCCCCCCCTTCCCTGCCACAGACGTCCCCGGTACTTTCCTGCCACCCTCCCCCAGCATATATCCACCATCTGCCCCCCATGCGTTTCTAGTATCCAACCCCATACTGTTTCCAACATCTGCCCCTTGCGCGTTCCAGCTGGCATCCGTCCCCTTGTGCCGATTCGAGTCATTGGATGACACGCGCGAGAGCGGGGGCTTGACCGCCGTGAGCGGCGTGCGGGCCATCCACGAGACCCTGCCCTGGTCACTCCCACCGCGGTTGCCACCCCCACCCCCTCCGCCGCCGGCGCGCCGCAAGCCCTGGCTGGGCGACGGCGAGGCGCCAGCTGGCGGGGGCCCATACATGACGTCAAGTATCTGCTGGCGCTCGCTGACGTCCGCCGCGAGGAAGGTCAAGCGGGCAGCGTGGGTCTCCTTCATCTGTGCCGCGAGGATGGAGAAGGAGCTGAACACGGGAGAGAGCAGCTCCCCTTGCGGCTGGGAGTGACGGCGGGAGGTGCTTCGGTCGGAAAGCGGAGGCGGGAGGCCTTGCGAGCCATGGAGGCCATGGTACCGTTGACGGGAAAGGGCATGCCGCGGGTGCACCGGGCAGGGTGGTTCGTAGTGCACACACACGCAAAGGTAGGCAGAGAGGAATTGATAGCAGATGGGATATTGGGATTCATCATCCGGTGGCACATGACACAACACGGCCCTACAATCTGTGTAAGTCCCATGGGAGCACAACCCTCTACTGTGTTTTGCCCTTTTTGTCCGTTGTGCCCTGTCTGCCCTATCTGCCCTGTCTGCCTTGCCTGCCTTCTTTGCCCTGTCTGCCCTGTCCGCCCTGTCTGCCCTGTCTGCCCTGTCTGCCCTGTCTGCCCTGTCTGCCCTGTCTGCCTTCTTTGTCCTGTCTGCCCTGTCTGCCCTGTCTGCCCTGTCTGCCCTGTCTGCTCTGTCTGCCCTGTCTGCCCTGTCTGCCCTGTCTGCCTGTCTGCCCTGTCTGCCCTGTCTGCCCTGTCTGCCCTGTCTGCCTTCTTTGTCCCGTCTGCCCTGTTTGCCCTGTTTGCCCGTTTTGCCATTACTAAGGGACACTGGTACCGGTGCAACGAAACAGTCCTCTATGTGGGGAACACACAATCCCTTCGGTCCTTACATCTGTTGTGATCGCCATCCACCCCAGACGATAGAGTTTTCCCCGGACACGTAGGCTTGCAACACCAAAGAATAACAAACAAGTATAGGCAAGTCAAAAAGAGGGAGGTTCCTTAGCGCTGGCGTCACTAAAGCTTTGTGACGCAACCACCATGTCTTGAACTTCGTGTTCTCGCCGTTCAGGCAACTCCTATCGAAGAGGAATTGGTCAATTAGTATTGGTTTCAACCCCTGGGTTATAAGTATGGGTTTCCCCACTTACCATTGGGGTCACCCGCCTCCCCCAGTCTTCGCCCGCTCCCACTGGCCGCCCGAAGCGTAATCTTCCTCTTGAACGTCTGCCCGCCCGACCGGCCGAGCTCGACCGCGCCCCCCAGATCCCTGCACCTCGACACGCACTGCGCCGTGCGCAGCGAGGGGGCAATCACCAGCCCGATATCCCCCGGGGCGAGCACGTGATTGGCTGGAAACAAGCGGAAGTCCCGCGAGTTCCCGTACACCGACCGCCCGTTCGACGAGGGCGGGCGATCGCGTGCATGCTGCCGGCCGCCCCCAACCCCGCCCCCACTGCTCCCTTCCTCGTTGTTGACGTTGTTGTTCTCGTCCGCATCGTTGCCCTGGTGTACCGGGGACGCGCCGGCTTCGTCGGAGGAGCCGCCACGGTCGACAGCACACAGCACGATGCCCCACATGCGGAAGGCGAACATGGCCACATCGGCGACGCGCTCGCCGTGGAAGAGCGACGAGAAGGTGGTCGGGTATACCTTCATCCCCAGACCGGCGACATATTCGTTGAGCCAGCCCATGCCGTGGCCCTCCCCTTGATCAGGCTGGCCCTGGGAGGAAAGGGGGGGGAGGGAGGGTGGTTGTGTGGGGGAGGGAACATGTGCAATAGTTGCCGAATATAGAACTGATGTCAGAAAAAGGGAACTCTTACAAGTGGCACGCCCAGTGAGCAGGGGGACGGCTTGCAGCAGCAAACGCAGGTGTCCGAAGTAATGACACGCCAAACTGGGCGGGTCGACAATTAGCTCGATACTGGCTCTATGCTGGTTTGAGAGACCCAGTCTATGAGCTGCGGAGCTCTAGGGTAACCGGACTCGCTATCAAAGGATCACCACGTCAAACTCTATATCCGAGCTGAAACAGCTATACTTCCATCTCAGTATAAATAGATCAGGTCTCAATCGACCAGCCGACATTACTAGCAATACCGCACACTGGAGCTCAGACTATGCGACATGAAGCAGGGTGGCATTTTGTGAAAATAGACTTGCTACAAATCATTCGACGCGATGAGATCTCACATTTCTGAATGAAGCCGGCCATTACCGTAGTCCTATACTAAACTCGAAATCCAAACAATGAAGAGAACGGGTCTGCCTCGCTGGGCGATTGTTGCTCGGCAAAGTCAACGGCCATCAAGGTACCTTGCCACCCCCCTGGAACCACTTGGGTTTGTCTGACTCCGCCGGTGTGGCGAACAGGTTGGCAACAAACGTGGTCAGCCCCCGCACCGAGCAACTGCGCGCGAGCAGGCGCAGCTTGAACTGGTTCAGGCATACCACCTGGGGCAGGGGAGGGGAGGGGGGGTGGGTTTTGTTGGGCCGGAAGAAAGTAAAGGTGTAGCCGTGAAGTCGACATTGACAGGGTAAAGGAAAAAGATGGCAGTGGTGTGACGCGAGTTTGTGGATTTAAAACAGGACAGAGGGAAACGGTGGAGGATGTTTGGCCAAAACACCCACACCCACACCCACACCCACACCCACACCCACACCCACACCCACACCCACACCCCCGCCCCCGCCCCCGCCCCCGCCCCCGGCGACGGCGACGGCGACGGCGACGGCGACGGCGACGGCGACGGCGACGGCGACGGCGACGGCGACGGCGACGGCGACGGCGACGGCGACGGCGACGGCGACGGCGACGGCGACGGCGACGGCGACGGCGACGGCGACGGCGACGGCGACGGCGACGGCGACGGCGACGGCAACGGCAACGGCAACGGCAACGGCAACGGCAACGGCAACGGCAACGGCAACGGCAACGGCAACGGCAACGGCAACGGCAACGGCAACGGCAACGGCAACGGCAACGGCAACGGCAACGGCAACGGCAACGGCAACGGCAACGGCAACGGCAACCCCAACGGCAACGGCACCCCCCCCACCCCCCCCACCCCAACCCCCCACCCCCACCCCCACCCCACCCCACCCCCACCGCCGCCGCCAACAACAACGACGACGACGACGACAACAACAACAACAACAACAACAACAACAACCACGACGACGACGACGACGACGACGACGACGACGACGACGACGACGACGACGACGACGACGACGACGACGACGACGACGACGACGACGACGACGACGACGACGACGACGACGACGACGACGACGACGACGACGACGACGACGACGACGACGACGACGACGACGACGACGACGACGACGACGACGACGACGACGACGACGACGACGACGACGACGACGACGACGACGACGACGACGACGACGACGACGACGACGACGACGACGACGACGACGACGACGACGACGACGACGACGACGACGACGACGACGACGACGACGACGACGACGACGACGACGACGACGACGACGACAACAACAACAACAACAACAACAACAACAACAACAACAACAACAACAACAACAACAACAACAACAACAACAACAACAACAACAACAACAACAACAACAACAATGGGGACAACACGACAACAGGTGTCCTTGCAAACCATCTATCGGGGATGCATTCATTCATTCATTCATTCACGTGCCTAAGTTGGGAGAGTCACGGGGTACTGACTTTTTGAGTAGGTGCCTTTCATCCCTGTTTGATGCACAGCAAGAAGGGGGCATGGGACCCCCCCCTTCTCTCGTTGCCTTGACAGGCAGGCCACTGCTCACGGGAGAGTCTAGCAACTTCTGTGCGAGCAATGAAGCTTCGACAAATAGCAAACGCATAGCGGATCAGCGCAGCGCAAAAGCATAGCGGAGCGGTAAGGCTGCCCCACGGTCCAGTGGCCACAGATAGGCTTGGAACTCATTTAGAGGCACCGGATTGGGAGATTATAAAGGCGTCTCCCGGAGCCTGAGGGATTTTAGGGGCATACCCAGGGTTCACTCCAAACCCCCTAAATACCGGGGATGCATGCTCACCCCAAGACCAGCTGGATGCCAAACACTGTAGCATCCGCCGCGCCACCTGTGTAGCATCAGCCGTGCCGTGTGACAGAACGTTCCCTTTTGGAAAGCCAAAGCTGCAGCACAATGTTCACTTATGCCGGGAAAGGGAAAGCCGTGCAAGCATCGCACAGCGGAGAGACCACCCACGGACCAGATACGGTACTTCCCTTATGCAACCATAGGGGAACGGTCACTGTATCTAATATCTTCAGAGACCTGCCTCATTTGCGCGTCGCGTCATCCACCGACATGCAGGGATCCATGAATTATTCTATGTAGAAGAAGGGGTGCTCTGTACTGCACTCAAGGACCAACCTGGCCTGCTGCCTCACCTGCGTGTCGCCAACCTAGACACCATGGAGGCATCCGCGCAATATTCTATGCATGTTATTTGCTGAGCTTCGCTCATTTTATATATGACGCGTGGACGGGCTCAAAGGGGACCGACCTGCTGTAGGTAGCGTAAGACTAGCGCTTGTCACGAGGGTACTGCACCGGCCGGCCCTTTTTTGTGCCTAGGCTGAGTGTGGTTCCGGAGTGCAGGCCTAGGTAGCTTCTAACGTACGTCACTAGACCTTGTTACCTGCGCCAGCCGCCAGGCGTGGCGCAACTGTGATTGGCAGTCAGTACACCTTGTACCTGCGCCAGCCGGCAGGCCTGCGTGGCGCAATGTGAATGATAGTCAGTACTTAGAGTGGTGTAGGGGACGTAGGGAGGCCTCTTTTCAGCTTCGCAACTTGATCCCAGCATTTGCTGGCAAGGTCGGCTGGCCGCTATGGCGGCTGCGCTGAATGTAAGACGATGCTATCGGCCTCTCCGGGCGTGGAGAGGCCTGGAATAAAATTCTTTATGTTCGCCACCCACCGTTACAGGCCACGGTAATGGTTGTTGGGTGGGGGGCTCTACGTTTTGAGTAAAATGGTGTGATTTCCGGCGCTGGGCCCACTGACGATTCCCCTCTACCCCTGGGTGCGGCAAGCGGCTTCCTGACACTGGGGAAGCTGCGATTTTAGTCGGACAACGTCAAGGAAGGAGCCATACAGGCCAGGGCCAGCGGCTACGGTGGAAAGAATCACAGGTGGAGGCGAATCTGCCTTAAACGTGGAGATGGCTAGCGCGGGGTGCCAGGGTAGCCCATAACTGCCAGGAGCCTGACAGCGGACCCGATCTTTCGGCCTGTGGCCAGACGGGAGTTTCGGGGAGGATGCGGGGCTGGAGCGAATCTTGGTGGGAGGAGCGCGCTCTTCATCATTGCCCAGTTTTTCAGCAAAGAATGTTCGCCTGGCGGGGCTGAAATTCTTGCTGTTTTATCGCCTTGTTTTTATCCTGTATGATGCATTATAGGAAAAGCGATAAAGAGTTCGGTTCAGCCAGGGGGGCATATCTATGCCATAAAAAATTTCCTACAACAACACAAGCCCTGGTCAGGGCCTTGGCTAAGCAGTTTCCAAGCCAAGGCCTTGGTAGGGTAGAGGGCCTATCGCCACAAAGGTTTCAATGCCGGGAAATCCCAGCCTCGGGGGTGGGGCTGGTGATGGGTCCTGGGCTTGTGAGAGACGGTCCGGGGGCGTAAGGCCTAATGAGCAGCCGCTGGAAACCGCCCCCCTAACGGGGGGAACGACATGGGTGCCGCCCTGCGTCCGCCGGGAAACCGTAGCGGCCACACGGGGGCGGCAGTACAGCCGTGGCAGCGTGCAGGAGGGGGGCCATGGGCGGAAAGAAAATCGGCACCAAGGTTGGCGACAGCCTTGGTGGCCAAGAAGGAGGTGTGGGGGCAACACCTTGTGTTCGAGTATGCTGGGCCCCCAGCATGGTGCTACAATAACCAACTTGATAATGATGTGCACTGAGTTTGAAGGTGTGGTATAGGCTGTCCGTATAAAGCCTAGCACACAAAAATGTAAAATAAATGTTTCTCTTGGTGGGAAGGAACTCCAATGGACCAAAAACAAGAAATGTATTTGCTGAGCTTCGCTCATTTTATATATGACGCGTGGACGGGCTCAAAGGGGACCGACCTGCCGTAGGTAGCGTAAGACTAGCGCTTGTCACGAGGGTACTGCACCGGCCGGCCCTTTTTTGTGCCTAGGCTGACTGTGGTTCCGGAGTGCAGGCCTAGGTAGCTTCTAACGTACGTCACTAGACCTTGTTACCTGCGCCAGCCGCCAGGCGTGGCGCAACTGTGATTGGCAGTCAGTACACCTTGTACCTGCGCCAGCCGGCAGGCCTGCGTGGCGCAATGTGAATGATAGTCAGTACTTAAAGTGGTGTAGGGGACGTAGGGAGGCCTCTTTTCAGCTCCGACCCACCCACCCACGCTGCTAAGAGGGGCAACACCTTGTGTTCGAGTATGCTGGGCCCCCAGCATGGTGCTACAATAACCAACTTGATAATGATGTGCACTGAGTTTGAAGGTGTGGTATAGGCTGTCCGTATAAAGCCTAGCACACAAAAATGTAAAATAAATGTTTCTCTTGGTGGGAAGGAACTCCAATGGACCAAAAACAAGAAATGTATACAGGAGTTTGGGTACATAACTGCGGTCAAGGATTGCGGTGGCCTCCCTCCCTCACCTGCGTGTCGCCATCCGCAAACATGGCAGGGTCGGCGTTCTCGGGCTGGAGGAGCTGCATCACAATGCGCAAGCCAGGCCCGCAGAACTGGCGCAGCGACTGGTAGCGCAGGATCTGCACCGAATGACGCCGGATGGGGAAAAAGGGAAAAGTGAAAGAAGATGGAATAATTTTCATGGGAAGACACCAGCAGGAGGGGTGAGGGCGGGGCGGGGTGAGGCGGGGCGAGGGGCGGGCGGGAGGGGAGAAAGGGGAGAAAGGGGAGAGAGGGGAAGAGGTGTGCATGGCAAAGCATGAACATAATTCAGATTGATCATGTGATGATGATGAAGCGGCCCCACTCGAGAGTTTGCACTTCTGCAAGCATAATTCAAACGCTGACTTCAATGGTCCCAAACTCCCAGTTCTTCGTCAAGGCCTGCACATGTCCAAAGACTGCTCAAGCAATCCCTGGTGGACAGGGAGTGCAGGTTTGATACTGACACATGGCGGCGCTGTCAGACTACCATGCTCAGGCCAAACCTGGGCCACAGGCCTGCGCACAACCCTCATCCCACACAGGCTCGTTCATGAAGGCATCCCAGAAAAATATAGGGAATTGCAAGGCGGACAAATGGAAGAGCATCAAATCGCAGATTGGCGAGGAAAGCATTGGCCACACCTGCAGGACAGAAAACGTAAAGACGCCATGTGCAGGGCAAAAAGCATGACCGTCACCTGCAGCGCGAAAAAAAAAATAAACAATCAAACATCACCCCCACCTGCAGCCCGTCCTCTGCGTCGCGGTCGGACGCGTGCACGTTCGCCAGAATAAACACGGCAGAGGCGTCCTGCGCACCCACGCGCCGCAGGTCCACGTCGAAGCGCGCCGACCCCTCCACGTACTGCACCACCTTGGGGGGGTACTGGTCTACTAGCCAGCGGACCTCAAAGCTGGGGGGCATAGTGGCACCGAGTGGCACAAAGTGGCACCAAGTGGCACCAAGTGGCATGAAGTGGCAATAAGTGGCATAAAGTGGCAGAAAGTGGCCCAGAGGCAGGGGTAGAGGCCCAGCACCCAGCAAGATATGTCATAATGTGGCCTGCTAGTAGAAGTCGAAAGATGTGACCCAGTACATCCCACTACCATTAATTAATTAATTCATTGATTAAGAACAAAACTCCGTTGGGCGTGGTTGTAACACATAGCCCTGAGAGGGGGCATATGGTTTGTAATACATTCTGAGCTACAACCTGCAGGTGGGGGGATGTAAACCGCCACCTACTCGGGGTGCATAAGGTGCACCTGCACCACCATGATGTATCATACCTAAAAGGCCTGGCATGGGGCGGAAGTCCTACTACCATATGGCCTGGTAGTATCGTACCCTACAGCCAGGCAATATACGTCGCAAAGCATGCCAATGCTTCTGTATTGCAAGCTTGAGCACGCTCATGGCGTTTACTGGATTTAACGCATTTACTGAATTTCACAAAGCGAGCGCGTCATCCGAAGCAGGGCAGGATGATTCCCTCACCACGCGGGGCCGTGGATGCAAATGACATAAATAAGCAGAAGGACAAGCGCAGCAGAGCACACGGCAGGAGGGCTTGGGGGCTACAAAGCGACAAGTCCCTTGGATTGATGAACTAGGCTGCAGATGAAGGCCTAAAAAGCTGGCAACGGGCCATGTTCAGGTAGCCAGAAACAGAGCTCCCAGATAGCGGTACAGACCTATACCACAACAAAAACATATTTGATTCCTCAAACTCCAGATACACTGCCCACAAACCACTGGGAAACATCGGGAAGAAACCAAGCGAGTCTGGTGCAGACTTGGATAGGGAAACCATGAATATGCGCGCGAATACGAGAGATGCAAGGACGTGGGCGTGCGAATATGAGAAATGCAAGGACATGGGCGTGCGAATACGAGAGATGCAAGGACATGGGCGTGCGAATATGAGAAATGCAAGGACATGGGTGTGCGAATATAAGAAATGCAAGGACATGGGCGTGCGAATATGAGAAATGCAAGGACATGGGCGTGCGAATACGAGAAATGCAAGGACATGGGCGTGCGAATATAAGAAATGCAAGGACATGGGCGTGCGAATATGAGAAATGCAAGGACATGGGCGAGCGAATATAAGAAATGCAAGGACATGGGCGAGCGAATATAAGAAATGCAGGGGCATGGGCGTGCGAATATAAGAAATGCAAGGACATGGGCATATCACCGACCAATCATTCCCATCGCACTCTTTGATCCTGCTGGTAGCTTTATCTATATACATAGCACTTACCAGACATAGCTCTTACAATACATTTGTAAAAGCATATTTCAGCCATAACTTAAAAGAACCAGGCTACACATTGCCACCTCCATTCATTTCCATAAACCAGAACGAATCGAAAATACGGATACGATAACAACATGCTTGAGCTTCCATGGTCCGGATCCTCCAGCTTTCTGGCCTGCGCGGGTTGTGACGTTGATATTTCGCTTTACGGCCTGAAATCGCCAAGTCCCAAGGCTCGCTATGTGCAAATCCCGGCTAGCCCTCACCTCGGAGGATTGGGCGCCAGCAGGACAGTCCGTATGCCCGAACCTGTGCACAGAACAGAGGACCGTGTCGTGTGTGCCAACCAAAGTGCGACAAGGGCTCATTGGGCTCAGATTAAGGCTTCAAAAAAGCTTAGGGTTTAGGATCTAAAGCCCAAACCTATGAGCATTATAATTCGAGCATGCAGTCTTGCCATGCAGACAATTATGGACCGTAGGAGTGCCTAGGTGGGCAGCCCTCTGCTTCGGAAAAACCCTCTGACCAAGCCTCCCCTCCTCCCCAGACAAATGATCCATGACACTTGAATCTGGGGCGCTGCTCCGCGAAGGCATTGTCGAGCACAGGAGAATCCTACCCTTCACCGGGGGGGGGTCCCCTGCGCCGGGGAGCATATCCCCAGGCCAAGCTGTGAGCCCTCCGCTCAACTCCTGGCCAAGATACCTGGTCCTGTAGAGCAAGCCCGCGGACCACTGCACGATGTGCAGCCATGGAGCGGCGTTGCACAGTGGCGCGGATTCCCTTATTCCCATCGGTACTAAATGTACATACAACGGCAGTACATACTCGCCCAATTCAGTGGTCACGCCGGCTTGGGCATTGGGATTGTCAGTAAGGGGTTCTCTGTTTATGATTGATTCAGTGACAACTTGGCGATACTACATTCCACATCCATAATATGCAGGAGTTTATATACTTGTGGAAGCTCGCGGCCACATTTAGTAAGATCTATATTTAGTATAATACTTTACTAAATACTACTATAAATTAGAAAAATATAAGTATAAATAATGTACCAATGAGCTTCCACCCGTTCTACGCAAGTTAGTCCGAGGGATTCCATAACCAAGCAGCTCACCAATGTGGCCATGCTGACATCTCGCGTCACCGAACTTGACATCATCCGCCCATGTGCCCTCCTGTGGAAACACCCTCTCGGCTCGACACGGTTACCGTCGCACGTATTATTATTGTATTACTACCACAGTCAACTACTAGTACTACTATAGTGCTACATTACTTTACTGTCCATTTCTGGCCTTGTTTGCTTTGCATGCATCACCACTGGGTGCAGGTGCCAGCACAAAAATAAAGGCTTCTTTTCTTCGTGCTATATGGCATTGCATTCTCAGCTCAGGGGGTTAGTCATAGATAAAAAGAGCATAGCTCACCAATGCCTCTCCCTTGACCAGCCATCCAATCCCACATTGATGTGTACCCCAACTTCCACACCACAGCCTTGCCTTTCCCACTCCTCACATACCTTCTCATCTCCCAAGCCGTGCCTTCGTCATCGGCCACACCACAGCCTTGCCTCTTCCACTCCTCACATACCTTCTCATCTCCCACACCGTGCCTTCGTCATCGGCTACACCACAGCCTTGCCTTGTCCACTCCTCACAGACCCGACTCGGCCACGCGGTGCCCTTCTCAACTCTCAGTCCAAATGCTCACGTCCCCACCTCACCATTCCTCCGCGTCGTCACCCTATCAAAGCCCAGCGAGCGTGATGGTGCCTGACCAACCTACCTCTCCCTTTCCACCCTCCTCACCCCCTCATGCCCCCCTCCTGCCGGTGCACCTTGAGCACGCACCTTGGGTTCAGTGAACCTCCCACATGACTCCCCCAATGCCCTCCTCTTAGGACCAAACCTTCCCCTCCTCACCTATGGATAGGAGACAATTTTGACCCCCCATTGTGCGCTCACCTCTCCGGTGCTCCGGGTTATACAATTCCTTGAGCACGGCGAGCGTGTTTGTGCATGTGAGGCTGCCCACGACAAGCACCAGCAGGTCTTGCCTTAGCTTGTTGCGCGCCGTGCCACCAAACAACCTGCATGGCCAGGGGGGGGGGGGGGGGCAGGCGGAAAGAGCAGGCATATGTGCATGTCGAAAACGCTTAATTTTTTTCTTGAACAAAGTGATGGAAACATATTCGACCTGCGCTGGTTGTCTCATGGAAATTCAGCACATATGCAAGCCCAGAACCACTTGGAAATGGGGAACAACCGGTAGGGATTAATTGATTAATTAATTTACACGTAGACTGCGCACACATGAGCATACGTCCTAAGTGGGATTGAAATGGAATGGGATGGATAACACCAGGTACACCGTCAGCTTCAGGTTTAAGAAAGGGGTCCGACCGATCCAGGGCTGCGATCTTAAACCTGAAATCGAATCCAGGGCTGACAATCTTAAAAATACATAGGCATATACAACCCCACTCGCGTACCACTGACCGCTACTTGCCAGCCTTATGTGCCTACTTTAAGATCTTATCGCCCAAAACCAGCCCTGCGATCTTAGTCCCCGATTTCCAAAATCCAGGGTCTCAAGATCTTTAACCTGGGTATCTTAAACCTCAAGCTGGCGGTGTAGATACACGATGGCAACAAGGTCAGAAGATACCACACGATCCTGGATGTAAGGGAAGCTGGATCGTGTGTTTAGCTATGACAAGGGCAGACAGACTATGTTGAATGTTTCGTGAAACCCCACCAAGGTACAACACTCTCTGGCATGACTCTACATGTACACAAACGGAAAGGTGCATATAGCAGGTGAGCCAGGCAACAGGCTCACAGCTCCCTCTGCAAAGTGGGCCAGTGCGATGGGGACTACAAACTTAAAATAGATAATGCGGGAACTAGATAGTAGTATTGCGTTAAGATATACTACAATGCAATTTTATATTACTACCATGTACTTTACTTACCATGTACATTACTAGTACACCGACACTTCTGCATGGATGCTACACTAATACAGCGGCACAACTAACATGGACACTTATGCACCCATGCTACACAATTACAACGGCACAACTAACATGGGCACTTATGCACCCATGCTACACAATTACAACGGCACGACAAAATGGGAACTTATGCACGGATGCTACACGATTACAACGGCATAGCTACTCTGGACAAACATGGACAGGGACAGGGATGTGGCTTCCTGGTGCAATGAAGCCACCCACTCCGGCTCCCACTCTCCCATCACCCACTTGTACGCGTTGATCTCTTGCAGCCGCGCGATTTGGGAGGGGATAATGAAGAGCGAGAGAACGATGGTGATGATGACCACCCAGCGGCCCAGCTGCGTGTCGGGTGTGATGTCCCCGAAGCCAACCGTTGCGATCTGACGAGGGGGGAACGGGTGCCGGTAGTGAGAGCGAGGGGGGGGGGGGGGGGGGGGGGGGGGGGGGGGGGGAGAGAGAGAGAGAGAGAGAGAGAGAGAGAGAGAGAGAGAGAGAGAGAGAGAGAGAGAGAGAGAGAGAGAGAGAGAGAGAGAGAGAGAGAGAGAGAGAGAGAGAGAGAGAGAGAGAGAGTTTGTGTGTGAGTGTGACTATGACATAATGAGACAACCAGGAAGCAGAGCCGCGCATTCAACCGACTATCTATCCCCCACCAAAGAGCAAACATTTAAAAAGAGACCACAACTTAGTAGATCAACACACCCTATCACACTATTCCTCCCCCGCAAACCATGACGTAACAGAAAATGCGCACCGTGACGGCCAGAAAGGAGAGCAACCCACGCACCCACGCTACCCAATTACCTCCCCTCCCAGAAAAAGACGAAAAATCACATTAATGGAACATTAAAATAAATCGTACTGTGCCCATCATTTTTAAAGCAAGCCGCGGCCCCTACGAAGTTGAGCGACTCGTCCTGTCAAACTATGCCCTCCCCCTTGCCACAAAACGAAGCAAACAAATCAGCAAAGGAACAAACAAAATAAATCGCACCGTGACCACCAGAAAGTAGAGCGACTCGTCGAACGTGACACACGCGTCCATCTCCTCGGTCCCTGTCAAGTTGGCGGCGCGGGCGGCCTCCGGACCCAGCTCCTCAGCGCGCTCGTCGTTCTCCAGCGCCTGCCAGCACTCGGTCCCTCGGGGGGGGAACGAGTGCTCGACCGCCTGGTAGATGCACGCGGTGATGAACACTGCATGCTCCAGGCATGTAGATGGGGGGGGGGGTGGAGAAGGGTTCAGGTAATGGTCGGGTAGAAGGATTCAGGGCCATGGCCAGAAAAACGAGGGGCAGGGGGGGGAGGCGGCGGGAGGGACGGAGACTCCAAGGCACGGCAGGTGCCAGACCATGGAATAAAGCTGAAAAGCGTCAATGGGTGGTGTGTAGCCTCGCGTCATTAGGACCATCGTTTAAGAATCCTCGCCACCCACCCGCCCAAGCTGAACCACTCCTAGTGCCGCTCACATGTTTGTAGCTGCCCACGACAAACAGGTGGCTCAATTCCAAACATACAGGCAGGACTAGCGCTGCCACCCATCGGTACTGAACACACACACGATACGTCCCACACAGAGCAAAACTCGTGCCACCCACACATATGCATTTGCACCACCCACACATACGCGTACGCGCCACCCACATGCGCCCCATAGCAGTGCCGCCCACTGATGTTGAACGCGCACTAGACCGCCCATGTCAATTAATGTTAAACACAAATTAGTGTGTGATTTCCAGCATTGTACTTCAGTTTACAAATATTTCGGTACGGAAGATAGCATTCTTCTAGTTACTAAGAAAGAACTTCAGTGAATATATTCTTGGTCACGTTCGGGGGTGTGAACAATGTTTGGCTGACACAAATGTCCGTGATTTTTTGTACGGGTCCGCAAGTAGTGTTACACAAACTAATTCACATGGACATTGTACTGCCACCAATGCAGGACGCGCTCTAGTTCCAATCACCAGTGCGGAATGTGTTCTAGTCCACCCCAACTGTGCAAAGTTGCCACCCAAACATGCGCGCAACGTTTACGCGCTAGCGCCACCACCCACCAATGCTGAACGCGCTGAAGACGAGGACCAACTTCTGGCGGAACATGGTCGTGTTGGCCAGCGGACGGTCGCGCAGCCATGCAAACCCCTTGAGCATGCTGCATAGATCATGGGAAGGAAAGGAGCCGAGAAATGGGAGGGGGAGGAGAAGGGGGCAGACAGGTGAAGATGGGCAGGCCCTTTGATCGTGCTGCACACACGGGAGGGGGGGGGGCATGGGGGCAGACAGGTGGCCAAACCCTTTGAGCTGAGACCCATTCTGTAAGGACTCTCAGCTGAAATGACCTTGCAACCTATGCCACTTCTGGCAACATACAGGTGCAAAACCTAGTTTTCACGCCTTGCTTGGCACAACAAAACTTCACACCACAAACCTGCATGCAAGCTTCCAGCTAACCCATTCGCCTTGCACCTCTCGCACCCGCCCCAAATGCATATCTTTCCTTTACAGCCCGACTTCTAGCCCCCAATTCCCTATGCTTTCCCGAACAAGCACATGTCCCTGTACGCCCCCCCCCCCCCCTCTCAAAGGAGTGCTTGCCTGGCAAAGCGATCCGCCCCTGCCCGAACACCTACACACACCATCAGGATCAAACGGATTCTAGCGATGAAGTATTCTACCGATCTAATTTTATACCAACCTTCTTGCCAGTCACCCATGGCCAGCAACATGCAACTTGACCGTGAAGCGGCCAGCATGCAAGCCAACCCCACGCATGCCAGCCATGTATCACCAGCCCACGCCCACGCATGCGAAACCAAGCCTACCCCCACGCACCGGAGAACCTGGACGATGCGGACCATGCGTGACATGGAGGTGAGCCGGAGAATACGGATGCCCCTGCAGGTGTGGTGGTTTGGTGGTGGTGGTGGTGGGGAGCGGGGAGAAGGGGGGGAGGTGGTGGCGGCGGCGGCAGTAGTGGTGGTGGTGGTGGTGGTGGTGGTGGTGGTGTGTGTGTGTGGTGGTGGGGGGGGGGGGGCGGTGGGGCGGTGGCGGTGGCGGTGGCGGTGGGGGTGGGTGGGAGTGGGTGGGGGTGGGGGGTGGGGGGTGGTGGATGGTGGATGGTGGATGGTGGATGGTGGATGGTGGATGGTGGATGGTGGATGGTGGATGGTGGATGGTGGATGGTGGATGGTGGATGGTGGATGGTGGATGGTGGATGGTGGATGGTGGATGGTGGATGGTGGATGGTGGATGGTGGGTGGTGGTGGTGGTGGTGGTGGTGGTGGTGGTGGTGGTGGTGGTGGTGGTGGTGGTGGTGGTGGTGGTGGTGGTGGTGGTGGTGGTGGTGGTGGTGGTGGTGGTGGTGGTGGTGGTGGTGGTGGTGGTGGTGGTGGTGGTGGTGGTGGTGGTGGTGGTGGTGGTGTGGCCATCGGACAAAATGCCATAATGACGGCCCACGTGTCATGCGAGCAGCGCATGCGCGGTCATGCATTGTCAAATACTGACAATTACATAGGTCATGAAAGAAAAACACGACGATTATGGAGTGTTTTCCTAACAGTACGTCGATGCTTGGAGACACTACTCCGACATGCGTACTTGTGATCGACGTATGAGAGATATACACGACTACCCATGACCATGGAGGGAAAACTATTTCAGCCTGATATACACGACTACCCATGACCATGGAGGGAAAACTATTTCAGCCTTAGTCCAAAAGTATTCAAAACTGTTTCAAATAATCAAAGACACGGAGCACGATTGATGAGGTTCGAATAGCAAAGATCCCTGCGAGAGTTTTCTCTGAGTATCGTTGCACTTATGCATTTACAACGGCAGATAATCTTAATCGAAAGCCCTTCATCTCGGGTGCTCCCCCCATGTGCAAGCCCCACAGGCAGAGAAGAAGCAACCCGGCGGGGCAGCAGCAGCTTGGCTTGGGTGCAGATCAAAACACCCCAAACAGATTTCGCTGATCTGCCTTGGTGCTGGATTGCCATTTCTAGCGTCCATCCTAGCACCAATTCCGCCCTATCTGACATTGGTGACATGCCGCCCCTCAAGTGTGGATGCTAATAATACCACGTCCAGGTTTCAACCGCGTCCAGCGAAGAAACCTCTCTTCGCAGCCAATTTTGCCATCCCAACCACACATGCCCACGCCCTCACCGGGGAAGGACGAGGTGCACTCCTTGCCTCACAAACACGGGCACGATGCGGGTGGTGTATCACCGGATCCCTATGTTTGCCCTCCTGCCCACGCCCTCACCGAAGGAAGACGAGGTTGACCCCTTGCCGCACAAACATGGGCACGATGCTGGCCAGGTCCAGCAGCCCCTCGTACCCAAAGATGTACATCAGGCGACTTGCCGCGCTGTTTTTGAGGGCGAGGGTCCAGCGGAAGGGGAAGGGACGAAGGGGCGAGGGTCAAGGGGAAGAATAAGAAGGGAAGAAGGGGCAAGGGAGGGTGAGGGAGGGCGAGGGAGGGCGAGGGAGGGCAAGGGAGGGCGAGGGAGGGCAAGGGAGGGCGAGGGAGGGCAAGGGAGGGCGAGGGAGGGCAAGGGGGGCAAGGGAGGGCAAGGGAGGGCAAGGGAGGGCAAGGGAGGGCAAGGGAGGGCAAGGGGGGCAAGGGAGGGCAAGGGGGGCAAGGGAGGGCAAGGGAGGGCAAGGGAGGGCAAGCGAGGGCAAGGGAGGCAAGCGAGGGCAAGGGAGGGCAAGGGAGGGCAAGGGAGGGCGAGGGAGGGCAAGGGAGGGCGAGGGAGGGCGAGGGAGGGCGAGGGAGGGCGAGGAGGGCGAGGGAGGGCGAGGGAGGGCGAGGGAGGGCGAGGGAGGGCGAGGGAGGGCGAGGGAGGGCGAGGGAGGGCGAGGGAGGGCGAGGGAGGGCGAGGGAGGGCGAGGGAGGGCGAGGGAGGGCGAGGGAGGGCAAGGGAGGGCAAGGGAGGGCAAGGGAGGGCAAGGGAGGGCAAGGGAGGGCAAGGGAGGGCAAGGGAGGGCAAGGGAGGGCAAGGGAGGGCAAGGGAGGGCAAGAAAGGGCAAGGGAGGGCAAGGGAGGGCAAGGGAGGGCAAGGGAGGGCAAGGGAGGGAAAGGGAAAGGACGGGACAACACAGGATGACATGGCCCCAAAATGTGCGCCATGCAGCTTGCGTCACGAGGTAGAGATGGTGGCTGTTCCAGCGCATGTAAGCACGGTCAGGCACAACCAGGGGTCTTTCCGCATGAAGGGCTGGCATGAAGCACGCACACAGTGCCACTCAAAGCTGAAACCATTTTCGAAGAACTGGGTGGACATGCTGGCCTTGAGGCCCCCAGGACACAACGATGGCACAATATGGCAAACTGGGCTGACTTGCCACATGGGCACTGAGACAAGCACGAGCAGGGGATGCCGTATGTGGGAGGGAGGGGAAGGGTGGGCACCGAAACAAGCAACGGCCAGCAATGCTGCGGTTGGATGGTGAGCTCACGGGCACCTACCTGAGCGCGCACAGCACATTGTCGATACGTCATAAGCTGATGATACAGATGATGTGTACCCGAGCGCGGGCAGCACATAGACCATGTAGACTTAGGAAACACCATCCCATCACAAGGGGTGAACATAGACCATGTAGACTTAGGAAACGCCATCCCATCGGAAGGGGTGAACATAGACCATGTAGACTTAGGAAACGCCATCCCATCGGAAGGGGTGAACATAGACCATGTAGACTTAGGAAACGCCATCCCATCGGAAGGGGTGAACATAGACCATGTAGACTTAGGAAACGCCATCCCATCGGAAGGGTTGAACATAGACCATGTAGACTTAGGAAACACCATCCCATCGGAAGGGGTGAACATAGACCATGTAGACTTAGGAAACACCATCCCATCGGAAGGGGTGAACATAGACCATGTAGACTTAGGAAACGCCATCCCATCGGAAGGGGTGCCCCTCTTGAAGCCTGGACAGGCTGCGCAGTTAGTTGTAGACCTGAACAGCTGATCAATACCTGAACACACGCAGCACGTAGTCGATGCAGAAGATGATCCCGCACACCAGCTCCGCGCGCTTCATCCAGCGGGGCTCCTTCTTGTAATACCTGTTCACGCATCCGAACAAGGGGATGACATCAGCGCAGCATGAGGGTGACGGCATCAGCGCAGCATGAGGGTGACGATGTCAGCGCAGAATGGCAATCCCAGGGTGTGATGACATGGCGGACGTGCCAACCAGCGCGATGAACCCAAGAGCTCTAGGTGGCAGTGGGTGAGCCGCGCTGGTCTGCATATAGGGACAAGGAGGGGCTTGGCACTACGCAGATTGAGGCCTGCAGTCAAGTGCTACAAATTACAGACAGGTTTGCAAGACTGTTAAAGCATACACAGTCACTATCTGTGAGTCACTGTCTGTCCTCAGAGGCACTCTCCCGTGGCCCTCAAGGCAAGCCACAACCACCGCCATACTCGTTTCGTTTGTTAGCAGCGAGTGGAGCACCGGGCGGATGTTGCCAGGTGTGCAGGTTGCGACCAAGAACAGCCGCACTACGGGTGTACGAGAATTGGACAGGAAGAACGAAATTTGTTAGCTTAAGCAATTTCCTCTAAGAAACCTACCCCCTCTCTTGGGACAACGTACCCGAGTGAACGCAAAAACAGACTCTAGGTCTCGATGGAATTTATGTGGCGGAACTGAAGGCGGGAACACATGGACGCGGCCTAGAGCCCGACTGAAAACATATCGACATCAGGCTCTGGACACTGAGAAGAGGCACTGGTATACAAGAGGCTAGTATCCACCGCTATCTATATCGCACAGGAAGCACTCACGTGGATGCGACGTAGAGCGCGACGGAGAAAAGCGATATCAGGCTCTGGAGCTGTTGCGGCCCAGCAACAGGGACACAGCACCGGGAGGTGGGCAAGGGGAAGGGCCAGACGGGGGGAAGGGCCACGCCAAACACCGTCGAATGTGAGGTGGGAAGGCAGAGAGTAAGGTGCCGCCCGCACAGGGAGGAGGGGAGGCAGGGCCGCAAGGGAGGAAGGGCCAGGTTCTCAGACACCGCCCAATAAAGTGGGGAGAGGCACCAGCGGGAGAGAGGAGGTGCCACACCAAACACCGTCCAGTGAGGTGGGGAGGGCGGGCCAGAGGCTAATGGCAAGGTCAAATACCGTTCAATATGGAGAGAAATAACTTACTGCATCCGTCACGCTTTTGCTGTGCCGAAGCTTTATTGCACCCACAGTTGCACCTGCGCCATGATGCGGAGAGAGCGCTCTGTGGCCTGCCCACTTAATAGGGCAGTGAGAAGCTAGGTCGCCCTACCTCCTTCTCATTGTGTATATAGGGGATGAAGTTTCCTTTATTGGTACCCACGTGACGCAGTCTACGTTCACATATTATTAATAATGGAGAAATGGCCCGAGGGAAGAAAGGCCAAGTGAGACACCGCCCAGCAAGGTGTGGGAGGGAAAGGGCCAGAGGGAGACAAGGGCCCGTGCCTGGCCCGTGGCTCACGTGAAATGGCTCACGGGACGCAGTCTACATGTTTATTAGTAATGGCCCGTGGCGCATGGCCCACTTGGCCCACCTGGGGAACAAGAGCACACGCGGGGGGATAGCAGCTAGCGGCATAATCATTTGCACACGAGGGAAGCACACGGGCTCCGTGCAAGGTACGGTCCTACACGAGGCAGCCAGTGAGAGCGTCAAGAGGGCACGCGGCAGAGCTGAAGGGGGCTAAACATAGAAACTCACGAAACGCAAACACCGCCAGACGCGTAAGCAACGCAGGGGCTGACAGGCATACGTTTGGTGTGCTGTGCAGAGTGGAGTGGGGGGCAACCGGGGTGTGAGCGGGAGGAAATGGGGGGACGCAAACATGGTAACATTTGCTAAGTCATACCTTTACCTGCCTCCTGCAGAGTCAGCCGTTATGCCACATTCCCATCATTCCCCACAGGCATCCACGGCCCCCCCCCCCCCCCCCCCCCCCCTCTACCCACACACATAGCCATCATATTGCAACAACAATTACTACAACTAAAACGATTAGCACTGGCCCCCTACCGCGTTCTGCCCCATCCCCAGCCGCCCCTCGCGCAGCATCAGCCGCAGCCGCTGGTACTGTGAGCTCTCCCGGTACAGGAGCGACTGGTGGTATCGCCGCTCTGCCTCCGGGTTGAACCCGTCCTCGATGTCCGAGTCCCATTCCGTCCAGGTATAAATAGAACTGTCGTCCTCCTCTGCCGCAATACAGTCAAAGGGGAGGCTGCGCGCCGATGGAGCATCGCGGAAGGATCCATGCTGGCGCTGTGGGCCGGAGCGCTGGGAGCCTCGCAGGGACGACGCAAACGACGGCTCTGTGTCCTGCGGGGGCGAGGACGGGCCGCTGGATGTGGATGGACGGCCAAAGGAGGTGGTGTGGGACGGAGAGGCCGGGTGGTCGCGGATATGCCCGCTACGAGTCGCATCATCGGGGTTGAAGCGGCGAGCCGTGTGGTTGGGCGCGGCGGGGTTGCTTACGGCAGCCATCAGGGCTGCGCCCTGTGGGAGCGTGCGGGAGCTAGACGCGTTGAGGCGATTCTCAGGCATGGCCTGCACCCATTCTTGGCCATCATCGAAGAAGTCGTCAGCTGTGGCCACTTCTTCAGTATCTTCAGGGTTGTTGGTGACCGGAGTTAATCGACCTGGATTGAAATCTGCGTTGAATTGCCTCGATCTTCTGTCCAAGTGACTGGTTGGAAACGATGCGGATGGTGCCATAGCAGCACCAGCGAACCTAGCGCGCGGGTGACTTGTGAACGATGCCGACTCAAGCAAAGTCGTACGTGAGAAATCCCGCAAGGTTTGGGAAATGCCGACATCTCCTATACCGCGCTCGTCCTCGCGGCGTTGGCTGGAGGTAGGACTGGTGGGGGGGCCAGCTTTCGGACTCAAGCCACTAGTCCATTGCGTTACTATCTGGTTCAAATTCATTTCTCATACTGCCATATGATGAAGCTAAGAAGGAAACACTAGCGAAAAAATTCAGCAGATTGAATAGATAGATGCTGTTCATTTGGCAACATTATATGTCCAAAGAATTGCCATTGCCCCAAACGAATCTCCCGGTTGAACCTTCACATTCATTCTTACAATTATCCAAAATCTGTGAAACAACGTCAAGTCTATCCGCCAAGGAAGAAATAGATAGATTCTGCTCAACCACGGTATGTCAAATTGAAATTTAATGGCGGTCAACGTTTATTCGAACCTCGGCCAACGGGCCAAGAACGTATGAGTTATGACGCAAGTCCTTTTCTTACTGAACAGAAGCGCGCTGTTCCAGTAATCCTTTTCCCATAATAAATCAGATCACAGTATTGCGAAAACTTCACCAGCACGGCAGCACCAGAGCAGCTCCATCAGTTCTTAAATACAGTACTCATGTTTAGATAGCTTCACTCACTAGTCATTGGTAAAAATCTTTCTGAAATGAGACAGGCAGGATCTCTGCAGGCTGTCGTGTCTGATAAATCTGGGTTGCCGTGTCTGATAAAAGTTCTTACCACAACATCCCACCTCGCCCAGCTGCCTGGGCCTCCCACATTCTTACGTTGAGCCAGGTATCCGATGATGCAACCGTCCATGTCCCAGTGCCCCGATAGTACCACCGATACTAAATATATCCGGCCCTCGGCCACTATAGATTCTCTGCTGCCCTTGGGCGGCGTGGGACACAACAACAACAACAACAACAACAAAAGTAAGGTAACAAGTTTTGCGGGCTTCGCCCGCGACATTGGAGCTCGTTCTTTTTGTGGCCGGTCCCCGGCCAGGGAGCCCCGGCTAGGGATTGCGTGACACCACGTACCGCCGCCGAGGGCCAGGTGGCGCTAGCCTCGCCAAGGAGCGCGCGCTAGCCTTAGGGTTTCGACCACCAGATTCATGGAGGGTGGCAAAAGCGTAAAGGAAAAAAACCCGAAGAAAATACCATAACTACGATGATCCGAACCCGGAATCTCACGATTGGTCGTGACATGCAGTGTGCCTTGGCGCCTTAAGTCTACGCAACCAATTTCAGTTGAAGTTGCACAATATGTATCTTTTTACAAAGGGACAACCGCGCAGTGGACGGAGCTCGCGAACTACGTCTTGCGGAGTTCAACTACAGTTATTAGTACAGTAGCTCCAGATTGACTGCTACCCCGCACGGGAGCGCGATGCGCGCGGGGATTAGTGACCTCGCCAACCCCGCAGACAGCAGGGGAAAATCGCTTACAGGCGGTGGAGCAGAGGAAAATCCACGTGTGAGCTTCCTGCGCGTTTGTAACGGGATTTCCTTAACAGAAAGTTTGGTCCAACAGCCCAAAAGTTTGCGACGGTTATATCTGGAGCTCGCGAACACAGGACATCGCAGAGTTTGGCTCCTGCTGCAATCTGGGCATACGGACCTCTGCCAAATGGCTCATCTGGCTGTAACGCCTAAAAACCCTCATAATATGGACGCCGTGGTTTGACCTTTTCGTGATTGGTCGCAACGAAATTTCGCGCAGCTCATTCGTCAAGCGGACTGTAAGTCGCGCCGCTGAGTGGCTGGAGCCGAAAGCCGTTCGAAAGAGTGTTAGCTAAAATGGTGCCAAGGCTGCGTTTTACAAGCTTTAGTATATATGTTGATCCACCCGGCTAAGGGCCACACCCGCTAAGGGCCACCCCTGGACCCCCCCCCCCCCCCCCCCCCCAGCATTTTGCGCAATTTGGTTTGAAATGACCAGAATATTTAACAACAGGTGCATGGCGGCGTAGCTGCAAGGGAAGGGCCAGCGGTTGCCTCCAGGCCATGCCGTAATTCCAGCTGCTTGTTGTCGGTCGTTGCTTCGTATGTACCCAGTCGGTACTTGCATCGTATGGATTGAGCAACGATCGTTGCACAAGGTTACGTGCTCCGCATAGAGCTCGACAGACGACAAGCAGCTTGTTCACTGTTCCATATGAACCGGCGTTCATTCCCTATGACGACCATAAGCCGTCGAGTCGTGACAACGGATGTCACCCTGAAGGGGTTGGCGTATTATCAAGGAGACAACCAGCGCAGGTCAGAAATCGGGAGAATCCGGACCATGGTAGCTCGAGCCTGCCGTTATCTTGTCCGCGTGTTCGTGGCTTGCGTGTAGAGCGACTAGATGACCTAGACGGCGTATTATGATAGTAATGATCACGGGTGCCAATAGAGGTTGCTGCTGGCTGGTCCGAGTTGGAGCTAGAAAACCCTCGCGACAAAAATGTTATCGCTGTTTCGGTAAACGGCGACAAAGCGGAATTACGGAAGTTTGCTGGACAGTGCTTTCTTTTCCCGTTGCGTCACTGAAAAGGTAAACGGTCTTGCGATGTCAAAACAGCAGCAAGTAGCAGTCGCTGTGTTTAATTGCAATGTGGTAGTTTGATTTAACACATATACTGCCTGAAGCTTTTCAAGGCTTGCTGGGATGTTGCCCATATCAAGGAGACAACCAGCGCAGGCCAGAAATCGGGAGAATCCGGACCATGGTAGCTCGAGCCTGCCGTTATCTTGTCCGCGTGTTCGAGTCGTTCAGGATGATGAAGATGAATGGTGATGGAAATGTGTATCCTTGTGCATTGAAATTATGGCTGGCTTACGTGTAGAGCGACTAGATGCCCATATGTTTCTAACGCTATAACTCTTGTCCAAGTGATGAAGACTGGCTTGGAAAGTTGAGCTCGTCATGTTTACATTGTTATTGTGTTACAATACGTGCCTCTTTTCAGAATATGTTTCATATGTAATGCGAGGCTTCAGCATCATGGTTTAGCACCGTGGTGGCAGCCAAGCCTCTAATGACAATCTTGGACCTCACCTTGGCCTACGCAAATATTTGCTTCTTGTTTCACTCTTTGGACTGAGCTAGCTTTACACCTGCTATTTGGCCTGCACCATCGTCCCTGGCTGCCAGTTACATTTTGTGCCCCCCCCCCTGGCAGGCTGCAGGGTCTAGGATAGCGAGGGTGTAACGTAGACATGTTGTGGGCACCCTCAGTGCATTTTCAGGACCAGCCATGACCTGGCCATGCCTTCTTTCTTAGCACATTGAACATGACTTGTCAGAGTGCTTTTTGGTCACTCGTGTAACGACCCCCCTACATTCATAAATCGTAAACAATTATATAATGAGCATATTTCATGGATGTAAAGCATTTCAACTCTTGAGCATATCATAAAAGTTAATGGTTCCATACCGTACCCATGGATGTGTTGACGTGTGTGAGTTATTACAAATGGTATCCATCTTTAAAATGTCCTCATTTGAGGACATTTTCTTGCAGTGATTAGACATCAAGGTTCTAGATACTTTGCCCTTGCACTTGCCCTTGCCCACACTCAATCCTGCTCACACGCACACGCACACGCACACGCACACGCACACGCACACGCACACGCACACGCACACGCACACGCACACGCACACGCACACGCACACGCACACGCACACGCACACGCACACGCACACGCACACGCACACGCACACGCACACGCACACGCACACGCACACGCACACGCACACGCACACGCACACGCACACGCCACGCCCACGCCCACGCCACGCCACGCCCACGCCCACGCCCACCCACCCACGCCCACGCCCACGCCACGCCCACGCCCACGCCCACGCCACGCCCACGCCACGCCCACGCCACGCCCACGCCCACGCCCACGCCCACGCCCACGCCCACGCCACGCCCACGCCCACGCCCACGCCCACGCCCACGCCCACGCCCACGCCCACGCCCACGCCCACGCCCACGCCCACGCCCACGCCCACGCCCACGCCCACGCCCACGCCCACGCCCACGCCCACGCCCACGCCCACGCCCACGCCCACACACAGCACACACACACACACACACACCACACACACACACACACCACACACACACACACACTCACACACTCACACGCACACGCACACGCACACGCACACGCACACGCACACGCACACGCACACGCACACGCACACGCACACGCACACGCACACGCACACGCACACGCACACGCACACGCACACGCACACGCACACGCACACGCACACGCACACGCACACGCACACGCACACGCACACGCACACGCACACGCACACGCACACGCACACGCACACGCACACGCACACGCACACGACCATGGAAGTAACTAATGTCTAACTAAATTAGTTGTTTCACAACTACAATAGAATAGTTGTCGATCTCACTTCATATGTCTTAATGGATCTATGATTCCATGTTGTTGCTTGATATGGCAAGTAACACAACAATCGAACACTTTTGACACACCCACGCACCTTGGCACAATTCAGGGTGGCCCTATGTGGTCGCTTGATGTGCCATAATAGACTAGTTCACGGCAAATCACGGCTCATCAATCACACAACTATGCCAAGACTTTATTGAAAACTTGAATACGATTCAGGTGGCCCTATGTGGTCGCTTGATGTGCCATAATAAGTTAGACTACTTCATGGCAAATCACGGCTCATCAATCACACAACCATGCAAAGACTTGATTGAAAACTTGAACGCAATTCAGGTGGCCAGCTGTCGCAGCTGCTTCCAAGCATCGATGGTAGCGTGCTCTTTCTTAAACAGTTTTTGATAGTCGTTCCAGCTGCATTCCCGCAATTTCTCCTCTGGAACAACCTCGAGAAGGAACCCGCCGGTGATACAATTCTACAGTCGGTTGCCTTGGGAGCGTTGCCCTCGGCGTCTTTCATTGTGACGATGACGAGGGCTTTAAAGTGCCTATAGTCAACTAAGCCAGCATCCAGCATCCTCTGGGAGAATGCTGGATGCCCGGACGTGTCTTCTGCCATCCCCTCGCGAAGTCTGTCACTCAGCTATTCTGCGTCTTCAGTTCAGGGTTCTCAGCCGTCAATGGAAGCAGCTAGCAAACTGGAAGCCCACCATGTGTTAGGCGCTGCATGCTGAGCAGAAAAATTTAATAAACCGCTAGCCATGTAACCAAGGCCTTTCCCCGCTTTCCCCTGCTTTTTCCTGCTAAAAAACTGGGGTGGCCCTTAACCCGACTTTGCCTCCCCCCCCCCCCCCCCCCCCCCCCCCCAATACGTGCCAAAACGGTCCCAACAAGAATTTTACCATGCGAAGTCGATGTCGCTGATTCCAAATCCGTGCTCAGAATGACAATCTGCCCAGTCCTGCGAATGCCAGGAGTTTTGCAATTAAGGTGGCCCTTAGCCGGGTGGATTACCTTACCATAATTACATTCCGGCCCTCGCCGGATATAACTATTGGTTATATATATTTGTCAGCAGGCCTGTTCTCCCGTCCGTGCCGCTCAGGCGGTACAGCGCCACCTCCCTCGCGGCACTCCCTCGGTCGCCTCCGTTCAATCTCCCGCCGCATTCCCTGCTCGCGTCATCGATAAACACCAGAAAACCTACGCGGGTATTCTGCACACGGCTGATTGGATTGCTCTTTTCGCGGACCTCAACGCCCAGGGACGTGCGTGGCTGTTCTCGCTTTCCTTGCGGAGTGTGGGCTCGGCGTACCTTCGTGCTCTTCCCATGGCCCCCCCATTCGCCTTGGCTCCCAGCCACTACTCGGTGGCGCTCCGGCACCAGCTATGTGCCCCGCAGCCTCTTGTTCCGGCCGGGCGGCCTTGTGGTAGCTGTGGGCAGCCGCTGGATCCCACGGGGACTCACTACCTTGCCTGCATAGTGGGGGGCCAACAGAATCAGAATTGGTATTTGTATTTGCACACTGTCCTCCTGACCGGACGGTGGTGCTCGCCATGATTCGGTCGGTCTTCCCCCACGCGAACATCCGGTCCGAGGATGCGGATGGCGCTGCCTTCTATTCCCCCAACCACCGGCCTGACATCGTGGTGCTGGACTTTGAGGGGGGTGGCCGGCATCTGCTTATTGACGTTTCGGTGGCGCGGCCCTTGGCTCTTAGCCACGTGGCTGGGGCCTCCCTCACGGAAGGTTACACGGCGGACCGGGCGGAGCGGGCCAAGCTCCTGGCCTACGGCGACGTCGGGCACCATCGTGTGGTGCCCTTTGTCCTGGAGGAGTTTGGGGCCATGGGGCCCCTGACCTCCGCCTTCTTCAAGGAGTGTTGCCGGCTCCGGGAGGACCGGCTGGACCTGGAGGGCCAGCGGGCCCCATGGTCGGCGCGGACCTGGACGTCATATTGGCGTCAGCGCTTGTCGGTGGCGCTGACTCGGGCCATGGCTGACATCATGCTCCGCCGTACGCGGGCTGATTTTGCGGTCATGCAGCAGGGCTATTAGGTAGTTCCTCCCGTTAGGCGTTTCCATTGGTCAGCTTATCGTAGTATAGAGCTTTGACATGGCTCTGTATATAGGTTTATAGCTGGGCGTTTGCTTTGGTTTGAGTGATTTCACTCTGTTGTAAGTAATTATATTTTTAATATATATTTGTTATATATATATATTTGTTATATATATATATTTGTTATATATATTTGGAATAAACGTACACCTATTTATCTGGAAATTACATTCCGGCCCTCGGCCGCGATAGAATCTCTGCTGGTCGTGTGCGGCATGGTATCCAACTGACTGACGGACTGACTGACGTCTGGTACTACCTTCCACGCGTGGGATACAACTAACTAACCAACTAAGTAACTAACTAACTAACTACATTACTAACCGACTAACTAACCTTCCACCCGATGCCACTTGGCTAGTCCACTATGCACCCGAAAAAATACGCAACTGTTGTTGGTTCTCTACATTTAAGTTATCCGTACTTTGAAGTCGCTTACTATCTCTACGTTCACTTTCCACCGTCGAGATTCTGCTCAGATAGGAACTATGACGCCCGTGTACGGCGAGTGGTGACAACCAGCCTCTGCCGCGAGCGGTCGTTGGCCGGCCTTATTTTGGGGGCATCATGTTCGGGGCTGGCCCCCGGAATTTCGCCCCCGCCTTGGCGGCTTGCATCGCGTTCATCCTCAAAAGGCCCCCTCGTGAACGACGCAGGCCTCTTTCGTCTCGCTTGTCGGTGCGGTGACGCCGTCTTCAGGATGAAGGTGAATGGCGGGCAGCATGTCGTAGAATGCGGGATGAACACCGGACAGTGGGAAATGGCCGTCATACTATGCGTTGCGATATGCTAGATATTTATATGCATGCGCTCCTTGAGCTTGAGAGGATGTCGTTGGGTATTATGGCAGCTCGAGCATGGCACCGTAGTAGGAAGACTGACTCGTGCCGACCGCGGTCCTGCGTGTATTTTGTGTTGGACAGCTCAACATAGCTAACCCGGAGAACGGGTGCCAAAAGAAGGTTGAGATCGAAGACGACCATAAGCTGTAAGTATGCATGTTTATATCGTGGTATCGCCTGCTCTTTGACGAATTTTTACGGAAGGAACCGCGAGTACTCGTGCTTGATCGTACTCTAGATCTTAGCTATATTTCTGTTGATGTCGTCGTCATTTCTTCGAATGTGGGCAATGGTCACCAACCTGTCTGCATTCGTGGGCGTGGGCCGACGTTCTTTTGCAGCCGGGCTTTCTTCGAGAAGCGCATCTCGCAGGAGGTTCCCGGCGACGCCCTCGGAGATGTAAGTAATTGGGCTGTTTGCCCTCTACTACATTGGTGCTGCAACTGTTTTCAGCTTTTGGTTGTGGTTTTGCCATGCCGAATCACGTGTTGCCCCATTTTGCGAATGTCTCTCTGCCTACTTGGCTTGCTGCGTTTACAGGAGTTCAAGGGCTACGTTTTTAAGATTAAGGGAGGCCAGGATAAGCAGGGCTTCCCGATGAAGCAGGGTGTGCTGGTGCCAGGGCGTGTCCGCCTCCTGATGGAGCGCGGTACGTTTCTAGGCTTGCTGCCATGCCTTGAATTGGGGGAAAATGCTGTTCTAGGTGCCGAGTTTCTCTGGTGTCTGGTGATATGCCGCGTGGCTTCTTCTCGGTCTATTCTAGTCCCTTGACTGGATGTTTCCAACCATCTCCATCATGCTGTGCATGTGGGTTGCCGATGGGTACATCCTGCAGGCAGCCTGCACGCGTTGATGACCTGAGCTCTTCTGCGCTGCGGTTAGGACAAAAACGTGCTGGCTGTTGGGCGAGGCACCTTGTCGTGCTCGTTGGGCACGCGGAAATAATGAGGACGGAAATGATGTGGAAATATACCTATTCCCAGAGACCGGTTAACTTGCCAGTGTCCTGGCTTGGGATTCACTTCAATGGGGGGAGGCAAAGAGCTCCGTTTCAATCACCAGATATGGTTCAATGCGTCGGTGCCAGAATCTGTGACTAGTGACTGTACCATTTGGACTCTGTGCAGTACTTTACCACACAGAGGCCTACCAGGGGTAGTTCAACCATGGTGGCCACACCATCATGCTCTGAAGGCCACCTTTCACATGCCCCCCCCCTCACTCACTCTTTACTGGGTCGGCTGCCCCCTTTTAATTTTGCGGGTTGCGACCCTCCTACTGTGTTGTGGGTCGCAGGTGTGTCCTGCTTCCGTGGCTACGGCCGCAGGAAGGGTGAGCGCCGCAGGAAGTCGGTCCGCGGCTGCATCGTCAGCCCAGACCTGGCGACCCTCAACCTGGTCATCGTGAAGAAGGGTGAGCACGCTTGCCCGGAGATAGACAGCGCATCCTTCTCGTCTTGTTGTGGGGTTGTGGCTTGTCGGGGTTGTCGCGGGAATGGGTGGGGCCATGGGTGATGGCACACACACTAGGATCATGGCAAGGATGGAGTCGGTGGTGTGTCGCCTCACCAGCACATCGGTTGGGGTCCTGCCATATGCATGTCGACAGACACATATGGCATGTATATATGGCTGGCAAATGCTATTGCTTCCCAAGTCAATCCCTTCTATGGTGGTGGGGTGGCGATGGAGTAGGAGCAGGTGTGCTGTGGCAAGTGCCTTCAGCCATGCTGAGAGAGGTGAAGGAACTACCATAGCCTCCTTGGTCCAGGGCTTCTTGGGTCGGCCTGAAGGTAGGGAAGATGATGCTATAGTAGCGATGGCCATGATTGTGGCAGTTGCATAGGACCGATGTGGCGACCCTAGTGCATGTCATACAGTTGCCAAGACTAGCGGTGTGCCACAGTACTTTATGGGTGAAGGGGAGTCAGCATGCCTCCAGGAAGAAGCTGATGGGTGGTATGAGGATGGTTTGTTGGTGAACCGGTGGCATGCGGTCTCATGTCATGTTCCCAAGGCATTCACATCCCTTATGTACGGCATTAGCAGAACGAGAGTAAGTACGTAGTGGGTTTTGTGCTGCAAGGGGTGTCGTGGGTTTCAGGGGGGGGGGGTCAGATAGTTGGATTGCAGATATTTGTCAAAGCATATGACAAGATTTTCACGTACATGGTGTTCAGCGTGTCTCGGGTCCGACACCTCTCTCATACCCTTACACCCACATGATTACCTGGTCAAAAATTATTTGGGCCGTTCCCTCAAAGGCCTGTGGCCCCAAGGGTGTGTATTGGCTGGCAAGGTTGGGTGGGGTAGTAAGGAGGCTTGTTCACGTGGCATGCAATTGGGAACTAAACACAGTGACATGCATGAGCTGCAGGGGTCCATGCATGACGCCTCGTAATGCGTGAGGCTCTCTATAGAATTCGACTCTGCATTATAAAAAATTGCCGAGTATCGATCATGGTGGCCAAGGTGCAGGCATGCGTGGTGTCTGGGGATGTTGACAAGGTACTGAATGCATGCAGGGCTGATGGCGGCCATCGGTTGTTTTCATCCAGTAATGATTCTCATTGTGTGAATACCGTTGGTAGTTTGAACCGCCACTTGTTCATGGTCAGGGTGGCACGGCTTCCATGGCTTGAGGTTGTACGATTGTGGCAGTTTGCCTGTAGGGACTGAACTGGGGTTGACTGTATTAGAATAAGAAACGGTGCAGCATTCAGGTTAACCTACCCCACACCTGGGCACGTCACATCCCTTTCTGCCACCACTCCTTGGATTTGTCTACCCGCTAGAACCGTTGATCCCAAAACCGCCATCCTTCCCTCTCGTGAACACATGCTCACATACACGTATGAGCACCTGACATTCCCAACAAGTTTATCTCATTGCACATTCTCAAGTTGACTCATTTTATGCATCTGTTGCTCATTCCATGCCCCCCCCTGTGTGTCGCCGCTTCGCAGGTGAGACCCCTCTCCCTGGCCTCACGGGCGAGAAGGACGAGGTGCCACGCATGCGGGGGCCAAAGCGGGCGTCCAAGATCCGCAAGCTGTTCAACCTGTCCAAGGAGGATGACGTGTACAAGTATGTCAACACCTACCGGAGGACGTTCGAGAACAAGAAGGGTGAGTCCACAGTCACGCTCCCGCATGTGCGTATCTCATATGCACCCATGCACAAATGCTGTGGTATTGGTTGTGCCACATTGTACAGCTACGCATATCCACCTCCATTGATTTCCATCATCCTGACCGACTCGACAAGTGCAGAAGAATAACAGCAAGCTCGAGCTACCACTAGTCCGGAGTCTTCCATATTTCTGACCTGCGCTCCTTGTCGCATTGATGTCGTTTATAAGTTATTTGCACCTAGAGTCAATTAGCGAACAATGTCGGCATGGGCTGCAACCCCCTGGTTTAGCCTGCATGTGGGGTTGAAACTAGATGCCGCATTCGTTGTCTTATGCTTGTCCTTAACTTAATTATTGTGTGTTGGTATCCCTTGGCTTTGCAGATGATTCCTGTATGGCTGTGCTGGGTTGTTGTAGTCAATTACTTGACTGCTTTGGCGTCTTTGAAGTGGTCGGTGGTGCCTTTGTCTGCACATAGGGGTTGCATCCGTTGTCTTATGCTTGTCCTTAACTTAATTATTGTGTGTTGGTATCCCTTGGCTTTGCAGATGATTCCTGTATGGCTGTGCTGGGTTGTCGTAGTCAATTACTTGACTGCTTTGGCGTCTTTGAAGTGGTCGGTGGTGCCTTTGTCTGCACATAGGGGTTGCTTTTTTTCGGAATTGCTCTTTCTCTGGTATCATGAAGGAATGAAGTACCTTTCGTATATGGAGTTGTGGTTACCGTTGGTGATGTTGCCAGTATGGTGTTTGGGACTGCAATCTGGTTCCATATCACCTGGCATATGCTCTGCTCTGTTTTTCGTTTTTGTGTGTTGGTGAAGGGGCTCCTTTTGCAATATTCTTGAGTTTCTTATGTTTTTATTTTTTTGCTTGCATAATTTCCTACCATGATGTTTTTTTCCCCTTTGGCTGATATGCGCACCATCTGCAGGGAAGAAGGTGAGCAAGATCCCCAAGGTGCAGCGCCTGGTCACCCCGCTCACCCTGCAGCGCAAGAGGCATCGCATCGCCCTCAAGAAGAAGAAGGAGGACAAGTCGAGGGAGGACGCCGCCCAATACCACAAGCTGCTGCAGCTGCGCCTGAGGGAGCAGCGCGAGCGGCGCAGCGAGTCCCTGGCCAAGAAGCGCTCCGCTTCTCGCCTGTCCCAGTCATCCGAGAAGGCCAAGTAGGCAGTTGTAGTGGTGTTCGCGCTTCCAGGATTGGATCGGAAACTTCGCAAATAATACAATGTGCCATACTGAGAGATGGCGCAAAGGCTGATGGTGTGGGCCAGTAGATTGAAAGGCAAATTCGCTGCCTGGGAAAGGTGCATGTCATCTTATTTTTATTTAACTGTAATTTTGCTTGCACAGGCCAGCACTCCAATGACCATTGGTAATTGCAAGCCGAGGTTTCTCTCACGAAAAGTGAGCAACATGGGCCAAGAACGCTTCTCATGTGATCATGGTTGCAAAATTGCTGTCTACTGTTATTTGTGGCACAAGGTAGTGCAGTGCAGGACCAAGATGCACTTAGCACTTCGCTGGGGCAGTAGGCCACTGTTCACAACATCACACCCATCAAGCAGTGGCATTGAAACGCAAAAAAAGCCACGAGGTAGCCATGGCTGACGGCGGCGCTCACAACTTTCGCGTTTGGACACCTGATTCGGCTGTGAATATCATTATCGCTTCGTCTTTCTAAGACGCACACGCTGATATATTTTCCCGAAGCCCAAACGCAATATTATGACGAGCAATCGCTCGACTACGCAACGCAGCCTGGCGGCTTCGATGAGCCAAGAAAAGTCGCCTGCAGCTCCGGCTGTAGTTCCGCCCGGCCTGCCAGGCAGCGGGGACACTTCTCAAGCGTTAGTAGTGCACTCGGCTCCTGCGGCCTCGCCCTCGGCATCGCCGGATCCCAAACGCCGTCACCCAGCATGATCGCGCCCAACAGAACCGCGCTTTCGGCCCCAACCTAATGTCGACGATCACGACTGGACCAACATGGCCCCGTGCACTGCTATGCACTGCATCCTCTTCGGGGACTACGCCTCACTTTAATTACGACCTGTGCATCCATCTCGACAGCATCAACCGCCTCATCAACCCGGACGGTATCTGGTTTAGCCCCAGGTCTCTGTTCGGGTGCGCCCGCCCCAAACTCCAGCAGTCTACCACCACCGCCATCACCACAAAGCTCCAGGAGCTGAAAGACACGCGCCGCGAGGCCCCTGACCGCGACCGTCGCCCGGCGCTGCCGGGTCATCCTCAGGCGCTTCAACATGCAGCCGCGGGGAAGACCCCATTAGACTCTCTTCTCAACGAGCTGAAGAAACAACTAGTTGGCGCTGATGGAGCTGCCAGGTGCGGCACTAGCTGCAGGGCGCCTACCGCCTGCCCCATCCACGGGTCAAGGCTGGCCCCGGCCCTCCAGTACGGTCCTCACCTTCAGCGACCTCGCACCTTGAATTCAGTTCCTCTCTAGCCACCAGAAGCTGGTTGAATGTCCATCTCCTGGTCGCTTGACGACGACTGGCTGACGCCAGCCCAGCAGCAGCAACACCGCGACCAGTCAGTGGCCCGACTACATCGATCCGCCACATGGAGACCAACCCCGACAAGCCCTAAGTATACTGGCGGGCCTCCTGACGTGGGCCGGGCCCCGTGATGTTAGACGCCCGGCCGGTCTAACATCCGGCAAGGCCCGCACCTTCAAAGAACAGCTAGTAGAGGACATGGGGGGCCTAGGCCTCTCCGTGATTTGGAAGAAGATGATGGACAAGGCCAAGTGGGCCCAGGTCATAGAGGACAACGAGCCCCCCCTTGTGGCGAAGCGCCCGCGTGTGCAAACCCGCGCGGGGAGGCACGCCAGACAGCTCCCCTAGGGCAGCGTGATGCTGCTTAGATAGATGTTGTAGTTAGTGATGCTGTTAGATAGATGTTGTAGGTCGCTGATGTAGATAGATTAGACCGGAATGACTGTTTGCACCCATCCATCCATCCATCGGGGTTAATGCTCCGTGACTCCCCAACGGGAGCACGAGTCTAATTAATTAATTAATTAATTAATTAATACTGGCGGGGCGGGGACCTTAATGTCAACAAGAAACTGTGGAAGCCCCCTCCGCGGGCTCCCCCAGGATAGAGCACTCAAGCTAGCTGTCTGGATTGAATTGAATTGAATTGTAACATAACTCCGTTGGGAGTATATGTAGCACATAGCCCTTGAGAGGGGGCATATGGCCTATCATACATCCTAAGCTACTTCCTGCAAGGGTGGGGATGTAAAGGACCCTTGCTCTAGGTGCACCAGGGCACGTGCATCCCCATGATCTTCAAGCTATGCCCAGCGAAGGGGGAGCCTGTCATGGGGGGGAAGATCAGCATAGCTATACAAAGAAGCTAGGGCATGGCGTCTCAGCAGAGAGGTACTCCCTGCATGGGCACAACATAACTAAATAAAGCTAGGCATCATCTGGAGTGTGGCTCATCATAGGCACACATGTACATGATTAAATAAAGCGCGTGGCTTAGCTGGGATAGGGCCTCTAGGAGGCGTACATGCACATGGCCACGGTCTATCTATTCTACACTACTACTGCTGTATTCCCCTAAGCTGGGGCGTCTGGAGTCGCTGGGGCCGCGGGAGTCGCCTGCCAGGGCTTGTGGCCGACGTAGATGGCCGCCCCCTTCCAGTACACCGGCTGCCCCGCCTTGGTCTGCCGGAGCTGGAGGTAGGTCGGCCATAGCTCCCGTCGCCGTTGTTGCTGCGCCAGGGTCAAGTCGTCATCAAGGGTGAAGAGAGTCTTCTCGAGCCGCTTGCGGCGTCTGAGAAAAGAAATCTTGTCCGCCGGGGTCTTAAAGGTGAGAAGGAGCGGGGGCGGCCCTGCCTTACCCCGCGCGCGGGGAAGGCGGTGGGCGGCCAGCTCGATCTCACCAGTAAGGCCCATGCGATCAAGGATTTCTCTCTCAAAAGCACGCGCAAGCTTCTCGGAATTCTCACCTTCCTCCATCTTGAGATTCTTGACAATGACGTTGAGGCTGTCTGGATGGTGGCAATCGATTGTGGGATAGCTTCGAGGCATTACAGCACTTGAAATGATATTAGCACACAGCGTTATAGTACCTTCAATTAGCTCTGGCACCTTGTGGCCATCAGCTTGCGCCTTCAAGCCGACGTCTTGAGCGCCCACCTCACCTTTGTAGCATAAGCTATTAAATAATTATTTAAACTCGTGCTCCCGTTGGGGAGTCACGGAGCAGTAACCCCGAGCATAAGCTATCAAGGAGACAACCAGCGCAGGCCAGAAATCGGGAGAATCCAGACCATGGTAGCTCGAGCCTGCCGTTATCTTGTCCGCGTGTTCGAGTCGTTCAGGATGATGAAGATGAATGGTGATGGAAATATGGATCCTTGTGCATTGAAATTATGGATGGCTTACGTGTAGAACGACTAGATTCAACCTAGACGGTGGGGCCGGAAACAGCATGCTTGATCAGGGCGTGTGTTTCGAGCCTAATGGCCGGGAGTGTCTAGTGGAGAGCACCATTGCTGCGATCGCTCTCCACCATTTACGAGGAAATACCCGCAAATAAGCAATAAGGGGGCGGGGGATCCGGAACAGAGCGAGGATGTCCCGGCATAGGGCAGGCCAGAAAACCGAATCGAAGGCTTTGATGAAGTCCACCATCACAAGGTGCAGAGGGGACTCACCAGGCTGAAGGCGTTGCAGTTCTTCCACTGACGAGGCGGCGAGTAGCGAAGAGCGCCTGTACTGTGTTGCATGCGACCTGAACGGAGGCCGTGCTGAGTCTCGCTAAGGTGACCGTCCAGGGCCATGCGCATGAGGCGGTCACTGTCAAGATGAGCCGCATGAGAAGCTTTTCCATTAACCCCGATGGGTGGATGGATGGATGCAAACAATGAATTAGTTAAAATTAGGAACATAATATTAACTCCGTTGGGGCTTGGGAGTGTATGTACTCACATATCCCAGAGAAGGGGCATATGGCTTTCAATACATTCTAAATCAGAATATGGCTTTCAATAAATTCTAAGCTACTACCCTGGAAGGGTGGGAATGTAAACAACACTTGCTCTAGGTGCACCAAGGGCACTTGCACTCCACCATGCTGTCTCGGAGCTCAACCCAGCTAAGGGGGGCCCGGCATGGGGGGGAAGATCATCATGGCTATACAAGAGCTAGGGCATGGCTTCTCAACAGATGTGCTACATTGATTCCCAACGGAGTGATGTTGATAATTAATTAATTAATCAATTCTCAACAGAGAGCGACTCTCTCCATAGGGATTTAAAAAATTAAATTAAATTATAACATGTCTCCGTTGGGAGATCATGTAGCACATATTCCAGGTTGGATGGGTGGTGTGTAAGCCACGAGCCACGAGCCACGAGGTAGCCATGGCTGACGGCGGCGCTCATAACTTTCACGTTTGAGCACCGAATTTAGTCGTGAATATCACAATCGCTTCGTCTTTCTAAGACGCACATGCTGATATAATTTTCCGACGCTATTACGCAATATACGATGAGCAAACGCCCATCGACGCAACGCAGCCTGACGGCTGCGCTCGGCAATGAAAATACGTCTGCAGCTTCGGCTGCAGCTTCGCCCACCGGCCCAGAAGGCAGCGGCGCCACTAGCCAAGCTCTAGTGGTCGTCCAGCCCCCTGCTGCGCCCGCATCGCCAGCAGCGTCGCCCGAACCCAAGCGCAGTCGCTCTGACGGGCTGCTGGATGAGTACGACTTTGACGCCAGCCAGCCCGGCTATTTTGACAAGCTTACACCCGATCGCATCCTGGGCCATGTGTTTTTCGGGACGCATGCCTCTCTTCTAGAACTGTGCAAGCAGCTTTCCCACCAAGGTCGCCTTGTCAATGCCCGCCTCCAGAGGCGCAATTTCGGCAAAGACGTCCTCACCGCCCGCCGCCCCCACCTCCAGCAATTCGCCCTCTTTTCCCTCCTTGGACGCTCCATCCGGAGGAGCTTTGGCCCCCAAAGCCCCTCACCACCACCTTAACCGAATCCTCCATCCGCTCACTCCTCAAGGAGGCCCTCGAGCAGCACGTGGCCCCCATCGCTGCAGATGTGGCGGCCATGGGCAGCACGCTGGCTGCCGAGCTCCCCCTCCTCTCCACCATCCCCACCGCCACCGCCACCCTCCTCGCCTCCTCCACCGCCACCACCCCCACCTCCGACTCCATCACCGCCCAGCTCCGTGAAATCGACCAGCGTCTTAAAGACAACGCAAGATCGCCATCGAGGTCCTGCAGAACACCGCCGGCCTCACCGCCCAGGCGGTGAAGGACATTGCCGCCAAGCCAGCCCCTGCTGGCCTGGCCGGCGATGCTCCTCCCATCACGACCTGGGCGGACATGCTTAAGCAGCACACCACCTCCACCACCTCCGCCGTCGCAGCACAGCTCCAGCGGCAGACGCTTGACCTCCGCGAGGAGGCCGAGCTCGCTAAGCGCAGCCTTAACGTCATTGTCAAGAATCTCAAGATGGAGGAAGGTGAGAATTCCGAGAAGCTTGCGCGTGCTTTTGAGAGAGAAATCCTTGATCGCATGGGCCTTACTGGTGAGATCGAGCTGGCCGCCCACCGCCTTCCCCGCGTGCGGGGTAAGGCAGGGGCGCCCCCGCTCCTTCTCACCTTTAAGACCCCGGCGGACAAGATTTCTTTTCTCAGACGCCACAAGCGGCTCGAGAAGACTCTCTTCACCCTTGATGACGACCTGACCCTGGCGCAGCAACAACGGCGACGGGAGCTATGGCCGACCCACTACAATACGGTTCGTAGGAGACGCGAAATGAGTGAGAATGTTACCCGAGCGGTAACGAGGATTCGCACCGTTGATTTTAACATATGTTTCTTTTTTTGCGCCATTTGGCGAGCATCGACTGGAGCCTGAACCTAGCGGGGGGAATCGTGCGGGGGAATCTTGCGGGGGAATCTTGCGGGGAAAAATTCCGAACGTGAATTTAGCGAAGTCCTACTACACTTTGCTTGGTACACGGTACTACAGTTTCGTCACTGAAAATTTTCTGTAGTTGCGTTGGTGTTTCGTACGTTCCGCTGAAATTTTCGTGTTCAGTGCCCAGATCACAATTTGATCCGGGCGCAAAATGATTGGCTGTACGGTACGAACCAAAAACGAAATTTTAGTATCTAAGTTCCGCAGCGCTTGCTGAATTTGCCCCGGAAGCCCGGGGGCACTTTCCCCGCTGAAAAAGGTGTCCGCGGAAGCGTATTGTAGTGCCTACCTCCAGCTCCGGCAGACCAAGGCGGGGCAGCCGGTGTACTGGAAGGGGGCGGCCATCTACGTCGGCCACAAGCCCTGGCAGGCGACCCCCGCGGCCCCAGCGACTCCAGGCGCCCCAGCTTAGGGGAATACAGCAGTAGTAGTGTAGAATAGATAGACCGTGGCCATGTACATGTACGCCTCCTAGAGGCCCTATCCCAGCTAAGCCACGCGCTTTATTTAATCATGTACATGTGTGCCTATGATGAGCCACACCGTCCAGATGATGCCTAGCTTTATTTAGTTATGTTGTGCCCATGCAGGGAGTCACTCTCTGCTGAGACGCCATGCCCTAGCTTTTTGTATAGCTATGCTGATGGGTGGTCCCACGCCGAATGGGGTAGTTTTTCGCGCATTTTGCAAGAAAAAAACGCTGTTTTCGACTTTTTGTTTCGAATTTTTTTCTGGCGATTTGAGAACGCCCGCAAAATTTTGCACAATTTCGCGTGATTTTCGCACGATTTTCGCACAACTTCACACAATTTCGCACGATTTCACAGGATTTCGCATAATTTTACACGAAGGGTCTAGCTGCAGAGAGACCCTTTGAAAATTTTCGCATGAATTCACGCATTTTTTACTTGTCGTAATTTTTTTACAATCGAACTTTTTTGCATGAATTCGCACTTTTTTGGTCGGTCTTTGGTCAATTTCAGCGGAATTTTCAAGATTTCGCATGATTTTACACTTTTTTGGCCTGGTTTTGGTAAATTTCAGCAAATTTTGCGCGATTTCGCACGATTTGCGAAGGGTCTAGCTGCAGAGAGACCCTTTCCGGCCGGCGGAAAATTCGCTCGGCTGCAAATTTTTCGGAAAGAATTTCGGCGCAATGTCCGGTTTTCGGACGATTGAAACTAGCGTTTTTTTCTTGCAAAAATCTACCCCATTCCGCGTGGGACCACCCTGATCTTCCCCCCCATGACAGGCTCCCCCTTCGCTGGGCATAGCTTGAAGATCATGGGGATGCACGTGCCCTGGTGCACCTAGAGCAAGGGTCCTTTACATCCCCACCCTTGCAGGAAGTAGCTTAGGATGTATGATAGGCCATATGCCCCCTCTCAAGGGCTATGTGCTACATATACTCCCAACGGAGTTATGTTACAATTCAATTCAATTCAATGGGTGGTGTGGAGGAAGCCGCGTAATCGAACTAACCTAACTCTAAGCTATATCTATTCTAGAAAAAGCCTATCTACGCTACTCATCAAAACGGCTCCTCCTCTTGGGGGGAGGCGGCTTGCCCATAGGGATAGCAGGGCTAAATTCTTAATGCAACATCCATGATGGGGGGTCCCATTATAGGCATTAATTAATTAATTTTAAATTAGAAACATAACTCCGTTGGGAGTACATGTAGCACATATCCCTGAGAAGGGGCATATGGGAAGGGACATTCTGGGCTACTTCCTGCAAGGGTGGCATGGCTTGGCTAAAGTCTGAAGGCATCATCCATGGGGGCCATTATCAAGGAGACAACCAGCGCAGGCCAGAAAGCGGGAGAATCCGGACCATGGTAGCTCGAGCCTGCCGTTATTATGGGCGCACATGTCCGTTTAGCTAGCGTGCAGGCTGTGGCATGCCTTTGGCATGAAGGAGACTGGGGGTCTCTGCCCTTTCTCCTGTTGTGCACACACAGGGATATTAAAAGCACTTCGGTGCTCCGTGACTCCCCAACGGGAGCACTTGTTTAATTGATTGATTAATATGGGCGCACATGCGCGTAGGCCACCGACATGCATGCTAGGCTAAGCTAGCCTGACTAATCTTCACTACTGGTATATATTCCCTAGACTGAGGTTGCTGGGGTGGCAGGAGGTGCCTGCCAGGGCTTATGGTCAACGTGGATGACCGGCCCCCTCGATCCAGTATACCGGCTTCCCCCCTGCGCTCTGCCGGAGCTGAAGGTAGGTCGGCCCTACCTCGGCGTCGCCGCCGTGTTGCTGGGCCAAGGTCAAGTCGTCGTCCAGCGTGAAGCGAGTCCCTAAGAGCTTCTTGCGGCATTTAAGGAACCGGACAGCTTGTCCGCCATGTACTTAAAGGTGAGGAGCACGGGTGCCGGGCCAGCCTTCAGTTACCCCGCGCGCGGGGGAGGCGGACAGCCGACATCCGCAGCTCGCCTGTGAGTAGCATGGGGGCAAGAATGTCGCCCGCGTTTAAATGCCGTGAGAAGACTCGTCGGGGTCTCATCTGCATGCCGGCTGGTCGAAGTGCTTAACGATGACATAGTGGCTGCGCTTGTCGAGCTCGGCCTCCTCGCGAAGGTCGAGTGCTTGTTGCTTGAGCTGCATAGCAATGTGCCGCGATGGTGGAGGTGGTGGATCGAGGTGGTGTGGTGCTTAAGCAGGTCCGCCCAGGTGGAGGGAGCATCGCTGGCCGGGCCACTGAGCAGATGCCGGCTGGGCAGCGATTTCCTTCACCGCCTCGGCATGGGCGGTGAGGCCTGCCGTGTCGTGCAAGCACTCAAGGGCGGTGGCGGTGGCGTGGAGGCGCTGGTCGAGGATCGAGGAGCTGAGCCTTGATGTCGGCAGTGGAGGCGGAAATGGCAGTGGAGGTTCGAGGCGACGGTGGTGGAAAGGTGCGGGAGCTCAGCAGCCAGCGTGCCTCCCATTGCTGCCACATCGGCAGCAAGGGGGGTCACGTGCTGCTGGAAGGCTTCCGTAAGCATGGAACGGAGTGTGGGGGCGGAGATGGATGGAGCCCAGATCTCGGCGTCGGTGCGCCCGAGGAGGGAGCAGAGGATTAATTAATTAATTAATTAATTAATTAATAGACACGTGACTGCGTCACGTGAGCATAAGTCCTCAGTGGGAGGGGAACATGGGATGGAATGGATGGTATAAGCTATCTAGGTCCTAGTTACAGGGGTGTGGGCACCGCGGCCCGAATCTCTATGCATGCCATACTTGGTCACACGCGGAGCCCCCACAGGCTTGGGGGTGGTCTCCTTCATCACTACTTGCCATCTATCCTTGCGCACCATCTGCCTCCATATTACAGACAAACCAGGAGGCTGCCCGGAGCAGAGGATGCATGATGTGCTGGATTTGGGGGCGGGCGCACCCAAACAGAAAGTTGGGGCGCATTGGGGTGCCGTTGGGGTGGATGAGGCGATTAATTAATTAATTAATTAATTAATTAATTAATTAATTAATTAAACGCGTGCTCCCGTTGGGGAGTCACGGAGCACCGAAGTGCTTTTAATCCCTGTGTGTGCACAACAGGAGAAAGGGCAGAGACCCCCAGTCTCCTTCATGCCAAAGGCATGCCACAGCTGCATTCGGGCGCACTAGCTAAAAGGACATGCTACCGATCCGGCAAACTGTGGGTGCAATAAGACCCATGTGAGCGTGGCATAACAAGTATAGCGTGGGCAAGTAATCTGAACATAGCCAGGGCGTAGCATGGCTGTACTAGGACTAGGCTAAGGCTATGGCTGGTTGTGTACCGTGCGTTGGCGGCACGTGTGTGACTAGGTATGTTGGCACAGCTAGGCAAACATTCCGTAAGCATGGCGGCTGCCTTAGCGGCAGGGACTACCAATGGATACAATCTAGGGCTATTGCTAATCTAGCCCGGCCGCTGGGGGCGACCACATCTTGTGGTTGATCATCAGGTCCCCGCCCCTCCAGTACACCTTGGGCTTCTGGGGGTCCTGCTTATGGCGGAGGTATTCCGGCCACAGGTCGCGTCGCTGCTGTTGCTGAGCGGGGGTCAGGTCGTCATCCAGCGTCCAGGTGAGGTCGTGCAACCTCTTGCGACGAGAGAGGAACCGCTGCTTATCCTCAGGGGAGGGGAAGGTGAGCAGGACTGGTGGGGGAGCCGCCTTGTCCCGTGAGTGGGGAAGGCGGTGGCACCCACGCAGTTCTACCTCACCTACCAGGCCCATGAGGGTAAGAATTCAGCTGGTTCTTGAGCTCGTCAGCAAGGGAGATTGACGTCTCACCTGGCTTCTGGGGGAAGCGACGTAGCACCACCCGGCACTCGCGGCGAGCGCGGTCGGTGACTGGCTCCCGTTGCTGGGCCTGGCGGTGGTCCTCCAGCTCCTGCAGCTTCGTGGCGCTGGCGTCGGTGGTGGAGGCGGTCGCTGACCGCAGCAGGTCCGCGTAGGAAAGCGGCGGGAGGTCACCAGCCGATCCTGCCGGGGTGGCTGGGATGCAATGGTGGCCGTCTGCTCCGCTATCTTGGGGACCTGTGTGGCCAGGGCCTCGGTGTGGGCGGTGATGGCCTCAAGCTTCTTCATGAGCACGCCGCACTTGCCCTCCACCTGGTTAAGGCGAGAGACAAGTGCAGCATGCGTTTCCGAAGCTTGCGCCGCGGTGTGCAGCGTCGTGAACTGGGGCTGGAGCTTGTGGACGACCTTGGTTTCCACATTGGAGACCCGGGCCTCCACCGTGTTGAGCGTGGTGTTCAGCGATGTCAGCTTCTCGGCCAGCGGCCAGGTCACTTGCTCCTCCAGCACTGGCGCGGATGTCAACCTTGCAGAGGGAGGGAGCCGATGAAGCAGCCGGCTGTGCGGGGCTGGCGTTGAGCGCTCGGCCGATGTCGCCGCAGCTGCGCTGGTAGTGGCTGGTCAAGATAAACAGGCGTTGGCTTGGTTCGTCAATTAGGTGTAGAGCCAGGACGTGTCGCGGTAGTCGATAGCCGCCCCCCCCTTCTGGGTCACGAAGAGCTTCCATTCCTGTACGAGGAACTGGAGAACCTCGACGCATTCCTGCGGCGACAGTCTCTGCCACTCGACGAGGGAGAACATTCCGTCGCCGGGCAAGAATTGGCTCCATTTGTGGCGATCGTGGCATGGTTTCTTGGGTTCAGGCGAGGCGCTGGGCGAGGGTTTGGCGGGTAAGCCTGTCGGCTGAACAATGGCGAGGGCGAGAGGGTTGGGCTGGGCGCTGGGATTCAAGCTGTGCCAGCTCCTTTTCCAGCCCTCGTTTGGCTTTGGTATAGTCGTCATAGCTGGTCACGTGCGTAACTTTGTCTATACTACGTGGCAGCCGTAACCGTTTATACTGGCAAGTGCGTCTTAGAAAGGCGCATCGAATGCAAGTGGTCCGACCGAATTCAAATGGGTCTCAGACGCAAAAGATCTGAACTCCGCCGTCAGCCGTCATACCGCCGTCAGCCATTTTCGTTGCTTCTGAGGCGATTGATGTCGAAGAGATGGAGGCCCAGGTCGTAAAGCGAGGCGTAATCTCCAAAGAAGATGAAATGCATGGCATCGACTGCAGCCATGGTGGTCCAGTCGTAATTATCGAACTTGAAGGTTGGGGCCGGAAGCGCGGTTCAGATGGGCGTGGTTTTGCTGGGCGACTGCGTTTAGGATCTGGCGATGCCGAGGGCGACTGGAGGCCGCAGGAGCCGAGTGCACTACCAACGCTTGGGTAGTGGCCTCGCTGCCTGGCTGAGCTAGGCCAGTTAGATGAGATGCTTAGGCTGACACACGGATTTCCGGCCTGCGCGCCGCGTATTGCCTACCGCGGCTGAGCGGGACACCTCAGTACAGTACGGCAGGGTGTACGGTACTGAGGTGTCATGTGGACCGATGTGCGGTTAGTGCCAGACTGTGCCTAGATTCTAGCTCGACCCGCCAGACCCGGGTTATCCGGTTCTGGACGGGCCGAGTGTAGTTGATGCTAGTGACGTGGTCGCATGGCATTGCAGTGTACAGTTGTCCACTGGTGAGGTGCTGCAGGTAGCACCGCCATAGGCATATAGGCGTAGCACTGGGGAGTGCCGCAGCACCCGAGTTTGCCCAGACGTTCCATTCTGAGCCCTCAGCTTCCATTGCTCTCTCATTGTATTATTGTTAATACAATCATCATTCGCTCTCAGCTTCAGCAGTTGTTTGTCGTCGCTAGTCTCCATCCAACTTGGACTGAAAAGTTTTTTATTTTTTTCGAAAAGCAAAAAAAAATATGGCTTCCAACAACGGCAACAATGACAACAACAACAAGGGGAAGGCGCCTGCCAGGCGCACCTCACCCCGACTTTCGCCGGAGGGCACGCCCTCCACCAACGATGCGAGGGTGACGCCCAACGTCGATCACCTTCCGCACGGTGGTCGCCGACCACCCCAGGCGTCGGACCCCGCAGGTGGGGCCCGGCGCCCGGGGGATGGCGAGCGGTCGTCCGTTTGCCACTGGCGGTTCGTCCGCCATGGCACCTGGGGGGCAGGTCCCCCGGGCACGTAATTCCCCCGTCGCAGGTGACGGGGGTCGTGAGCGGAGTGATTCCTCGGAGGAGGATGGGGAGGTGCAGCCTGCGAGGTCACGGCCTTCGCTCGAGATTTCGACACAGACGCCTGCGACGTCTGGTAATCTTTCCGTGGGCCGACAGATGGCCATCATGGACATTGACCGGTATGGGGAACATGTTCCGCCACCTGTCGCGTTCGGGCGCGTACCCCATCTTCTCGATCCCCATTGGGGAGGACGACATCCCAGCGTTCATTTCGGTGAACGGCTGGATCATTCGGCAACGTTTCCAGTTGACGGCAGATGAGCCGATCCATGCGATTGAGGTTCATCGGACGCAAACGATGATCGAGCATCGTTTGAGGATGCAGTTTCACCTGATCCAGGTGGCAGTTTGGCTGTGGTGTTACACCAATAGGCCGCGGCGAAACCCCGGCACTGTGGATCAGTGGGCGTCCAGACAGTGTCAGAGAGAGGCGCTGCGCGTGGTCGCCACTCAGGAGATCACGCTGACTCCCGTCCGTTGGGGCCGTGGCCCCAAGTCACGCCAGTTGGCTGGGGCCCGGAGAGGCGTGAGGCGGCGGCGATGCCGCCTGCGACGGAGCGCGGGGCGGCAGACGCCCCCAACACGCCCATGGGTGGTGAAGCCACCCAGGACCCTCTGGCAGGTCAGAGGGTCCAACCTCAGCAGCGGGCTCCCCCGCCCAGCGTGGGGGGCCAGGTGGCTGAGGAGGCCACCGGGGTCGCAGGGACCCCGGCGGCCACACAAGCGCCCGGGGTCGCAGGGACCCCGGCCGCGACGCCGGCGCCTCCGGCGCTGGCGGGGGATGCAGCCCCCATGGAGGGTGTCACGGGCACCTCCAGCGGCTCTGGGGGGCAGGCCCCCTCTAGCCGCAACAAGGACAAGGCCCTGGCAGGGCCGGAGGGGCCTCAGGGTCCCACCGGCAGGGCAGCAGCCACACGGCTGGACGGCGACCTGGAAGGTCGGGACTTCATCACCCTGGGTGATGAGCCGTGTGGCGTGCCATACAGGCCACAGCCTCCTTCCGTGGGCTGGCCGACCGGAGCCAGCAGATGCACGTCGCGGAGGCGGGCAGCCTGGTGTGTGCGATTATCACGCACATCCTGGGCTTGCCCAACCTCCATGAGGACACACGCAGGGTGTGTGACGACCTGCTGCCTGCCCTGCAGGCCCTCCTCTCAGGAGGAGGGTGCAGGGCAGCAGGGTTCGCCTGGTGCGACTCCTGGAGCTCCTGCACAATGCCATCCTGAAGGGGCGGGTAGGTGGCTGCCTACCTGGCTGCATCATGATTTTACTAACCCTACTGACGATGAAGTGTCCCTCTCTCCCACCTTCCATGATTGGGAGGAGGCCCGCAGCAGGAGGCGGGAAGTGACACACACTCACACCCCCACCCAGCCCACCCCTATGTTGTCTAACCCTCCTACACAGCCCATGCTTGCCCTCCTGCTCAGCTCACTCAAGTAGCACTTCCCTCTCAGCATGTCTCTCCTGTGAATGCTGCAGCAGCAACACCATCTTCTCCCTCTCCCCCTGCATCCCCCTCTAGGTTGCCCACTTACAATGAAAACCGTCCTGTGGATAGGATTAATGTCAGGGGGCTGCCTGAGGGGTATACTAGGGAGCAGGGGAATCATGCACTTCTCTCTCTTCAGCTGGCTAGGGAGGAACTGAATGTCAAGAATTGGTTTGGATCTCTCATGCAGGGGGATTTTACCATCAGTCCTCCTCTCAGATTCAGAATCTCATCCTTGTCTTCCAGCGTAGGTATCCCAAGTGGCAGGACACGCAGGCTAGGGCAGTTTGGGAGGCTTTCATGAAGGAGCTAACTGACCTCCTCTCCACCCCCTCATCTGTGGACATATATGGGGCATTCAGGTGGGTAGAGGAATACAGGGTCACATCAGTGGACTATGTGGCTGAGACAAAGAAATATGAGCTAGCCATCAAAGCACGTCCTGATGTCCAGCAGCTAGATCACAAGTTCTTGCTGCGTTCTTCCTTGAGAAACTCAAACTTGACAAAAACACCTACGCTATGCTTGCACAGGAATGGCAAAGTACTGGGAGGACATGAAGGAGGCATTGGATTATATCAAGCTGGCCTTGGCTCCCCTTAGCCAGGGGGCCATGGGCACCTCTGTAAAGAGGGTCAGGGGGGAAGAGAGGGAGGAGGAGGATAGGGAGAGGGAAGACAGGAGCAAGAGACCTGTCACCATGGCAGAAGTGAAGTCCCTGCTGGGACAAATGTTTAAGGGAAGGGCAAGGGCAAGGGCAAGGGCAAGGGGGCAAGGGCAGGGGCTGGGGCAAGGGCAAGGGTAAGGGGCAGTCTCCCTCCAAGGGGGGCAGCTCCAGCAACAACAACAACAACAGCAACAGCAACAACAACAACAAACAACAACAACAACAACAACAACAACAACAACAACAACAACAACAACAAGCAGGACAAGGAGGACAAGTCTTCTCAGCGGTGCACCCGCTGTGGCATGAAGTACCACTGCGGCCCACCTGCCGCAAGAACGTGGACGAGCTGGGGCATTTGGACGTCCTGTGCCACAAGTGCCACGGGCCGCCCCACGGTGACCCCAAGGACTGCAAGCGGCCTCCTTACGGCAAGAAGTGTGAGTCTCCCTCTCATGCTGGCTTGAGTGTGCCTGCTTCACCTCTTTCATCTGCATGCCCCACTGTCAGAGCAGTGAGCAGTTCTGGAAAGGTGCTACAGCTGGTTTCAGAAGATTATGTCTCTAAACCAACCTTCACATCTATGGTTCCCAAGGTGTGCAGAGTGTCCCCAGCAGAGGATGCTCAGATCAGTTTTCAGGAGCTTGCTTTGCAGTTGCATTTCCTTTATGGGCATGAAGTGAGTGCAGAGGTGGTGGCAGCAGCAATAGGGGGGGCAGCACTCAGACGTGCATGCCAGGTGGTCAGATCCCACTGCCAGCATTGTCAGTTCAATGCACCCAAACCCCCTAAGTGGCATGTAGCTACCCCACCTAAGTGCAAGGGCAGGGTGGTAGGAGATGTCTTTCATATCAAAGGACAATCTTACTTGGCACTTAAAGATGCATGGTCAAGGTACACAACCATTGAACCATTACCTGGAATGGACAAGACACAGTTGCTCAGGGCTCTCTTGATTGCTCAGGCCAGGTACTACCCTGTGGAGGCATTGTTACTGGATCAGCAGTTCACGTGTCTTGCCAATGAACCAGGGTGTGAGGCTATTGATCTGGCTGGGCTAGAAGATCATGAGAGGCAAGGCATTATTGAAAGGGCCATCAGGTCCATTAAAACCCTTGTAGCCAAGAAGATGGCAATCTGCTGGCTGACAGTGGGTCATATGCTGACAGAGCTCTGTGGTCCACCAGGTTGTGCCAAGTCCTCAACAGGAGGCCACTCATGAAAACCCCACAAGGGGTGATCATTACACCAGATGGATTGCATGCAGGCATTTATCCACCTGAGGTACTAGCCCTATACAACGCACAGCGAGCACAGACAGCTAGCAGGTTAGCTGTCAAGGATGCAAAGCATCCACGTCCCACCTTCAGAGAAGGGGATCAGGTCCTATTCTACAAGGAGTCGGGACTAGGCAAGGTGGGTACCTGGCATGGGCCAGCCACCATCCTAAAGTTTAACACCACTGGCAGGACAGTGTTAGTTAAACACAATGACACGGGAAAGATTCACAGGTGTTCACCTCACAGGATGAAATTGTATTTTCCAACTGTGTCAGACGTGGCAGAGGAGGAAGAGCTGTTGGCCGACAGCCCTGTACAGTTGCCTGGCATCCCAGCGTTGCCCAGTGAGTGGTTGTTTGGAACACCCACTGGTGAGTGTGAGAGCCACACCCACTGTGACACCCAGGTCACCCTTGATGATTGCAGGCAGTCACTGCAGGCTTGGCCCCCTGCAGCAGAGGGTCACATTGGCAAAACAGGTGATCAGCAACCTATCACCTCTTCAAGTGTGAACATAGCTCAGCCACTAGCTGCACCTTCCAAACGCAGCCTAGCAGACGCTGTTCGCATTTTACAAGCAGCTCATAGAGCCAAAGCTCAAACTGCTGCAGGATCAGCTAAGGTGGGGAAGGTTGGGCAGAATGACAATAGCCCATTTATGGTTGCAGTGGACACACAAGCCCAGGTCAGCATTATCAGTGCCCTGGCTGTGCCCCATATGCCTTTGGAACCTTCACCCTGGCACCATGTGGCTGATTTCTCAGGGCAGTCATCCCTCAAGGTATTAGGTCAGGTCATGTTGACTATACTCGGTATCCCCACTCCTTTTCAGGTATTGGAAGGTTATAAAGGGAATGCTTTGTTGGGGGATCCTTTTCTCTGTTACCCTGGTGTCCTCATCTCCAGTGATAGACTATCCATCCAGGACCTGGGTGGTGTTGATCTGAATCATTTCAAAATTTCTCTTGAAAAACTTCTTAACACCAACATTGCTTCTGTAAAATTTGCTACACCCAAGTATGCCCCAGGGCAAGAACCCTGTGTGGCAGACTTGGTTCACAACCAAAAACTTCATCCCAACTCATTTGGATTGGGCAAGCATGATGTGGCTAAAATGTCTCCTCTTTCTTATGAACAGATAGAGCAAGACTGTCGCACACACATAGGATTCCTAAAATGGGTGGAGGCCTTTAACAAGGCCAGGGAAGAATGGGTAGTGCCAGATCCTCTTAGTCCTTCTCATACTCCACCTGTCACACCTATTGACAAAAAGCCTGCAGGGTGCAAGCACTTGCGCCTGAAGTTTGTGTGTAAACATAAGCCAGCAGCAGATGGGTCAGTCATTTTCATGCTAGACCTTGTGTGACAGAGTTCAAGGGCACCACTGATCTGACAGAGGCAGAGTTGTACACGCCAGGCATTCAGCAAACATCCTAAAAATCTTGCTGTCTGTCTTTGTGGGTCATCTCAATGATGGGGATGACTATGTATGTAAGGCTACAGACATTAAAAGGGCTTTCTTGAAAGGCTCACCTGAGATAGCACAACAAGTGTGGCATGGTCAGGTGTATGTAGTCTCCACTCCCAGAGTTTGGGCAAAACACATCCCTCAGCAGTACCTGAAAGCTAACATAGGGGTTGAAGGGCTGCAATCAGCTCCTCGCATTTTCAGGACGTCAGCTCAGGCTGTGTTTGAAAAGCTAGGGGCTAGATATGATGACATAGACCCTTGCTTCTTTGTGGTCCCACACCCTCATGTCATTCTCACCTTTGTGTGGCATGGGGATGATCAGCTGATTGCGGGGCCAAGGCGTGCTGTGGATGATTTTATTCAACAAGTGTCACAGCATTTTGAGCACTGGGGAGTGCCGCAGCACCCGAGTTTGCCCAGACGTTCCATTCTGAGCCCTCAGCTTCCATTGCTCTCTCATTGTATTATTGTTAATACAATCATCATTCGCTCTCAGCTTCAGCAGTTGTTTGTCGTCGCTAGTCTCCATCCAACTAGGCCGGGCGGAACTACAGCCGCGGAGCTGCAGGCGAATTTTCTTGGCTCATTGCATGCAGCCGCCAGGCTGCGCTGCGTAATCGAGCGTTTGCTAGTCATAATATTGCGTTTTAGTTTCGGAAAAATATGTCAGCGTGTGCGCGTCTTAGAAAGACAAAGTGATAGTGATATTTACGGCCGAATTTGGTGCCCAAACGTGAAAGTTATGAGCAGTCCGCCGTTGACCAGCCATGGCTACCTCGTGGCTCGTGGCTCGTGGCCTTAGAAATAACTTCACATTATTGGGGGATGCAAACAATCCTACCGGCCGGTCTAATCTATCTACAACATCAATTCCAACTCTTTATTTAACGCGCTACCCTAGGGGACCTGTCTGGCGTGCTTCCCGTATCAAGGAGACAACCAGCGCAGGCCAGAAATCGGGAGAATCCAGACCATGGTAGCTCGAGCCTGCCGTTATCTTACATCCGCGTGTTCGAGTCGTTCAGGATGATGAAGATGAATGGTGATGGAAATGTTTAGCCGTGTGCATTGAAATTATGGCTGGCTTTCGTGTAGAGCGACTAGATGACCTAGACGGTGGGGGCGGAAACAGCATGCTTGATCAGGGCGTGTGTTTCGAGCCTAACTCCGGCCGGGAGTGTCTAGTGGTGAGCACCACCATTGCTGCGATCGCTCTCCCACCATTTACGAGGAAATACCCGCAAATGGAAAACCACTGAAATGGTCTAGCTCTAGTCAGCCATTAATTAATTAATTAATTAGTTAATTAGACTCGTGCTCCCGTTGGGGAGTCACGGAGCATTAACCCCGATGATGGATGGATGGATGGATGCGTGCAAACAGTCCTACCGGTCTAATCTATCTACAGCAGCTACCTACGACATCTATCTAACAGCAGTCTAACTACATGCAACATCTACCTAGTCAGCCATTACGTTAGCCATGCCATGATTCCAAACGTCCAAGAACTGCACACGGTGCAAATTAACGGGCAAAAAGCCGGAGGACAGCACTTTCAAATGTGCGGCGGGACCCAACCGTATGTTTGCACACGCGAGCGCTTCCCCACGGCCGGGAGGGGGTTCGTGGTCCTCTATGACCTGGGCCCACTTGGCCTTGTCCATCATCTTGTTGTGTGGACGCCCCCAGCGGCTAGAATAGCAATAGCCCTAGCTTGTATCCATTGGAGTCACTGCCGCTAAGGCAGCCATGCTTAGAATGTTTGCCTAGCTAGCTGTGCCATGCAACATACCTAGTCACGTGCCGCCTACGCACGGTACACAACCAGCCATACTGAGCTAGCCTTAGCCTAGTCCTAGTACAGCCATGCTACGCCCTGGCTATGTTCAGATTACTTGCCCACGCTATACTTGTTATGCCATGCACGCTCACATGGGTCTTATTGCACCCACAGTTTGCCGGATCGGTAGCATGTCCTTTTAGCTAGCGCGCCCGAATGCAGCTGTGGCATGCCTTTGGCATGAAGGAGACTGGGGGTCTCTGCCCTTTCTCCTGTTGTGCACACACAGGGATTAATTAATTAATTAATTAATTAAAATCATAGCTCCGTTGGGAGCATATGTAACACATAGCCCTGAGAAAGGGGCATCTATGGGTTTGTAATACAATTGAGGGCGACAACCTGCAGACCTGTGGAGGATGTACAACTATCACCTGCTCTGGGTGCACAAGGTGCACCTGCACCGCCATGATGGTTCATGTGCCTCCTTAACAAGCACAGGCACCCAGGGGGGCGGCTTGAGGAGAGGGCCTAGAAGGCCTGCATGACATATGGGGTGGAAGGTATGTGGCTAGGCTATAGCTGGTGTACACATCCATGGCATCTCAGCAGAGAGTAACTCCCTGCATATAGGCATCACATGGCTAAATTCTTCATGCATCATCCATGGGAGGTCCCATTGTAGGCCGGGCGTGGCTGAATACTAAGCATCATCCATGGGGGCCATTATGGGCACACATGCGCGTGGGCCACTTGCAAAGGCTAAGCCTGTCTAATCTACACTACTGGTATGTTCCCTAGTCTGGGGTGGCAGGAGGGCCGGCCTGCCAGGGCTTACATGGTCAACGTGGATGACCGCCCCCCTCCAGTATACCGGCTTCCCCCCTGCACGCTGCCGGAGCTGAAGGTAGGTCGGCCATAGCTCGCGTCGCCGCTGTTGCTGGGCCAGGGTCAAGTCGTCGTCCAGCGTGAAGCGAGTCTCCGAGAGCTTCAGTTGCGGCATTTAAGGAACGCCAGCTTGTCCGCCATGTACTTAAAGGTGAGGAGAACAGGAGCCGGGCCAGCCTTACCCCGCGCGCGGGGAAGGCGGACAGCCGACATGTCCAGCTCACCAGTGAGTTGCATGGATGGGGGCAAGAATGGCGTGCTTAAATGCCTCAAGGAGGCTCGTGGAGGTCTCACCTGCCGGCTGGTCGAAATGCTTAACGATGACATAGTGGCTGCGCTTGTTGAGCTCGGCCGCCTCGCGAAGGTCGAGGGCTTGTTGCTTGAGTTGTGCCGTGATGGTGGAGGTGGTGGAGGTGGTGTGTTGCTTAAGCAAGTCCGCGGCCAGGTGGAGGGAGCATCGCCGGCCGGGCCAGCAGGCGCCGGCTGGGCGGCGATGTCCTTCACCGCCTGGGCGGTGAGGCCGGCGGTGTCATGCAAGCACTCAAGGGCGGTGGCGGTGGCTTTAAGGCGTTGGTCGAGGTCGAGGAGCTGGGCGGTGATGTCGGTAGTGGAGGCGGAAATGGCAGTGGAGGTGGAGGCGGCGGCGGTGGAAATGTGAGGAAGTTCAGTAGCCAGCGTGCCACCAATGGCTGCTACGTCGGCAGCAAGGGGGGTCACGTGCTGCTGAAAGGCTTCCGCGAGGATGGAACGAAGTGTGGGGGCGGAGATGGATGGAGCCCAGATCTCGCCGTCGGAGCGCTGGAGAAGGGAGTTGATTGAGGATGGCGTGCTGGAGTTCGGGGCGAGTGCACCCGGGCAGCAGGGTGCATGAGGTGTCGCCAGAGGCGGCCGTCTGGGAGGATGAGGCGATTGTTGTCGTGGAGATGGAGGCTCAGGTCGTAAAGCGAAGCGTAGTCCCCGAAGAAGATGCATCGCAGAGCATCGGTCGGAGACGTCACACACGGATTAAAAGCACTTCGGTGCTCCGTGACTCCCCAACGGGAGCACGTGTTTAATTAATTAATTATAATCATCTTGTTCCAAATCACGGAGAGGCCTAGGCCCCATTTCTAGATTAGATTAGCTTAGAGTTAGATTAGCTAGGTTTCGCGGCTTCGCCCACCTCCATCCATCCAGCAAGGAATATGTGCTACATGATCTCCCAACGGAGGCATGTCATAATTTGATTTTTCTTTTTAATTTAATTTAACCAGGTAGACACCTCATGTACGCCAGCAAAAAAAAGCTTCACTAGTTTCCGCGCACGACGGGCACAGCTCCCCGCACCATGTGCTGTTGTGCACATACAGGGATTAAATGCACTTCGGTGCTCCGTGACCCCCCAACGGGAGCACGAGTTTTATTAATTATAATTAATTATTAACTTCCACGCGAAAAAAACAGCCGGTCAGGGCATGCCGCTGCTGCACCGGCTTAACTGTCATAGGAGGGTACACAAATACTGAGCACCTGGCTGGAACGCATATGCCTTCGCAATTATTCCCCCAAGTGAAACTGGATCCCGCCTCATCATTCACCGTGATTAATCATCCCACCACGAAGTGTGCTGGCCAGTGAGCTGAGTGCACCTCCGGTTGTTCACCTTAATGACCAGTTGTCTCCTTGATCTTTATTATGGCGGTGCAGCTGAGACCATTGCCATTCAGGTACCCTCTATTTTCAATTCCACAATACCAGTCCAAGGTTTTAGTCCTGTCCAGTTCAACACCAGACGGCACAAACTGTAGCTAAAATGGTTTCTCTTGCATCGACCTGGTTGCATACCGGTGGCCTCGAACCTGCATCGGCACAGCCACCACCACCACCTCCACCATAACTGGCATCGCTCAATATTTAAGCACAGCCCACGCAATGGCCCACCACTCCTGCATCTGACCCCTTTCATCCAACAACCCATTACCCCACGTTTACAAATGACAGCAAACGCCCCATTTTATGGGACTTGCCACCAGCTCAGCCTCGTTGAGGGTGTCTTCAAGAATTTCTCCCACACTGTAGAGGCTCACAGTGTCTTCACATATCCCTCATACTGTGTTCGCAGTAGCTTTGCCATGTCTCCAACGCCCCCCCTTCCCAACCCGGCTAGCCTGCTGGGAATTTCGCATCCTCCTTTTCCCAGTGCCGCGATGTTCCCCATTCCAAAACCCCATGGCTCACGAGACGTTTTCCCCATGCCTTGGAACTTCCAGCTGTCCCATGGTGCTGCTCATGAGACAGGGCTGTCGGTCGCGGTTGACGTTCCCGTGCCCAACATCCCCCCCATGGTGACCAGACGCATGTTCGAGAGCCCCGAGCGCAGCACCGCCCCACTCAACGGCCCCGCCGGCGGGGTAGCCTCCGACCGCGGCGTTACGACTGTGCGCGGCGTGGGCGGCCGCTTCTTCATGTTCTTGCTTAGCTCCCTGCTGGTCCTGCTGGCGGTCGCCACGCTGAGGTCGAACCCGAATATGTTCACGTTTGCCGGGTTCTCCACAAACTGGCGCGCCGCAATCACCCCAGCGACGCTCCACGTCTGCAGCAGCCGGCTCTGCTTCCCCACCAGCTGGCCCCGCTTGCCGTCATAGTACTCCGCCCACCGGTCCTCGCTGATCCTGGCCTCTGCGACGCTGATCGCCCGCAGCGCGAGGTCTGACCGTCCAACTTTCACGGCGGCACACGAGAACGCCCAGAGGAGCGTCGGCCAGGAGCCCCCGTTGTGGTACGACCAGGGGGTGTTCTTGGGGTCTGCCCCCGTGAGGATGCGCCACTCGGAGCCCTCAAGCGCCGGGTACTGGATCTTGAGCGGCATCTCGCCGATGAGGTCAGCCCAGCGCGCCTCGTAGAGGGCCATGATCGAGTCCGCCTGCTGCGGCGTGGTCAGGTTGCAGATGATGGCCATCAGGTTGCCGAGCGCAAAGAAGCGGAAGTCCATGCGCGCGGGGCCCTGGGGGGCACAGGGGGGGTTGCGGGGGGCAAATGAAACAGAATTTTGGGGATTGGAAAGTTGGGATTGGAAAGCCATTCGGCAGGTGAAGGGGAGGCGGGTTGCAATGGTGGGGTTGCGACAAAAGGGAGAAGGAAACGCGCCATGGAAGTGAGATGCCAGACGGCAACACGGAGTAAACAGACAGCCGTCAGGACATTGAATTGGTTTGAATGAATTTGAATGATGCAGGTGGGGAAATACCGAAGAGCGACTCCTTAAGCCAAGCCACTTGAATATGAGGTAGTTCGGAAAAGTGAAAATCTTACATGCAACTTTATTGCCGGTTGTATGTTGTCTTACCGGTTATGTGCACGGTTGCCGAATCTTATGAGGGGTGGCCAATGCCCACGTCTCCCTCTCCACGACAGTATATGCAGTGACTTCGTTCCGATTATCATAGACAGTACATCGCAAAGTAAAAGCACTTTACTGAGAAATGCACCAGGGAGGGAAGAGGATTCCCCCATGCTTTGGTGGAACTACCCCCCCAACCCCAGTCGTGCGTCCCCTGGGCATAACGACAGCAAAAGTAGCCATGAAAGCGACGGGGCAGCTAAGACATGGAGAACACACAGCAGAGGACGCACTCGAGCAACATAATGCTCATCCCATGGATGCACGTAGGACCTCATCCTACTTTGACCGCCTTTTAGATTGACATGTCACGTTAATGGTCTGAAACCAAAAAATTGGACAACCTTGGTTTGCAGGGAGAAGACTTTACAAACCCCCTCGTGTAATGCCGGCAGGAAGAAGGGACGGACACGACACCAGTGTTGTGACCGCATTAGGATAAACAACGCGGCAAGAAGTGTAGAACACGTTGGCCGTACCAGGTTTCCGATCAGGAACCCTCCCTTTGGCGGCATCCAGTCGATGATCCAGTCGGGGATGGAGTCCGGGTACACGTTGTACTGATTGAGCGCGTCGTCACTGTACTCCTCAGTCTTGAACCGGTAGATCGTGTTGAGCGCCTTGAAGTCCATGAAGTAGTGCTCGCGCACGTGCGACGAGAGCGCGACCATGCGCTTCTCGATCGTGCTCAGCAGGTGCGCGTGACCGTCGGTGCGCTTGAGCAGCTTGTAGGAGCACCGGAGCGCCGCGTAGAAGAGCGACTGAATCTCGATCGGGTGGCCGTCGATGCCCATCCGACGGTCGATCATGCAGCAGCCGTCGGATGTGAGCATGGTCGGGAAGAGGTCGAACACGTCGTTCAAGCAGAGTTTCAGGATCAACCGCATCCCTTTTTGGAACTCGGCCATGTCCGCGAGTGTCCGGTCCTGCGTGACCTCGGTGTAGGTTCGTAAAAGGATGATCCACCAGAGGCCGGAATCGACGGGGGCCACACGGCCAATCGCCAGCTCGCCGAAATCGGCCTCGACAACCTCTCGAACGGTCCCATCCGCAAGCGTCTCGTGGATGACCTTGAAGCTGGCCGGCATGAGGCCCTCGCCGGGCGTGAAGCAGTCGACGGGGCGCTCCCAGGATTGGAGCTCAAGCGTCTCTAGGAGGAAGTTGCGAACCTTGCGGTTGAAAGGAACAGGAAAGTGTGGATGGCAGAAGCAAGGGTGATGATCATGAGCTGGATGCGGTAAATTTGATTTTTGGAAAAAGCTTGATTGTGTGATTGCAAGACATAAAGAACCACCCAAAAAGATTACAACGAATTGTTTTTTGGAGTCTAACAAACAGGCAGCCACCTGACCAAATGCAGCCCTAGGCTGACTGCTTAAGTACTTGTTGTAGCCAGCAATGGTACTAGTGCGAGGTTAGTTTAAGAACACAAAGGCTAGTGGCTATCATAGAATTCCATATATTGCGGGCAGCGCAGGAGACTCGGAGCAGAGAATTTCTTCAAATCACACAGTTGGCCCCAGCATATACATGTCCCCCATGGATTAAACAGGAAATTTGAAGCACTGAGGTGATGGCTGTATAAAGGCCACTGTAGTAGCTTATGACTAACTGTAGCTGTATCACACTACGCAATGGCACGCATCTACTCCATGCAAGGCTTGAAAAACCATCACCAATCCTAGGCGCCACGGGGATGTTCAGTGTTCACGTATGAACAAAATCTGGCACATAAATCGAAGTGCCGGGTTTGAGGTAAAAGCACGAAGAGACTTACGCCGTTGCCGAGATATCAGGGATCGAAGAATACAGAGAACACATCACCATGTCCTGTCCTGTCTCCCACTTACAATTTCATGCTCTCCCGCCATCAGAAAAGCAATCGCGGAGGGGAAGAAGTCTCTGACGAAGCATTGGTCATAATTCAAAGCATCCGCGCCAGGAGTCACCTTATGCTCTTGCGCGGCTATGGTCCCTACCGGCTTTCCATCAAAATACATAACGCTTTCCCGGAGAATTCGCCAAGCGTCCTGGTACAGCTTGTTGTTTGGTCCATAGCTAAAATTCCCGCGACGGATGTCGCCATCGACGCCTGAGGATTGAGAAGCGTTTGGCGAGCCGTCCTCATGGTCAGCCAGCGCATCTCGGTCAAGAACGGGTTCACCCATGGCGGAGGGCGCAGGCAGGGATTTCCCGGCTGCGGCGGCACCGTGGGACGCAAACATTCCAGAGAGCGGGGTAAAATCGACGGGTTCGTCATCCTTCGCCACGCGTTGACAGTCGCGCGTCCCCCTTCACAGCGCATTGTGACGGTCTGCTGTACTAGGCACGCCGTCTGGGGCTCTCAGGCTTCGGCCTACGCTGCCGAGTGCAGCCATCAAAATATGCCAAGTCACTGAATGCCCGACCACCAATAACGAGGCCATGTTGCCGACGTGGTTGAGTGCACTTTATGTGCTGTGTGCAGTGCGCACGTGCTGAATTGGGAAGAAAGTAACCTAGACAACCTGATGACAACGTTGAAATCATGGGTTGGAGACGCGCTGGTTGTCCACATGGCTGCATCTGGTTGCCACTTGCCAGCCGTCCGTTAGATAGTTCTAAGACGTTCCGTGCCAGCCCGGGTACATATTTACGAATGGGAGACCTTCAGAGAAATGTGTACCGAGTAGCTAACTTCTTTTTACTCAGCCGTACGAGATTCTTTCGCTCCCTGATAGGAATAATAATTTTCTTCAGTGAATAGCTACTAATATAGAGTACGGTGTGACGGTATGCAATTGCTCGAACGTCCAAGCGGCGCCATGTGTAAACGCCGATGCCCAGTTGTAACCACCTGCCGGACTTGAACGGATTGCAATTTGGATGGTCCGCCTGCGCTGCTTTTGCTGCTGTTCAGTTGGGATCGATCTCTTATCTGACTCATACCACCGAGCTCTTTGCCAACGAGTGCCCAAAACCGGACATGATTCCCCAAGGCTGTTTGAAGATAACTTTTTTCTGCTGAAGAAAACAACACTACCCCATTTACACTCCATACCTTGCCCTGTTTGTTTGCTTTCGCTGGAATTTAAGGTTTTCGACCAGTATCTTTCACGTTCAATTCGTAGTCGCGAGATCTTCTAGTGAGTCGGGAATATGGCTGCTACAATAATTGCCAGCTCGGCAGCTGCTGATCTATCGTCTGTATTAGCTAGCACCAGCTATGCCCGAATTCCTACGCGGCGAGCCGCGCAAAGCAGCCCTACTGCTGCCTCCCTCTGTCGATTCTGCCCAGCATGCGTTCCCGTCACGGGCAAAGCGACTAGACCCGCCTATAAATTGGTGCGACCAAGAAGCACGGAAAATTCGCCACTCTTGCGTGGTTTTGGAGTTGTGTGCCAGGCAAGCTCGAGTGAGCAGGAGCCCGTCAAGGTCGTGCAACCTAGCATCACGGGAGCGGCATTGGAGAAGGCGCATCTGGCAGCATCACTAGCAGGTTTTGTCGCCGTAAACAGGACCTTGAAGGACACCTTCCATGACCTGCATATCACGTTTCCTTCTTCCTTGGTCGGTATGGGCGCCATTTTCGTCATTCTGCTGGGGCTTCAAGCAGCCAAGCCAGCGTAAGTACATGTTAAAGTTGTAAAACATAGACTTACGGGTGTTTACTCATTATTAGATATTGTGGTATTGACAAGAGGGTGCCGAACAAGTGCACTAGCCGAAAGTCGGTAGCTGGCAGCGCGCCGTGGGTATAAAGAGACTGGGCGAGCTACTACAGCGGCTGTTTTGCAGCCAACGGGTCGTCAGTATTGAGGCAAGGTTACAAACGGAAGCTTGCTGAGAGGGTTTGCGTCCACCGGACATCCAAGAAGCGCAAGGAACAAAGGAATGGCAGCAGTGATGGCCGGTTTTTGGTGTGAACTGTGCTCAATAGAGTGAGCAGAGAGCCTATATCCAAACCGTTTTTGGGGGGGGTGGGGGGTGGGGGGAGGTTGCTAGTACTGGCGCCAGTCATGACCTTTTCATCTAGCAAGCGTATATTGGTCAGCATTCGTAGCTAGTCAATGTAGCGAAAGCAAAGTTACCAGGCCTTTCCAATCCTGGATGGATGGTTGCAGACAGCTTGTACCCCTCTACTATCCCAGAAAAGCCGAAACCAGCCCCTTGCGGGCTGCCTTACAGAGCGGCCCAACTTAGGCACAGAATTTTTTTCATGAAATCGAATTCAATAGGCCTGTCCAGTCCTGGAAAGGGATTGCCCTGCTAAGCCATAGAATGGATGAATGGCAGGTACAGTTGTATGGTGCTGTATATGATATCTTATATTAAGTATTACACTATTTAACATAGCTGGAGAAAGGGTTAGCGCTTCTCATTGCCATGATGCCAAAGCTGTGGGGGTCTGGATCTGGGCCATGGGACTGGCAGCGTTGGCAAACACTGCACAGGGCGCATGGTCCGCATGATGGCGCCGGTGGCAGCAGTTTCCCACGCGCCAACCAGGATGATCATGGCAATGGTCAGGAGCCAACAAGAACAAGGGTGGGAGAGATTGTATACTTTTGGTACAGTTTATGGCGAGCACGGCAAGAGGAGCCCTAGCGTTGTTGGGGGGTTGAAACATGGGAGGAGACGGAAGGGATAGCATGCCTTAGAGCGTGGGATGGCTTTTGAGAGCCGCAGTCATGCAGCCACTGGGGTACTCCACTGTGCTGCGCCCATGCCCCTAGGCTCGCGACGATGGTCGCAGCATTCATCATGCACTCACAGGCTACCACGCGCGCTTAGGGGCATGGTGTGACAAACGACAGACACAACTGAATTTAGTTACATCTGGGGTGCTTCTTGGTGCCGACCAACTCTGTGCAGGGTTTATCATAACTACCCACATCTGCGGATGTTGCTAACTCGCTATCAAACATCCTCTGATCCACCCTTTGGGGGATTCCTCGTACCACCTAGGCAGATCTTTTCGTCTACCTCAGCTGACCACCTTGGGGAACTGTTGCTTGTTTTCTGCATTGCATGTCGCTTTAAAACGTTCTCTGTAGCTTTTTTGTTTTTGCATCCTCTTCAGAACGCTCTGCTTGAATCACAATGCCCTTGTTTATTTTTGACATTTTTTCCCATAAACATCTGTTGTGGCGTTCCTATGAACCGCCTTCTCGCATGCTGATCGTGGGCAGGCTGCGGGAGAGCGTGGAGGCCGCGGTGCGGCCTGCGGTCAAGTTCATCCAGCGTTGGATGCCTGTCTTCTATGTGACCCCCTTGGTGCAGCTGCCGCTGGCCGCCCAGGGCATCCCTGCGGACGTGGCGGGCAAGATGCTGCTGATCGTTGGTGAGCTTGTGACTAGACTCGTGCTTTTCTCGGTCAGTGGGATGGTTGATCCGTTGACTGATTAGTCGTTGGGGAGCCCGGCTGCTGGATTGAAGCATTATGGGTTATTTCATTTATAGAATGTTGGATGGACTGTTGGTGACCCTGGCGTTAGACTGTCCCATTTCCTAAACATTTCAAAAATAATTTGCAGGTTAATGGCTTTGTGGGCCGCTTGATTGCTCGTTGGTGAGCTAAGGTGGTGGATGACTTGTTGGTGCTTGGCTGATGGGTTGCTCGGTCATGTGTGCGTGAGGGCATTAACATATGGTTACCTGATTGATTCTCTGATGGATTAGATGACACATCAGCTGCGGTGATCACCCTGAACACCGGTCGCCCGCCGATGTCGCCGTCACTACCACTGGCACCCGCGTACACTAGAAAACTGCCAGGAGCACCACCGCCAGGAGTGGGCCGTGGTTTACCTACAGAGGTCACGCAATGCTTGGCTTTGCCAGTGCCAGCACCCTCTCCTACATAAGTAAAGAAACCTTAGATTTGCTTAGTTTATTGCAGTGATTCTCCTTGTCCTATTCCTACTTTGGTAAAGAAACCTTGAATCTTCTTACTTTAGTGCAGTTGTTATCCTTTCCCTATTCCTTTTTTGGTATAGAGGCCTTGAATCTGTTTAGTTTATTGCAGCCGTTATCCTTTTCCTATTCCTACTTTGGTAAAGATACCTTGAATTTAATTAGTTTATTGCAGTCATTCTCCTGCCCCTATTCCTGCGTTGCCTCTGCCTGCTTGGTTTTTGCTAGGGATGGCTAGGGCCTCAGCCTGCGACATATTCACATGCCACCTTACATCTCTTTCCTCAGGCATACCATACATTGCCGCAGTCATGGTGCAGCATACACATGTGCCACTACCCATGCTAATCTGTAGTAATGTATTTCTACCACCTGTCTGCCAAGGCAGCATGCATTATGCCCTCATTGCACCCCTGTTCACGGTGCCACAGGGCATGACCATGCTGCATACTGCCCACACCATCGTCCTAAGGGTAATGCTGTGCGGATCCCCAACGGGACTGTATGACTCGTTGATACATGAATCAGTTCATTAATTAACGCATCACGGCGCCTAAACCATCATTATATGGGCTAATGCTCCGCATTGGGGCTGCGCGACTAGATTAGTTAATTAATGAATTAATGCACCACATGCCTTGCCGTATCGTTCCCCATACATCGCCACGCTGTCTCGCCCCATCCCGAGCAGGCCGCCATGGCCCCTCAGAATGCATGCCTTCCACCAAACATTTACCATCTGTTCACTATTCGTTCACTGTGTGCGAGCTCTGGCATTCAAACCATGCTCTGCTGGGGATGGCTGCCCATGCGCGCAAAGGGGTTGCTTTCCGTACTTGTTGGCGTGTGGGTGGGTGGGTGGGTGGGTGCATGACCATGTGTGCACATATTGGCCCATGCGTGCGCGTGTGCATATGGCAGGCGTGGGCTGGGTCATCTCCCTCCTCTTCACCGCGTGGGCCGCGGTGACCGTGCGCAGCATTACCGGGACCGAGATGCTCCCCGCCGAGCCGTCCGAGCCCGGCACGCCCTTCTCAACGAAAGAGCTCAAGCTGCTGGGAGGCATCGCCGCCGTGAGCTTGATCCTGCCCCTCGCGTTCCCGACCGCGCTAGGGTCCCTGGCGACCACGGCCGCGCCGTTCCTGGTCGCGTCCACCATGTTCGGCCTCGTCATGGGCAACATGATGCCGGCGAGCGTGAAGCAATACTTGCATCCAATCCTCACGTGCGCGTTCACCGCCCAGGCGGCGGTCGGGCTGCTCGCGCTCGGCACGGGGGACAACTTCATGCGCACGCTCAAGCTGTTCAACCTGGCGCCCGGCACCGGCTGGGCGGCGGGCAACATCCTCATGGAGTTCCTGGGCCCCGTCGTGCTGAGCTTTGCCTTCTCCATGTTCAAGCAGCGCAAGATCATGCAGCGGCACGCAGCCGAGATGTTCATTGCTGTGCCGGCGTCGGCATTATTCTCGATGATCACGACCGCGGTCGCGGGGCACGCGATGGGGCTTGACACGGGCATCACGCGCGCGCTAATCCCGCGCTGTGTCACCGTCGCGCTCGCGCTGCCCATCTCGAGCCTCCTCGAGAGCGGGAACTTGTCCATCACGGCCGCGGCCGTTGTGCTCACGGGGCTCGTGGGCGCCAACTTTGCGCAGACGCTGTTGGACAAGTTCAACTTCAAGGACCCGATCGCGCGGGGGTTGGGGACCGCGTGCTCGGCGCACGGGCTGGGTACCGCGGCGCTCGCGGCCAAGGAGCCCGACGCGCTCCCTTTCTGCGCGGTCGCGTACGGGCTAACGGGAATCCTTAGCTCGCTCCTGGTGACCGTGCCGTTCATCCGCTCGATGCTGCTCGCGCTCGCTGGTTGAGGCGGTTGATATACGATGGGGTGCAGAATTCTTAATGTTTGCATGTGCATGACGCGTATAATGCTGTGTATTCACGGCAAAGAGGATGTTCGGGGGACCTCAGCATCCAACTGCCGCAAGGTTGGATGTCAGCACAGCATTCTGGCCTTGGATGAGCACCCTTTTTCATGCAGCCCCATGGGCTACTGATTTCAAACATTTTTTGCTGTCTCGCTAGCTGCCATTACAGCCATGTGCAGTAGCTAGCTAGCTACACCGTGCAGGGCCAGGTTGGTGCAGCCATGTCAACAGTAAATGTATAGTAATGGTCTCGAGCTTAGTAAATCATCAATTGTACATGATGCATGATGCCCCACGGTAACTGGGGGCATGCCGGCATAATCACGTGCTAAGGAAACTGCAACTAAACTTGACATTAAACTTTAAAACAATATCAACAACGTTTTTTCTTACTGCATGGCAGCCTGGCTTGTGCATGTTACAGGAACATCGCATGCACATGAAAAAATCTCGCCGGTCGCAAATAGTGTGGCCCACATGAATTACGCTGAATGTTGTATAGTGATTCCATCGGCTGTTCTTTATATTTCTTGCCACTTAAGGGGACGTGGCGCGCCGAATATTTTCCGCGCGAAAAAATTCGCGGCACCGGCCGTACCGTGAAAAGTGGGTGCTCCGTGCGCGCACCACTTGCGGAAGTGGCCATGGCGACTGCGTTTAGGCGAAACTAGCAATGTAGGGCTAGAGAAATGCAAAAAAAATGCTTGGATGTTGAAGACGATGATTTAATGATGTTGGATTGCGGCGGCAAGTGGCTGGTTTACAATGTCACTGCTTTCTTTTACTGCCATCGGCATGGGGGGTAATCTGCATTTTTTGGTCGCGCGGAATAAAATAGAATTCGTGATTGCGGCAGTAAATTCTCAGTTTTGGGGGTCTTTTTGACCGTGAAGGATGCATTCATATCGGTAGCATCGAATTCTAAACCGAACGGGTGCTTTTTGCTACATTTTCGGCCATTCTCGGTAAGTATTTTTTCAGGCCTGCGCAGTGCATGTCGGAACCTTCCATGGAAGAACGGCCGTTGTTGCGCGCCTGGGCGAGGGATCTACGAGGGCAAGGTATAGATTTGTGGCGACTGTTATCTACTATCAGTTCTTTCTTCGAAGAGCTCATCGTTCGAAGTTTTTTGCGTTCGTTTTGGTCAGTTTCCGCCAGTTAACTCTCCGTTGCTTGCCGTCGTGTTGACGAATACCTGGCAGCTTTAGCTTGTTTTCGTTGATGTCTTGATCAAATCCGCTTCAGTCTCAGCCGATAGATCCTAGGGAAGGCGTAAGGGATTTCATAGCACGTGTTCTGGCAAGGATGTTGTGCGTATGGACGCTTCTTGTTGTGTGATAGTGACGCACCCTTTCCTCGCAGCGGCATCACAGCGGTCAGAAGCTGAACGGCCGCCACTGGTTTCTTTGCATTTTATCGTGCAGGGAAGGAATTTTTTAAATCGACGATCATGTTGGAGATATTGCATTTGTGTGACTGCATGTAGATAGCTGCCATCATTGGTTTATTTTAGCTTTCCTTGTTATGATGATGTGACAAGACAGCAATGTTGCTGAGCCAACCATGGTTGACATGGTTGACTGCATACAAGCTTTGTATGCCATGATCTCCTTGGTTCCTTGCCCTCCATAGTTCCAGTTTGTTGCCCATGTCGGGTAGGGCAGTTAAGGAGTTGTTGCTGTGTTGGTAAGCTTGGTTGGCATAACCCTTACAATCTAACCTGGGAGAAACATAGAAAATGCTGGTAATGCATGTTAGTGCCATAATCATTATTGCTATTCACGTACTTATAAGTCTGGCCATGCTCGAGGGACGGTGAAGGAGTATGAGGTGCGTGGCCACCCCTTTGTACTTCACAACATATTCAGCATGGATTTGATCCATGTTGATGGCATGTAAAGTGTGATTGTGTTTACTTGCTTTCTGAGTGGTCCTTAGCGCCTTGTCAGGTAGTGAGTGGTCGTCTAGGAAACCCATCAGTGCGTGCCACAGTGACCCCCAACCTTGAGCATGTGTCGTCATCAGTGTGCTAGAGTTAATTATATGTGCTTTTGATCATAGATTTGCTGAGTTCTTGGCATGAAGTTTACAAGGTAACCTTGGGTAGAGTATAGTGTATGCTCTCTTGGCATGTATGCCTAGCGATCGTGTTGCTATGCTTGCGCTGGCAAGGTTGGCCATGCCGAGGGCAGGTGAGGGAAGATGTGGTGCCTAGCCGTTTGCTTATGTTTTGTGATCGAGTGGGGCATGCTTTCTGGCTTTTTGGATGGAAAACAGCATGCCTAAGTGGCCATATACAAAGAAAACCCCCTTAAGCTTATGTTCAGGTTTTAGCACGCATAACCTTATTACTTGAGCTAGACTTGTCGGAATGACCTGTGTTAAGGGTGGCTGCCACGACGTGATGCAAAGGGAGGGGCAGGGGGACGATGGGGAAGGTAGCAGTGATGATGAGAATGATGTTGATGATATTCCTTGCCTTGCATGTGCGTCCCCGGATGAAATTGACGGTGTCCCTTTCCTGCTGTGCAGCACATTCGGGTGCAAGGGAGGACTGCATGGGTGCTGCGCTGATCCCCCGTTGACTAAGGAGCCCAAGGGGGATTGGTTTTGTCCTGCCTGCCTTGTGCAGGATGCTTACAAGGGCTGATATCAAAGAGACAACCAGCGCAGGCCAGAAATCGGGAGAATCCGGACCATGGTAGCTCGAGCCTGCCGTTATCTTTTCCGCGTTTTCGAGTCGTTCAGGATGATGAAGATGAATGGTGATGGAAATGTGTATCCTTGTGCATTGAAATTATGGCTGGCTTACGTGTGGAGCGACTAGATGACCTAGACGGTGGGGCCGGAAACAGCATGCTTGATCAGGGCGTGTGTTTCTAGCCTAACTGGCCGGGAGTGTCTAGTGGTGAGCACCATTGCTGCGATCGCTCTCCCACCATTTACGAGGAAATACCCGCAAATGGAAAACCACTGAAAAGGTCTAGCTAGTCAGTCATCACGTTAGCCATGCCATGATTCCAAACGTCCAAGAACTGCACACGGTGCAAAGGCAAAAAGCCGGAGGACAGCACTTTCAAATGTGCGGCGGGAACCAAAAGCCCGCGGATGCCAGAAAACATCGTGTTGCGGCAGCGACGCGACGATGTGGACAACGAATCCAGTGCCAAGCTCGGAACGGCCGCAAAGGAGATCTGGCATCACAGGGTTCAGATGTGCGGAGATACTATGCGATCCAGCCGGTCCACGACCTGTTTGTAGAGCTTGTGCCAAGGGGCAGCACCGAACAGATGTGGGTGACGTTGCAAAAAACATCGGACTTGACGGAGCATAATGGCTGATATAGTGACATTTTCTGTTTTAGCGGGCATTTTTCTGAAAACACGTCTGACGCAATAACTTGAGCTAGACTTGTCGGAATGACCTGGGACTTGGAACACTGCTGTCCCCCTGTTAGCCGGAATTTTTGTTGATTTTGTGGCCTTATCGGAAGTGTTTATGATATGTTTATTCCCAATGTCCGGTAAAAAATGACCTGTTTTGCGGGAAAATTAATAACTGTTCAAGGTTTTGCCATTTCCATGATGTAAATAGCTCAGCAAGCTACAAACTCAGGGAACTATATGACCTTGATTTTTGGTAGCCAACAAATAAGTGCATTGGCTGGGGCATACCCAGCCCTAATTAGCGTCTTTTGCTATTTATAGCGCATTATTGGCGTATATATGGGGGTAGTACCCCCAACAAGTGCATGGACAACTCACTAGAGATGTTATTTAGTGCCCCCAATCATAATTCAGCATTGTGCAAATGAATTTCAAGTGATATTAGCATATGTCAGATTATTTGGGTTTTGGGGTGCCACCTCCCCTTAAGTTAAGTAACACTTGCGTGTCATTGCGCATGGGCATGCCACGGAGTACTATGCCAATCTTATACCGTGATTGTCCTACCTTGCCTCCAATCTCGAATAAAATGGCGACCCTTCTTGTGCTTAACCCCAGGATAGGGGCAATCTCCGCGAAAAAGAGGCATCCAGTCCACGACAAATCGAGGGTAAAGTAAAAGAACATTATCAGGAACATCCACACCTCTTCCAAAGTTTTTGGCCGGCCGCTTTTCCTCGTCTTATGGAGTTTGTTGTCAAGTATTTCGTTAACAGTTGGGAAATACTCGTCTTCTTCGGGAGGTCTATTTCGTGCCTCCGTTGCTGCCCTGGTTCTAGAGTCCTTGCCACATTTGGGTTTTCTACCCCTTCGCTTCCCACTCGTACGTACTACTAGCCTGGGAAGGCCCGGCCTGGCCACCTTCGTTGTCCGCCATTTGAAACCCTGATTGCGATTTCTAATCCGCAACACCGCAGAGATAAGCGAAAACACACCCACCCAGAGAAAAGTAACACGCAATATCAAGACATGCCCAACGTAATATCATTGCGCGGTCAAGTAACGATCGCGACGCTGTCGTGGCTGACCTGTGTTATCATGCGACTTGGACTGAAAAATGCTGGCTATGGCGGCGGGTCAAATCGGGTCTGTTTGGGAGCGGGCATGATGGGTTTCCCGCCTAATTCCGCAGGAGAGATGGAGCCGGGCACAGTGGGACAGTGGGCTGCCAGAGGTATGGAGAACAAATCAACATTATTTTGCTCTCGGCGTACAGGGTGTCGGGCTGTCGCAGACGGCAATGCGCGGGTTAGGGCAGCAGGATAGTACAGTCATTCACGCCTTAAGGTCGACACCCATCGTCGGCCTGTCGTGCCCCCAAAACAGGAAAGTGAGGCACTTCTGTGACTACTGCCGTCCGTGATAGCAAACCAATTTGCTGGCGGCTGCCACAATTCTGTGAGTCGACCGGTCGTTGGTCGACCCTGCGACAGCTGCCTGCTTTCGTCCGCTCCTAAGGACCGTATATGTCCACTTGTCCAGTGCCCCGATAGTACCACCGATACTAAATATATCCGGCCCTCGGCCAGCATACAGGCTGGTTAGGCCAAAAGAGTCGAAATTGTGTAAGGTGCCCTTAACTTTTTACACACTTTTCCAAAAATAGTGCAAAATAGCTCAAAATTCGTGAAAAAATATTTTTAAAACATCTATGTTGAGAAAATGCCACTTTTGCTGACAAAACTCACGGCTAAACAAGCATATTGTGTTTCCCCTGGTTAAGTTAACATGGAGACAAGCCACAGCTCCAGCCAATAGTGTGGCAGGTAAAAAAAAATTGCAAAAATATTCATCAAATCAGAAATAAGAAGTAAAAAATAAGTTCCTGCGGGGCACAGGCAAGATTCCCATGAATCTGGGAGTTATTCACATAGTACAGATATGGCTGCAAGATACTGCCACTAACCATACCCTGGACATAACTTGACCTTCCGGAAAAAATACTTGGGATCTAAAGATTCTGAGACCAGATTTGAACGCAGCTCATTATTCCCCATCGAACTGTGAGTCGAGCGGTCGAGGAAACCGATGGCTTGTACGGTAAAATTGCGATACAAACTGGGAGATATCTGTCTGGTTCAGAAAGTACTTCTGTAACCGACAGTAGATCAAATAATTTTCGACCGCTCGACTCGCAGTCGCATCCGTCATGAAAAACTGCCAGGCAAATGTACTTTCAGCTTCTCCAGATTCGCTCTCAATTTTCCGGAAGCGCTTGCTGACACTATAAGGGTCACTATAGCCTAACCAGCCTGTACAGAATTCTCTGCAGCTGACTGCGGCGTGGGACCCAACCAACAACAACAACAACAGGATGTACAGCACTTTTTCGAATGGTTCCCTCAGGGTCAACTCTTGGGGCTGACCCTGGTCTGACAAGCATCAGTGAGCATGGCGCGCATGCATGCATGCTGGTCAGAGGACAGGGAGACGACTTCGGGCAGAGCCATGACTGCACTAGCCAACCAGGCGCGGACAGCTGTACACTGGGCCACTGCCCTAGGCGCTTGGGAACGGGCGCGTGACGTTGTTGGACTGGGCCCTGTTTCCATGCGTGCGGCAAGCGGGATCCATTAGGCCAGGCATTATCATCGCTGGTTTAGAGGCCTGCGCTCCCTGCATAATATCTGCGTGCAAGGCCAAGACTCCTTTGTTTTCGGGAAACATGGGAAGCCAAATGTCGCGCGCTGAGTCCGGGGAGTCGCCTCAGATCCATGCGCAGGTAATGCAAGATTGAGCAGCTGGCGGTTCATCTAGGCGTTTATTACGATCCGTGCGACGTTGATAGAATTTCGTGATTACCCTGCCAGACGGTACCTCTCTCAGTTATTTTATGGTTATCCACAAAGCCCTCTTAGTGGCTGATTACGAGTAGGCGTTGTCTAGGCATGTCCTTATTGGCAGCATGAGATTGCCGCCAGCTCCATTACCATGTGACAGATTCTCAGCCGACTTATGTGTCCTGGGAATTGTTGCGCTGCATGATGTCTTTGCGTTACGCGTATGATTTTTTGCCAGGACTCTTCCGATGAAGGCAGTGCGAACAAGTTGACGGTAAGTACGCTGCCGAAGCTTTCTGGAATGTCGCTATCAAATGTAGCCTTTTTGCTGATACTCTGCTGATTCTGTGGAAAAGTTGTCTGTTTACAACCAGCATCTTAGTGTGACCTGCCAATGCCAGGGGTGTTTTTATTGGTTGGCCTGGCAGTTACCTCGTTTCAAACTTGTATGCGAAATTGTCCATGTCAGACTGCACCCCGATACAGCCCATTCTGACTGTATTCAAATCCATAATGGCTGTACAGTAGCTGTGTACGTAATGAAGACGCTCTTCATAGCCTCACCATTCTGCATAGCCTCACCATCCTGCATCATTCCTTGTTAGCTTCGGCCCGTGCTTTTGCGATGCCAAGTATCTATTTCTGGGCTAGCCCGCCGTTCACTTCGAGATGGAGCACATCCAAGGCTGCTGCAGAGGCACTGTTAGTATAGTATGGCTGTCAGTATATGATGGTGTACGGTAGTATATATATGATGGTGTAGGATAGTTGTTAGGATATGGCACTGTACGGTAGTACATATATGATGGTATATGATAGCCTGTTAGCATATGTGACGGTGCGGTAGAACGTATATGATGGTATATGGTAGCGCCTTGTGTCTTCTGTGCCTCTGTATCCTGAAACACCATGACACTTGTTCTCTTGGCAAGGCAAGCTTTCTTCGAAGGGTTCGGTTCCAGCGGTGCAGGATGTAACACGGCACCGCGTGCCCTGTGCGGGACCATGCCGGTAACATAGTTTCACCGTGCCTGGAAGATCATGATCGCGGTGACAGCGACGCGCGTGCGCTGGCTGGCGGTGTCGGTCACGTCTGCCGCGATCCCGGGTCGTGTGCCTGGACTGCTAGGCCATGTTGAGCCATACAAGGTCGTATGTACTATTCCACATCAAGTCATGGTTCCTCACTCGCGGCTCGTGTCGCTGGTCTTGTGTCATCTCCATGACTGTTGGCCATCATCTCCGAGGTTGCGGCTCGTGCTCTGGCCGCGTTCCTACTGCTTCGCACGGCAACCCCCTTTTAATCTATGCTCGGGGAGAGAGAGTCCGATGATCACCCAGGGCCCTGGCCGTGCTCTTGAGGCTTCACAAGGCAAACCCCTTATGCACTGACTGGTTGGCACTGACTGGCATTTGCCGTGGGTTTGATGCGCATGATGGCGCCCCCCCCCCCCCCCCCCCCCAGGTGGCGGACATGAACACGCCCGGCATGGACATCCGTTTCCCCACCACCAACCAGTCGCGCCGCTGCTTCATCAACTACCAGGAGTACTACAAGTGAGCGGCCCGACCATGTGCCCACGCAATGTGCATACGACGGGCCACCCGACCAAACCACTAGTAATCTACCCACGACATTCACCCATTGGGCAAGTAGCTGTCCGTCGGGTGTCATGCACTGGGTAGGGTGTCGCTACAGGCTTGTGGTTGTGCCAGGGCTGTTCCTTCGGTGGCTGTTCAGCGGCGGCATGCTTGCGGCCATGCGACAGGTCATGGGAAAGACCTGAAAAGATAGGTCATGGGACAGCCCAAGGCAGCAAGGAGGCCTCATCCTCCGTCCAGGGTTGCCCTATGGCCATATTTTACAGTCATACCCCCCCTACATCCTGCTGATGTAGGCACGCACATGAATCGATCAATGAGTAGGTCTCCTGCTAATGGTCATGAATGACATGGAAATGGCATGGACCATGCGCCCCCCTTAGGCAATCCCCTGCCATCGTCCCCTGCGGCGTTTCCACGGCCACCCCCCGCGACCCACCCCCGCCGGGACCCATGCCCTCCGGTTTGCCTGCCGAGTGCCCTGCTGCACGTCCTGCCGCGCCGCCCCTGCCGTCCTCCTCTCCCTTTCGGTCAAAACTGGCTCTCTCTCTCTCTCTCTCTCTCTCTCTCTCTCTCTCTCTCTCTCTCTCTCTCTCTCTCTCTCTCTCTCTCTCTCTCTCTCTCTGTCTCTCTCTCTCTCTCTCTCTCTCTCTCTCTCTCTCTCTCTCTCTCTCTCTCTCTCTCTCTCTCTCTCTCTCTCTCTCTCTCTCTCTCTCTCTCTCTCCCACACACACACACACCCCACCCCCTCGCCCTCCCTCTCTCACACTCTCTGTATTGTCTGGTGGCCGGCTGCCGCTCCGCTGCCACTGCTCCCCGTCTGCGGCTCCCCTGCCGTGCCCCCCCTGCTGGCATACCCCAACTACCGCCTGGCGTCTCACCAGCTGCCGTTCCTGCAGTGTGCCCCCATCCGCCGCCTGCCTGCCATTCCCCGTGTGGGTGCCCGGCCTGCGCACCGCTGGTCTCTGTGCACCGTCTGCCATCTTCCTGTCCCCTATCCAGTGCCTTCTCTGCCATCTTCCTGTCCCCTATCCAGTGCCTTCTCTGCCATCTTCCCGTCCCCTATCCAGTGCCTTCTCTGCCATCTTCCTGTCCCCTATCCAGTGCCTTCTATGGGCGTGCCTTGCGCGTGTGTTTTTATCGCGTGTGTTCCTTACTCGCGAGTGTGCCTGGTGCCCCTTGCGTGCGGGTGCCTTTGTCTGCCTTTTTTCTTCTTGCGTGGTTGCCCCTTGCGCGCACGGTTCCCGGCGCGCAGGTGCATCTCGGAGAAGGGCGAGGAGGACGCGGCCTGCAAGCGCTACAAGCGCATGTTCTCCTCCATCTGCCCGATGGAGTGGGTGCGTTCTGATGACCCGGTTTTCGTTCTGATTAATTGATTAAGCAACTCCGGTGTATCGATTGAACCGTTCTGATGAGTTGATGAGTCGTTTGGATCTATTGATTAACTGATTACACAATTAGTCACGCACCTGTTGGCGAGCCGCAAACTGTGGTTCGTCCGTTCCATGGCTGCGGGGGGCGGCCTGACATGGTTGTCTATGCCTTTATTCTTACTTTGCCTTCGCCCCCGCTATGTTCTTTAGTTCCCTGACGTTTTATCCCTAACCCTTTATTATTTTTTTCGCTGTACTAGGATGCCCCTGGCAGCCTGCCTTTGCCTTTTTATGTGCCTTGATATGGACAGAGATTGTGTCATTAAGGTTCACCTCTATCGACACTGTCGAGAGGACTATCGCCAGCCTGGAATTTGGAGGCTTCTACGTGCCTGTGCTGGTTGTAAAAAAAATGGTGATGGCGTGGGTTTGGTCTGCTGCAGATGCGTGGGGGGTTGTGGGTGTTTTTTTACCCATTTCCTTTCCTTGGGCTGGCGACATTGCAGGTGCTAATTTGAAAGTGGGTCTTGCCATCCTTGCTTGGTGTGCGTCTTTGATGGTTGTGCGTGGTTGCAGCCTGTGGTGTAAGCTATGGTGAGGTGGGACATATGCTTGGTTGGGTTTGTTATCTTGAGATCTCCGCCAATGCATATGTGCTTGGGTTCAATCACTCTAGGTGCACCATCCTGGGGCCATCCAAGTGCCCTCCATCTTCGGTTCTCGTAGATAATTGCCAAAGATTTTTGTGGCTTTGTCGGTGTGTGGTTGCTCGCTGGCTGGGCAGTGGTCTGCTTGCAACCATTATCTCACCGAAGGTGTGCATGGGCTGTGGTACCTTGCGCTTGCAGGTTGAGAAGTGGGAGGAGCAGCGTGCGGAGGGCACCTTTGTGGGCAAGTATTAAGATCATGATGGTGCCCCCTGGTCCCTGCGTGCCAGCTTTAAAGATCGTTGGAGACTCGCAGGACAGGGTCCTCTGCTCTAAATGTTCTGGCAGTGCAGCAAACAGTCATCTGCTTTTTTGCAGGTTACCACCTGCAGGCAAGGATCGTTAGTAATAGCCATAGCTCAGTTCGCTTCAAAGCTGCAAGATCTTTGGGTTCGGCCTTCAGGTGGCTTTTGAACGGTGGGTTTCGGTTTCAAAAAGATCCTTGGGACGCACTTGCTCGTTCTATCAGGCAAGTACTCCAATGATGCACAAAGTGGGAAAACTTCGTATACAAGCCGATATGTTTGGTGTGGTTATGCAGTATGAAGTGAGACAACTATGCCTGGACGCATGGCGATCCAACGCCGTGGTTTGGTTATGCAGAACTGTTGGCTTGTTGTCTTTTTTTTTATGCAAACAACTCCTCAACACATATATATCAAGGAGACAACGAGCGCAGGCCAGAAATCGGGAGAATCCGGACCATGGTAGCTCGAGCCTGCCGTTATCTTGTCCGCGTGTTCGAGTCGTTCAGGATGATGAATATGAATGGTGATGGAAATGTGTAGCCTGCAGAACAAGAAGCGGTGGCAGAAGAATGTCCAGGGCTCACACGCCAGCCCCTGTGGGCAAGCCCCCCCCCCCCCAAGAGGAAGGGGCGTTTGGCTGAGTAGTGTAGTTAGGATTTTCTAGACTAGATAGCTTAGACTTAGGTTCGTTCGATTACGCGGCTCCGCCCACCTCCATCCATTAAAAAAAATTAAATTAAATTATAACATGCCTCCGTTGGGAGATCATGTAGCACATATTCCTTGATGGTTGGGTGGGATGGAAGGAGCCGCGTAATCGAACTAACCTAACTCTAATCTAGCTAGTCTAGAAAAATCCTAACTACACTACTCATCAAAACGCCTTCTCCGCTTGGGGGGAGGTGGTTTGCCCACAGGGTCGGGCGTGTGAGCCTTGACAATCCTCTTCCACCGCGTCTTGTTCTGCATGGCAGTCCAAAGAAGGGAGAGAGATTGGATGCGGTATTCAAACTGGGCTGGGACCAGTAGGTCATCCAGCAACATCTGTACGTAGTTCGTGACATGTTTCCCTACCTTTTGGGGAATGTCCTTGGGGCCAGGCCAGGTCAGAATGTGCCGTCCTGGCTGGCCAAGCCGCTGGGGGCCGGCCAGACCTTGGAAGGGCGGTGTCGACCTGGCTGGTGCGAGCAAGGTGTCCTACAAATGCTTTCCTACGCTGTCTAATCTCGTCCGAAATACGGGGCATGCCCTGATACAAAGACTCTGATGACGGGCGCTTAGAAAACCCTACGTTGAGGACCTGTCGGAGCATCCTGTAAACTGTGCCGTCAAGCCTAGATGCCAGTGTGGGTGTGATTGTCCACGCCTCGGCGCCATACGTGAGCACCGTAAGGACGAGGACCTTGAAGAGCATGCGCTTGCGGTGGTCGCCCAGGCCCTTGGAGCGCCAGTAGGTGTTGAGCGAACGTAGCCTAGCCCAGGCCAGGCCGATGCGGGTGTCCACATCGTCGGCGGTGTCAGGGAGCCAGCTCCCTAACAGCTTGAAGCGATCGCGGAACGGGACCGTCGTCCCGTCGAGCAGGCGCGGCAGCGGCGGTGTACTGGAGGCCCCAATCACCATCGCCTCAGTTTTGACACTAATCTCCAACCCCACCGCCCTCGCCTCCAGGCCCAGACAGTCCAGCCAGGTCTGAAGGTGCTCGGGGCGCGCGATGAGGGTGGTGTCATCCGCATAAATCAGGTCGGCCAGGCGGTAACCAGGTCGAACCCCGCCATGCTCTTTCTCGTTAAGGATGTCCAAGCCTGGCTCGAACCCCTTAAGAGCAGTAAAGCGCGCACGTGCTCGGCGCATGACGTGATCCACGACGATAATGAACCTGGGTATGGGGACAGGACACAACCTTGCCACACCCCGTGGTGAAGGGGGAATGGTGTCCTCCATCCATCCAGCAAGGAATATGTGCTACATGATCTCCCAACGGAGACATGTTATAATTTAATGTAATTTAATTTAAGGGGACTCGGCGCGGCGAATATTTTCCGCGCCAAAAAATTCCGCGGTACCCTCCGTACCGTGAAAAGTGGGTGCACGGTGCGCGCACCCCTTGCGGAAGTGGCCATGGCGACTGCTTTTAGACGAAACGTGACAAATCTGGCCCGCGGAAAGCAGAAAAAATGCTCGATTGTTGGAGGAAATTAGTTACTGATTCTAATTTATGGCCGGTGGGATAGTTGCGATCTATAATGTCGCGGGCTTTTTTTCTTTGCCATCGGCAGGGGGGGTGGGCGTCCCCAACATCTACTGCTCCAATTTTGGTACTTTTGAAATTCCATGCCTGGAGCGCAAAGTTTGCAATATATGTGCCGTTTGTAGCTCTAGCTCTATAATAACCTGACCAACCCCGCATTCCTCAAAGTAGCACTTGTTGCCTATTCTCATTATGCGAATCACATGATTAGGATCTGCTTCACGATTGCTAAATTGCTCGAGATTCAATTAAGAATGATTGAGATCAATAAATGATGAACCAAATAAACCAAACTAGGCCACTTGACAAGTTCATGATCCATTTAAATTGTACAATTAAGCGATTAATTAATTCATAAATCATACATTACATGGGATACCCCCGTCGACGAGCTAGTGGTACGTACAATGAAACATTTGAGTTTGTAACATGTCTCCATGGATATATACATGTATGCTGGACCTCGCGCATCTCAGCCCTCTAAGAAATGTTATTTGAACTCAGGTCTAGATCTAAATATATACATGATCTGGATAATATTATACACTTCCTTAAAAGAGCATGAATCGAGCTTTACAATTCAGGACAAGGAACTCGTTTGCAAATCACGGCTGAAAGGCAAGTGCTCACAACGAAGCACGTGCTCTCAAGGCTGTCCACCTCGTCCAACCAAGCCCGGGCGAGCTGGCCTACTGAACAGGTCTCTTCTTGGCCAAGTTCGTGAGCCGTTTCTCGACGTCTGTCGGAATGGTCAAGATGGCCTGGCGATTGTTAGCTGGGTTGACAACAATGGTGTGTTCGAACCCCGCGTCCATGCACAGGTAGCAATTGACCAAGTTTGGCTGTTCAGGTTGGGCATCGGCGTCCATTTTGAACATCGTCGCCATACCCGGAAATCTGTCGTAGTAGCGCACCCCCACCACCCATTGTCCCTTACGGAACAACTCCCTATCGACCTTGCCGTTTCTGTCGGCCACTCGCCTCACGAAAGTAGCGGCCACCTGATAAGGCTCCTGCAAGACTTCCGCTAGCCAATATGGATGATCTGGATCGTGGGACTCATCACCAGAGTAGGACTCGACGGCAAAAATGTCTCGCAGCTTCAGTCTCCTTGCCATCATCGTCCTCTCTGCCTGTAGTCTGTTCAGTCGCGTCCCTGCGTGCCCCCTTGTCCGTTTGGGTTCCTTTGCACTGGCTCCCCCAGTTTGTGGAGCTTCATCCGAGCACCTCCCACATTCCAGCCGTCCATGTCGGTCCACTCCTTTCGACAATCCCACCACCTTTCCTCGCCGCACGCACCGCCACAATAGCAGGAATACTGGCGCAGCATTAAGCGCGTCACATTCGACTTGTCCATGCGCCACCAGTGCGCCTTCTTCACTCCTTTGATTTCGCCGCGCCCTGGGCTGTAAGGAAGCACCTGCGCGTCGAAGACAAGATTTGCACAAGGGAAAGTTGAAGTTACGAGACCATCGAGCTAGTTGTGTTTTATTAAGCACTCCTGATCGCCAGGACTCCAAGAACGCCCTAGAAACGACGGCCGGCGTAACTATTCCCTGAACGAGGACTGTACCTCGGGGAACTCGAAGAAGTTACGCCTGGTCGTTGTGGTCCCGCCCACCGCCCCCAACGCCAGATTCTCCACCAACTGGGCGGCCGTCTGTTTGTCCTGGTTCTCTTCCCTGATGTGCCACCTCCTCAACATGCACTTCACAGTCCCACCAGCTCCATCCACCTCCCCCTTTCCGTGCTGCTCCCCAAAGTAATTCCACTCAAATGACTCCAGGTGCGGATCCTCCGTCAGCAGCCGGGCCATTTCCGCGATCACATTCCTTGACTTGAACTGCATGGAGCAATTGTCCGACCACCCAATGAAGCGCTTCACCTCTACCCCTTCTGACCGTAGTGTCGCCAGGATTTTGAGGATAGCAAAACGGAGGGCCCGCCCGTCCCTTTTCATTCCGCCCTGTCCGATGAAGTGAAACTCCCTTCTCACGACCTTTCCCGACGCTGGATCCAAGTAGCGCACGATCCAGGGCATAAGGACGAATGTGACTGGATGCCAATACTGTGGCTTCACGGCGCTACACACCGCGGCGCAGGCTTCGGAAACGCATGCTGCACTTGTCTCTCGCCTTAACCAGGTGGAGGGCAAGTGTGGCGTGCTCCTGAAGAAGCTTGAGGCCATCACCGCCCACACCGAGGCCCTGGCCACACAGGTCCCCAAGATAGCGGAGCAGACGGCCACCATTGCATCCCAGCCACCCCGGCAGGATGCTGGCGACCTCCCGCCGCTCTCCTACGCGGACCTGCTGCGGTCAGCGACCGCCTCCACCACCGACGCCATCGCCACAAAGCTCCAGGTCCGAGCTGGAGGACCACCGCCAGGCCCAGCAACGGGAGGTCACCGACCGCGCTCGCCGCGAGTGCCGAGTGGTGCTACGTCGCTTCCCCCAGAAGCCAGGTGAGACGTCAACCTCTCTTGCTGACGAGCTCAAGAACCAGCTTCTTACCCTCATGGGCCTGGTAGGTGAGGTAGAACTGCGTGGGTGCCACCGCCTTCCCCACTCACGGGACAAGGCGGCTCCCCCACCAGTCCTACTCACCTTCCCCTCCCCTGAGGATAAGCAGCGGTTCCTCTCTCGTCGCAAGCGGTTGCACGACCTCACCTGGACGCTGGATGACGACCTCACCCCCGCTCAGCAACAGCAGCGACGCGACCTGTGGCCGGAATACCTCCGCCATAAGCAGGACCCCAGAAGCCCAAGGTGTACTGGAGGGGCGGGGACCTGATGATCAACCACAAGATGTGGACGCCAGCAGCGGGCTAGAATAGCAATAGCCCTAGCTTGTAACCATTGGCGTCACTGCCGCTAAGGCAGCCATGCCTAGAATGTTGCCTAGCTGTGCCAACACCTAGTCACGTGCCGCCAACGCACGGTACACAACCAGCCATAGCCTTAGCCTAGTCCTAGTACAGCCATGCTACGCCCTGGCTATGTTCAGATTACTTGCCCACGCTCCTTGCTATGATATGCTCACATGGGTCTTATTGCACCCACAGTTTGCCGGATCGTTAGCCTGTCCTTTTAGCTAGCCGCGCCCGATTGCAGCTGTGGCATGCCTTCGGCATGAAGGAGACTGGGGGTCTCTGCCCTTTATCCTGTAGTGCACACACAGGGATTAAAAGCACTTCGGTGCTCCGTGACTCCCCAACGGGAGCACGAGTTTAATTAATTAATTAATTAATTAATTAATACTGTGCTTGGAGATTGTGATAGGTGTAAGACTGGTAGTTCTCGGCGTAATCTGTGTGGCATACAAGGTCCCCCACCCGCATCCTTGAGAGGCATTCCTTGGAGGCGTTCGCTTGCCACCACGCGTTGAAGCAATGCTGGATGAAGTCCGGCCACTTGTCCACAATCGCCTCCTTTAGCTCCGTTGGTGTGGACTTGACGTCGACTTGCGTCAATCGCTGCCCACCAGCCTTTGCGATCTCGTCACAGTCGTCCTGCATATGCGCAGTGTGCACATACAGAAAAGACATCAACTTCGACCCACCAATGACCTGTAGAAGAAAAAAGACAGGACCTCAGGAAAAATTGAAAAAGAAACGCCTTGGGGCGCAACCACTCCACTAAAAATTACCTCTGGCCCAAGAACTTCAGGAAACATTGCAAAAGAAACGCCTTGGGGCGCAACCACTCCACTAAAAATTACCTCTGGCCCAAGAACCGCACCCGGCGGCACATCCTGCATCTCGTATCTGGTCCATGAAATCAGGTGGTTGGAAGCCTCCTCCCGTTCGCATAACATGAAGTTCCGAATTCCACACTTGGGAGCCAGGCAAGTGCCCAACACACAAGCCTTACGCCGGATCGAGCAAACCCCCAACTCCTCGCCCAGGTCATGATCGGGCACCCCTTCCTCGTCGTCCAGCACCCTCCCATGCATGGGCAGATCCTCAAGTTCGCCCTGAAAAGGCTGAACCTGCGGCCGCGACGACCCCACAGACGACCTCGAACCTCCCCCCTCCCTCATCCCCTCCACCTCACAAGTAAACTTGTTCACCCACTCTGTCGTGTGAGTGGCTTTGAAAATGGAACATGTGGGCACGGACGACCCCACGTCGAGCTGGCTACCATGATCGCACGCGTGGCATTCAGGTCCGCACTCGCATCTGGCATGAAAAGTTGCACGAAATTTGGCCAACCCCCCAACCATGGACTGCATGGTAGTGTGGTGCTGGCATGCGCACAAGTTCCGCATTTTCCACCGCCCCTTGACGCATGCGGGCATATGCTTGCAAAAAGTAGTGTATCCCACATGAACTGTGCTCTTCTGATTCGTGCGTAGCATTGACATCCCTGCCTCCGTCTCCAAAATCACCTGATTTCCCCCCCTCACACCCTCCTCTCCCCCCCCCCCCCCTCCCTACTGTCCATCCGCCGCGGTGGCTTCAACTCCGGATGGCGGGAAATGAACACTTCGTAAATCTTCGACTTGGAGACAGTATAGTAGCGCGCACCCTCCGAAAACGCTAGTGTATGTTTGTAATCCTTTCTGTCCATTCACAATGAACATCCTTCATGTTCGGAGACGCCCGCGTCAAGTTATCATCCCTCCAGCACGCTTGTATCAGGGCAATGACTTCCGTCGGAAGCTCGTCTTTCCTCCTCCTCCTCTCTGGCGCACTCATCAAAAGGTCGTCCTCCCCTTCTTCCATTCCATCCCTGTGACCCCGAACAGTTGCGACAAAGCGCCTGTCAATCCCGAACGCGCGCTCCACAATCCTGTCCGGGACGCCCTCCATTGCCTTCGTAACAAGTCCACACAAGGCCCACCTAAGCCCACGATCCTTCTCAGATGTTCCCAAGTCGCCAAAAGCCTTCTTGATGTATCCCGAAGAGATTCCGCCCAACTTTCAGGAAGCCCGTCGTCACAGTTCTTCCTCTTCTTAATGCCGTTGCTCTCCGCCACCATGGCATTTAGTCTTGAAGCTGCGCAAGACAGAACCTCCGCGCTCATCTCTGGCGTCCTGTGGTTGTTTGCTTTCACGCGTTCCGCCATGATAGGAAAGATGTCATTGGCAATTTTGTACCCCTTGTTCTCGATGTACTTGTCGCTCCAGAGACCGCGAAGTGCAGGCTCCCGGTCGTCATTGGACAAGGGACGCGAACCGTCGGAAACGGCCCCCCGCCCCGATCGCGCCATCAGACTTTGGTCAGACGGCAGCTGATTTTTTTCGCCTCTTAATCCCGCGGCACCGAAAGCCCTGAGGATGAGTAATGATAAATAATCACCATTAAAGACACGACGAAAACGATGGGCATCAAACAAGAACGACAAGCGTCATTAATAACGCCGGCCGGCGCAACTGGATACATGTAAACCATACAAAAGTGATTTTATGAAACACATACAGTTTGTCATTAATAACGACGGCCGGCGTAACTCGGGCGCAATTAAAAACCATTAAGAAGCAACTCAGGATATGCAGGCAGAAATCCTTCAGGTGTAAAAAAGATGTACAAACACACTTTTGGTAATGGGGCCTGATTGCGCAACTGCAAGATACCATTGGAAACGCCGGCCGGCGCAACTGGATGCATGTAAACCATACAAAAGTGATTTGCACAAAACCCCTACAATTTGTCATGAGTAACGACGGCCGGCGTAACTCGGTTGCATTTGAAAACCACAAAGAAGCAACTCAGGTAGTGAAGGCGGAAATCCCAGAGGTGATAAAATGTTTACCAACACAAAATGTTGATAAGCGTGCAAGCTTTTGCAAGTGCGCGCAAGATACCATTGGAAACGCCGGCCGGCGCAACTGGAACACCAAAACAAAAAACTTGATTTGCACGAAACCCATTCAGTTCGTCATGGATAACGACGGCCGGCGCAACTTCATGGCACTCACCACTTTCACCAAATGCCATGTCGCCATTATATTGAGGAAAGCGAAGTATGCCCACTTGAAGCTGTGGTCTGCAGAACATTGACACAAAATATGCATGGTATTTCAAGCAATGAATGCTATGTGTCAGGCATCAATGTCTTTATTGTATCCAAATGTGGTTAGGACGGAGGTTTACATTGGTTGCTATTTTAAGACAATGGCGTATAACCAAACATTGCACACACTCAAGAGTGTACTTATGCTGAACTGGAAAGGAACATTAAACCCCAATAAGGTAGATATTTTTCTTTTACATTTTAATTTTTTATTACTATTTTATAATATTTATTATATTATTTATATATATTATATTATATTATGTTATATGAAATAACATTAAAATTAACATAAAATTAAAATTATATATTAATTATAGTATATTATATAATATTATATATATTATATTCACGATGCTCTGTGTATTAATGACATATCAGACACACCTACATCACATCGCCTTGATGTTTCCGTTGTATGGGTCCGGTCGGGCGTTGGTAGCTGGTCGACAACAATTCTACATTTCCTAAAAAAAAATGCGACCGTGCCTACATTCGAAGGCGCGCTGTGGCTGACCTGAACTATCGGTGAACACCTCGGCGTCACTTGACCGGCCTAGGTTGACATTTCGGCAGAGTAACGCTGCTTAAAGGATCCTTGCGTAGTTCGCGCGATTTGGCTCTTTATATATGTTTTTGGAGACGACGAGCAAGCATCCGATTGGTCAGCCAATTCCTGTCCAGTCCTCGGACAGTGTCCAATCCGGTGCTTGGGATCCAGAAAACGTGCTCGAGCCTGGCCACTCTGTCGCGGGCGCCGCGCTAGTGGCGTCGCGCCCAAACCTGACCAGGCCATAGGAAAGGGCGGGGGCGAATGCAAGAATTATTGTTATATCCTGACCTGTCCTGGGGAAGGTCCGGGGCGAATGCAAGAATTAATATACCTGCGTATGCAACCAACACGGCCGATCCACATACATAATCCGACTGAGCTGGACGGTACGGACCAAATTTCGGTGCAAATTGAGGCCCAAAAGCTATGTCGGCTGATTTAATGGCGGTGACCTTGATGGATGGGACTCGGCGCGGCGAATATTTTCCGCGCCAAAAAAATTCCGCGGTACCCTCCGTACCGTGAAAAGTGGGTGCGCGGTGCGCGCACCCCTTGCGGTAGTGGCCATGGCGACTGCCTTTAGACGAAACGTGACAAATCTGGCACGCGGAAAGCAGAAAAAATGCTCGATTGTTGGAGAAAATTAGTTACTGATTCTAATTTATGGCGGGATGGTTGCGATCTATAATGTCGCGGGCTTTTTTTCTTTGCCATCGGCAGGGGGGTCCGGCCTGAATTTCTGTCGGGATGAATAAAGTATAATGGATGCCTGCCGGGTTGATTGTCGATTGTTGCCAGTTTTGATGGTCGTAAGGAAAGCTAGTTTAATGATGTTTCTAAAGCCGTAAAAATTCCCGCTGCTATCTTTACCTTTCCCGTCATTTTGCGGTAAGATAACATTAGCCCTATGCGATGCGTACTGCCCAACCACTCCATGAAAGGGTGGACTTTCTTGTGCGCCTGGGCACGAATAAATGCCCGTTATGGTACGTTCTTGTGTTAAACGTCTTAAGCTAGCGTTTTCCTGCTTTCTTAGCTCGTTGAGCGTAAGCTTTTTGCCTTCTTTCCGGCCAGATGCAGCCAGAAAGTTGCGGGTCCTGGCGCTGCATCGCTGGATTCCTGGGTGTCTTTTAGCTAGTTCGTCTGTGACGTGGCTGGCTTTCTGCAGCGCGTGGCCCGCAACCTGTCGGGAAGGTGTAATGCTTTTATTTCCATGCTTCTCTGAAATTTCTTTTGCTTTATAGACAGTTGTGTTCGAGGAAATTCACGCGGTCTTCCTAAGCAGCGGCATCATTTTCCCCAGACACTGACGAGCTGGCACCTGTCTCCTAAAGAGAGCGGCTCGTGCTTGTTAGAAAGGAGGCAGTGTGCATTTTGCGGGACACAATGCTTTGGTGGCACATGCGTCAGGTAGGCTGTTCCAATGGTCTCTTCACCTTTCCCACTGAGTACAGTACCAACCCGCGGTAACGCAACTAGTTACGCAACTAATCAAAAAAAATTAAATGACGTATTTATATGAAGGAAGTGTAGGGCTACCCAACGCCACCTTCCGTTGCGTAAAAGCTTATGTCTACAGAAAGATACGGGGTCAGGAAGAATCGCCATAGCCAGTTCCGCAAAAGGCACTCACCGGTTTTGCGGTTCCGCAACGAGGGAGAAACGCAACAAACATGGGGTACCCTCGATGTAGGGGCCAATAATGAACTGACGCGTTGCGGTTAAAAAGGATGCGGCGGAAGTCAGAAGTCTGAAATTGATCGATCCTCAGTTATTACGTCTGGCTTCCTCGTATTTACGAAAGGTGCGTAAGGGCTGCCACCGGTACGTACAGTACGTAGTACCAGGTCCGCCATGGCATATCGACGTGTTAAAATTTGGCATACACGCCAAAATTAATTTTGCCCGACAGGCTCATGAAATATAATGTGTTCGCTTGGACTGTTTATATGTACTGAAAGCATAGCATCATTGACGATGGCTTGTGCGAAATCCTCACATTAATATGTAAAGTACTAATCGTGGATCGGACGTGCATAACGTGCATGTACCAAAAAATTTGTGGGCGCGGTGTACGTATTTTTCACACTTGATCATCGTGAACCGGCGTGTACCCTCGTCCGGCGCACGCATTACATACTACATACACGTGTACGTACGACAGGACAACAGCTAACTATCAATGATGATAGATAGCTGTTTGTCCTGTCGGTCATTGATAGATAGCTGTTGTCCTGTCGGAGATAGTACAACAATTACAATACATTATCACTTGATCTTAGCTTGCAATTTATAAACATTAAATCATCATTTTTAAAAGGAACAAATATAATTGATCATCCACAAGTCCGCCTGTAAGTGGGTGCACACGGGTGTACACTACGGGTGTACACAGGTGTACACGCCGGGTGTATTATGTAGTAGAAACAGCCCGGTACATGCTCTACTACCAGTCTGCCACACGCTAAGTGTCGTTGGTATGTAGCTAGTGGCGTGACCCACAACGTCGTTGTGGGTCACGCTCCACTTCGGTCTAGTGCCACACGCCGTGTCGGCGCTTGGTATCTACATCTATGTGGTGGCGTGACCCACAACGTCGTTGTGGGTCACGCTCCACTTCGGTCTATGTACTGCCATGCCACACGCTAAGTGTCGGCGCTTGGTATGTAAGCTTACTGTATTTAGTCATTTTAGTGGCGTGATCCACAACGAAGCCGATACATGTGTACCCTCATCTGACACAGTTGTGCTCCCGAGTGGCATCTATCCGCTGGCCGGTAGTCGCCGGCCTGGGCGCCTAGTCAGGTGGGCATCAAAGATTGGTGTCTAGATGCTAGTCGGTGCCTAAGCAAGGTACGGAAGCCAGTGCGCGCCGGGACGGTCAGAGAACCGTCGCCCTCGGTAGCACAGATCCGCTGAGTGCCGGTAGTCTCGGGTTAGAGGCTCGAGCATGCACTATCGGGTAGCCTACCGGTAGTCTCGGGTTAGAGGCTCGAGCATGCCTTATCGGTTAGCGCCGCGCCGCTGAGCTCCTTGCGGCCTGGCCAGCAGCAAGGGTTCAATAGCAATCAGTGGCGGCTGCGGGCTCAGCCTCCCACAATCGGTTCCCCAAACAACAAAAATCCCGTCTCCATCGCCGGCGTGCTAGCCAGCGGTGAAGGGCGTTCAACTGACACTTATGTACTAATACCGTCTCTGACACATATGTAAGTACTAATAATGCCGTCTCCCAAGGTACGCAATCTACCGACTTGCGTGCTCAAGGGGCCGGTTTTCCCCCGGGTGCGCACTTCTCAGAATCGCACGACCACACCGCGCGCAACCTGGAGTGTGCGTTTGAAAGAAAACAATGCCATTTCCAAAGGTGTAGGTACGCAATCTATCGACTTTACTAGGGAGTGCGTAACTAGGGAGTGCGCAAGGGGCCGGTTTCCCCCCGGGTGCGCACTTCTCAGAATCGCACAACCACACCGCGCGCAACCTGGAGTGTGCGTTTGAAAGAATATACGAAGGCAAAATGAAAAAAGTTAAAACGTTAGCCGCCGACAATCTGGAGCGTCCGATGATGGATCCAACGGCCGCGATAAACCCGCTATAAGTTAGCGGCTCGGGTCGTCCGTCCAGAATACTACAAAATACTACACATAAACAACCAATCCAAAACAAGCAAACTACGGAAAACAAACGGCCTTCGGCCCCAACAGTCACAAATCCAACGGAAACGAACCGAAATCGATAAGACCACCGAAACGACGCAGCCGCAGGCCATGCCGCCGGACGAAAAACAAAGTGACGTGCTCCGCGAGCAATTTGCTGGCTGGCGATGGCAGGAAACGTACGCTAGAAAATTGGGATGGGGAATGCGCAGCCATGGTTTTATACGTCAAAATTTTATGTTTGAAGAGCAAGTACGAAATTTTCTGAGCTGGAGGTGCGTCAACGGAGTGATACCTGCGTGGGAGAGGTCCGCGTCGCTATGGCGACCTGGAAATGGAATGTCGTTGTAGATTTAGGTATTGTAGTATCATGCTTAATTGCTTTACGTACTGGGTGCCTAGTAAAATCAGTTTGCTGTTCGTGGAAGGCGTGGGGTGGGGCCGACGAGTTTCTGGTGTCATCATATTGGAAAGAACGCTGGATTTTTTGCCACGGGACGTAACTGGCGATGCCGATGGTGAGGCGTCCCTACCGGGGTACTACCTGCTCTCTTTCTGATGCATTTTCATGGTTGCGTTCTTTCCTTTTCACCGAATCCACCTAGTCGCAGCAAAGACATAGCGTAGCGTTGCGTTTTATTTTCTTAGCCGTGCAGGACGCCATCTTCATGGTCCTTCGAATGTCCGTTAACGTCCGTTCGGTTGCCCAAGGATCTGTGATGCTTTTTTCTGGAATATACTGGGCTTGGAAAGCCCCTCTGGATGCTTGCCTGGTCACGGGTTTGGGGCGTCATTTACATTCATGGTGCTTTCTGCGTAAGCTGACTTGCTTCGCACGTGGATTTTCACTGGACTGAAGAGCGCGTCTGCTAGCATGTTTACGTGGTGTATAAGGTGATCAATCAACTATTTGTTTATAGAAGGTGTGACAATAGAAGGTGTGTTATATATTTCTTCATCAAGCCGGCATGTCAAAAGTAATCTCCACTCGCTTACAACCTGAATTTTGCTTTGCTGGGTCTGCTGTGTTTGTGTCTCACTGTGCAGGCTATCCCCTTGGTTGATCAACCAGGTGCTTTTTGGTGGCAGCGGGGCCATATACTCTTCTTGGCGTTTTTCATCCATGGCCGGCATGTCAATGGCAACGCATGCATGCCAGCCCCTAAACAAGAAAACACTAAGTCACCAAAGAATGGAATTCAGGGCATGGTCATGAGCAGCCAGCCGGGTTAACAGCAGCATTAATATTAAATGGGCATGATGTCAACAGGAAAACACTAAGTCACGTGAGGAAAGTCTTTTTATGATCCCTGAAACAGCCTGGACGTGGCCGTGTGCCAAATTACTTTGTGTAGTCCGCGCATTTCCGGCGCAAGTCGCCGGCCGGACCTTGTGACAGCGCCAGAATCATGATTAACATTGTATGACTTTTGTAGGTAGAAAAATGTCTGTGGAGACGCTGTGCGTCGCGCTTAAATATTTTAATATAATTTTAATGAAAAGTTTGAAAATTTTCGTAAACCTTACCTAAGCTTAGCCGCTAGGCGGCTAAGCTTAGCCAACTGACATGTGCACATTTTTCGGGGAAATGGGTATATTTTATTAGCCAATTATGGACCAAAGAGGTGAGAGGGGAAATGAGTATCAGCGAATCCTAATGAAGGTGGGCACACACACGTGTGGCGGTGACAGGTGAAAGGCTAATAGGGCGCGTTATTAGACCAGGGAAGCCATTGGACCTGAGTGATGTCGCCATGAGGCATACTGGTGAATACCTGATTACGGCCCAGTAGATCATGAAAAAGCTGGAGCGGGCTGGGCTTGTCGTTATTGGGCCCTGGGTCCCACACCCTGTGTTGTTCCTGAGCTAACAGCCAGTAGCGGCGCATAGCCGCATTCCATAGGTATATAAAGCGCCGGACTACGCCGCCGCGGGTATACTCCTCGCGGACCTTAAAGACTGTCTCGTTGCGTATGGTCCAGATCGCGTATAGCATAGTAGTGCGTAGCCATATCCATTCTGCTTGGGAAACTGAAAGCTCGGACCCTGGTGTGCCAGCAATACCGAAAATGATGGTACGCACGCTGATTGGGAGAGTGGGTGGCGATGCCGTCCATGCGGCCCAGATGTTAATGAGCCACGTCCAAACCCCAGGGAGATTACAGTAAAGAAACCTGTGCTCAATGGTTTCACTAGGGTGCGTGCACAGGCATGATGCATCATGACCAAAACGCTCGTGGAGCATGGCGCAGACCCCTATCGCCCTATGCATCAAAAGGTGACATGTGCACATCGATATAGTCTCAAAAAAAAAAATGCCAGGTGTAGGTACGCAATCTATCGACTTTACTAGGGAGTGCGTAACTAGGGAGTGCGCAAGGGGCCGGTTTCCCCCCGGGTGCGCACTTCTCAGAATCGCACGACCACACCGTGCAACCTGAAGTGCGTGAATTGGCACCGTGCGCGTTTCGGAAATGCACGACTTAGCCATGGCGGCTTTGCACCCGTGCTTGCAATTTACTGTACGTTTGCGGACGAATTTCCCGGCCAAACTCAGGAAATAGAGCTTATACGTCCCAAATATGATTCGGATCAATTTTTTGCTCGCGGGGATGCGATTTACCACGTGCCGTCAGTGTTCTTGCTGGGAAAAACTGCGATCAGGCAGGTTCGACGGAATTGATTACTACAAGTGCTTTACGGCGCAACCCGGCGGGTGTCTAGGTTTATTTAATTACTTGTTATCATGCATCGTCGTTGAATATAGGCAGCGGCAGTAAAGATTTGACGATTTTGACCACTCTGTCACATCACAGCTTGTGTGCCGCAAAGTGCCGCTTTTGCGGGCACTGCCTGGGCCAAGGTAACGTTAGCCATGCAAGGTATGGCTGGTTTATCGTTCCCCCATGGTTTCCTGACGTTTGTAAATGAATTTAATCTTGTGAGGCGTTGTCACTTTTCAGCCTTGATGATCTTTCTCGACCGTTGCCTGGCCCTCTCTAAAGCCCTCTTTTTTTACCATGCAAATGCCACACCATGGTGTGGTAGTGCATGTTTCTAACGCTAAATGCGTTGAATAACATTCATAGATGTTATTTATTCTTTTGCTACGTTCATATTGCGTGATTGTTTGGCCATGGGCTGCTTCAAGGGTGCTTTCAAGCTTATACGGGTGATAGAAAATCTTGGTGACAAACCATGGGCATAATGTGCCAGTCAGTATGCTGGCCATGTCATGTCAAAATAAACAGTTAAGCCAGGAGGAGGAGGATTATAAGATGCTGAGCTGGGCTTACAACTGTTTAGGGTTTAGGGTTGTGATGGTTGGATGGTTGGGGGCTGCAGCTAGCGTGCGTGGATAAATAGTGGTTGGATGGTGAGGATTTGCTGCCATGTGTGCATGGATGGTGGTGGGATGGGGGGTTGCAGCCATGCATGCGTGGATGGTGGTGGGATGGTGGGGGGGTGCAGCCATGCGTGCATGGATGGTGGTTGCAACTGCCCATTGTTCATGATCCAGGAAATTTACGGCTAGACTATGCGAAGTTGAATTGAATTATTTAAATTGAATAGAATTGAATTGAACTGAACTGACTTGAATTGAATTGAATTGAATTGAATTGAATTGAATTGAATTGAATTGAATTGAATTGAATTGAATTGAATTGAATTGAATTGAATTGAATTGAATTGAATTGAATTGAATTGAATTGAATTGAATTGAATTGAATTGAATTGAATTGAATTGAATTGAATTGAATTGAATCGAATCGAATTGAATTGAATTGAATTGAATTGAATTGAATTGAATTGAATTGAATTGAATTGAATTGAATTGAATTGAATTGAATTGAATTGAATTGAATTGAATTGAATTGAATTGAATTGAATTGAATTGAATTGAATTGAATTGAATTGAATTGAATTGAATTGAATTGAATTGAATTGAATTGAATTGAATTGAATTGAATTGAATTGAATTGAATTGAATTGAATTGAATTGAATTGAATTGAATTGAATTGAATTGAATTGAATTGAATTGAATTGAATTGAATTGAATTGAATTGAATTGAATTGAATTGATTGAATTGAATTGTCAATTGAATTGTCAATTGAGTTGTCAATTGAATTGTCAATTGAGTTGTCAATTGAATTGTCAATTGAATTGTCAATTGTCAATTGTCAATTGAACTAAATTTCGTCTCATTTAATCAGTAAGCTTACTTTAATCCATTAATTATAATCCATGACTTAGAAGTATCAAGAAGTCCCTACATCCCCACCATCAAGGACTCCCTACACCCCCATCATCCAACTACCATCCACGCACGCATGGCTGCAACCCCCCACTATCAAACCATCATCCACGCACACATGGCTGCAGCCCACCACCATCAAACAACCATTAATGCATGCATGGCAGCATCCCCCCACCATCCAACCACCATCCACGCATGCATGGCTGCACCCCCCACCATCCAACCACCATCCACGCACACATGGCTGCAACCCCCCATCTTCCAACCACCATCCACGCACACATGGCTGCAACCCCCCACCATCAAACCACCATCGGCACGCATGCATGGCAGCAAAACCTCACCATCCAACCACCATCCACGCATGCATGGCTGAACCCCCCACAATCCAACCACCATCCACGCACAACACATGGCTGCAACCCCCCACCATCCAACCATCATCCACGCACACATGGCTGCAGCCCACCACCATCAAACAACCATTAGTGCATGCATGGCAGCAATCCCTCGCCATCCAACCACCATCCACACACGCATTGCTGCAGCCCCCCACCATTCAAGCACCATCCACGCACATACGCCATCACCTCCTACAGTAATGTCCAACCACCATCCACAAAGCACGGGGCTTATGGATTACAAGGCATTCAGCACGCCTGAATGCATGTAAGGCATGGACCACAAAATTTGCAGATGGCATGCTGAGAAAAGTAAAATCTGATTAAAATGTAGCAATGCCGTTAATAACAGCAATAACGCCTAGAAACTGACCAGTCTTTTGCACGCTTCTTGGAACAAGGACGCCGCCACCAGGCAGGTCAGGTCGGTTTCCTGACTACGCAATATAGACTCTCTAATACAAACTTTAAAAAATAAATGAAGCACGTGCAGCAAAATCAATGTCTTCCTGGCCAGTTCTCGACAATCTTACAAGCACGCCACCGGAAACGTTAGTCAAAATAGCAAAAGCTGCGGGAAATTTGGCGAGGAAACAAAACGGCGAACAAAACGGTAAGAACATCCCGGAGATGACGCTAAAACCAAGCCATAACGGACTGTTCAAGCGCAAACAGATTGGTAGATGAGGTGCAGAAAAAGAGCCTTCCGCAGCAGGCCTGATTACCTGCCTGGCACGCGAGGAAAGCGAGTTAACCATGGCAGGCTGGAATGCGCTTCGCGCAGGCCTGCTTACTTTACCTCCGAAGGAAACCGGAAATGGCCACAAATCAAAGCTAATTCGCTTGATTCCTATTTCCTCACTTTAAACCCCTCCCTTCTGCGTCGTTCAATACCAGGAATCTTGGCTATCACTCTGGCAAGAAGCCAATCTAATATATTCATCGCGGCCAGATTTGCGAATCAGACCCCCTCGCAACCGTGGGTTAAAGAAGGGCAGCGGTCTTTCATACCTAATGCATATTTCGTCAACAAAACATCTTTTGGAGTATCTTTCATACAGCATCGATCTCCATAACTTTTTTGCATTTCGGCCGACAAATTAGGCAAGTTTTCATGGAACGCGCACCGCCATGGCCACCTTCGCACGTATACACTACACAGCCAGGCCCCTTTTACGTTCTGTACTTCTGTAGGTACATTACGTGTTGGGCCGGTGGTCAGCTCGTAACAAGTCAGTCAGTCTGTCTCGTGCGGAACTTCAAGTACGAAATTCGCCACCACTTTGGGCCGTATCGGTCCTTGGTAGTTACGCAACAAACATTCGATCGGTCGCCGTGGAAAGTACCATTGTTGCAGGTGGCCAACCGCTGGGCTGGCGTACACCGCCTCAGCCTCCGGGGCAAGGTCCTCGTCACGAACCAGCTGCTGTTCTCCAAGCTGCTGTACTTCGGTCAGGCCCACCCACCAGATGAACACACCGTGTCTCTTATTCAACGGCTGGGGCATAACTTTGTTTGGAAAAAATCGAGCGATCTCAGCCGCCAGGTACACGGATGGATCAGAGAGTCAATGTCTTTTATGCCGTGGCCTCTTGGAGGACTAGGCCGGCTTACACAATATGCAATGGCGTTTATGGTCTGTGTATGCCAAACAAGTTATCTCTGCCCACATTGGTGTCAACACACACCCTGGATGTCTTCTGGCACGTATAACCCTCTCACGTCTTACTCATCACTCCAATGGTATTTCCTGGCACTCTGGAGCCGCACTGCTTACTGCTCGCCTCCCCTCCCCTAAGCTCACCAGAGGTCTTCCTTGGTACTGGGCTCGTATATGGCAAGGCTTTATGGCACTTAAACCCGACCGCCTATTATTCCCCACACTACGTGAGGAAGTTGCACGCCAACCCCTATTCTTTAATGATATATACCTCAACCCCCTTAATCGCCCCTTCGGATGCTTAAGTGGCCCTAACCCCTATGAAGGCTTCATAACATCCCCCCACCCTGTAACCACTATTCTCCACCTGTATATTCTCCACGGTGACTGCTACCGCCTCTTAACCCCTAAATGGGCAGAAATACTGCCGATGCATCGGCTGTAACTTCACAATTTTGCAAACCAGATGCCATCCAACCCACCCATATCCAATGGCTGTCCTTGGGGGCCAAGCATGTCCATGAGTTGCCCTTCGGGTTGGTATATCACAACCTTACATATATGCAGGGTAGGCCATGTATAACTGCCGTCAAAGTCAGGGGGGTCAAGACGAGCGTTTTCATTTTTGGTAGAATGTGCATTTTGAATTATGTTGTAAGAGCTAGGCACCTACCACTTCAGGGATGATAAACAATTAGTTGCTGAACAGTTTGAGCCATTGGGGTCATCATTTGGGTGGGTATGCCAGCAGTTACACCCAGTACAGCCCATAGGGGTACCGTTGGTAAAAAGCAACCAAGGGGGTAGGAGTGGGCATACTACCTACTAATACCTACTAATATGGCCCCCAACCATGCCACACAATACATTTCCCTTCCACAATGATGGGGAAACATAACTGCATCATCACACTGCCCTTACATGGCACCTATGTGCAGGTGCCACCTTGTCCATGCACGTAGGTAACGTGGTACGGATACCCTACGTAAGGCATGCATTCTAGGAGGCAGCCACCAACAAACTAGTGATTTTAAGCCTATTTCAGCTTGCCCTAGCAAGGATAAACTAGGCCTAAGCTGCTATAGCTTGCCAGGTGATGGCCAGCACACCTGGTGGCACATGCTGACAATGGGAAGCTTCTACTCACCGGTTACATGCTTGATGATGCCACAGAGACCAGCCAACTGCCTCACACTCATGCAATATGTGTGTGGGAAATGTATAACAAACATATATGGAGGTATTCAAACCCATACAGCATCTAAAACTTATCACCATCACACTGTGGCAGGTCAACTGACTGAGGGAAGCATCTAAGAAGGGTGTTTTAGAAAGGGGCCAGGCCAGGGTCAAGAAAGAGCATGAATAATGCAAAAAGAATGTGCTACACAAGCTAGAACGTATATATAAACGTCAAACATCGATAGGAAAACGATGCTGAAGCTTTACCAGGCATGGATGGCGTTACCTTGGCCCAGGCGGTGGCCGCAAAATGGCGCATTTCGGCACACCAAAGTTGTGCAGCATGGTCGCTGGATTCGGCGATTTCTGGCCACCCTTGCACGTTTACGACTACTATGTATCATAAAAAGTACAAAGAAACCAATATATCCTTTAAAATACGCCGGAAAGGTATTGCTGTCAACGTTTCTATCGTCCGGCCTGATCGCAGTTTTTTCCAGCAAGAACGCTGCCGACACCTATCAAATGGCATTCCCGCGGTCCAAAAATTGGCCTGTGTGATCTTTAGGACGTATAAAATCAATTTCCTAAGTTTGGTCAGAAAATTCGAACGAAAACGTAAATGCCATGCGTGGGCGCAAGCCGCCATGGCCAGGTCGTCGTTTTCCGGAATGCACGTTGTACGTGAAAAAGTACCCTGACCCCTTGTACTTTGACCGGCCAGAACACCTCTATAACTTTGTCAGAAGTATGCAAACCCTAGTACCATGCTGTGAGGAAAATTATAAACTTTCGATCTTCTCAGCTAAACTTTTCCTAATTCTCAATAGTTTTCGCGGCATTTGGTCCCCCGAGAAGGGGCCGACGTGTCGGCTGTAACTCAGTTTTAGGCGGAAAATCGGCAGCCAGACCATTTAGGGGTTAACATATAACGAACTGGCTGCCTGGGTCCCCAATATGCCTACTTATGCTGCCTGGGCCGCGCTAGTACAAGCCATACCCCCACGCTGGCACACACTCATGACTTCTCCCCGTGCCCCCTATAAAGCTGGTGAATGGTGCTGCTTTTGTCCATACAGCACGACCGCAACATGCTCGGGGAAGGTGATCGCAGAACTCCCCCTTGGAACCCTGCACGTTCAACTACTGGCGCCGCTGAGCGGCCACAATGGCTGTCTGGCTCAACTTACAACTGCAGTGGTGTTCCTCCCCACCCAGCTATGCCACCGGATTCGGGTTGTACCTTGGTCCCTTGAACAATCATGTGTATACCAACCCAACCCCAACCTTCCAGACGCTGCTATTATTTGGCTACATGTGGGATCAACTCGCCTGGACATGTTGTCATTGGATCCAGTGGAATTTGGCTGGGTGCTAAATCAGGGTGACAGCAGAATTGTAAAAGGCCTTTACGAGTACACGGCAGAGTGGGGCTACACAATGCTCCGGCATAAAAACCATCAATTCCACCCCGGACGGACACGCTGGGGCGCTACTGAGTGGCCTGGCCACACCTGGGTCCGCAACATATCACCCTCGCCGTTGACCACCCGCTGATTGATCGCCGCGCGACCGACGTACAACACCTCTTGATGCACCGGTCCATCGGGGTAGGGGAGATCCTCCACCGGCGATTTCACCACCCTGCTACTTGTTTATGTACCAACCCCACTGAAACTGTGGAACACCGATTTTTATGGTGTAACCTCCAGGGAGTTTGGACCTGGTTGATTGGTTTATGGGCAGCCTGGACATCTGAGCCTATCATACCGGTGTCTACCCGCTCAATTATCTTTGGCATCACTGGCACCCCTGGCCTTGAGCTCACCTTTTCACAACAAGCGTGGATATGGCTCCGCACATGCATGTTATATACAATCTGGACGGTGCGAAACGATGTGGTGTTCAATAGGCGCACAGTTTTCGACAAAGCTGGGGTTCTCTCACGCTTCATTTACCTATGGAACTCCGGCATGCGACGCTACTGGATGGTTGCAAATGAACAAAACAAAATCTGGGACCCTGGCGCGGACCAGGATAAGCCCAGCCCACTTGAGATCTTTCATGACCTCATGGGCAAAAACAGGATCTTTACCCACATGCCCAATGACAACCCCTTAGAAGTCCAGTGGCTTCCGTGGTCTAGTAAGGCTCCGTTTTAGCCACTGACATCTTGATACCCTAGGCTTAGCAGGGATTACCTACTGGCTATATTTGGAATAAACGTACACCTATTTACCTGGAAAAGTACCATTGTTGCGTAACTAGTTGCGTTACCGCGGGTTGGTACTGTAAATGTTAGCATTTGTCATGCTAACCAGAGCAGCTAGCCACAGGTTGGCTGGATAAAAAGTCAGCTTATTTTCTCTTTATATACTGCGTGTGTGGTCCTCCACGTGTCCGGAGTTGTGCTCCCGAGTGGCATCTATCCGCTGGCCGGTAGTCGCCGGCCTGGGCGCCTAGTCAGGTGGGCATCAAAGATTGGTGTCTAGATGCTAGTCGGTGCCTAAGCAAGGTACGGAAGCCAGTGCGCGCCGGGACGGTCAGAGAACCGTCGCCCTCGGTAGCACAGATCCGCTGAGTGCCGGTAGTCTCGGGTTAGAGGCTCGAGCATGCACTATCGGGTAGCCTACCGGTAGTCTCGGGTTAGAGGCTCGAGCATGCCTTATCGGTTAGCGCCGCGCCGCTGAGCTCCTTGCGGCCTGGCCAGCTGCAAGGGTTCAATAGCAATCAGTGGCGGCTGCGGGCTCAGCCTCCCACAATCGGTTCCCCAAACAACAAAAATCCCGTCTCCATCGCCGGCGTGCTAGCCAGCGGTGAAGGGCATTCAGCTTGTATTCACAGATGAAAGAAGCGCCCATTCCCATGCAAAAAGACGACAGGTCACACGGTAAAAAAAAACTCATGTCATCATGAGCTGCCGCAGCAGCTTGTACTGAGGCCCCGACAGCATCGCTGGCTAGCACGCCGGCGATGGAGACGGGATTTTTGTTGTTTGGGGAACCGATTGTGGGAGGCTGAGCCCGCAGCCGCCACTGATTGCTATTGAAGCCCGGGTGTTTTTGGCGTGCTCAGATCCCAGCGTAGGGCACCCTCCTTGGGGTTTAGGGTTTGGGGACGGTCAGTGTGCCGTTACGTGTTTCTCTACTTGAACGTACGTAGGGTCAGTGCTACCCTATTGCCCCTCGCTTTAAATAATTTATGATAATTATTTAAATAGAAAGTATGGGAGTTGTGCTCCCGAGTGGCATCTATCCGCTGGCCGGTAGTCGCCGGCCTGGGCGCCTAGTCAGGTGGGCATCAAAGATTGGTGTCTAGATGCTAGTCGGTGCCTAAGCAAGGTACGGAAGCCAGTGCGCGCCGGGACGGTCAGAGAACCGTCGCCCTCGGTAGCACAGATCCGCTGAGTGCCGGTAGTCTCGGGTTAGAGGCTCGAGCATGCACTATCGGGTAGCCTACCGGTAGTCTCGGGTTAGAGGCTCGAGCATGCCTTATCGGTTAGCGCCGCGCCGCTGAGCTCCTTGCGGCCTGGCCAGCTGCAAGGGTTCAATAGCAATCAGTGGCGGCTGCGGGCTCAGCCTCCCACAATCGGTTCCCCAAACAACAAAAATCCCGTCTCCATCGCCGGCGTGCTAGCCAGCGGTGAAGGGCATTCAACTTCCGGCTTGTTGGGCATTTTGGAAGAGGGTTTATAATGTGTTGTTGGGTGGAACAACTTGGTTGTTGGCACAAAATCACACATTATTAGCCTGAGATAGGCATGACATATGCTGCTCAGGCGTGTCGTCCTACCAGCCTTGTTGTTAAGGGTAGACTCACAAGCAAGGCTGGCTGTGCCGATGGAGGGGTGGGGCGTGCTAGCCCCCCCCCACACCCACGCATGCATGCTAGCCCACCCCCACACCCACGCATGCATGCTAGCCCCCCACACACCCACGCATGCATGCTAGCCCCCCCCCACACCCACGCATGCATGCTAGCCCACACTCACACCCACGCATGCATGCTAGCCCACCCCCACACCCACGCATGCATGCTAGCCCCCCCACACACCCACGCATGCATGCCAGCCCCCCCACACACCCACGCATGCATGACAGCCCCCCCACACACCCACGCATGCATGCTAGCCCCCCACACACACCCACGCATGCATGCCAGCCCCCACACACACCCACGCATGCATGCCAGCCCCCCACCCACCCACGCATGCATGCTAGCCCCCCACACACACCCACGCATGCATGCCAGCCCCCCACACACCCACGCATGCAGGCTAGCCCACCCCCACACCCACGCATGCATGCCAGCCCACCCCCACACCCACGCGTGCATGCCAGCCCACCCCTTGAGCGTGCTTGTAAAGTTTTTGCATGGTTTATTAAAATGAGTGGAATATGTATTTATTGCATTAAATGTTAATTTTATCATGAATGAAAATGGTCAACATTGCCGAAGTGCCCCTAAATTGCTCAATATTTTGTGCTCAAGAATTCAATGAGGATTGTCATCATGGAAACCCGCACAAATTCACGATTCCGGGCATGCATGTGAAAGTATCAAGAACAATTTTCAATTAAGAATGGTATCTCATTGTTCCATGAATCAATATGACTCCATGTATGTAGGCCAGCCATGATGACCCAAAGGGAGCCTGAATCCTCATCATTAAATACATAAATGCCACCCATGTACGTAGACGGGCCATGATGACACCACGGGAGCCTGAATCCTCATCATTAATTACATAAATGCCAACCATGTACATACACGGGCAATGATGACACCATGGGAGCCTGAATCCTCATCAAAATCGCCATCCATGTACGTAGGCCAGCCATGATGACACTATGGGAGCCTGAATCCTCATCATTAATTTCATACATGCCAACAACACGTAGACGGGCCATAATGACACCACGGGAGCCTGAATCCTGATCATTTTTTTTCTTTGACATCCATGTACGTAGGCCAGCCATGATGACACCATGGGAGCCTGAATCCTCATCATTTTTTTTCTGAGACATCCATGTACGTAGGCCAGCCATGATGACACCATGGGAGCCTGAATCCTCATCATTAAATACATACATGCCATCCATGTACGTAGACAGGCCATGATGACACCATGGGAGCCTGAATCCTCATCATTTACTATTCCTTGACATCCATGTACGTAGACGGGCCATGATGACACCATGGGAGCCTGAATCCTCATCATTTTTTTTTCTTTGACATCCATGTACATATGTAGGCCAGCCATGATGACACCAATGGAGCCTGAATCCTCATCATTAATTACATACATGCCATCCATGTACGTAGACGGGCCATGATGACACCATGGGAGCCTGAATCCTCATCATTAATTACATAAATGCCAACCATGTACATACACGGGCAATGATGACACCATGGGAGCCTGAATCCTCATCATTTTTTTTTCTTTGACATCCATGTACATACGTAGGCCAGCCATGATGACACCAATGGAGCCTGAATCCTCATCATTAATTACATACATGCCATCCATGTACGTAGACAAGCCATGATGACACCATGGGAGCCTGAATCCTCATCATAAAACAATAAGTGGAAGCATACATGTGACACTAATTGACATGCCCGGAGGCACGCCGTTCAAGGCCCTTCATGAAGTACGTTGCCCTAGAGGCAACCAAGACAAGGGTGGGTGGGTGGGGAGCAAAGAAAGAGGCCGACAAAACCAGCCAGAGCGGCTTTTAGTCGCAAAACCTCCCTTATCCCTAGCTAACTGACGTCATTAAACCCTTATGTTCAGTGATGCTAGTAAGACGCTAACCGTACAGACCGGGGGTAGAATATCCCGAATCTGCACGGCTAGTATTAAATAATGCGTAGGTTGTTCTTTTCAGGGGCACTGCACCTCACGCCCCATTCCGCCCGGGTATAATCAACCCAAGCGCGGAACGCACATTTTATTTAATTCATTTTTCAACCATGCACTATATTGCATCTACTAATCACAAAAGCTCTAGCCAAACAGCTACGAGAAAACACTACGACCTATAAGCCGCTCATCCAGCGGCCTCTTGTTCCCGCATTCACGTATAGAAGAAACTCCGTTCAAAGAACCCCGATTCATGTCCCACGTAGCTCCCACAAAAACCAGCATCTTCATTAAAACAATAAGTGGAAGCATACATGTGACACTAATTGACATGCCCGGAGGCACGCCGTTCAAGGCCCTTCATGAAGTACGTTGCCCAATCACCCCCGCCCTGGCTTTCCCTTGAAGCCGCACTCCACCTTGCTCGTTGTCACAAGTGACCGCCCTGCCGCAAAACGGGAGCCCCCCCACATCGGGAGGCGTGTGCCCGGCGGCTGTGGATGCATGGCCAGGCCCAAAAAGGCCCAGCGCATTTGCACTGCGATTGCGCACGGCCAGCCTATCATGACCCCTCTCGGGGCCCCGAGTCGGTACCGCTATGGCCGTCTCCCCATAGACCCGGGGTGCTTCGAGAAAAAACGTGGACCTAGCCCAGGCCCCGCCAACCCGGATGCCCGAGGCCACAGCCCCAGGCACCTGGCTGAACGAGAGTCCGTTCAGCCAAGACCGCATTCCCCCCCGAGGTTTCTATGCGTGGGGAAAAAATTTCTAGCTTAGGCGCTTTTCCCATCGCCGTCCCCAGCCCCAACCCCCCCCCCTCGGCGGAAGGCAATTGCAAAGTTTGCTGGCCAGCAGCAATTTCCGAAGAAAAAGCCGCAGGCCGCGGACCGAGACACGGGTCGCCAGTGCCAGCCATCCGGCTCCAACCCGGGGTGCAAGCATCCCCAGGTACGGAGCACCAGCTCGCGCACTGGGCCGACCAAGCGACAGTTGAGCACCTGTCACGGCATCCGGCCCACCAAAGACCCCAAGCTGGGGAAAAGGTGCGGACCGGAGGTAATCATTTTCTTTTCTTTTAGTTAACCGGGCGAGGAACTACGCCTGGCCGGTTAACAACTGGAAGTCTCACCACTGGCCAAGTGGCCGGTGCAACCAGTGCTTTTGGGATTTTGCTCCGCAGCACCCATAGCTGCGGCTGCCGCCGCAACGACAACGAGCAAAGAAAGAGGCCGACAAAACCAGCCAGAGCGGCTTTTAGTCGCAAAACCTCCCTTATCCCTAGCTAACTGACGTCATTAAACCCTTATGTTCAGTGATGCTAGTAAGACGCTAACCGTACAGACCGGGGGTAGAATATCCCGAATCTGCACGGCTAGTATTAAATAATGCGTAGGTTGTTCTTTTTCAGGGGCACTGCACCTCACGCCCCGTTCCGCCCGGGTATAATCAACCCAAGCGCGGAACGCACATTTTATTTAATTCATTTTTCAACCATGCACTATATTGCATCTACTAATCACAAAAGCTCTAGCCAAACAGCTACGAGAAAACACTACGACCTATAAGCCGCTCATCCAGCGGCCTCTTGTTCCCGCATTCACGTATAGAAGAAACTCCGTTCAAAGAACCCCGATTCCTTGACATCCATGTACGTAGGCCAGCCATGATGACACCAATGGAGCCTGAATCCTCTTCATTTTTTTTATGAGAGGATTCAGGTTACATAAATGCCAACCATGTAGGTAGATAAGCCATGATCACACCATGGGAGCCTGAATCCTCATCATTAATTACATAAATGCCATCCATGTACGTAGACGGGCCATGATGACCCCATGGGAGCCTGAATCCTCATCATTAATTACAAAATCGCCATCCATGTACGTAGACGGGCCATGATGACACCATGGGAGCCTGAATCCTCATCATTTACTATTCCTTGACATCCATGTACGTAGACGGGCCATGATGACACCATGGGAGCCTGAATCCTCATCATTAATTACATAAATGCCATTCATGTACGTACACGGGCAATGATGACACCATGGGAGCCTGAATCCTCATCATTAATTACATAAATGCCATCCGTGTACGTAGACGGGCCATGATGACCCCATGGGAGCCTGAATCCTCATCATTATATACATAAATGCCATCCATGTACGTAGACGGGCCATGATGACACCATGGGAGCCTGAATCCTCATCATTTTTTTTATGAGACATCCATGTACGTAGGCCAGCCATGATGACACCATGGGAGCCTGAATCCTCATCATTTTTTTTTCTTTGACATCCATGTACGTAGACGGGCCATGATGACACCATGGGAGCCTGAATCCTCATCATTAATTACATACATGCCATCCATGTACGTAGGCCAGCCATGATGACACCATGGGAGCCTGAATCCTCATCATTAATTTCATACATGCCAACAACACGTAGACGGGCCATAATGACACCACGGGAGCCTGAATCCTGATCATTTTTTTTCTTTGACATCCATGTATGTAGGCCAGCCATGATGACACCATGGGAGCCTGAATCCTCATCATTATATACATACATGCCATCCATGTACGTAGGCAGGCCATGATGACACCATGGGAGCCTGAATCCTCATCATTAATTTCATACATGCCAACAACACGTAGACGGGCCATAATGACACCACGGGAGCCTGAATCCTGATCATTTTTTTTTCTTTGACATCCATGTATGTAGGCCAGCCATGATGACCCAAAGGGAGCCTGAATCCTCATCATTAAATACATAAATGCCACCCATGTACGTAGACGGGCCATGATGACACCAATGGAGCCTGAATCCTCATCATTAATTACATAAATGCCAACCATGTACATACACGGGCAATGATGACACCATGGGAGCCTGAATCCTCATCATTAATTACATAAATGCCAACCATGTACGTAGGCCAGCCATGATGACACTATGGGAGCCTGAATCCTCATCATTAATTTCATACATGCCAACAACACGTAGACGGGCCATAATGACACCACGGGAGCCTGAATCCTGATCATTTTTTTTTCTTTGACATCCATGTACGTAGGCCAGCCATGATGACACCATGGGAGCCTGAATCCTCATCATTTTTTTTCTGAGACATCCATGTACGTAGGCCAGCCATGATGACACCATGGGAGCCTGAATCCTCATCATTAAATACATACATGCCATCCATGTACGTAGACAGGCCACTGATATGACACCATGGGAGCCTGAATCCTCATCATTTACTATTCCTTGACATCCATGTACGTAGACAAGCCATGATGACACCATGGGAGCCTGAATCCTCATCATAAAACAAGTGGAAGCATACATGTGACACTAATTGACATGCCCGGAGGCACGCCGTTCAAGGCCCTTCATGAAGTACGTTGCCCTAGAGGCAACCAAGACAAGGGTGGGTGGGTGGGGAGCAAAGAAAGAGGCCGACAAAACCAGCCAGAGCGGCTTTTAGTCGCAAAACCTCCCTTATCCCTAGCTAACTGACGTCATTAAACCCTTATGTTCAGTGATGCTAGTAAGACGCTAACCGTACAGACCGGGGGTAGAATATCCCGAATCTGCACGGCTAGTATTAAATAATGCGTAGGTTGTTCTTTTCAGGGGCACTGCACCTCACGCCCCATTCCGCCCGGGTATAATCAACCCAAGCGCGGAACGCACATTTTATTTAATTCATTTTTCAACCATGCACTATATTGCATCTACTAATCACAAAAGCTCTAGCCAAACAGCTACGAGAAAACACTACGACCTATAAGCCGCTCATCCAGCGGCCTCTTGTTCCCGCATTCACGTATAGAAGAAACTCCGTTCAAAGAACCCCGATTCATGTCCCACGTAGCTCCCACAAAAACCAGCATCTTCATTAAAACAATAAGTGGAAGCATACATGTGACACTAATTGACATGCCCGGAGGCACGCCGTTCAAGGCCCTTCATGAAGTACGTTGCCCAATCACCCCCGCCCTGGCTTTCCCTTGAAGCCGCACTCCACCTTGCTCGTTGTCACAAGTGACCGCCCTGCCGCAAAACGGGAGCCCCCCCACATCGGGAGGCGTGTGCCCGGCGGCTGTGGATGCATGGCCAGGCCCAAAAAGGCCCAGCGCATTTGCACTGCGATTGCGCACGGCCAGCCTATCATGACCCCTCTCGGGGCCCCGAGTCGGTACCGCTATGGCCGTCTCCCCATAGACCCGGGGTGCTTCGAGAAAAAACGTGGACCTAGCCCAGGCCCCGCCAACCCGGATGCCCGAGGCCACAGCAGCTAGTCTCCATGCTTTGCTGTAGACTAAGTCTCAAAGGCATTGTGAATACAACGTATGAATAAGCCTTGTAAACCTACGTTGGTATGTGAATATAAATACCACGTGGGCTATGCAGATAGGAATGCTAGTCGAGTCGCATACGTTTCCCTAGATAGGTACTTTGGGTACTGAGGTACGTGACAGATGTCAGTACCCAGTATACGTAGTGTCCTGTCATTGGACGGTACTAGAGTATCCTAGATAGGGACCGTACTGCAGCGTGCATTGATCTGTGATCGCACGATGCAGTGACTAGACTGCTACCTGTCATCGTGTGGCCTCGGGCCAACGGTCTGCACCCAACGGTCACTGGCGGCGCAGCCGGTGAGAGGAACGTTGATAAAGGGTAAACCTATTTTCTAATGAAGCAAGCAATTCATTGCTCACAGCCTACAGTGTTCTCAAGCAATATATCCCACCGCATTCTAACTTGAATTTTATTTGCTACCATGGCTATCACGAACAAGAATGTCGCTAAGAAGCTTACCTACAACGAGGATGATGATGGGCAGGATCGGCGGATGCCCAAAGACAACAACCAGAAGCCGGCTGGCGATGCGGCCATTTCCAAGAAAAAGAAAAAGAACAAAAAGACTCACAATGTTTGCCAGGACGAGGGGACGGCGGCTGCAAAGCCGACCGACCTACCCCCCTCCCCTGAGAAGCCGGAGGCCGAGACGGCTCCCCCCCGGGGGACCGGCTTACCCTCGACTCCGGCGGCTGCCCCAGCCGCAACCACGGCTGGCGCGGCCATGGCTGCGGAGCCCTCGGTGGTAAACCCCACTGAGGCTCCCCAGTTCGGCCCCCGTTGCCAACTATTCGGGAGCTTATGCCCCGACAGACGGCTTCGGTGGCGCCGGACGGGACGATTACCTTTCGTCCCGCCACATCAAACCTCAATGTCCCTTTCGCCCAGGGACACAATCATTTTGAGCTAACGTTTGGGCGACCTTCTGCTTCCCTTCTTCGCAAGAAGAAGGACATGGAGAGCATTAAGCTCGCACGGGTGGTGCGTAGACCCGTGGAGCCCATCGGAGGACAACCAATGTCCGACGATGAGGTCTCCGACACTGCCAGTCTTCCCGATGGGGAGACTGAGATCACTCTTACCCCAGCGCTCCTGGCGGTCGAGCAGGCCGCGCTGGTGGCTAATGAAGAACGCCGAGCGAGGCAGCGCGACCGGGAGGTCCGTCGAGAGGCGGCTTTTCGGCTCGCCGCTAAGCGGCAAGAATATGAGGAGGAGGCCGCCCGTCGCCTGGCCACCCACCAGGCGATGGCGGAGGCGTACCGCGAGGCCACTCAGCGGCTACGCGACCTCCTCAAAAATGCTGACTATCCGATGGAATACTCGGATGGTCAAGACCTGGCCGAGCTTGCTCGGTCAGCACATTTTAAAGCCATGACCTCCCTAACCCAAGCCAGGGTCACGGAGGCCATCTTGGCCAAGCATGGGGTGGTAGCTGAAGAAGCCCCCCCGCTGGAAACCACCAGCAAGAAACCCTCTCCTCCCCAACCAATGCAGTACAAGGAGGGACTGCTGGCCCTGGGCCCGAGGAAGGGCAAAGAGGCGGACTGTCCTGTCCGGCCTGCTATGATCATGGGAGACCCACTCCCTGACATCCCCGAGGATGAGGCTGCCTTTCAGGCGGCCCTCCGGGAGCATGAGGTACGCAAGGAGATGAAGCGTCTCATGCGGGAGGAGGCAGCGAGGAGAGAGGCGGCAGCCACCCCTGCCCGCCCCTCCACCGCTGGGGCTGGACCCAGTGGGGTTCCCCGGACCCCCCCGGCCTCCCCCCGGGCCACCACGGCCCCCCCTCCCCCTCCCCCACCACCCCAGGTTCACCCTGTGGGTTGGGGCCCCCTCCCCAACCAGGGGGGGTGGCCAGGACCCCAGGAGGCCCTGGGGGGAGGTGCAGAGGTGCCCAGGGCACCCAACCAGCCTGCTGAGGCCCCCCCAAGGACGGGGGATGTCCTGGAACAGCTCGCCATTCTCCAGGCTCAGCTGGCCTCATTGCAAGACCAGCAGTTAACAGCTAACCAGCTGCAAACTGTCGAGGGCCTGCGCGCCCTGATGTCGCGGTATGAGCGGGGGACCATCAACCTGGACCCCACCCGCCTCCAACAGGCAACTGACGGCTTCTTGAGGGCCAACCCCCACTAGGAAGTCGGAAAAAATTCGTCCTGAGATCTCTTGAGATTCTCCTGAGTTTTTTTTTGACAAATCTTGAGAAATCCTGAGAAATCCTGAGATGTCCTGAGAATATCTTGAGATTGTCCTGAGATTAATCCTGAGTTTTCCTGAGATTGTCCTGAGATTCATCCTGATATTTCGTCTTCACAAAATCTGGTAAGTGCACACCTCGGGTCCTGAGATTCTGGTGAAAAACTCAGGACAAAATCTCAGGACAATCTCAGGACAAAATCTCAGGACAATCTCAGGACAAAATCTCAGGACAATCTCAGGACAAAAAAACGAGTAGAATCTCAAGAAAATCTCAGGACAATCTCAGGACAAAAAAACGAGTAGAATCTCAAGAAAATCAAGAACATGCACAGGCGAATTCTCCAGCCATTCTGGGACAAAAAAATGGTGTTATCAGGGACCGTCAGAAATACGACAATGCAAGATGATTACAATAGGGGCATGACTCACAATCAGTGCATTTATTACATTGATAAATATTATTTAAAAAATCTTTTATTCATAGGCAAAAAATAAATCACAACAAAAAGAGGATTGCTTCTTCATCGTTTGGCAGATCTTGTAGATCATTTGGTTCTTCATATACTCTGCCAAACTGTGCTTCGTTGCACATTTACCTGCACGCATAAACCAGGAAGGGGGAAAAACAGCATTAAACAGGACCATGATTAGAAACGCTGGGCTGCAGCATGTGCACATGTACATCTAACCAGACCAAAGGCATAGCAAACAACATCATGCTCGGCATAAAAAAAGATACTTCTGACTGGTACAAAACATTGAAAGGGTGACCCAAGTGAAAGCCTAGCACCGCCATTATTGAGATGTGCAAGACCAAGAAACCACGACATTGCATATGACCGATGCATTGAAAAAGGGAAAACACGTTTATTAACTGTGAAGCTCCAGGGTAACTAGACTAAATTTCTTCAGGGCAAGGGACTAATTGAATTCAGCAAGCAAGCGTACATGCGCGCAAGGACGAGAGTCGCTAAATAAGGAAGCAAGGGCCTAACAAAGGAAGCAAGGGACTGATTAGATTCAGCAAGCAAGCAATTGCAAGCATGCAAGGAAGAGGGGCTAACAAAGGAAGCAAGGGCCTAACAAAGGAATCAGGGGACTGATTCCATTCAGCAAGTGGTCAAGCATGCAGGGAAGGAACGGCCTAACCAAGTAGGCAAGGTCATATCAAAGGAAGCAAGGCATTAATTAAATTCAGCAAGCATGCGAGGAAGAGTGGCTTACAAAGGAAGCATGGGACTAAGAAAGGAAGCAAGGGACTAATTACATTCAGGAAGCACGCATGCAAGGAAGCAAGGGAATAAAGCAAGGAACTAATCAAATTCAGCAAGCGGCTAAACAACCAAGCAAGGGCCTAATCAAGGAAGAAAGCAACCACGCAAAGAAGCAAGCAAGCACGCAAAGACGGAAACAAGCATGCAAGGAAGCAAGGGGTTTATCAAACTCAGCAAGCAAGCATGCAAGGAAGCAAGGAGCAAGTGAGGGACCAAGGGACTAATCAACTTTATGACACTTACCACGCAGAAGGGACAACCTCATGACCGCGGAGAAGATAACATTCCGTCCCTCCTGTTGCGATTGCAAAGGGGAGAAAGAATAGTAGTGATGTAAGGAATGAATTCCAGTGCAAAATTAGGAAAATACCTTCAATAACAAAGCTAGTAAGTAGGCAAGGTAATTAAAAAGTAGGTAGCAAACTGATGACAACATGCACATACTCACGCATGGACCAACCAAGTTAGTATCTAATCTACTATGTGGCTTATGAGGAAGCACCATGAAACATTTGACCTTACTGGCTTCATCAGAACACGTCTAGATGCTTTTCCTTTGCAAAGATAGTCGCAATTGACGCTTGGGGCTTGCATGGGATTCAGGTCTGCATGGACGTGCTTTGACAACAAACGGGCATGTACGCACAAAAATGCCCAAGGACGGTACTTCATGATGGTCATCTTCATGAACTTGACCACGCATGTAAGAGGACAAGAAATCAAGTATTCAGAGTTCATGCTATACTAAGAAACCAGCTTTTGCTCAGAATGCCGCTTTTGCGGTCTATGGGCCTTCCAATGCAAACTGCCAAGCAATTCTCATAAGTATCCTTGCTCAGCTACGCAGTTGCTCATTTTCCCGGCTCCATTCCTCTTCGATCACAGCCTGTCCATGACGGCCTTGTAGGTTTTGGATAGCTCCAGAATCTCGCTCTGTTTATTCTCCGTTACTTATGTCACTCACATGTCGTCGCTACTAGAACCGCTTCTAGTGCGGTTCTCGCTGCCACCCCTGCTGCCACACCTGCAGCGCTTGTTATTCGGTGGTTGCATTCATTGGTTACGTATGGAAATCGGTTGCCCCATCGCTCGAGCTAGCGTGTATGTGCCCTCACTGCCCGCTAGCCCCAGCACTGACTTGACTGCGAACAACGGCTAGGGCTACGTCAAACGCGTTTTTTTGAATTTGCGCAAAAAAAAAGATTGCGACTAGGTCACATCCGTTGCCAGCGGCAGGCGGAATGTCTCGAGTGATTCCAGCCAAGCGATCTTCCGTATTGTCATGACATCTTACCTTTCCACTGGTTACTACTTGTCTCAAAGCCTTTTAGAACGGTCGGAGCCGCAAACTGCCGATAAATTTACAGGTACAGTAACTAGTATTCACCAATGAAAGCCACAGGCATTTAAAAAACCGCCGTCCTGCCAGACCCTAGAAAACGCTTGGTCCTGACTTTGCCGGACAACCATTGGAGCAGGTTATAAAGTGCGACAACGATTTCTGATTGTTGGCTGACAGACTGACAGCCGACAATTATTAACGCAAAGTCACTAAAGCAATTAGGCAGTGAGAACATTCTACAAAAGAGCTCTTAGTTCGGGCTTTATATAAGTAGTACCTGCCTGTTAAAAATTGGAACAAGGATACGGTTCCGGCATCCGTTTATTCCGAAGCCGGTACGGGCAAGGCTAGGGAACCGGCGTGGGAATAAACTGAACTGAACATAACTGAAATAAAGGCCGTTATGGTGCCGTGAAATAGCCGCATGACGACAGTGCCGTTCCAAACTTTCAACTTCGCGCCCTACCTCCCTTAACCGTTACCTGGTAGACCGTTGGTCCAACGAGCGAAAAATTTAGAAAGGTTGCGATTAGGCAACGCGACCTTGCACGTAGCCGCACCCATGAACGCCTTCAGCAGCCATGTTAGGCAACACAACCCTGCACCTAGCCGCACCATTCCATAAACGCCTTCATCAGCCATGTTAGGCCGGAATAGACACGGCATTTCCACTTTGGGTCTCGCACTAGTCAAGTCACTTGCTCAGATAGTATATCACTAGCTCTGACCCGCCTTCAAGCGGTTTGGTAGTGCAGCGGCTGTGTGTGGTTCTACCAAACGAGTTTCAGAAATATGTGCCTACTCCATGGCCCCATCGCGGCAAGTAGCGGGAGCGCTTGCAGAATGTAAGTGATGCTGCGCCTATACCGAACCCCGTCTTTGCCGCCATGAACCATGACTCCGGACGGAGCTGCGATGACGTAAAGATGGTTGAAGGTCGCGGGTTGCTGTTCTGTAGTTGCCCCAATGCTGTTCTGTAGTGCTCCGATTGATGTGAGCTGATAGCGGCCTCTTCAATACCTTGAGTTTTGCACGTGCTCACGTGGGGCCATGGAGTAGGCACATATTTCTCAAAGTCGTTTGGTAGAACCACACACAGCCGCTGCACTACCAAACCGCTCGCGTGGCAAGAGCCGCACTGCTGGCAAGTCCATGGCAGCGGCTAGTGTCAGCGCATCGAGCCCTGATGACATAGCTAGTGTTTCGTCGTTCAGCAGCAACGGTGAGGCATGCATTCCCTCACAAAGGAGAAGTGAGAGGCAGCGTGCTGTAGTAAATTATGCGGACAACTCTGACAGTGCTGCATACACTGATGAGGAGTGGCATTGATTATATTTCTGGCAATGATGCCTGTAATGTAACTTGTTGTGTGCTTGTCGCACTGCATTATCAAGGAGACAACCAGCGCAGGCCAGAAATCGGGAGAATCCGGACCATGCATTATATTTATTTATTTCCAATGAACATGTGTGTCAACTGCATCATTTCTGCATCCACATATAATGCATAAGTGTCCTGTCTTCATGCACTTGAGAGTTCTCAAGTGTCATGCTCAGTGTCCTGATTTTCCTGATTTTTTGTGCCATGCTAAGTGTCCTGATTTTCCTGATTTTTTGTGCCATGCTAAGTGTCCTGATTTTCCTGATTTTTTTCTGATTCAGCGGGAAAATCTCAAGATCTTGAGATTTTTTGTGTTGTTTCGACATTTTTCTCAGGATCTCAGGATTTTCTCAGGATTCTCAGTGTTTCTCAGTGTCTCGCGAGACGCATCTCAGGCACTTCTCAGGACTCTCAGGAGGAAGTCCTGATATAATATCAGGATTCCTGAGAAAATCTCAGTTTTTCTCAGGATTTCTCAGGACATCTTGAGAAAAAAATCAGGATATCTCAGGAAATCCTGAGAAAATCTCAGGAAATCCTGAGAAAATCTCAGGAAATCTCAGGATTCCTGAGAAAAATCTCAGAACCCGACTTCCTAGTGCCCCTCTCACAGGTGTGTTTAACCCTCATAAAAAGGAATCCAAAATTAATATTGCTGGTTTGCCTGACGGGTCACACTGTTGAACAAGCTAAACAATTTGTCTTTGCTCTGGAGTATGGGATGGAAGGTCTAAACCTTAGACATCAGTTTAAGGCTCTCAGGGCCTCATCTACATTCCATAAATCATCTCCTGCAATTAGAGCATTGATTCAAACCTATCAGGAACGCACCCTGACACCTGAAGCAGCCATTGAACAGTGGCCTACCTTTATCACTGATCTGAAACAGCTAGTGCTTACCAATAACCACATGGAAGCAGTAGAACGTTTCAACTGGCTTGCTGCATATAAGGTGAACAAGAACAACCTCTCTGGGGATGCAAAAACATACAGGGTAATGATAGAGAAAGACCTTGAGCTTCTCAAGCTCCAACCAAGGTATCTCATCCACACCTGGCTAACAAAAGCTAATTTGCAACCTTCTGTCCTGGCTACCCTGCTTACAGGCCTCAAGTCCCTCTGGGACAACTTCAGAGCTGCCATGCTCTATATCGAGGAGGCAGTGGACCCCCTGGGTACTGGCAACCCCCAGGCCCAGGACCCCAAGGTCCAGGGTGTCCAAGGCCACAAACGCAAGGGGCAGGCCAGCCAGGGGGGGCACCCAAGACCCACAAGTCCTCCCACCAAGGGGGCAGTGGCTCTCAGGGGCGTGGCAACACGTGGCACCGTGTGCCCCTGCATGGCAACCCCAACAACAACAACAACAACAATAACAACAACAGGTCCCAGCAGGGCAACAATAACAACAGGTCCCAACAGGGCCAAAACAACAACAACAACAGGTCCCAGCAGGGCCAGAACCGGTCCCAGCAGGGAAATAACAACAACAACAACAACAACCAACCTGGAAACCCTGGCCCACGGTGCCTGAGGTGCTTCCAGAGGGGCATACGGGACAACTGCCCCAACAACGACTCCCTGCCAACGTGGATCTCTGCCCGGGTTGCTGGCACGCACGTCATCCCCTGGGACCTCCTGGCAGCCGTGCAACAGGACTCGCTACCAAAAACAATGTGAGTTCTCTCACCTTGCTTACTCTGAGGATGATGATCTCATTACCATTGGGGATGGCAGCCAGGGCATAATTGATTTTGAGGCAGCAACCTTACTGTCCTCCCAGCACCCTGTACTGGAACCTTACATAAAAGCACTAACCCCTACTGTTGACAACTCCATAGATATCAAGGAGCTTGCTCATCAGCTGCACCTAGCCATGGGTCATGAAACAGTGGCTGAGGAACTGGCCAGACGGCTGGGGGGTAGTAGCATGGGAAAACAACTCAGGAATGCAGTAAAACTGGCTAGACAACACTGTCAAGAATGTCAGTTCAATAGCCCCAAACCTCAAAAATGGCATACTGCAACTCCTTCCACCAATAGGGGCATGATAGTGGGGGATGTGATGCACATCAACAAAGATGTCCAACCCTACCTGATCCTAAAAGACTCATGGTCCAGGTTCACAGTAATGGAACCCCTACCTGGCATGTCTGCAGGGCAGCTACGTGTTGCACTCATGATTGCTTTACCCAGATTCTACCCAGTTGACAGAATTTTGCTTGATCAACAATTTTCTTGTCTGACTGACCTGGAAGGGTGTGAAGCAATAGAGATTGCTGGGCTGGAAGATCATGAGGGTCAGGGGGTCATTGAAAGAACCATCAGATCTGTCAAAACCCTACTAGCCAAAAATCCTTCCAAGGATGCTACTTCAGGGGTCTATTGTGACAGGGCACTCTGGTGTCATGAAATGTGCACAACCCTAAACATGAGACCTGTCTTGCATGCCACGTGGGGTGAAGTAATCCCAGCAGGCCTGCAGGCAGGTGTATATCCCCCAGAGGTGATAGCACTGTACAACACTGCACGTGCACAAACCTCAGCAAAACTGGCAGAAAAAGATAAAACCCATTCCAGGCCAGTATTCCAAAAAGGTGATCAAGTTCTCTATTACAAGGAAAACAGCTTTGGTAAGGTTGGAACTTGGCTAGGTCCAGTTACCATCCGTGGATTTACCAAAAACAGCAAGACCGTGGAGGTCAAGCACAATATCAATGGGAAGCGTCACAGGGTGAGCTGTCATAGAATTAAGAAGTATTATTCTCCCATGGCAGACGTGCCTGGGGAAGAGTCTTTAAGCATGGACTCACTACTTCTATCTGGCAACTCCAGCATGCCCAGCAGTAGCTCTGAGCCACCAATTACTGCTGTTGACAGCACCACAGCACCCTCTGTGAACCCTTCCACCCTCAGTGAAGCCAGGCCCACTTCACAACCTGGGGATTGCTTAACCAGGCACGAGGTAGCTGGGTTGGAAGCATTAGCTCAGCCCCAAGGCACCAAATTGTCTGCCAACCCTCCCGCTCTGAGGTCAAGATTGGCAGTCGCCTTGCAAGCATTACACAGGTCACATAAGCAACAAGCTGCTGTGGCCGCAGGGTTGGCAAAAGTCTCAGCTGTGTGCACTAGTCAGGACCCCTGGACCCTGGCAATAGACACTCAGGCACAGGTCAGTGTGATCAGTGCACAAGCCATCCCTGGTCTTGAGATTGCACCTTCATTTTGGGCACGGGTGCAGGATTTCTCAGGCCAAAGCTCACTGGATGTAGTGGGACAAGTGATGCTCCCTATACTTGGTATTCAGACACCCTTCCAGGTGGTGGAGGGGTACTCTGGTAACACCTTGTTGGGGGAACCTTTTGTATCCTATCCTGGGGTGCTTATCTCAGCTAATGAGCTCAGTGTCACAGGGGTGGGTGCAGTTCCTCTGGACCACTTTAAAATCCCTCTCTCCAGTATTGTCCCTGGTATGGATGCTGTCATCAAGGCAGTCAACACTCAGTATGCACCAGGGGAGATCCCTGATCTGGACAAGTTAGTGCACAGCCAGTTCCTCCATCCCTCAGCCTTTGGGCTGGGTAAGTGGGACATAGCCATGCACTCACCCCACCAAATCTCCCACGTCATACAAGAATGCAAAACACAAAAAGGGTTTACCAAGTGGCTGATGGCCATTGTCCACCAAGCCAGGCAGGAATGGGTCCTGCCCAACCCCAAAAACCCTCAATACAAACCGCCTGTCACCCCTTCATGGGACGTGCCAGAGGGAGCCAAAAAGCTCAGATTAAAATTTGTTCTCAAACAAAAACCACAAAAAGTGGGCTCCCCAATCTTCCATGCCAGACCATGTGTCACAGAATTAAAGGGGACATCCACACTGCCAAAAGGGGAAACTACACACCTGGGCTGCAACAAACCTCACTCAGGATCATGCTCTCCCTATTCCTCCACAACCTCAATGCAGGCCAAGACTATGTCTGCAAAGCCACTGACATTAAAAGGGCCTTCCTCAGGGGGGACCCAGAAAAGGCTGAATCTGTGTGGAAAGGGAAGGTGTACGTGGTAGACACCCCAGCTGTGTGGAAACCTTACATTGATGAGCCCCACCTTATCATCAACATTGGGGTGGAAGGGCTTGTCAGTGCCCCAAAAATTTTCAGAGACTCAGCAGAGGAAGTATTCAAAAAGCTCAAGGCCACGTATGATGACCTGGACCCATGCTTTTTTGTTGTACCCACCCCCTCTGGACTGCTGTTCTTTGTGTGGCATGGAGATGACCAACTCATTTGTGGGCCTAGAGCTGAGGTGGAAACCTTTATTCAGCAGGTCCAGGAATCATATGAGATTGGCAAACAGGTGGAATTGAGCACAACCCCCATCCAGTTCTGTGGCATCATGTTGCAGCTGCATAGGCAGCCAGATCAGTGGGTCTGCTCTCTCTCTCCTCCTGCAGAATATATCCAAGATTGTCTAGATCTGCTGCAGACAACTACCTCCCCTTACACATGTGTGCCACTGTTCAGGGCAAACTGGGGTGGTGGTCAGCCATCTGTGGGGCTCCCTTAGCTGTCATCAGCAGGGTCACCCATGATGTTCTAGTCAAGATAAAATGCAGTCACATCAGGAAGTTGGTCAATGACTGTCCCCCCCTCATCCTCCATGGCCTGAATCTGATGGAAGACATCCACATCCACAGTGTCATGGACAGCTCCATGGAGAGCAGAACAATCAATCAGATGGGGGCACGGGAATCAGGGCTGTTTTTTCTCACCAACAGGTCAGATTACATGTCCCTCACTTCCTGGTACAGCAGGCTACACCGCAGAAAACCTGGCAGCAGCAACTCAGCTGAATGTCGTGCTGTGGTGTCTGCTGCATTGCATGCTCGTTCCCTGCAGCACATGCTCACCTGGCTACAAACCCAGGCAGGCAGCACATGCAATGTCATCTCACATCTCTATACTGACAGCAATCTGTGATCAGTTTTCTAACCAAGAAATCTGTTTCTGCTGCTGTCCACACTGACCTGGATTGGGTGATCCTCAAACAGGAGGCCACCTATTTTTCCAGCTGGACTCATGTGGAGATGAGGACAACCCAGCAGACGCTCTCCGAAGCTGCGGGATGCTGCTGGCCAACAGTACCAGCTCCTCTTTCAGAACATGAACCCCTATGATATCAGAGTCAGTGTTTGAATAAATGACTGGCCATAGCACAGTACACAACCACCACACCCCCTTACCACAGCGATAGCTGCTGGGCGCCATAAAATTCAACACATTCGTTGTGGGGTGTGAGTGCTGGCTAGGTCAGATTTGTATCCATTTGCAGCTTGAGGACACAAGCTTTGTATCCATTTACTTAATGTGTGCTTCAGTAACTGGCCAAACCAGCCAGCTGTGTACACCTTATTTAATGTGCAATATAACACCTGGCCAGAACAGCCAGCTGTAACCAACCTGGCTCAACCAGCCATGTCTCTTTTGTACCCCTAATCAACTTAAAAACAATAACAATAATGTTGGGGGTGCAGACCTGCATTAAGAAATAAATAATAAAACAATACTGGAGTTAGTCTCCATGCTTTGCTGTAGACTAAGTCTCAAAGGCATTGTGAATACAACGTATGAATAAGCCTTGTAAACCTACGTTGGTATGTGAATATAAATACCACGTGGGCTATGCAGATAGGAATGCTAGTCGAGTCGCATACGTTTCCCTAGATAGGTACTTTGGGTACTGAGGTACGTGACAGATGTCAGTACCCAGTATACGTAGTGTCCTGTCATTGGACGGTACTAGAGTATCCTAGATAGGGACCGTACTGCAGCGTGCATTGATCTGTGATCGCACGATGCAGTGACTAGACTGCTACCTGTCATCGTGTGGCCTCGGGCCAACGGTCTGCACCCAACGGTCACTGGCGGCGCAGCCGGTGAGAGGAACGTTGATAAAGGGTAAACCTATTTTCTAATGAAGCAAGCAATTCATTGCTCACAGCCTACAGTGTTCTCAAGCAATATATCCCACCGCATTCTAACTACAGCCCCAGGCACCTGGCTGAACGAGAGTCCGTTCAGCCAAGACCGCATTCCCCCCCGAGGTTTCTATGCGTGGGGAAAAAATTTCTAGCTTAGGCGCTTTTCCCATCGCCGTCCCCATCCCCAACCACCCCCCCCTCGGCGGAAGGCAATTGCAAAGTTTGCTGGCCAGCAGCAATTTCCGAAGAAAAAGCCGCAGGCCGCGGACCGAGACACGGGTCGCCAGTGCCAGCCATCCGGCTCCAACCCGGGGTGCAAGCATCCCCAGGTACGGAGCACCAGCTCGCGCACTGGGCCGACCAAGCGACAGTTGAGCACCTGTCACGGCATCCGGCCCACCAAAGACCCCAAGCTGGGGAAAAGGTGCGGACCGGAGGTAATCATTTTCTTTTCTTTTAGTTAACCGGGCGAGGAACTACGCCTGGCCGGTTAACAACTGGAAGTCTCACCACTGGCCAAGTGGCCGGTGCAACCAGTGCTTTTGGGATTTTGCTCCGCAGCACCCATAGCTGCGGCTGCCGCCGCAACGACAACGAGCAAAGAAAGAGGCCGACAAAACCAGCCAGAGCGGCTTTTAGTCGCAAAACCTCCCTTATCCCTAGCTAACTGACGTCATTAAACCCTTATGCTCAGTGATGCTAGTAAGACGCTAACCGTACAGACCGGGGGTAAAATATCCCGAATCTGCACGGCTAGTATTAAATAATGCGTAGGTTGTTCTTTTCAGGGGCACTGCACCTCACGCCCCGTTCCGCCCGGGTATAATCAACCCAAGCGCGGAACGCACATTTTATTTAATTCATTTTTCAACCATGCACTACATTGCATCTACTAATCACAAAAGCTCTAGCCAAACAGCTACGAGAAAACACTACGACCTATAAGCCGCTCATCCAGCGGCCTCTTGTTCCCGCATTCACGAATAGAAGAAACTCCGTTCAAAGAACCCCGATTCCTTGACATCCATGTACGTAGGCCAGCCATGATGACACCAATGGAGCCTGAATCCTCTTCATTTTTTTTATGAGAGGATTCAGGTTACATAAATGCCAACCATGTAGGTAGATAAGCCATGATGACACCATGGGAGCCTGAATCCTCATCATTAATTACATAAATGCCATCCATGTACGTAGACGGGCCATGATGACCCCATGGGAGCCTAAATCCTCATCATTAATTACAATATCGCCATCCATGTACGTAGACGGGCCATGATGACACCATGGGAGCCTGAATCCTCATCATTTACTATTCCTTGACATCCATGTTCGTAGACGGGCCATGATGACACCATGGGAGCCTGAATCCTCATCATTAATTACATAAATGCCATTCATGTACGTACACGGGCAATGATGACACCATGGGAGCCTGAATCCTCATCATTAATTACATAAATGCCATCCGTGTACGTAGACGGGCCATGATGACCCCATGGGAGCCTGAATCCTCATCATTATATACATAAATGCCATCCATGTACGTAGACGAGCCATGATGACACCATGGGAGCCTGAATCCTCATCATTTTTTTTATGAGACATCCATGTACGTAGGCCAGCCATGATGACACCATGGGAGCCTGAATCCTCATCATTTTTTTTTCTTTGACATCCATGTACGTAGACGGGCCATGATGACACCATGGGAGCCTGAATCCTCATCATTAATTACATACATGCCATCCATGTACGTAGGCCAGCCATGATGACACCATGGGAGCCTGAATCCCCATCATTAATTTCATACATGCCAACAACACGTAGACGGGCCATAATGACACCACGGGAGCCTGAATCCTGATCATTTTTTTTTCTTTGACACCCATGTATGTAGGCCAGCCATGATGACACCATGGGAGCCTGAATCCTCATCATTATATACATACATGCCATCCATGTACGTAGGCCAGCCATGATGACACCATGGGAGCCTGAATCCTCATCATTAATTTCATACATGCCAACAACACGTAGACGGGCCATAATGACACCACGGGAGCCTGAATCCTGATCATTTTTTTTTCTTTGACATCCATGTATGTAGGCCAGCCATGATGACCCAAAGGGAGCCTGAATCCTCATCATTAATTACATAAATGCCACCCATGTACGTAGACGGGCCATGATGACACCAATGGAGCCTGAATCCTCATCATTAATTACATAAATGCCAACCATGTACATACACGGGCAATGATGACACCATGGGAGCCTGAATCCTCATCATTAATTACATACATGCCATCCATGTACGTAGGCCAGCCATGATGACACTATGGGAGCCTGAATCCTCATCATTAATTTCATACATGCCAACAACACGTAGACGGGCCATAATGACACCACGGGAGCCTGAATCCTGATCATTTTTTTTTCTTTGACTTCCATGTACGTAGGCCAGCCATGATGACACCATGGGAGCCTGAATCCTCATCATTTTTTTTCTGAGACATCCATGTACGTAGGCCAGCCATGATGACACCATGGGAGCCTGAATCCTCATCATTAAATACATACATGCCATCCATGTACGTAGACAGGCCATATGACACCATGGGAGCCTGAATCCTCATCATTTACTATTCCTTGACATCCATGTACGTAGACGGGCCATGATGACACCATGGGAGCCTGAATCCTCATCATTTTTTTTTCTTTGACATCCATGTACTTACGTAGGCCAGCCATGATGACACCATGGGAGCCTGAATCCTCATAATTAATTACATACATGCCATCCATGTACGTAGACGGGCCATGATGACACCAATGGAGCCTGAATCCTCATCATTAATTACATAAATGCCATCCGTGTACGTAGACGGGCCATGATGACCCCATGGGAGCCTGAATCCTCATCATTAATTACATAAATGCCATCCATGTACGTAGACGGGCCATGATGACACCATGGGAGCCTGAATCCTCATCATTTTTTTAATGAGACATCCATGTACGTAGACGGGCCATGATCACACCATGGGAGCCTGAATCCTCATCATTTTTTTTTCTTTGACATCCATGTACGTAGACGGGCCATGATGACACCATGGGAGCCTGAATCCTCATCATTAATTACATACATCGGCCATCCATGTACGTAGGCCAGCCATGATGACACCATGGGAGCCTGAATCCTCATCATTAATTTCATACATGCCAACAACACGTAGACGGGCCATAATGACACCACGGGAGCCTGAATCCTCATCATTTTTTTTTCTTTGACATCCATGTATGTAGGCCAGCCATGATGACCCAAAGGGAGCCTGAATCCTCATCATTAAATACATAAATGCCATCCATGTACGTAGACGGGCCATGATGACCCCATGGGAGCCTAAATCCTCATCATTAATTACAAAATCGCCATCCATGTACGTAGACGGGCCATGATGACACCATGGGAGCCTGAATCCTCATCATTTACTATTCCTTGACATCCATGTACATAGACGGGCCATGATGACACCATGGGAGCCTGAATCCTCATCATTAATTACATAAATGCCATTCATGTACGTACACGGGCCATGCATGATGAAACCATGCATGGGAGCCTGAATCCTCATCATTAATTACATAAATGCCATCCGTGTACGTAGACGGGCCATGATGACCCCATGGGAGCCTGAATCCTCATCATTAATTACATAAATGCCATCCATGTACGTAGACGGGCCGAGATGACACCATGGGAGCCTGAATCCTCATCATTTTTTTTATGAGACATCCATGTACGTAGGCCAGCCATGATGACACCATGGGAGCCTGAATCCTCATCATTTTTTTTTCTTTGACATCCATGTACGTAGACTGGCCATGATGACACCATGGGAGCCTGAATCCTCATCATTAATTACATACATGCCATCCATGTACGTAGACGGGCCATGATGACACCATGGGAGCCTGAATCCTCATCATTAATTACATAAATGCCATCCATGTACGTAGACAAGCCATGATGACATAATGGGAGACTGAATCCTCATCATTAAATACATACATGCCAACCATGTAGGTAGACAAGCCATGATGACACCATGGGAGCCTGAATCCTCATCATTAATTACATAAATGCCATCCATGTACGTAGACGGGCCATGATCACACCATGGAAGCCTGAATCCTCATCATTTTTTTCTTTGACATCCATGTACGTAGACGGGCCATGATGACACCATGGGAGCCTGAATCCTCATCATTAATTACATAAATGCCGTCCATGTACGTAGACGGGCCATGATGACCCCATGGGAGCCTGAATCCTCATCATTAATTACATAAATGCCATCCATGTACGTAGACAAGCCATGATGACACCATGGGAGCCTGAATCGTCATCATTTTTTTTATGAGACGTCCATGTACGTAGGCCAGCCATGATGACACCATGGGAGCCTGAATCCTCATCATTAATTACATACATGCCAACAACACGTAGACGGGCCATGATGACACCATGGGAGCCTGAATCCTCATCATTTTTTTTCTTTGACATCCATGTACATAGGCCAGCCATGATGACCCCATGGGAGCCTGAATCCTCATCATTAATTACATACATGCCAACAACACGTAGACGGGCCATAATGACACCACGGGAGCCTTAATCCTCATCATTTTTTTTTCTTTGACATCCATGTACGTAGGCCAGCCATGATGACCCCATGGGAGCCTGAATCCTCATTATTAATTACATAAATGCCAAACATGTGTCAAGAAAATAGACCTAGGAGTAGTCTCGAAATTATATATTGCATGTGTAACTCATCTCACCTTTGTTACCATAGCCAGTTTTTATTGCGGAGCCTGAGGCATAATTGTTACATAAGGAGACAACCCAAAGGTTAAATGCTACGTTGCCTGCCTGAAAGCTGGCAAGTCACAAAACCACGCAATATTGGCCGTCCAGTTAGGAGCGGCGCATTCGTGGGCGTTGGATGCATTTGGCCCATACATGGGTGAAGGGCGCGGCGCCCAGCACTTGGTACTCTACCTAGTATATCAGATTTCTTTCCACAAGTGCATACGGCTCAACTTAAACATTTTGTCACGCCTTGGTAGGGCGTCCGCTAGTATCATTTATGGACACAGCCACGCAAGCCATGATCCAAGTAATTCTGACACCGTAGGTACGAAAAGTATTGTGCCGGAATTACAACTTCGGCACTCTTTAACTTTTGCTATACGGCACTATTTTCAGTGCTACAAACTGTGCCGGAAATATCACGGCAAGCCCTACTTAGCCTATTAATTATATCGGCCAGATATACGGCAGGCGGGTGCGATTATTAGGGACGCAAACCCTAATACCTCCGTGTACATCAGGATGGCCACAAACACAATTATCTCACATAGGCAGTTGGGCACATGATCATAGGGTCAAAACCCTGACAACATGTACGTAGACGGGCCATGATGACACCATGGGAGCCTGAATCCTCATCATTAATTACATATGTGCCATCCATGTACGTAGGCCAGCCATGATGACCCCATGGGAGCCTGAATCCTCATCATTAATTACATAAACTCCGCCAGAACCGTGGCATCATTAATTACATCATTGCCATCCATGTACGTAGACACGCCATGATGACACCATGGGAGTGTCAGCGGTATAGACACTTATGCCCGAATAGCTAGCTGGATTAAGTGTGACCAATTATTTTTCAGCCGACGGTTGGGTTGCATCGCTACTTAATTGCACCCATCGTACGCCTAATTTATGGCACACTTGAATTAATAGTTTAGGCTTGGGGCATGTTGTTGTACTGAACCGCACGGAATATTTTCTACTTTGTTATACGGACGATATGATGGACTAGCTGTGACGTCCGACAGTCGTACCACTTTTCTTTTACTGAGTCTTGATGCACCGCATGGGTACTTTGACATTTTTCCCATGCGTACCAATGTGGCGTTTAGTCCTGGCGTCGCGCCGCGCCGATTGCACTTGTAATTCTTACACCTAAGTTGAGCCGAGCAGCATGAGCCGCGCCACTAGAAAGAAATCAGATTTACATGGTAGAGTATAGTGGCGCCGGCGCTGCAACCTTGGTCCTTTAGCTTGTGCATGCATGTTATGCATGTGCTCTATGCATCCGATGCTCAGCAGTGCGCCGCCAGACATCTAACGGCGGATATTGCTTGTTTCGTGACTTGTGCTTTGTGTGCAACGTAGCATATAGCTGTGACCCCTTGCTCCTTAGTTTTAAGCACTACTTGAGCAGCCATGGCAGCTGGCCTTGTACAAGGGCCGCTAGCCGGGATATTGGGACAATAAAGATGCGAATTATATCATTGAAATCGCCTCATTTTTGTTCACCAAGAGGAAGCTTCAAAAGACCGGAACTCTACTCCGACACCTGCAAAATATATAGGTGATTGGAAGTATAAATAGGAATCTGGTCAACACATTCTATAGAATATTTTGACAGGGAGCCTGAATCCTCATCATTAAGTACATACATGCCATCGATGTACGTAGACGGGCCATGCATGATGAAACCATGGGAGCCTGAATCCTCATCATTTTTTTTTCTTTGACATCCATGTACGTAGGCCACCCATGATGACACCAATGAAGCCTCAGTGAATCCTCATCATTAATTACATACATGCCATCCATGTACGTAGGCCAGCCATGATGACACCATGGGAGCCTGAATCCTCATCATTATATACATAAATGCCATCCATGTACGTACACGGGCAATGATGACACCATGGGAGCCTGAATCCTCATCATTTACTATTCCTTGACATCCATGTACGTAGACGGGCCATGATGACACCATGGGAGCCTGAATCCTCATCATTAATTACATACATGCCATCCATGTACGTAGACAAGCCATGATGACCCGATGGGAGCCTGAATCCTCATCATTCATTACATAAATGCCATCCATGTACGTAGACAAGCCATGATGACACCATGGGAGCCTGAATCCTCATCATGAATTACATAAATGCCAACCATTTAGGTAGACAAGCCATGATGACACCATGGGAGCCTGACTGAATCCTCATCATTAATTACATAAATGCCATCCATGTAGGTAGACACGCCATGATGACACCATGGAAGCCTGAATCCTCATCATTTACTATTCCTTGACATCCATGTACGTAGACGGGCCATGATGACACCATGGGAGCCTGAATCCTCATCATTAATTACATAAATGCCATTCATGTACGTAGACGGGCCATGATGACACCATGGGAGCCTGAATCCTCATCATTAATTACATAAATGCCATCCATGTACGTAGACGGGCCATGATGACACCATGGGAGCCTGAATCCTCATCATTAATCACATAAATGCCATCCATGTACGTAGACGGGCCATGATGACACCATGGGAGCCTGAATCCTCATCATTTTTTTTATGAGACGTCCATGTACGTAGGCCAGCCATTATGACACCATGGGAGCCTGAATCCTCATCATTAATTACATACATGCCAACAACACGTAGACGGGCCATGATGACACCATGGGAGCCTGAATCCTCATCATTTATTTTTCTTTGACATCCATGTACATAGGCCAGCCATGATGACCCCATGGGAGCCTGAATCCTCATCATTAATTACATACATGCCAACAACACGTAGACGGGCCATAATGACACCACGGGAGCCTTAATCCTCATCATTATTTTTTCTTTGACATCCATGTACGTAGGCCAGCCATGATGACCCCATGGGAGCCTGAATCCTCATCATCAATTACATTAATGCCAAACATGTACGTAGACGGGCCATAGTTAAAGCCCGACCGGCTCAGCTATGGCGGTCGGTCACGTTGAGCTTGGGATAAGGTGAACACAGAGAACTGCCGTCGGAGCTAGCCCACCACTGGTTTATGTCTTAGCCAGCAAACCCTATCCGGTTAGCCGTAACCGTGGGACAAGCTAGCCGTCCGTACTGGCCCGGATAAGGCCCCGGACTGGGGCCTAGGTGGCGCCGGCCCTAGGCGCCGCCCTTAGACCGGTCGCCCGCATCGGACCGCCGGATTATAGCCGGCGGCTGAGCGGACGCTAGCGGAAGGCGTGCGGACGGACATGGGGAACTCAGAGCCAGATCCTAGGGCTCTAGAGTTACTCAACTCCGACATACTCTTTTGTTCTTTGATTAATTATCAAAATAATTACATCAAATGCAGACCATACAAAACCCTCTAAGGTAGGGAACTCAAGGGGGCCTCAAGGCCGTCAAAATCACCACGGTATCGACCCGCGCCCTTGTGATCACACATGAATAGTGATGTAATAAGTAGCGAGCAAAAAACCAACTATGCCACCAGACAAAAGGTGACCCATTTATTAGGACCAGTGACCCGCCGACGGGCCCAAGGCACCGTCCAACGTGGCTAGGGTATGGTCAGGACAAGCAAAAAAACTACCACCAAGATACTCGTGAATGCTAGCAACACAGGGTGAGTTATGGCTGTATTCATAAAGCGCCCGAGCCGTAACCCTGTGTGGCTCACGGGTGTTGCATCGTCATGCGCTTGCGCAACACTGCGTACTGCGGGGCAGCCTCCTGCGCCTCCTTGGTGAGTGCATCCGCGGGATTGAGTTCATCCGCGATGTGCTGGAGACGCGTGACGCAGGAGGCCGCCTCAGCGAGTACGAGGTAATCAACGTCCTGTGACCGCGCATAGGGATTGTCAAGGAAGGCCAAACAACTTTGTGAGTCAGTGTGCACCGTGCTAGTCCAGTGAAGAGTGAACCCACACGAGCCAAATACCCAACCCAGCAAGTACCGCAGCCACATGCCATGTGAGATAGCTGAAACAATGCCCCGGCATTCAGCCGTGTTGGGGCTAGTGGCAATGCGGCTGTGCAAGCGCGCGAGTACCAATCTAACAACATGCCAGGCTGGCCCTCATTGCTAATAAAGAACAGTGCCCCCATGCGGGCCCGCACTTGGCTGACTGTGCGCGTCTCTAGATTAGCATCCGTCACTATCTCGAGGTGCACCGGCTGTGAGCAATCGAGCCCACGAAGCACAATGCCGGGCGTCATGGCCAGCTGCCGCCGAACATGAATGGACCCTAATCCTTCCAGCACATCATCGGGCAGGCGAGCGAGCACCGCCAAATCAGGTGCCACCGTGTCCGCCAACCACCCGAGCTTGCCCTTAACCGAGGGCCCATGGGTTGCCAACAGCGGGGACGGGAGGTCGGCCAGCAGGTCAACCACATAGTTGCGGCTATCCTGCATGTGCATGACCCATTCGCCAGAACGCGAATCCCGCTGCAACGTAGACTGCACGCCGCAAAACACCACGGGTTTACCCTCCTCATGATCCACCGCCCTGCCCAGGGGAAACTTAGCCGCCACTGCAGCAAGAAACTGTGTAGCAAAGGTGCGAGGTGCCACCAGCTTGAAGTCATCGCCATGCCACACGAAGAGGGCTGGCTCGCCAGGGACGCCGGTGGGGACCACAAAGAAGTTAGGATCCGCGCGATGGTACGTGGCCCCTAAGCTCTGCAAGACCTCCTCCGCGGAAATGCGGAAGATGATGGGTGAGCTCTGCAGCCCCTCCACCCCTGTCAACAGCTCGATATACTCGCTGCCAATGGTGCCATCCTGCCAGACCACCGGGACCTTCACCACGTAGCGGGTGCCTTGCCATGTTTGCTGCGCGACCCCAGCGTCGCTGTGTAGGAATGCCCGCTGAAAGTCACCGCACCACATCCCGTAGTCCTTGCCCGCGTTCCGCTTGCCCAAGTAGATGACCGTCAGTAGCCGATGCGAAACATGGTTGAGCCCAGGGGTATAAAGATCCTTGGCATCCAGCGGGGAGGACCCCTTTGTCTCCGTGACCACGGGCCTTACCCGGAACACCACCGAAGAGTTGGTCTCGTCCGGCTTGTAGGTGAGCACGAACTTCAACCTCAACCGCGTGGCCCCGGCTGGCACACTCTCCAATCCTCGGTAGACCTCGCGCTCTCGCCACTGCTCCTTGGCTCGAATGAACGCGTCGCGCCACAAAGCAAACTTGAGAGCATCTTGACAGTCCAGGACAAGTTGCTCCCACGTCACAGGGCTATCCGCCGCCAGTGAGTGTGAGTGGAGGCCGAAGCTGCGCGGGTGCCAATCCTGAGGCTGAATGATGGACTGGACGAGCGGCGGTGTGGAAAACGCCGCCATCGGTAAGCGCCGCACGACGCCGGGCTGCCCCACCACCACCCCCAATGGAGCGTGGTACTCGCGAAGCGGGATGCTGCCCACCCCCGCGACTGACAGCAAGTCAGCGGACACTGTGAACCCCGGGTATGATACGAAAGGTTCGCCCAGCAAGGCCACATCCTCGTAGCCATCCACGACGTGAAACGGCGTGTCAATGCCCAACACCGGCAGCACCACCATCCCGGTAACTTGATATGCCGAAGTGCCTGCAAAGTCGGTCACCGATTTGTACGGCGACTCTAGCACTGGATACAGGGTGGCTGCCCGACGAGAGATAATAGACACGGATGCTTGCGTGTCCACAGCCACCAGCTGCCACGGTCTACACGTAGGAAACAAGGCTGACTTAACCCATAGTCCGGGAATGGGTTTTTGGCATTTTTAGACCCCTGAAAATGGAAAAAATCATAACTCATAGGCCACAACTCCAAATACCCCCAACCAAGGTGCTAGGAGTATCTACACTTGAAGGGCTTTCAGAAAATGCAATAATATCCCGAGTCCATTCAGAGCTTTGCAAGATATTTACTGCCAAAGTTGGACAAAAGACGATCATTTTCAGGCAAGGGAAATCCCCTTAGTAGTTTACCCCTGCAGGGAGGGTTCTAAAAAATTATTCTGGGGTTGGACAATGTCAATAGATAGTGCCACCATGCTTTCCTTGGGTCAGACCGCACGGATAGCCCATCTGACCTATATAATGCGCTCACTTACGTGTGTGGGTTACGCGCGCGTAAGCAGCCATCCATGAAATGCCACACACTTATGCATTGTATACAGCCACATAGGACTGTAAAAAGTGCTGGGAAACAAAGAAGTGCTAAACGAGCACTAACGGAATGGCATCCTCCAAAGAAACACCACAAACTGAGCAGATTTGGGGCTAATAGCACTCATACAGCAGGCATGGAAACCTGCTGCAAGAGGCACTGATACACTCGTGTACAATGGATGTATAAACGACAGATTCCCGTGCAAACGACATGCAAACACGTTGCCGTACCTGGCTTCATCACGACCTTTCCGGGTTCTGCTGGCCGGGACCCTCATATCTCACACTGGCTAATGCTTTCCAGGCATAGGCCGCCATAGCCGCATAATGCATGCATCCGACATGATTACCAGGTTGATGTTCTGTGCAAAGATGACCTATAAACGCATCCGAATTCACAGGGACGCTGCTGCGGATGTCCCGTACCAAAACTGGGTGCTCGGGCTGGCGCAGACTGCCGGGCCATAAGAAGAAAATCGAAATATGGCATGCCATTACTCATCTGGTACTGACGACCAAGAAAGCAGTAATGTCCTACCTGTATTTTACCAATGCTATACATCTGGCCACCCCTGACCTACGAAAATCACGCATCATCATTTTGAGCAACATTCTGAACCATTACTAGCCGCGAGACGCAAAATTTCCTTGATAACGGCACGCTAGCAGCCATATCTCGTTACGCGCGCGCGCGAGTGAAAATTTCCCGCCAAAGTCACGTGATACTGTCTCAATACACGTTGTATATTTACCAGGCTATGGCGAATATGACCCCCAAACCTATGCATCACCTTCGTCCCTAAGTGTTCCCAGACCCACCGGACCACTGACATCCGTCACGGGTGGCGCGGCGCTCCTGAAATTAAGCGCCGCGCCACCGGGGGTCAAATGGGGCGATATATCGCCCCATTTCCGGACTATGGGTTAACCGGCCTGACCCCCTGTGAGAGAGTTTTGACCTGAGCCACCCCTGATGCAGCTTTCGCTTTAAGCGCCTGAGCACGCCACAAGGCCGTGACCGTTGAAGCCAGGTCCCTAGGTGGGCGAGGCGCATGGGCAGGACCCTGACCCTCCGGCGAGGCCACGCTAGGCGGGCCTCCCACATTATCCGTGGCTAGCACAGGAGGTGAGTCACTACGTGCACTAGGTCCCGTCAAACCCACCCCATCCTCATCCCACCCATCCACGGGGTCATATTGGGGCCCAGGGGAGGGGGGGGGTGTAGCTGTGTCTGCCCCTGGGAGCGACCCGTGGGGTACCACCTCAGATGCTACGACAGGCGCATTATCCTTCACTACCCACCCCAGTGCCCTGTTGGCTGCCAGCTCACTCTCCATGCTATCCCCTTGCTTATAGCCTGCCACCGATGCCCATGGTACCCTATACACCCGATCATTCCACTCTATGTCTATGACCCGCAGCGGCCAGTCTAACTTTGTGATGGCCCCAGGCCCCTGCATGGTGCCCCGTTTGCCGCTGGGCGAGCTCTCCTTGTGGAACATGACCAACTGCCCGACCTCAAAAGCGCTAGACAAATCAGGCAGCGTGGCATCCTTGAGCCGCAGCTTGGCGGCGGTATCCTGTAGATGCTGCTGGTATGCCTCTACTACCTCGGGTGAGTAGGTGCCCGCTGACAGCCCCCGAGGCGTGACTAGCCCAAAGCCCTTGACATCAAGCACGTGCCTATGGTTGCACACATGCATGAGCTCCTTGCACCACGCCGTCTTGACCGCGTAGGATTTGCCATGTGGGTTATCCTGTCGCTTGGCTGCCACAGTCTTGACATAGCTTACAGTGCGATCTATCATGCCCATATTGCCGTGATCCTCACGCCCCACGATGACCACGGCCTCCATCCCCGGCAAACCTTGCACACAGCGGAACTGCTGGTCTAGCATGAGCTCCACTACGGGATGAAAGAAAGCCAGGCTGATCTTGATAGCCCTGTGCAGGTCAGCCTCATACATGTGGGGCAGCGGCTCAATGTAGGTGACCTTGCTGAACCTATCCTTGACTATGAAATAGGTGTCCCCCCCTTCCATGTGCATGACATCCCCCACAAGGTACCCTCGCTCCAAGGGTGGAGTCTTGGCATGCCGCCTACGCGACTTCTTCCTGATCTTGATGCAGGCAGGACACTGAGCACGCACATTCTTCAGCTCGTTGTATAAAGGTGCCCCCAACATGTGTGCCCCCTCTACCTCGGCTTGGGCCTCATGCCCGTATGCACGGTGCATCTGGTATGCTAACAGTTTCAGGGTGACAGCCTGAGGTGCAGTGGCATTGTCAGGATTCTCAACAGGTGGGGTGACTACTGGGGTAGTGACATTGGCTAACTGGGCAGCTTCAGAGGCTGCACGAAAGGCCGCCCGTGTGAGCACCTTGCCAATGTGAAGATCCACACTAGGGTGGTGTGTACCGAGAACATCTGCCCGCCCAGCATTCTCTTGCACTGTCACAACATTCCTCATAGGCCCAACCGCCCCAGTATCTAGCTGGGGTGCTGCAGTAGTGCTTGGTCGCTCGGCGTTGTACACACCCGACCTAGAAGACACCACATTGCTTAGGTCACGCATTGTAGACCCGTGCTCAGGAAGCACGTGATCCTGGCGCGACAGAGCCAGAGCAGCATCAACGGATTGCGTGAGCACATCACGGAATGAGACAGAGGATGCAGTCACGTTGCTTTTAGGAACGACGTCAGGCTCTACGACGGCCCGGTTCAGCGTGACGCATTGAGCAAAAGAAGGGGTATCGAGCGTGCTCTCACCTGACTTTCGTGCTGCCCGTCGCTCTGCCCACTCCTCGCGTGTGCCGTGGACGACGATGCGCTTGGCCTTGCACGCCTCCACGCTGTGACCACGCAGAACGTCGTGGCACTTGCGGCAAAGGTTGTCCTCGAGCTCCAGGTCCGGGCGAACTCGGCAGTCATCCCGGACATGGCGACGTCCGAAGCAGCGCTCACAGCGTTGCTTGCGGTCAGTAGACGCCCCCTGCTGCCGCTTGGCCGGGGGATGATCACCCTGCTTGGCGTCGCCACCATGCCCGCGCTTGCGCCCTCGCTGGCCCCCGTTGTTGCCGTGGCCGACGACCTTTTTCAGGATGGCCGTAAGCTCCGACCGCGTAATTGGAGCCTCTGCGCCTGAAGAAGAAGACGCGCCGGCATCCACCTTGCGCAGGGATGGCAGAGCAGCCGAGGCAGCCGGCTTGGACTGCGCACTCTTGAAGCATGAGATCAAATACAGCATGCCCTCGTCGAAACTGACGGCACTCTTCTTTTTGAGTTCCGTCGCTATGGTCAGATGCACATCCGACGAGAGGTCGCATTTCTTGAGAAATCGATTGCACAGGAAAATGGGCTTGAGAGTATCTAGCAGCTTGTGCTTGTGCACGAAGACCTGGAAATCACGTGCAGCCCCGGGCAAATTTGCCTTATTAACTGCATAGCCCTCGAAGTCGTTGAAGGCTTGCTCGTCGGCCTCTTCCTTAGACCGCGACAAGTGGGCATCTAGACCGTTGTAAAAAACTTCCCAGGTTTGTTTGTTGTCGTCCGCAATGCGAACTAGATTGGCAATGTTTGGGTGCTTTGTTGTACTGCAGAATACTGCACGGAACTTGCCAATCAGCTCCGAATCTTTGTCTGCGCGTCCATCGCGCAGACGCTTGAGAGCAGCTAGAAAATCTGCTGCGTCGTCCGCCGTATAGTCGGCCGGTAGATCAGCGGGCACCTCCGTTTGCTTGAGAGGGCCGCGATTTAGTGCATCGTCAGCAGCAAGCATCAGATGCTTGAACTGCTTGGCCAGTTCAGGTTGCGCCACGAGGGTTTGCATCAACCTCGTGGCCTCGTCCGCACTAAAGCGTGGCAGGACGGACCCTGCGGCCTCGCCACTTGGCGTATCTGTGTGTTCGCCCGTGCGGCTCCGTGTACCGGAAGCCATCGGGATTTTTATGAATACAAGTTAAAGCCCGACCGGCTCAGCTATGGCGGTCGGTCACGTTGAGCTTGGGATAAGGTGAACACAGAGAACTGCCGTCGGAGCTAGCCCACCACTGGTTTATGTCTTAGCCAGCAAACCCTATCCGGTTAGCCGTAACCGTGGGACAAGCTAGCCGTCCGTACTGGCCCGGATAAGGCCCCGGACTGGGGCCTAGGTGGCGCCGGCCCTAGGCGCCGCCCTTAGACCGGTCGCCCGCATCGGACCGCCGGATTATAGCCGGCGGCTGAGCGGACGCTAGCGGAAGGCGTGCGGACGGACATGGGGAACTCAGAGCCAGATCCTAGGGCTCTAGAGTTACTCAACTGCCATGATGACACCATGGGAGCCTGAATCCTCATCATTAATTACATATGTGCCATCCATGTACGTAGGCCAGCCATGATGACCCCATGGGAGCCTGAATCCTCATCATTAATTACATAAATGCCATCCATGTACGTAGGCCAGCCATGATGACACTATGGGAGCCTGAATCCTCATCATTAATAACATAAATGCCATCCAGGTACGTAGACGGGCCATGATGACCCCATGGGAGCCTGAATCCTCATCATTAATTACATAATTGCCATCCATGTACGTAGACACGCCATGATGACACCATGGGAGCCTGAATCCTCATCATTAAGTACATACATGCCATCCATGTACGTAGACGGGCCATGCATGATGAAACCATGGGAGCCTGAATCCTCATCATTTTTTTTTCTTTGACATCCATGTACATACGTAGGCCAGCCATGATGACACCAATGGAGCCTGAATCCTCATCATTAATTACATACATGCCATCCATGTACGTAGACGGGCCATGATGACACCAATGGAGCCTGAATCCTCATCATTAATTACATAAATGCCAACCATGTACATACACGGGCAATGATGACACCATGGGAGCCTGAATCCTCATCATTAATTACGTAAATGCCAACCATGTACGTAGACAAGCCATGATGACACCATGGGAGCCTGAATCCTAATCATTAATTACATAAATGCCATCCATGTACGTAGACGGGCCATGATCACACCATGGAAGCCTGAATCCTCATCATTTTTTTTCTTTGACATCCATGTACGTAGACAAGCCATGATGACACCATGGGAGCCTGAATCCTCATCATTCATTACATAAATGCCGTCCATGTACGTAGACGGGCCATGATGACCCCATGGGAGCCTGAATCCTCATCATTAATTACATGAATGCCATCCATCCATTTCTGGCCTTGCCTTGCTTTGCATGCATCACCACAAAACATCAAATTTATTACAATATGTGTGCTAGCTCTATACGGTGGAATAACACAGACATGTCTACCAGATGGCAACACGGCCATCTGTATGCTAGGGTGAGCACACTATGTGAATGTGCAGGGCCAGCCCACAGCAGCTGTGCCCCTGCTCTACCCCCTTTTGCCAGGGTGGGCGGGTGGGAGGCAAAAGAAAACAACCTGCTTCCCTAGAATGGAAGCCCACCCTTTATAGCAACCACCTCTCCAGCCAACCCCTACCTGGGTGGCTGGGGTACGGGTGCCAGCACAAAAAATATTTTTTCTAAAATTATTTTTTTTCTTTTGGTGCTATACGGCGTTGCATTCTCCGCTCAGCAGGTTAGTCATAGATAAAATGAGCATAGCTCACCAAATCCATTTCTGGCCTTGCCTTGCTTTGCATGCATCACCACAAAACATCAAATTTATTACAATATGTGTGCTAGCTCTATACGGTGGAATAACACAGACATGTCTACCAGATGGCAACACGGCCATCTGTATGCTAGGGTGAGCACACTATGTGAATGTGCAGGGCCAGCCCACAGCAGCTGTGCCCCTGCTCTACCCACATCTCCTTACATGGCTAACAGCCGAAAATACGTAGGACATGCAAAAAAGAAAACTTAAACTACCTAGCTATGGGGGTACTTTGTCCCAACCCAGGTTCACCCTCGGGTTAGTTAAACCATTTCCCCCCTGACCTCCCACACAAGGGTGAGGTCAGTTGATAGCTAAAAGACGAGAGGTAAAAAAAACAGGAGGACGTCAAAACTCGACGCCACCGAAGTGGCGCCGGAAAACCGCTGGGTCAAAACCCAGGGCCTGAGCCCAGAGGGCGGGTGGGATGTCGCGCCCCAGGAGGCTGCGGTGGAGGCCAATGTAGCGCGTGACCGAGAGGGCCGAAGCCCACCGGCCGCGCAGCTGGATGGCCTCCGGCGACTCGCCAGCGATGGCGTCGTGCGTCGCCCCCCCATGCCGGAGGCTGTGAAAAGAAAACATCCCTGGGATGCTCATGCGGGCCTGCACAGCCTCCCACTGCTGCCTAGCCTGGCTGTACGTTAAGCCTCGAAAGAGGAGTGCATCCGGGGGCTGGCCAGCCGTCAGACGTCGCAGGAGCCACAAAGAAAGTGGATCCCGGACGAGGACGTGCTGGGCCGCCCCCTGCGCAGTTTTGGGGTTGCGCAGCACAAGGGCACCGACCATGGGCCCTGGCTCGAGAAGGGGGTGGCCGGGATGAGCCACATCCCGAACCCGCAGCCCTAGCGCCTCGCTAATGCGTAAATACTGCTGGAAAGCAATAATAATCAACGCACTCAAATGCACCTGTCGACGTGAAACTAGCAACAGGGCAGTGAAATAGCAAAGGCGCCAGGGCATAGGCGGAGGGCTGACAGCCGGAACAAGCCGCTCATGCGCCCCGTCCAGTATCCTTCTTCCGACTTACTTACACTCTTCCTAATATGTCGATATAGGCTATATTAGTTATGGGATCATATATATATATTATATTCCCTTATATATTCCCTAATTAACCCTATTATATCTAGCCTATATATATGTAGATACAGATCCTATTATACTACAATATATTACAGGGTCCTAATAATCCCATATATATAAGACGTATAGAGGCTATATCGATGTGGCTTACTCGGGGCGATGCAAGGGGATATAAGCCTCGATTGGTCGGGGGCCTGTACGTCTCTCTCCCTCCTGTGCATGTCACACTACAGGTACGCGCACAGATTAGTCGGCGTCCGGGGAACGCACGCAGCAGGCCAGACGCCTCCACCAGGTCTCGCGTCTGGCGGGCAGCACGTCCTTGTCCAGCGTGACGGCTATGTTCTGGGACTTGCACACGTACTTGATGAACCGCAGGAAGAAGGGGGTGACGTTGGTGGACGTGTCGGCCTTGAACAGGTGCAGCTCCAGGAGGTACTTGGGGTATCCCCTCCCGTACGCGACCAGTTCTCTCACCCCGCGCTCCCAGTCGTCCCACTCCTTCACCTCTATGACCCTTCTGCGCTTGTCGTCGAGCAGGAAGGTGCCTTCTATCTCCCCTTCTCGGCACACGACCTCGCTCCTGCCGTGCACCTGCGCGTTGTACGCGGCCTGCGCGCATCGCTCGTCGTCCCGGAATGCCATGATGGTGGCGGCGTATATATATCAAATGGACGAGAATCGCAGAGGGTTCTTGAATGTCAGGCGTATGGCGAGGGCGGTAACGACCATGAATAGGGCGGGGAGCAGCGCCTCGGCGGCGGTGAGTACGGGCAGACGTAGCGGGGGCGGGGGGCGAGGGTCCAGGGGCTCGGGGGGCTTGAGGTCTCCCAGCCCCTCTAACACGGGGGCGGTGTTCTCTGCGCATGAGGTGTTCATGCCGGTCGCTCGATATTGCGTGGGATTATTAATTGGGCGGTGAGATGTCGACGAGATAATAATGCACAATGCCTTTTATTTCGATACCGGAACGGATTCGTTTAATTAATTGTTATCATCATTTAGAGACGACCGACATGATACGAGACAAGCGACATGCGGGGTTATCCCCTTTTCAGATTTGGGTAAAAATCCCTTAATTGAGACAAACGCGGTCTCAGCTAGGCCTACCCCTCCTGGTCACTGCCCGAACTCGAGCTGGTGTCATCGTCAGAGGAGGAGGAGGAGAGGGAGGATGAGGAGGAGCCGCGCCGACCGGGGGACGGGGGCGGTGACGGTCTGGCCAGGCTGTTCACCATTCGCGTCTCCAGGGCGGACAGGCGGCCCTTCAGGAGCTCGATGACGGCCTCTTTGTCTTGCAGGGCGGTCGCGAACTCGTCCCGCTGCTTGTCCAGCTTTTTCTGCAGCCGCGCGTACCGCTTCCTGGCCGCGTCCTTCTCTTTCTTGGACTTCTCCCTCGCGTCCATCATGTCGCGCTCCATCTGCAGGGCGTTGAGGACGTACTCCCTCGGTACGAGCACGCGGGACGGTGGCGGCCCCTCGTTGAGCCTGAAGACCCTGGGCTTTTCCCCCTCCGGGGCGCCGAGATGGAGGGGCGCGTTCTCCTTGCCGGGCTGACAGGCCATGGGATACGGGCCGGTGCTCGCGGTCCGACGGGGAACGGGCGGACGGGTGGCCGACTGACGAGAAAACGCGGACGGCTCGGGAGGTTTTGGCGGACGAAGCCTCGTGGGCGGACGATAAAGTTTGGACGGGCGGGTGCGGCCCCGAGGAGTCTGAGTGACGAAAGGTGCCCTCGAACTCCTCCATCGTGTCTTTGTAGTCCTCGGGGACGGCTGCCGTCGGCGCGGCGCCCTGGCAGAATCTCCTCGAGATCACGTTCCCACGGCGATTCTGTGACAGATTCGATCCGAAAGTGATCGCGACCCGGTCCAGGTGCAAAAAGGTTCTGAACTCGCACCCACACGGATACTGTTACGATTCAGTTTATTCGTGGGATCCACCGGGCGACTTGCTGGCTGACTGATGGTAGTTCATCCTGTCACAGAGATCCTCGAGACACCCACATAACCGAAAGGCTGTCTGGGTCGTCAGTTAGTGTCAGTCACCCTCGTGTAATGCAAAACTTGGGCGGTCTGAGCGCGAAGGGCCAGTGTCTAAATATCGTGGCAGCCGTCGACGCATCCCAGCTTAGGCTGCGGTCGAGTGCCTCGCAGTGCCACCGGCATTGTCAAGGAGACGTGCGCACCACGGGCTTCGGGCGAGTGTGTCGGCTGACGGGGTAAATTTTCATATTTTTTGTCACAGCGCCTGCAGCTGCGTGCGCGCCCTTAATCTGCACGGTGAGTGCGCCATTATTTCGATCCTCGTGGGCGGATGCCGTGTGTGTCGTAGCCACGGGGGACATCAGGTTGAGCGTGCTGCCATCAGGTTGCAGTCGGTGCCGGCGTCGCCTCGATACTTTAAATCGATTATATCAGTGCTCGTGCAGTCGATTGTGATGCGTTGGTGATCGTGTCGACTGCTGCCTCGGGGTTCGACGCTGCATTGTTCATATCCGTGGCTGCGTTGGTCGTGTCGACTGCTGCCTCGGGGTTCGACGCTGCGTTGTCTATACTCGTGGCTGCGTTGGTCGTGTCGACTGCTGCCTCGGGGTTCGACGCTGCGTTGTCTATACTCGTGGCTGCGTTGGTCGTGCTGCTGCGTTCATGGCTAGTGTCTGCTGCATGCATAATGGGTTAGGTAGACTGCTGCCTCGGGGTTCGACGCTGCATTGTTCATATCCGTGGCTGCGTTGGTCGTGTCGACTGCTGCCTCGGGGTTCGACGCTGCGTTGTCTATACTCGTGGCTGCGTTGGTCGTGCTGCTGCGTTCATGGCTAGTGTCTGCTGCATGCATAATGGGTTAGGTAGACTGCTGCCTCGGGGTTCGACGCTGCATTGTTCATATCCGTGGCTGCGTTGGTCGTGTCGACTGCTGCCTCGGGGTTCGACGCTGCATTGTTCATATCCGTGGCTGCGTTGGTCGTGTCGACTGCTGCCTCGGGGTTCGACGCTGCATTGTTCATATCCGTGGCTGCGTTGGTCGTGTCTTTTTCAACGTGGCTGCCAGGGTTACGTACGCTGCTGATCCTCCGCAGCCATCGTTGTTTTCACCGTTTCTTCGCGTGTGTGCAGTGCACCAGGCCACGACTCGCGGGGATCTTTTGCGGCGATCGCCAGCCCACGACAAATATGCAAGCGCCTCAGGTTCGTGTGTTTTTTTTTTGTTACTGCCATATGTTTGCTCTTTAACTTCCATTAATCTCTTTTATTATATACCATTGCTGACCTGCTATCTATTAATTAATCTATACAATAATCATTAATATAGATCTGTCGGTATCTATGCATTTTTTTGTGTTTTTTCCTGCAGAGGCAGGAAACGCAGTTGTCAAGTGCCCAGATGGCCATCGAGGCGGAAGAGGGAGCTTCTGTGTGTAGGGGCGGTCTTCTCGTAAAAAAGGCTCTCCAAAAAAATCAGCGGGAGCTGATGACTTTGTTGCTCTCGTGCAGGTTTTGCCGCCTGAACAGTACTAGTCAGGGAGATATGCGACTGTACACCTTTGTCACCAGTGGCGGCCCGCACCACGTCCATGTGGGAGGATTCTGCGACAACTGCCGCGTTTCCTTTGAGAACATTGTGACGTCGAGTACTCCCTGCCCTATGTGCACGGCGGAGGGGGCGAATTTGTTCCGTGTGCCCTTGTTGGTACCCCCTTCTTCAAGTTCGACCCCTCCGCAACACTCGTCTGCAACTCGTTCCGCCTCGGGTTTCGTCTTTATGTTGCGGAGAGGCGCCCCGCGCGAGAGGAGCCGCCAGAGGGTGGTCAGCCCGGCGAGGTCGTGACAGCAGCAGAGGAGCTGCCAGAGGGTGGTCAGCCCGAGGTCGAGTCAGCAGCAGAGGAGCTGCCAGAGGGTGGTCAGCCTGAGGTCGTGACAGCAGCAGAGGAGCTGCCAGGGCGTGGTGGGATGGAGGGGCAGGGCTCTTCCTGCGATGAGGCGTATCGTTTCCTGTCGGATGAACAGGTTGACAATCTTGTCATGCATGAGCTGCTATTAGTTCGTCCAATGTGCTCTCTGACAGGCGTGTAGTACTACTAATATATTTTGTGTACACGGATATTGTGTAATCAATAATCAACCAATTAAATGAATTTAAACTGCCATCAAACATTGTACTCATCACAAGCACTCACTCATCATAAGCAATTGGCATTGTGTCCGCGCGTCCGCGTTTGTCCGCGCCCCAGACAATTCTCAGCTGCAGTTAGAGCCATCGTCCGCGTAGATGACCAAAACGTTCCGCGTGTCCGCGGACGCCCGCGAGTGGCGCCTGAGCGTGCGGGCGGCGTCCACGGTGCCGCAGCGGTACTACGGGCGCGCGACCAAGTGGCAGTTGCGCCGTCTCGCGCTGCTGCAGGGTATGCGCCCCCTGCGGCAGTTGACGCACCGGGAGCTGGAGTGCGGCGTGTACGCGAACCAGTGCGCGGTGCGGATCCAGCGGTGGGTGAGGCGCGTGGTGCTTCCGTGGCACAGGGCGAAGAGGACGGTGGCGCGGCGGCTGGCCCTTCGCGTGACGAACAAGGAGGACCCGATCACGATGGACGCGCTGCCGCCGCCGGAGCGGGTGTTCAAGTTCGTGCGTCCGACGCGGCAGGTGGTGGGGTTCGACGCGGTGAGGCTGGCCGAGTACATCAACACTTCGGGGCGGTTCGAGGACCCGGCCACGCGGTTCCCGTTCACGCCGGTGGACCTGTGGCGGCTGGACAAGCAGGTGCGGGATCTGGGGTATCAGCGCCACTCGACGCTGTTCCTCTACTCTCACCCGGAGATCGTGCGGGCGATGAGGGAGCACGAGTCGCTGGTGGTGGGGCTGGAGCGGATGGTGGTGAACATCGCCCAACAGATGGGCGAGATCCTGGCGGAGGAGGGCGCGGACCATTCGACGCTGGGACTGATCTCGTCGGACTACCTTCCCGATTGGCGGTCGTTCTTCCGCCACCTGCACGCGCTGGACCCTAACTCGGCCAGGAGCACGATGGACAACTGCTGTCAGGTTCTGCGGAACGAGATGGAGGGGCTCCCGGAGAACGACCAGGGCGACACACGGCGCGGCTGCCTGGCCGCCCTGTCGATGGTTATGTCGACGTACCTGACGACGTGCGGCGTGGCCACCCTGGCTCTTCACGCCGACCAGCCGGGGCTGCTCGTCTTCTTTTAGCCTGGCCAGCCGCCGTTCATACTATCGCGAAGCCTATATAGCATACACATATAACCTCGCTATAGGCAACTCTTTGGTAATCGCCAGGGTCTCGGTGATGGCGGAGTCGAAGAGGTCGCATGCGGCGATGCCCCCCCGCTCGTACTTGGTCTTGATGACTCGCCCGACCAACGCGACGGTGGCCATGAGGATGTACCTGGTGCGCACAAAAAAAGGCGGCCCGTAGCGCGCTTAAAGAGACGAAATCTTTTCGGATTAAAGATTGAAAGAGGACCGTCGGATGGACGGCGCGTGGATGATCCGCCGTGCGTCGGCCCGCGAGCAGAACGACGTGCTGAAGGCGGTGACGGCGACGTGCCGCTCCAACGACCTCCCGCGCCCGACAATCCACCGTGTCGCGGACACCGCGCACCTGGTGGGGGAGATGGTGGGAGACAGGTACTGGGCGTGCGACTTTACGCGCGGGGTCCACTGCCTGCTGTCCCTGGTGCGCGTCCGCGGGGGGCGCACGGTGTGTGCGATGGTGCATTGGGACAAGTCGGTGTACATCGTCCGCATGCCCCCTTTCAAGGTGCGCCTGTTCAGAGGCACGGTGTTGCAGGGGGTGCTCGGGTTCGACGGGGGGAAGACGACCTTCTTCGCCCACGACTGTTTGGCGTTCGCTAGGAAGTCGATGCTATCCCTGCCGTTCGAGGCACGCATGGAGAAGGCGCGGGAAACCGCGGGCATGAGCTTTCCTAGTCACTCCTCTCCCTACAGCAACGTGTTCATTCGCTGTGTTTCCTACCTACCTAGTGACACGATCAGCACACGCAGTCCAAATACTCTTTTTATTCCCAATTCGGCAATAATTACAAATCAATACAAACACGGGGAGGTCACGCTGGCTCTGCTCGGTCAGCCCCACTTGGTCACAGAGTTCGGCAGCCTATGCACTCCTATGCACGCTACCTCCCCTTCCTGTACATCAGGCGGTCCACCTTCTGAGCCAATCTCAGCACCGGCACTTTTGCGTCGCCCGCCACGACTTTCCCCCTCCCCGCCTCCGCCGCGCAGGACTGAACGGCCGCGGACGGCGATGGGAACAAGACCGAGCGGAGCGCCGGTGTTATTTGCGTAGGCTCGGACCTGTACCCCCTGCAGTCCTCGTCAAAGCAGCGCTGCCTCACGCCGTCCGGGGATATCGTGAACCACACGTTATTGTGGGCGTGCTCCCCCCCTTTGTTGCCGCACGTCCGGTACTTGGTCCACGCCGAGTACATGGAGCCGCTCACGAAAACGTTCGTGACGGGGGCCGCCTTCGCCATCAGGTGCACCGCGTCACGCGCGGCCCCCCACCGCGGGGAGGAGGGCTGCACGCAATCTCCGTGCTGCTTGTGGAACCCCAGCCGTTGCGCGTCCCGCTCGGCCTGTTCTGTCTTCAGTTTCGCGGGCTTGGCCTTGCGCTTCCCCTTGTCCTTCTCGGCCGAGGTCACGCACGTGGCCGGGTCGTAGGATGCCGGCGGAGTGATTACCAGGCGCGGGACCTCCTGCTCGACGTACAGGCGCACGGAGGTCAACTTGAGGAACTTCAGAGGGTCCTCCTTCACGTCCTCGTCCGTGAACTCCTGCTCCACCTCGCCATCGCCGCCCACGATGCCCCAGGGGTGGTAGGCGCGCTTGTCGTAAATCCGAGTGCGCTCGCACAGCTCGCACCCTTTGAACAGCCTCGATTTGGTCAGGCAGAACTCGCACCGGCCGCAGCGCGCGTCCGGCCCGCTCAACTTCTCGCAGTTGTTCTCGTCGAGCTTGTGGATCTTCTTCATGCACGGCACGCAGCGCTCGCACTTCCAGCTCCACAGGATGCGGATCCCGTTGTCCAGCAGCACGGTCTTGTCGACCACGGCGCTCCACGGGTTCTCTGGGGGGCGCTCCCCTAGCTCCGCCTGCAGCTTCTCCACGATGATGGATCGGAGGAGGAGGGCGGCGTCCCTGTCGACGGGCACGTAGGGGAAGTGCACGTGAAATCCGGTCTTCACCCCGTCCTTCCGGTCCTTGGGTGGTGCGCGACAGACCACCATCGTGTGGTCCAGGGTGAGGTCGCGGTCCTGGAACCGCGCGCACGCGGCCAGCACCTCCTGGACCCTCGGCAGCCACTGGTGGATGACCACGTCCCCCATGTCCTTCTCGTCGACGCAGTCCAGATCGAGGAAGAAGGGGAACGGCCCGTCCCGCGGCTTCTGCTCGACGACGAGGTTCTTTCCGTCCTTGCCGTCCTTGGCGACCTTTTCGTAGAAGTAGTGCAGGTTCTCGGCGTCCATGGCCACGCGGCCGCCCCGGAACCCGTCCAGCAGCAGGTGGGTGTACTCATCCGTCTTGCCGACAAACAAGTCCTTCTGGACCAGCCAGCGCGTGGCGGCAGAGTAGGGATCCCCCATGACCGTCCACCTCGACGTAGGCCTGTCGGAAGGGGAAGAGACAGGTCACGAGAGACCAGAAGGACACGAAGACAGTCAGCGACAGGACGAGCGAGGGGTCCATCGCAATCAAGGGCGAGAAATAAATTGCGCCGTTTTACGTGCGCTCGGGGGCAGACAGGCACAAAAAAAAAACTACTACAAAGATGAGCCACAAGGAGATGCACCCCCACCCCATTCTGACGGATATCAAGACGGACGGGGGCAGCTCTGACGTCACGCCGGCCAGCTCCCCCAAGTACGACATGACGAAGCTCACTACGAACCTGGAGAACGCCCACGACATGGGCATCTACAAGTACGTGATCCGCGACAAGGAGACAAACTCCGAGTGGACGCGCGACATGGAGGAGCTGGTGTACGGATGGGGCCAGAAGGGGGTCGGGTTTCGCCACATGCACGACATGGCGTCACGCTACTTCCGCAGCTGGTCTCAGGGGTTGGGCATTCCGGCGATCATCCTGTCCACGGTGGCCGGCACCGCCTCTCTTTCGAAGGTGGCATCCGGCAGCCATTACGGCGACACGGCGGCCATCGCTATCGGCGTGGTCAGCATGGTGGTGTCGGCGCTGACCGGCGTCCAGAACTTCATGCAGTTCACAAGACGGTCCGAGCAGCACAAGCAGATGTCGAACCGATTCGGGTCCTTCTTCCGGGAGATCGATTGCGAGCTGACCAAGCCCCGGGCCCACCGTCAGAATGCGTTCGAGTTCATCCAGGTCTGCCGGCTGACGCTCGACAACCTTTTGGCGCAAGGCCCGGACATGCCCGAGTTCATAGCGCAGAGGTACAGGCGCAAGGTGAGGGAAACGGGCGAGGGGTCGGAGTCTGGCGACGGGCCGGGGAAGGTGGTCGTGAGCGTGAAGAGGGATCGCGAGGCCCACGCTGTGGTGCGCATAATGGGGGCGGCGGGATAAAATTCTCGTCTAATAGCAACCTGACGATGGACACGTTGCCGTCTCTCCTGGTCTTCTTCGCGGCGTCCTACCTGCTCCTGCGCGCGAAACCCGCGTGCATGTTCGAGCCGGACGGGCGCCCCATGAAGTTCGGGGTCGGCGCGCGGCAGACGCTCACGCCGTTCTGGCTGGTGGCGCTCGTGCTGGGGCTGTACGTCCCGTCGGCCCTGCTTCCAGCCAGGGGCGGGTACCGCGGCTACGGGTGGTAAAAAGAAATCTCGGCGACTGGTAACTCTCTCTCGCACACGCCCGAAGTCCGTTGCACCCTATCATGGACAACCGCAACACCCACCCCAAGGATGACAGCAGCACATGCGCGCCAGGGAAGGGATGCGACGATGGATGCGAGGGCTGCGACACGTGTCGCCCCCTTGCTGACTTGCCGGACCATTTTCAGTGCCAGTACAGAGACGAGCTGCTGAATCTCTACCTGACGCTGAAGGAGCAGTGCGCGGCGTACGGTTACCCGCTGCTTCAAGACTTGACGTTCGCGGCCTTCGAGGACTTCGCGTTGTCCCACTCGAGGTTGGGCTGAGAGCCCCGCCCGCTCCTAAAAAGGCCTCAAATGCCTTCTGCCCCCTCCTTTGGATGGCGTGCATCGGGAGGCGGAGGGGGGGACTGTCTCTGTCTCTCATTCGGACGAGCTCTCCCACGATACTACCTTACCGAACCTCGCGATGCCTCGGACTAATCAACCTATATATATCCTATATTATGCGAATATATTAATAAGTCATCGTATATAGACTGTTCCTATGTAGCGTAGCCTATAGGGGGAGGTAGCGGCGGTACAGGGGTGGAGATATTGCGAGAGGCGGCCTTGGAGCGAAGGAAAATAGAAGCGCAAAGGAATTTAGAAGCCCAACTCCTGAACCTATCTCTAGACGATCAAGACGAAGAAGTCAACAGAGGCGTCCGGCGTAATTTGGACCGCTTGAGCACAGCCGTGCGACGACTAGGCGTCTACAGGCCGCCATCGAAAAAGCTCAAACCGTTGTCCACCTTCATGGAGTACGCTCTCCTTAAGTCGGGGATGAAGAGCTGACACGCCCTCGCTGCATGTGATGCTGTTACGCGCTGCTTTGTTTGCAGCGAGATCCTCCTCGGCAACAAGTCCTTCTGCAATTTAACGGAGGTCAACCTGGCCGCCTTCAAGGAGGGGAACAAGGCGGGCCTCGAGCGCGCCCTCGTCCTCGCCAGCCGCATGAACTACCGCCAGACGCTCGTCGACCTCAGGGACGAGATCCTACAAGAGGCCTGGCACCTCAACAACCAGTTCCTGCACCTGTGCGGCGTCGGCCTCACCGGCATCGTGGCCAGGCCGGACCTGCACCCCTACGACTTCCGCCGCATGAAGAACGTCGCCGTCTCCTCCGCCTACGAGATGGCGCGCGCCCTGGGGAAGCCCCTGCCCAAGAACGTCACCTGCATCAAGCCCAGCGGCACCCTCTCCAAAATCATGGGCACGCGCGAGTGGGGGGAGGTGCCCGAGGGCGTGCACATGCCCCTCGGGAAGTACATCTTCAACAACGTCACCTACTCGCGCCACGACCCGCTGGTCCGGCGGTTCGTAGAGGCCAACTACAGGGTGGTCGAGAAGCCCTTCGACCCGGAGGCCGTGCTCGTGACCTTCCCCGTCGCCTTCACCTCCGTCCCCTTCACCAAGACCGTCGTCACGCGCAAGGACGGCGCCGTGGAAGAGGTCGAGGTGAACGCCGAGACAGCGCTCGACCAGCTCGACAGGTACAAGAGGCTCATGGACAACTACTGCGAGCAGAACGTCTCGTGCACGGTCTCCTACGACCCCGCCGAGGCCCCCGCCATCGTCGACTGGCTCATGAACAACTGGGACTCCTACGTGGGGGTCTCCTTCCTCCTGCGCGCCGACCCCACCAAGAGCGCCGCCGACCTGGGATACAGCTACCTGCCCCAGGAGGTGGTCACCGAGGCCGCCTTCGCCAAGTACGCCGGCGCGCTCAAGCCCGTCGACTACTCCGGCGTCCTGCACGTGGACGACGACGCTGCCCTCATGGAGCCCGACTGCCCCAGCGGCGCCTGCCCCGTCCGCTAGCCGGTCACATCCCGGCCATCATCGCCGGAGGATACATCATCGGCGGAGGATACACCATGCGCTGGGGCGGCAGAGAGGGGAGCGACATCATCATGGGAGACAGGTCCAGCTGGATCGCCTCGGGGGCGCCAGACGACCGACGCTTGAACAAATAGTACGCCAGCCAGCCGGCCAGCAGAACGAACACCAGCACCAGCAGCTTGCCCGCGCCCGACATTCCCGACCCGTCGTCCTTCTGCACGCTCGGCGGGAGCGACCTCGCGTTGTAGTACCCATCCTGACCGCCGCCCGGGATGCCCGACCCGTACGCGCTCGAAGCTCCCTTCCCCCCCCCCGCCGAACATCTTGTCCACCGCGAGCCCCCCCGCCGCCATCAGCCCGCCGGCGCCCAGGTTGATCGCGAGGAACTTGGCCACACTTTTCCCCCTGCTGCTCTTCGAGGCCGTCTCGGCGACCTCGTCGGCGCCCTTCAACACCGTCTTGCCCGCCGCGTCTGCCGCGTCGTCGGCGCCCTTCAACACCGTCTTCCCCGCCCCGCCTGCCACGTCGTCGGCCACCCCGCCAGTGCCCTTTGTGACGCTGCTGAGGGCCCTGGGCACCGCCTTCGCCATGTTCATCGCCGACCGTGCGACGTTCGCAAAAGCGGTCGCCATCGCGGTACTCTTGCACTTATATAAGCGTCGAGAAAAATTGGGCAGTCCTTAATTTATGTACATTGATCAATAAAACGACACCTTACGCGGGCGTCCCCCACTTGTTCACGAGGTACTGGCGGATCGTCTCCAACTGCGCGCTCGTCTTCGCGGTGCTGTAAAAAAGGATCTCGCCCACCCACCCCTCCAGCCCCCTGGTAGGGCTCAAGTTGTCGCCGCCCACGTAAAGCCCGCCGGTGGCCGACTTGGGCGCGCCACCGTTTGCGGTCCCTGCGCGACCGTCGAAACGGGTGAAGAAGCTCGACGTGCCGGTGATCGACATCGCGAACACGTGCGCCCTCCCGTCGAAGAACTCCGCGTTTGAGCACATCGTTTCGTTGGGGGACGGATCGCTCGGGAATCCTACTACGGTGGTCGTGGTGCTACCCCAGGCAATCGCGCCGGTGTTAATCGTGCCGCCCGCGCCCAATATGAACCCGCGCAGTTGGCTTCCTGTATTAGTTGGGTACGTAAACGGGGTGGCCTGTCTAGCCACCACCACCACCGTCTTGTTGGCCTGAGACCAAAACGCCGTCGTCGTGGCCGTCTTCAGATGCGTGTTGTTTGCGTTGGTGAACCTGAGCGACCGCTTCGAGTTCAGAGTCGCGGTGTCCAGCGTCGGAGCCTTGCTCGTCGTGGTCTGCGTGATGTGATTCGACCCCTTCTTGTCCATCACGTACAAGACGGTACCGCCGGCCGTGTTTTGGACGACCGTGCCGGCGGAGTTGCTGAACGCCGTGCTGGCGTCCGACATATCGTACCAGGCGTACAGCGCGGCGTCCGTGGACGGGTCGTACAGCGTCGTGTACGTGAACGCGAGCGTAGAGGACGCGATGTTGCCGTTCCCTGCGGCATCCGTCGCCGCGCCCCCCCGACGCTCACCGTCGTCTGCGTGTTAGCGGTCCCGCTCACGGAGAAAGTGTACACGGCGCCGCTCCCTGCAAGGCTGCCCGCCACGACCGTGCCGTTCGTCACCACTACATCCCCCTCCGCGAACCCCGTCACCGGCTCGCTGAACGTCGCCGTCACGCTGATCGGGCTACTGGTAGGGGTCGACCCCGCCGTAGTGGAAAGAGCGAGGGTGGGCGGTGTGGTGTCGGCGGAGGCGGTGGTCACCGTGTGCGTGTACACCGCGCTGTACGCCCCCGACGACCCCTTGGCCACGACGTACACGTAATAGGCGGTGGACGGCGTCAGGGAGGAGAACACCAGTGGGCCGGACCCGACGGTCCCGTCGCCGCTCATGGGAAAGGCGGAGGACGCGACCAGGTCGGTGCCGCCCGCGCCCGACTTGGTGTATATATCGCCCGCCGCCAGCCCCGCCTTGGAGGCGCTGTACACGCGGCACAGGACCGCCCAGTTGTCGCCCCCGGACATGGTGAGCGAGTGGGTCACGCTGATCTGCGTCGATGTGGCTGTCGGGGCGGGCACGGAACCGCCGAACGTCTGGAGGTTGAACGAGCTGCTCAGGGTCTTCAGCTGCACCGTCGCGTACGTGTTCGTGTCCGTCTGCGCGACCGGCGAGGCCAGCGCCACCTTGACCGACACGCGGTAGGCGGACCCCGGGTTCATCGCGATCTGACCCGCCCCGGCCCACGTCACGGCCTTCTTCCAGTTCCACCGCCCGTCGGCGAAGTACCCGTTCGCGCTGACCGCCTCGTCGGAGGCCACGTCCGTCTGGCGGTACACCTCGTCCCGTACAGCCCCGTGTCGACCGCCGTGTCGTGCACCCGCACCGTCACCGTGATCAGGTTGCCGCCGCCCCCGCTCCCGATCTGCAGGTTGTTCAGGCACACCGCCACCTCGTAGATGCACGTCGACGCGGTGTGGGGGAACGCGTTCAGCGCCGCCACCGCCTGGCCGGCGGGAGGACAGCCGAACGAGGCGTACCGGAACGCGGGCGTCTGGGTCTCCGCCCACGGTATGGCGGCCGTGAACACGCGGTGCCGGTGGTAGTACGGCGTCACCGTCGCCGCCTGCGGCCCCCACAGCCCGTCCCGGTGCGGACCAGCAGGCTGCCGGCGTCGGGGGGCGCCGAGTAATGCGCGGTGTCCGTCACCGACGAGTGGTTGAGGCCGTACAGGAACGCCGGCGCGCGAAAGACGTACGACCGCGGCACGAGGGACTGGGGCGCCGCCCCGCTGTAATCGACCTGCGGCAAATGCACGCGCCCGCCCGTCCGCAGGTCCGCGGTCGCCGACACGTCCGACAGGATGGACGCGGAGGACTGCCCGATGCTCACCGACTCCCTCTGGTCGCCCGCCTTTCGGGCCACGACCGCCCCGTTCTCCTGGGTCACGACCCACACGGAGGACACGTCCAGCGACGACACCCTCAGCGCCGCCTTCATGGTTACTGATCTGTACCCTAGATGATTTTATCAGCTCTCTAACTGCGCCTGCGACAACTGAACCACCACCCCGATGCCCGTGCCCGTGTATCCCGACAACTGCAGGTAGAACGTGTCGCCCGCGCCGATCGCGAAGGGCGCGACGCTCACGTTCGCCCACGCCGCGCGCACGCCCATCACCGTCCTCTGCGGCATCGGCCCGGAAGACAGCGTCGCCAGCGTGGTGCCATCGTGCTTCTTCACCGCCACCGCGAACGCGTGCGTGCTCGCGTCCGGCAGGTTGTACGCGCTGATCGACAGCGTGTCCACGGAGAACGTGTACGGCGGCGCCACGCTCAGGGTGTTGCCCGCCCCCGTCACCATGGACACCGCGCTGCCGGCCATGTTCCCCCCGTAATGGAACGTCTCCGTCCAGTACGCCGTCCTCATCGTCTGGTTGGTCCACGCCGCCCCCGCCCACGCCAGCACCTGGCCCGCCTGGGGCACCCCCGTGTACTCCACGTCGGACGCGTCGCCCAGACTGGCGGGGGCCACCGCGACCGAGTCGGCGTACGCCTTGGTGACGGCGTCGGAGGCGTCCGTCGGCACGCCCCCCATCACCACCTTGCCGGTGACCGTGACGTCCCCATCCACCTGCAGGTCCTTGCCGAACTCCCAGTGGTCCTGCCTGTACGCCAGCGCGTCCTGCAGCTGGTAGGCGCCCCCCTCTCGGAACCGCATGCACAACTGGTCGCTCTCCTGCCTGATCTCGAAGTCCCCGTCGCCCCCCAGTCCGTTCTGGATCACCACCGAGGCTGCGGACAGCGTCCCCCCCGTCATCTATACTATCCTCTAGACAAAAGAAATTCCTACACCGGCGACGCGCGGCGGAAAAACTTGGACGTGTTGTCGTCCGAGAAGATGGACTGCAGCACCGCGTGCAGGCCCCCCGTGCCCGTGCCCGCCCCCGCCGGCGCCGGCGCCTCGTCCCCCGTGTTGTAGTTGCTGCGGTGGTAGTGCGCGATCGGCCAGGGGTCGAACGTCTGCGAGAGAGCGAACGCCACGCTGTCCGGGTACGAGACCGCGTCCGCCAGGATGACCGGCTTGGTCGCGCTTGCCGGAGAAGAGAAAAAGGACAACGGAGTCGCCATAACTCAGTACCCTTGGCTTGCATATTTTTCTGTCCGCCCTTGGCACCCCCGGCCCTCCACCTCGTCCTGTCCCTCCAGCGTGTCCGCCGCCTGCGAGGGGGGCGAGGGGTAGATGCCCCCGCACCGGACCGTGTCCATGCGCCGATCCTCCCCGGCCGCCACCGACACCGCGCAACCCATGTCCCTACCGCCTCTGTCCTTGTCTCCCATTTTTTTTTCGACGACGAGAGCCCAACGCACCCCTCGCTGTACACCGTAGCCTATAGGCGTATGATAGATATAGCATTAATATATTATCCAATATAGATTGAGCCCTTAGGTATACAGATGCCATATATGTCATCAGATGTAGCTCGGGCGCCTTCTGGGGCGTCGTCATTTCCGTGGTGGCCACCCTGGCGCACATGGTCGACCGCAGGCTGCTGGCCCGTCGCAAGGCGCGCGAGGCGGCCAGCAGGGGCGTGGACCTGCGCAACTACCGCCCGGGCATGGCCCCGGGGTCGGTGCGGGCCCCAGTCATGGGGGCGTACAGGGACACGTTCAGGAGCGTGGTGGAGCCCTGGACGCAGGCCAACAACGAGCGTATCACGAACGTGCCTTTCACCGACGACTTGCAGCGTCGCTCGTATTGATGACAGCGGTTTAATGGAAAATAATATTATGTGCACGAGTCATGAGCCCGCACCACCATGGACCACCACCAACCCATTCCGGCCGGTAAGGCCCACAGCCTGCAATTCAGGGAGCGCGTGGCGCTGGACGTGAAGAACCGCAGGGAGGACGGGCTGACCGTCCTGGACATTGCCAAGAAGTACGGCATCGACAAGAAGACGGCCATCCGCTACCACAAGCTGTGGAAGCACGACCGGGCCCAGAATGGCGGGCTCGGGCTGGACTACAACAAACCGGAGGAGCTGAAGCGGTCGGCCCTCCGCCCGCGCGCGCTCCGGTCGTGGGAGAGCGGACAGGACGAGCGGGGCAGGACGGAGCGCACCGTGAAGGAGGTCAAGGAGAAGCGGGTCCCGCCCTGGATTCGTAAGTACGGCGCGGACACCTGGGCGAGGTTGTCGGCAAAGCTCGCGGAGATCCAGACGTCCCAGACATCGTACATGTCGGCGAGAGACGTCGCGTACGTGGTGAACGCTCTTCGAGGGAGGAGGGAGGAGGTGGTCCGGCTCGGTGTGCTGGGCTCTTATCCTAGCTATAGTGGATTCGACATACGTTATATACGATTATTATATTATATATTATCAACCCTTAATACATATATATTAGGGACCCTTATAGATTGAGCGTCGTATTAGTATATAGGAGATAGGTTCTATAGGATTCCCACCGGGGCCCTCACCATCGCCTCCGCCGCCGGAACCGTGCAGGTCGAGAACGTCATCTTCACCGACTCCGCCCTCACCGCATCCGCCGACGCGGACATCTCCCTGACCGCCGGAGCCACCCACTCCGTCGTCCTCGAGAACGTCAAGATCACCGACAACGCCGTCGACACCACCTCCGGGGCCCTGACGCTGGCCTCCGCCGCCGGAACCGTGCAGGTCGAGAACGTCATCTTCACCGACTCCGCACTCACCGTCTCCGCGGATGCCGACCTGTCCCTCACCGCCGGCGCCACCTCCGCCGTGCAGGTCGAGAACGTCAGGTTCATGGACAGCGCCGTCACCACCTCCGCCGGAACCCTCTCCCTCACCTCGCATAACGGCGACGTCGACATCGAGGACGTCACCATCACCAACCAGACCATCAGCACCGACCAGAACGTGCTCGCCCTGGACGCCGTCGTTTCCGTCGACGTCAAGAAGGACCTCGTGCTCACCTCCACCGCGGGCGGCAGCGGCAAGGTCACCACATCCGCAGGCAACCTCGAGCTAGCCCCCGCCGGCGGTGTCGTCAAGATCGTCGGCGAGCTGCAGGTCGACGGCGCCATCAACAGCATCACCACCACCGAGACCAACCTGCGCATCGAGGACAAGACAGTCACCCTCGGCACCGGCGCCACAGACAACACCAAGTCCAACGGCGGCGGTGTGATCGTGGCCGGCAACCCCGCCTACGCCCCACGCGCCATCACATGGAACATGGGCGCCGGAGAGGCGTCCCAGGAGAAGGGAGACTTCACCGGATCCTACTGGCACGTCGAGGGCGGACAGCTCATGTTCTCGCGCACCATCGCCAGTGCCGAGCGCCTCGCGCCAGGCACCAACGTCAAGCTGTCCGAGCTCGCCTCCGGCAGCGACACCTACCGCTGGGAGTTCTCCGCCGGCAAGGACAGCACCGTCGGCGCCCCCACCGCCAGCTTCGCCGGAAACGGCTCCGTGGCCGGAGGGGTGCTCAAGCTGTCCGGATCGCAGTTCGACCAAGTCCAGAACCTCGGCATCACCGGCACCTTCTCCCTCGTGATGAAGGTCATGCCCCAATTCGACCTCGCCACCCTCACCCTCCTCACCGACCTGCTCATGTATGGATACATCCAGGTCCAGGTCGCGGCGGGAGGATATCTGGCCTTCTCCGACGGCGCCAACGCCGCCATCGTCACGAACACGCCCATGCACGCCGACCCCTTCGTCCTCTGCATCACCGTCAGCGGCACCGAGGTCAAGTTCTACGTGGACGGCGCGCTCGCCGCGTCCTCCGCCAACGGTCTCCTCGGCCCCAACCCAGCGCTCGTCCTCAACGGAGGCTACGTCGGCGAGGTCTGGTACGACGATGTCCGCTTCGTCGCCGGCCAGGCGCTGACCGCCGCCAACACCATGCTCTACGGCTGGAGGGAGATGTACGCCGCCCCCGAGATCGTCACCTACGGGTTCCGCATCGCCGACGACGAGAGCATGCAGCTCGTCAAGGTGCGCGGGTCAGGTGCCACCAGCCGCGTGCTGGCCAGGCCAGCGCCCAACACCATCACCGCCAGCAACTCCATGGGCACCGTCGGCGACTCCCGGGTCTCCGTCCTGCTCGAGTCTCTCAACTGATGTTTCTGATGTTTCTAATGAATGATCATTGATTGTCGTGATGAATTAATTGCAGATTACTGTACTAGGCCTGTCTGTCACTGATGAGGAATTGCATGTAGAGTCGTAACTCGTGATTTCGTCTAATTGATCTTTATTTGATTTTAATAAAACAACGAATGAGGCAGCAAACACCCGCGTTATCATTCATGCATTCAATCCACGCAGAGCTCAAAAATATCGGCGCTCAGAGTACGATCGAGCGTCGGGATGTCGAACGAGGCAAGACTGAATCTCCTGATACAGCAAGCGGCCACCATGCTCAGAAGGAAAACCCTAGCACCCCACGAACGCGCCATACTGGAAACGCAATTGACGGAATCCCGCGCCGCCCTCGCCGATATGAAGAAGGAGGCCAGCAGCGCGGTCAAGCGGGTACCTGCAGCGCAGGCACCATCAGTAAAGCGAGAACCAGCAGTGCGGTCAGTAAAACGAGAACTGTTTCCTGCGACGCCGGCACCAGACTTGTCGCGCCGACCTGGACAGACAGCCCAGGTAGTAGACGAGGACAAAGTACACCGCATCCTGGCCGCGATCCAAGAGGCGCAGGCCAACGGGTTGCCGTCGGCGGGGCTGGAGGCTCGGCTAAACAAAGCCCTGTCCCTGCTCGATCGGGGAACCGGGGAAGACGCGCCGGTCCCGCCGCCGAAGCGCTCCAGGGCAGAACCCCCGCCGCCGCCGCGGGCCTCCGGTGCGTCCCATGCTGGCAAGGCGCCTGCCGCCCGTGTACGATACACCGGCCCCGCGTTCGCCCCCTGGTCCCTTTCCCCCCCCCTCTATTCCTAAACCGTCACAAGCGGGTCCCTCTGACCTACCTGAGAGGAATCGGATGATGCAAGCACTCGAGGAGCGCCGTCTGTTGTCGTATGAACCCCGAACTCCCGATTCAGAGGCGCGAATCCGGGTATTGGACAAAAAGATAGAAGACTTACTTTACCCTCCCCCAAGCTTCCCCGGCCCTTCACGAGGCCCGTGGGAGGATCAACTCAGGAAGAAACAGAAGTGGGTCGACCCAGAGGACTACGAGGCGTTTGCCAGCAGGCACAGGCCGCCCCCGCTCGGGGGCGCGGACAACCCCATCGTGCTGGACTGATCACGTCCTCCGCCTCGTCGACCCTCCGCTGCGACTCCGCCCGCCCCTCGACTTCCTGCGAGCCGCCATGACCGAGGCCAGCGCCGCCTCCTGGACCCGCCGCTGGCCCCACAGCCGGAGCTGCCCCTTGCGCAAACAGTACGCCTGCGTGCCGTACTTCGTCCCTGAGGGCGGAGGCGCTTTCATACCGCAGTACAAACGCAATGGTGATGTCGTAGGCATCAAACACAATACATGCGCGCGAAAAAAATTACGAATCCGCTACATAACTAGAACGACATCTGGCTCTCGCTGATGACGGACGCGGTGGCGGACCCGATGGCGCCCATGCTGTTGCCGGACGTCACCGTGTTGGGCGCGGGGTTGGTGCCGACCCATCCGTTGCTGCCGCCCGACCCGCGCACCTTCACCAGCTGCAGTCCCTCGTTGTTGGAGATGCGGAAACCGTACGTCACCGTCTGGTTGGCCGCGTACATCTCCCGCCAGCCGTACAGCATCGTGTTGGCCGCCGTGAGCGCCTGGCCGGACACGAAGCGCACGTCGTCGTACCACACGCTACCGACGTACCCGCCGTACAGCACCAGCTGCGGGTTCGCGCCCAGAGCGCCGTTGGCCGAGGAAGCCACCAGGGCGCCGTCCAGGTAGAACTTGACCTGCGACCCGCTCATGGTGATGCACAGGGTGAACGGCTCGGCATGCACGGGGGTGTCCATGACGATGGCCGCGTTCACGCCGTCGGAGAAGGTCAGGAAGCCGCCGCTCGAGATCTGCACGGCAAGGTAGCCGTACTCGATCAGGTCGGTCAGGAGGGTCAGCGTGGACAGGTCGAACTGGGGCAGCACCTTGATGATCAGAGAGAACGTGCCCGTGACGTTGGGCGACACGGAGTCGAACTGGGAGCCGGACTCCTTGAGCACGCCGTCCGCGACGGTGCCGCTGCCACTGAAGGTGGCGCTGCCGACGGTGCTGGCCTTGGACGAGGAGAACTCCCACCGCAGCGTGTCGGAGCCGCTGGCCAGGGATGCCAGGTTGACGTTGGTGGCGGGCGCCTCGCGGTCGGCCGCCAGGATGGTGCGAGAGAGCAACAGCTGCCCTCCCTCCAGGTGCCAGTACGAGCCGCCGTGGTCGCCCTTGTCCTGCGAGGTCTCGCCGGCGCCCATGTGCCAGGTGAGGGCGCGGTTGCCAAAGGAGGCGCTGCCGTCCACGAACAGGCCGGCGTTTTCGGAGCCCGCGTTCGACGCGACACCGTTCTTACTGGCCGTCACATTGTCCACGTAATAGTTATCGCCGCCGTATTGCAAGCCCACATTGCCTACAACGATAACGGAGGGGGCGGACAGGAAGCAAGTACCGAGAGAAAGAGAAGGGCTGCCGGAGAACGTGACGGGAATGGACGCGCCCCCGTTCTTGGTGAACGAGAGAGATACCGACACCCCCCCACCCGACGCGGTGAACGACATAGAGAGGACGTAATTGGTGACCGTGTTAAACCAATTGACCGCGTCGGACGTGAAAGATGTAACCGTCCCAGCAGCATTACGGGTCTCGACCTTCATCGCTCCTCCAGTGGCGGTGTATAGCCTAAAGTACGGGTATGGCGCGACAGTCGTCTGCTCGATACCGAAGAAGTTGTAATTGTTAAGAAGGAGGCCCGCAAGGGTATATTTGGCGCTGAGTTCAATGTTGTTTTGGCTGAAGTCCAGCAGGTCGGTGGGGATGGGCGTGTTGACGGTGTTGTAGAAGAAGGAAACCCTGGCGTTTTGGTTAGATCCAGCCTGCATGGTCACACCACCGTTCGCGATGTTGGCGCCTTGACCGCATTGGGCATAAATCCCGTTGCTGATCGTGTTTGCCACCGTCGATGCGCTGCCTGTCGTGGTAAAGGGAAAGTCCATAACGCTCTCGAACACCGTCTGCTTACCCAGGTTGACCGCCTTGTCAGCGATCTCCAGCTTCCCACTGGCGTTGGTGCTGTCGATCATGCCCGCCACACGCAGGTTGCCGCCCACCACCGTGTTGCCCGTGCTAGTAATACTGCTGGCGCCTGCAACCGCCCCCGACACCGTGAGCGCGCCCGTGACGGCCACCGTGCCGCTCGCGCTGGTCAGCTCCAGATTGCCCGCCGAGGTCGTCACCTTGCCGCTTCCGCCCGCAGTGCTGGTCAGGTACAGGTCCTTCGCGATCGTGATAGCGGGCACCGAAGTCGTGCCGATGCTGCTGTTCGTCACGGCCAGACCGGCCACGTTCACCGTGTTGGTCGTCGAGCTGTTCGACGTCAAGCTAAGCACGCCGCTGCCGGTGGTGATGCTGTTAGTCTTCACCTTCACGTTGTCCACCCACACGGCCCCAGTGCCATTGGATGTCACGGTCAGGTCCGCGTTGGCCACGTTGTTGCTGATGCCCGAGGTCTTCACCTTCACGTTGTCCAGGAGCACGGAGCCGGTGCCGTTGCTGGCCAGGGTCAGGTTGCCGTTGCCCGTAGAGGTCGACACCGACGCGTCCGTCACCGTGACCCCGCCCACCTGGAGCGCGTTAGTGGAAGCGCCGCCCGAGCTCAGCGCCAGCGCGCCGGTGGAAGTGGTCACCGCGCCGCCCTTCACGCGCACGTTGTCCATCGCCACCGAACCCGTGCCGTTGGGGGAAAGCGTCAGGTTGGCGTTGGCGGTGACCGGGGCGACGGAGGCGTCGGTGACCGTCACGCCGCCCACCTGGAGCGCGTTCGAGGCCGCGCCGCCAGAGCTCAGCGCCAGCGTCCCCGCCGACGTGGTCAGCGCGCGGCCGTCCAACAGGAGGTCGTCCACCTGCAGCGCGCCGTCGATCTGCGTGCTGCCGATCACCTTGAACCTCTTAAGAGCGTGCGCGCCGAGGCCCCCGTTGGGCTTCAGCACGATGCTGTCCAGGGACTTCAACTCCAGGTTCCGCACCGTCGCGTTGGGGTTGTCGTCGCCCACGATCGCCGTAGTGTACACCTTGGACGAGCGCAGGTAGCTGAGGGTGTCGAGATTCATCGCCATCTCCGATCGAGCGTATACCTATGGCTGAGATTACTTTTTTGTCCGCCTCGATCCTAGCCGCCTACGCGATACAGGCTTGACGGCGGGAATTGCTGTGATGTGGACATATTGAGAGTCGATCGATGTTGTGTGAGACGATTAATTAGCTCTCGGATGTCATCAGGCGTTAACATTTCTTCTGCCATTGCAGGAATGTGAACATGGCACAGGCTGTTGTAGCCTACCTACAGCCCTCAAAGTCCCTGCCAGAGGGAGCGGAAGACCCCTTCGCTGGCAAGATCCGTGTGACGCCGGACGGCAAGATATCGGTTATCGACGTCATTAAAGTGGTTTGCTTCATGAGCCCAGACGGTACCTTTCTAGACAATGCAAATATTCACGCCGCAGGGTATCTGTCAAGGGTCGAAAAAGAGTTCCCAGAAGTGTATACGTTGCGTGTAGTCTGGAAATTCCCAGGCGCCAGGCAGCGGGACACGCCCGTGACCGACCGAGCTGGAATCATCCGCATCGTCCAGCTGCTGCCCGGCAGGCGGGCGGCCTCCTTCCGCGACCGGCTGGGGCTGCTCTACGAGCGGTACCTGGACCTGGACCGCTCGCTGGCCGACGAGATCTACGCGCGCGCGGACGCCAGGGACCTGCAGCTCGCCAGCGACAAGCGCGTGAAGAGCTGCGACTCCACCAAGAGCCACATGCAGGCCGTCAAGGAGAGCGGCGCCCCCTCCACGGCCGCCAACCCGGCCAGGGTCTACGCGCACATAAACGAGACCGAGAACTACACCGCGACCGGCATGCGCACCTACGACATCCGCCAGCTGCACGCGATGAAGAAGGGCGACTCCACCCGCGACTACTTCACGGAGTCCGTCAACGTGGGCATCGACCTCATGAACGTGCTCAACCAGTCCGCGATAAAGAGGGGCGAGGACCCCGTCGCCAGCATGGACAACATAGGCAAGGAGCTATTCCCCGTGTTCGAGAGACTGATGCGCCACGCCCCGACGCCTCTATAGGACTGCATGTGCGATATATATAGAATGCATAATATATATAATCATACAGGGATCCCTAATATATATTACAGTACCTAGGGTTATATTATCTCTATCTAGGCATAATATTCTAGCTAATACAGTACCTAGTAGGGAACCCTTAATATATATATTATTAGGATATATAGATCGTATACTATATGTTAGGCCTATAGTAAGCCGGATATAGCCGGAAGTGAAGGCGTATATCTGCGCGTATTGTGCCGTCTGAAGCAGGCTCCTCAGGGGGGACATCAACTATGTCGCCAAACGACAGGTTCGCAGAACCGGTGATGGCCCTGTTGACCACGACGCCGTCCAGCGTGTACGACCCCGCTGGTATCGTGAAGGTGAAGAGGTTGGGGTGGTCCCCTGGCTGGTCCATGAGCCAGCCCCCCGGCGCATCCCGAATGGTATTGTAAACGTATCCCAGCATGAATATTATTGCCGACTTCCGAAAGTTATCGTTACCCTCGGCGAACGCGGCGCTAACTTGAAGCGGAACTCCATCCACGTCAGCCGCAATGGACAGGGCCGCCAGATTTGCCCGACCAATCCGAGCACCGGACGCGCCCCATGGTACGCGCAGGAACAGTGACACCTCATTGTCCTTGAACTCTGATGTGACAACCACGGGAAGCATCACGCCCCCCCCCACGGCGGCGTCTGTCTTCCAGGCGCTCGCAATCCAAGTTCCCTCTGTCACTCCGAGGTCGGCTATTCCCTGTGGCACACTGGATTCGATCAATAGGGCGGTTGAGCCGGTGATTGGCAAATCGACCGGAACTCCGTCTAGGGTGAATGTGCCCGCCGGTATCGTGAACGTGAGGAGGTTTTGGTGGCTGCCCGGCTGGTCCATGAGCCAGCCACCTGAGGCGTCACGAACGGTGTTGTAAACGTAGCCCAACATGAGGAAGATCGAGGAAACGCGACTCGTCTCGGTGCCCAGACTAAATGCGGCGGTAGCTTGGAGCGGAACGCCGTCCACGTCAGCGGTAAAGACCATCGGAGACGAAACTATCCTACGTACCCGCGCACCAGATGTGGCCCATGGCACGTACAAGGTTAATGCCACAGTTTGATCCTTGAACGCCGACCCCATGGCACGTACAAGGTTAATGCCACAGTTTGATTCTTGAACTCCCCTCCCGAAGCGCTCACGTCCACGACTGGGAGCAATCCGGACCCCCCCACAGCGTCCGTCTTCCACCCGCCCGCATACAAGGAGGCTCTGGTCACTCCGATGTCGGCTATCGCCCCGACGGTGCGCGGCGCGCCGGTTTCAAACAGCAGGCGCATGGACCCCGCGATTGCTAAATTGACGGGTACGCCATCCAGTGTGAATGTGTCCGCCGGTATCGTGAACGTGAGGATGTTTCGGTGGCTGCCCGGCTGGTCCATGAGCCAGCCACCTGAGGCGTCACGAACGGTGTTGTAAACGTAGCCCAACATGAAGAAGATCGAGGAAACGCGACTCATCTCGGTGCCCCTACTAAATGCGGCGGTAGCTTGGAGCGGAACGCCGTCCACGTCGACGGTAAAGACCATAGATGACGAAACTATCCTACCGATCCGCGCACCAGATGTGGCCCATGGCACGTACAAGGTTAACGCCACACTTTGATCCTTGAACGCCGACCCCGACGCACTCACGTCTACAACTGGTAGCAAACCCGACTCCCCCACAGCGTCGGTCTTCCAGCCGCCCGCCCACAAGGAGCCTCTGGTCACTCCGATGTCGGCGATCGTCCCCGCTTGTGACATGCTTCAGTTATAACACGGGTGAGATTTTTTAAGATTCAGATGTTTCAAATAGGAGAGATGAGATAGATGGACAGTGCCACCTCGTTGTTCACGACCTCTCCGTCCGCCGTTACAGACCCTGGCGGGATTGTAATCGCCAACACCTGTCCTGGCCTAGTAAACATGTCGTAGCCGGCGGAGGGGTGGTCAAGGACCGTCTTGTACAACCCACCGAGGTCTATCTTTAGTCCCTGGGCGGTCGCGGTCAGGGAGGACGTCCCGAACTGTGTGCCATCCACGCTGACGGGGAGCTCGGCCTGGCCGTTGGTCACATCGACGTTTGCGTCGGTCAGGATATTCAGTGCCAGTTCGCTGTTCCGGGCGGGCACGATCTGGTCGAGGTAGATCTCGGCCATCTCGAACAGCGGGGCAGACGCCACTGTCAGGGTGCGGAAGGGCTGCCCGGAGTTGCTGACCTCTAGTTGCAGGCTGGTGACGCTGGGCAGGGCGGTGTGGTACTCTCTTGACGGTGGGACCCCGCTGACAAGGAAGAAGCCAAAGGAGATGGCGGTAAGCGGCCCGCCGTCCACAAACACGCGGTTGGGCGGGATCTCGAAGGACAGGTACTGCACCCTCTTTGTGAACATGTCATACCCGAGGGTCGGGTGGGCCAGCACTTTTCCGTACAGGTCGCCAAATTCGACCCACACCCCCTCGGAGTCAGACACCAAAGACGCCGTGCCGAACTGTGTGCCGTCCAGCCTGTACGCGACGGGCACTGCGCCCGGGGCAGCGACTGTCGCGTTTGTCTTGAGATGCACGAACATGTTTACGGAGGAGGGCGCGCGGCGCTGGGAGCGATTTGGCTGACGTATACGTACGTCATCTGGTAGTAGGGGGGGCTAGTGACGACCTGACGGCTGATGACGACGCCCGCTTCTCGCACCTCGATCGCCACCTCGTTCAACCCCTGAATGTGGTTGACGTGGGTGGCGGTGAGCTGGGTGGCCGCCAGGAGCGTATTGACCAGGCGCAGGCGGATGTCGACGGGGGTGGTGGCCACCGGCCTCCCTTCGATGGAGAGAGTGTATGACGGGAGAGTGAACGTCACGGTCTGGGATGGGAATGCCAACATGTCATGTCCCTTTTCCAGGGCGGTGCGGTACAGGGACAACAGGGAGATTCTGAAGTCCCCGTTGCGGGAGGTGTAGACGTTCAAATACCCGATGTCCGCGCCGTTGACCCTGTACATGAGGGGATAGAAGGACTCGGGAGTTTCGACGTCGTATGGGATGCTGATGACGAGCGTGCAGAGGTCCGCGTCGACCAAGTCGCTCACCTCAATGGGATTGAAGACGGCGTAGTACGGGTCGCGCACAAGCTCCAAGGACTTAAAGAGGGTGCCTCCATTGTATATGTCGAGGGACGCGCGCACGATGGCGGGGACCAGGTAAGGGGGGGGACTGGGCGAGGGGGGCGTGAATGTTATCGAGAACTCGGTGGGGGTGTCGATTAAGACGCCGTCCACGATGTACGAATTGGCTGGGATCGCGAAGGTGAGCACTTGGTTCCTGTTCACCACCAGCATGTCGTATTCCTTCTCGGTCAAGAGGTACCTGTACATGTATCCCAGGTGCACGAGGAAACTGCCCGAGCCCGCGGTCATGGCCATAAAGCCCATCTGCACCCCGTCCAGGTAGTACGGCGCGGTGACCACACCAGCATTCGGGGGGAGAGTCGGGGTCCACACGTCCATTACAACCTTGGCTACCACATCTCCGGCGACCTGTTCGACGGGGACGCTATTCATGACGCTGATGTCCGGTAGACTGGCGAGGCGGATGACTCGGAGAACATCACCTCTTTGGGATGTCACGTCCAGGTGGAGACCCCTCAGACCGGGTACGGCCGCGATTTGCACCATGTGTGTTTGGTAATGTACGCAAAGAAAGTTTATCCACCTGTCTGACAGTGCATTGGGGGGATTAATTTGTTTTGAAATGGAACTCGGTTCGTTATCAAGTTATGGTTTAATCAATACCGCTGAAAGTAGCTTTCATTGCAGCACATGATGTTAAGTCCCTGCAGGTGGAACTCTATGATGTCCAGCTGCTCTTCGGTGACTTCCCTCCCCTCTTTATCGAACACCACGATGACCTTCGACAGCCCGGGGTCGAAATACCGGCCATAGACCATCAGCTGGCCGATCGCGTCGGTCCAGCGCGAGATCTCCTTAACCTCGACGATCATGCGGTACCTGTGGCTGACGACGTCGGCCCTCATGCCGGTCTGGCCCACGGGGGCCTCGGCCTGGCCCTGTATCCGCGCGGCGACCCTGTCGCGCACGTCCGCCTCACACTGGTACACGGGCTGCCTCTCCACCTCGGCGACGAGTCTGTGCGTGAGGGCGGCCATGCACCCTCGCTGGCCGGCAGCCGCGGGAGCGTTGTAGAAGGCGTCCGCCCAGTCCATGGCGGCGACGGCGAACACGGGACTGATCCAGGCCGCAACGTGCCACACTAGGGAGGAGGGCAAGTGCGAGGCCATGGTCTGCAGGCGTCCGTGCATGGAGCAGCTGATCGCCAAACAGAGGAGCAGGGGCGGCCCCTCGTCCGCGGTGCTGGGGAGGTGCATCGTGTGCAGGGGCCAGTGGAATCGCTACGTCTTCCGCCCCTGCATCCGGGTCGGCAGCATCACCGCAGAGGTTGCGAGGAGGTGCCCCCACGACGGGTGCGACTTTACAGCGAAGGGCATGGTGCTGTTGTCCCATGAAAAGGATTGCGGATACAAGAAGGTCGCGTGTCCATTACAATTCGTTCAAGTGGCCCGCCGGAGCGGCTGTACAATTTTTCCCAGTGAGCGCGCTGCCAAGTGTACTTGTGGGCAAATTTTTAGGTGCCCCGTCACATCGAGGTACTAAAAATTAGGCTACGGTACGAATTCAGCGAATTTCAGCGAATTTTCAGTCGAACCAAAGGAAGTGACGCCAACTACCAAAAAGTTTCCGTTACGAATTTTCAGCCCAACACTCGCGCAAAATGAAGTGACGGCAACTACCAAAAAGTTTCCGTTACGAATTTTCACTCCCACACGTTTGCACAAAAGGAAGTGACGGCAACTACCAAAAAGTTTCCGTTACGAATTTTCAGTCCCACACTTCGCGCAAATTTTAGTAGGGCTGCACGCAAGCTACCTTTCAAAATTTTGCGCTAGTATGGAACGCATTTCATTCGTCTGGAGGAACGCTGCCCGCCAACTACCCCCGTTCAGAAAGTTCCGCCGAAATTTACCCGAGATTTGGAAATCTGAACGTCCGCGCAAATTTTAGTAGGGCTGCACGCAAGCTACCTTTCAAAATTTTGCGCAAGTATGGAACGCAATTCATTCGTCCGGAGGAATGCTGCTCGTCAACTGCCCCCGTTCAGAAAGTTGCGCCGAACTTTACTTGAGATTTGGAAATCGGAACGTGCGGTTGGAGTTTCGCGGGGAAACCCAAGTTCCCAAGTAATTCACCAATGACGCGCTTCGAACACTTGTCCGCTAAAACCTAAGCAGCCGCTCCGGCTGGCCACTTAAACGAAACTTGATGCCCAACCAGCGCTTTGGGTGCAAGCAGTTGTTGCGCAGGAGGGACATCGCCCCCCATAGATCCGCCTGCCGACACTTTCCATGCAAGTACTACCTGGAGAGCGACGGCTGCAAGCACGTGGCGGACATGGCCGGAGTTAGCATATTGGGGCACCAATGTGCTAGATGGATGCAGGTTGAGGAGACCTTTCCAACGCCGTGTCAACCGCCTGGAACAGACAAGGGACTAGAAAGTTATCAAGTCCCGAAGTACTGCCGACCGGTGGGCGAGGGCGGGGCACACTCAGGGCATAGTGGACAGGACACGTGGCAGGCCGTGCCTGCACAGGCTTAGCCTGTACTCTCACGTGACTGGGACACAGTGTACTGAGGGCTCAACGGTACTGTGGCTAGTAGAAGCCAGTAACCAGCCAGCTGGTCTGCAAGGATGTAAGTCCTTGCAGGACTGTGGCAGGTCCTGTGCTGTCCTAGACACAGGATAGCCAGAGATTCCTGTATGCTGCCTGCAACGAGGATGCAGGCAGCGATACGAGGCTCTGGCAATGTAGCGTTGCCCAGCGTTGCTCATGACCGAGGAACAAGGATGGAACGAGGTTGCATATAGCTCGAGGCTCAACGAGGCAACGAGCGTCTTCACACACGAACCTTGGTCGTCACGACGAGTGGCGAGCCTATCGAGGGTCGTAGGCCTGGTGTGAGGATAAAGGTTGCTAGCCAGCAGCCTAGGGTCATTCCAGCCGGCAAGGACCAGGAGCTCACAAGCTCTGCTGACGAGTTGCTGCGCAAATCGTACTATTGCTTCCACGCTTTCATGTCTGGTTCATCGTCAAGCAGCCACGGTGCTGGTGAGGCGAACGAGCAGAGAGACGCGCAAGCGTTTTTCCCCTACCGTAACCAAGCAAACGCTCCAACATTCGTGCAAGCGGCCTACGTAGCGAGGCACTTGGCAGAAGAGGGGTGGGTGGCGGTGAGTGGGGGAGGCAGCAGGCCAGCGGCGGCGGACCCGATTATCAACGGGCTCGCGTCGTGATTTCTCCAGGTGAGACGGGGCGAGTGGCGGTGGAAGAGTTGGTGCGCTACGTGACGCGCTAGCTGAAACTGCTAATCGTGTGGAGGTCGCTTATCAGGGCGCCCATATCACTCTTGCCGGTCTCGACCTAGCCAGGGAGGCGCTTAGCCAGATTGTGGCAACAGCGCTCGGCAGCACCCGACTGTTTAACCACTGGGTGGCGACAGCAGTGCTAGGAGAGGGGGTACCAGACGCCGACATCATCCGGAACGCGCGTGCTCGGGAGACGGTAAATCCTTGGAGCACGGCAGAGGTATTTGCCCAAACCATTGAGAATCTTGTTGCTGTCCTTTTGCAAGAGTCGAGAGGGTACGCAGACAGGTTCTATATTACCACGCAGCCTTTCGGGGTATACTCAAGGCTTGATACACCGAGGCCGGAAACCACCACTGCGTGGGGTCCGGAGGTGGAATTGTCACGGGGGTCGAGAAGACGCCTGAAGACGTCCATTTCGAGTGGACTGACAAGCCAGAGGGCTCCGTCAAGCGCTCAGCCCAGCAGATAAACGAGGGCGACGGCACTACCGAGACCTACGAGGAAGGCAGAGAGCTGATCTGCATTTCCCTCGTGAGGTCACTCACGAGTACGACCGTTACGGCCGAGGCGAGCAGAACGAGCTGGTCGGCGGCGGTAAGCGGTGGGTGCGCGACTTGCTTGGCATCGCAACCCAGGTGAGACACAACATCCAGTCGAACGCAAGGAGACGGGCGACCTGTGACCTGCGTGCTGGGAGAGTTTAACCCAGACCTCCAGATTGTCGCAGCGGCAGCAGCAGCCACACCGGTTGCTGAGGGTGTTGAGCAGCGTCCAGACCGTGAGGAGGGGCAGGCGAGTGCAAGCCAGGAGGCGGCCTCGTCTGGAGTAAGTGCGTGAGCCTGAGGGGTTCCAGCAGCCATATCTGCGTGTGTTTTCTGTGGTATTCTATAATGCTTCGTAACACGCGCGGGGGCGGCAGCGGGAGCGGGGCGGAGCGGGGGATGGCGGGGGTGAGGCAAGGGCAGACACGGGAGGCCCCGCCAACGTCGTGCCAGAGGGACAGGCGATCCCAACGGCAGAGGGCGTCAATGGCAGGAGGGCTCCAACCGGAAGAGGAAAGAGGTGGCACAAGGGGAGGAGCGTGCAGGGTGGCCAACCGACGGCGTGGTGCTGACGGGGGAGGGCCAGAATGATGCTGAACGTCAAGCACCTGGTAAGAGACCATGTGTGCCTGGTCTGGTGTTCCTGCAGCTATGTTCCTGCGCCATTAGCACCTGTAGGAGCTGCTGTCATTGGCAGTGACCCTCGTGCTTTGCCTGGGACTAGACCTCATATGAGTGCTGTGGCTGTGATGAATGGCCAGAAGCCTCTCAAGCCTCCTGTGGGACAGGAAGAGCTAGACAAGTGGTTGGAGGATATGGAGCTAGTTTCATGCTCTGTAGATCCCACTGTCAACCTTGTGCAGGTATTCCACACATCCACGACTAATAGGGATTCAAGTGAGCGGTGAGGGACAAGGCTAGGCAGGCTGTCAAGGACAAGCTGACTTGGTCTCAGTTCCTAGAGGGCCTACGTCAGGAGTTTTCTGATAAGGTACTCAACCTCACTAATCACTATAAGCTCAGCTATGATACCTTTGAGATCAAGGGCACAATAGCTGAGGAGCTGCAGCGGCTCACACGCATCAGGGAGAAGGGGGCCAAGCATGGCTTCAATCTGACTGATAGAGCAGTGGCAGATTACTTCCTGGATCGCATGGGGCTGAGTGTGGATGGGAGAAATGCAGCTAGGATGTTTGCTGATCAGACAGATGGGACGTGGCCAGCCTTGCAAAAGGTTATTTTCAATATCCGTCCATCTGACAATGCTGCTTGCAAGGCAATCCAGGTGACTGGTGCCCCTTCAGCCTCCGCTCATCAGGTCCATGGTGACGCCCCTGGGCAGGGTGCTCAGGGAGAAACCAGACCTAGTAGGCGTCAGAGGGCTAACAGGCGCAGGCAGAATGGTAACCAGGGTGGCAAGGGCCAGCAGCAGGGATCCAAAGGCAAGGGTCAGCAGCAGGCTGGTGGTCACCAGGGTGGTCAGCAGAACAAGGGTGGCCAAGGGCAAGGCAAGAGCCAGGGCCAGGGCACCCAGGCCAGTCAGAGCAGCCAGAACCAGGGTGGCCTGAAGAAGGCTGCTGCTGGGAAGGATGACAAGTGCTTTGGATGTGGCAGGACGGGTCATTGGCGACGTGACTGCCCAGACCAGGCCAAGTCTGCTGGAGCAGGCTCTGGCCAGGTGGGTAAGCCATGACTTGAGATGTTGTCCCCTGTAAATAGTCAATCACCCCTAGTGGGACGAACAGTTGTACATAGTAATGGGGGTGTCCCTCTTGTGCAGCAGCAAGGGGTTGGGAATGATGAGGTGCTTCCACTCAATGATTGCAATAACGCTGCTGCAGCAGTGGAATTCCCTGTGCCTGTGGCAGGTGCAGGGTCTCCAGTTGTTGGGGTTGACTCTGGGAGTCAAGCCGCCAGACTGGAAGGACCTGCAGCTTCTGTGGGAACCGGGGCTGGCTCTGGGAGCCGAGCTACCTTGGAGGAGGTCCCTGGAGCAAGAGAACAGCAGGTGGGTCGTGCTATCCCAAGCACACAGTCTTTGTCACGTTCCTCTCTGTGCAGCCAGGCTGACAGGGGGTTGAGCTATGCTCAGGCTGGAAACACTCTACACCATATCTTTGGTCACTCTAAGCAGGCAGAGATGTTTGCTTGGAAGATTGGCAAGGAGCCTTTGCTAGAGGCCTGCAGTGCAGCTGCTCAGAATTGTGTCTGTCAGGAGAATGCTGTTCGCCTCCCACAGTCCCATGCCAGAGAACCTGCTAGAGAGCGGGGGGATATCCAGGTGGACATCCAACACATCAGGGGCATGTATCTGTTGGTGGGGGTGGATAGGTTTAGCAGATATAGGTTGCTGACCATTCTTCCTGGAATGCAGGAGCATCAGCTGTTGATGGGTCTCCAGTCTTTGTTGCCAGGCTTTGGGGTGTACACCAAGGTGCAAGCTGACTTGCAGTTTGACTGCTTGATCAAGCTGGCTGACCAGCTTCCTTGTAAGTTGGTAGTGGTCCCTAGGGAATCCATGGGCAGCAGGGAGCTGTAGAGAGATCTATACGTGAAGTAAAAACAGTGGTGCTAGCAGCTAGGAGTGTGCCTGTTGTGGCATCAGCTCTAGAGAAAGCAGCTTGGTGTAAGGGGATTGAGGAGCAGCTTAACCACAGGGTAACCTATTACTATGATGGTGTGGCAGTCTCTCCCCTGGCATTGCAGTTTGGTATGCTATCACAGGACGTGGTGGCAGCCTGCCTGAAGAAGGCAGACAGGGTGTTTTCCAGATTGAGGCGTAAGGACAAGGGTTGGAAAATGCTGAGGCCCCAGGTGGGACTGAGGGTCAGGATGTGGAAGGAACCGTCATTACCAGGCAAGCGTGGCAAGTGGCAAGATGGGCAGGTAACCCATGTTGAGGAAGCTAACCATTCTTGTCTGGTGGCTTTGGAGAGTAATCCCAAGCACGTGTACAGGCTATCCTGGGCTCACGTCAAGGAGAGAAGGCCAACTGCAATCTGGCCTGAAGACGGCCCTGATCCTCCCTTGGAGGGAGATGAGCAGGATGAGAGCCAGGCAGCAGATGCTAACCCACCATGCTTGGATTATGGTCTGTCCTGGATGGATGAGGGTGAGCAGGAGTCTGCTGAGACGTCTGTCACAAGGCCAGAGGTGGCCAGGGCTGCACCACAGTCCAGGGGGCTGCTTATGGCGGACATCATTCGAGCTCTGCAGAACAGCAAGCGTGATCCCAAGGTATCTAAGCTCACGGGATGGGGGTCATGTGGGGCACCAGCACTAGAAGTGGATACCAACTCACAGGTGTCCATTCTAAGGGTAGAGGATGCTGCAGGCTTGCAGTGGTCATCCCCTAGCTGCCTAGCTGTGTCTGATTTCTCTGGGAATGTGTCCATGAAGATCTTGGGAGAAGTGAGTGTGCCTATCCTGGGGGTGCCCACCACGTTCAGTGTGGTTGAAGGGTATCAGGGGCCTGCCATTCTAGGTCAGAACTTCTTGTGCTTACCAGGGGTGAGGATATCCTCTGAGGAGCTAGCATTAGAAGGGCAGGGCCGCCTTCCCTTGCAGAGATATCGCTACTCCCAGGGTCTTAGTGTGGCTGTAAGGGCTGTGAGGGGTCTAGAGGCAGAGGGTCCTGATACAAAGGAGCCCATTGCTGGGGACCTGCTGATCCTCCCTACTACGTTTGACCCACGTGAGTTGGGTGTGCAGAGGTACCAGATCCCAGGAACGAGTCCTGTACCTTGGCGCAAGCTAGTGGAGATGATGCAAAGCCCCAAGATGGCTAAGGCATGGACTCTTGGCTTTGTTGCTTCTGGGCATGAGTGGATAGTTGCCAACTGTGCAGAGCCTGTGGATGTCCTCCCTGAGGATCACCAGCTGCTCAGATTGATGTTTGTCCTCAAGCTCAAGGAGGTAGATGGCGTGCAGGTGCCACATGTTAGACCAGTTGTGACTGAGTACCATGGCACTGGACAGTTAGCAGATGAGGAGCTTTACACACCAGGGATGCTGCATGATACATGGAGGATTTTGTTGTGCATTTATTTGTCTTTTCTGCAGAAGGGGATACCCTATAGCTCTGTGTTGGTAGATTTCAAGAGGGCTTTTCTTAAGGGTGATCAGCAGGAAGCACAGGATACTTGGCGCACAATACCCCCTTTCTTTGTTAAGGTGCCTGCAGTGTGGAGGGCAGAGCTGAAGACGAGGTATTTGAGGATTCTCAAAGGCGTGAAGGCCTTAGATCGAGTCCCATCATCTGGAGGAAGAGCTTGGAGAAGTACCTCAGGTCTGTCTGTGGTCTCTCAGTCTCTCCAGTTGATCCTTGTCTGTTTCAGGGTAGCTATGAGGGGCTGCCAGCGTTTGCCTCCCTGCATGGTGATGATCTGCATCTCCTGGGCCATCCCACTTGGCAAGAGTTGACTCTGGCCAGGATCCAGAAACGGTTTGAACTGGGTAAGATCCAGTACATGGTTGAGAATGAGCCCATGGTGTTTTGTGGAATGCAGGCGACCTTGGTCCATCAGCAGGGTACATGGTCCATCCAGCTGGAGGGTGGTAAGGATTATCCTCAGCAGATCATAGATGCCTTGCAGGAGCCCATCACCCAGGCCAGATGTGCAACAATACGAGGTATGTTGGCATGGCTGGCCAGCATTTGTGCTCCTGACCTGTTGGTACTGAGTCGGTTGACCGATTCCCAACTGGTTGAGGTGGGTGCTGAGAGAGTGGTAGAGGCTGTTCGCATGTCTCCCCCTCTCATGCTGGGTCCTTTGGATTTGTACAGGCCTTTTGACATGATGCTCTATGTGGACAGTTCTATGGATAGTAGGAAGGTCACAGAGGTCAGGGGCCGTGCAGCAGCATTAATATCCCTGGTGCAGGAACAGTCCTCTCTGGTCTGCTGGTACAGTCGGTTGCAAACAGGGTAACTCCCAGCAGTGACATTGCTGAGTGCAGGGCAATCTGTGAAGGGCTTCATACTGCTCTTTACTTGAGGGAGCTATTTTACCAGCTATGTCAAGTGGCTTCCTGTCGGTTGCAGATGCACACACTGGTAAGAACTGACAGCATGGGCATGGTGCAGTTTGTGCACAGGCAGCTGGCCAGGAGCAGGGACCTTGATTATTTGTTGCTCAAGGAAATGTCTTGCTTAGCTAACATTGAACATGTGGCTGGCGTGGACAACCCTGCAGATGCTCTCACCAAGCTGGAGGAGAAGGCTGAGCTGCAATACCCTTTGCTTCGTGGGCTCATGGCCTCCAAGGGGGGAGGGCCAGAGTAGACCAAACAGCCTTGCTCTAGGTGGGAGGCATCCCAGTGGGCTGGGCAGCCACGTGGTGGCTGACAGCAGGTCCTTCAGAGTTCAGACACACTCTGCTGGACAGGGGTCAGGGTGGAGTCACTCCCCTGGCTGAGAATTTCGCCTGGCTCTGTCATGGAGCTGCAGAAGAGTCTTAAGGACTTTGTAATGGGCCTTGGGTCTTCATGGAATGGACCCTGCAAGGGCAGCCCAAGTGTTGGCTCTAACAGGTTGCTGTACATTTGTATATATTCTCTGTAACCAACCTGTTGCATGCTAATAAAATCCCTGGTTGTGTGACCATGTTGGACGTGGTTGCCAGGGGCCTCACTATGGGTTATACTCCTTTATAATAAAACATAATCTTGTTATTGTCATGTCTTGTTGTTTGTGATGCTCAGTTCCAGGAGCTGATCCAAACCTGGAGGATATGGGGTGGGGTTCGATTCCCCAGCTGACCTCAGCCTGGCATGTATGAATCCTGAGTTTATCCCTCAGTGAGGACATGGGCTCCCCATGTGTTGGCTAACATTTGTCAGGGCTCTCTCAGTCTTTGGAAGGATTTAAAAGATAAAGGAGGCTCCGTGGCGGGCGCCATATGAACGGGCGCCTGTGATAACTGGATGACCAGGAACTCACAATAGTACGTTCATGGACTCCTCTATCCAAACTCCTCTGACTAAGTGAAGACCTAACTTTAATCTACACCAGGTTCCCAAAGAAAGGGTTGGGATGTCATGTGGGTCAGAGGGCAACCTTTGAACCAATGAGCAGGCCTAGCTAATATTTGGAGGCACCTCAGGTTCCAAAAGAAAAGGCAGGTCTGGTCTCTGGGAGGGATCAGATGTCTGAAGGCTTGTGGGGACAGTGGCTGATAGGTTCTCAGGCTGGTCCAAGCTCCAAAACAAGAAAGGGTTGGAGTTAGCATATTGGGGCACCAATGTGCTAGATGGATGCAGGTTGAGGAGACCTTTCCAACGCCGTGTCAACCGCCTAGAACAGACAAGGGACTAGAAAGTTATCAAGTCCCGAAGTACTGCCGACCGGTGGGCGAGGGCGGGGCACACTCAGGGCATAGTGGACAGGACACGTGGCAGGCCGTGCCTGCACAGGCTTAGCCTGACTCTCACGTGACTGGGACACAGTGTACTGAGGGCTCAACGGTACTGTGGCTAGTAGAAGCCAGTAACCAGCCAGCTGGTCTGCAAGGATGTAAGTCCTTGCAGGACTGTGGCAGGTCCTGTGCTGTCCTAGACACAGGATAGCCAGAGATTCCTGTATGCTGCCTGCAACGAGGATGCAGGGCAGCGATACGAGGCTCTGGCAATGTAGCGTTGCCCAGCGTTGCTCATGACCGAGGAACAAGGATGGAACGAGGTTGCATATAGCTCGAGGCTCAACGAGGCAACGAGCGTCTTCACACACGAACCTTGGTCGTCACGACGAGTGGCGAGCCTATCGAGGGTCGTAGGCCTGGTGTGAGGATAAAGGTTGCTAGCCAGCAGCCTAGGGTCATTCCAGCCGGCAAGGACCAGGAGCTCACAAGCTCTGCTGACGAGTTGCTGCGCAAATGCCGGCATCAAGCGGCACGAGGAAGAGTGCCCTTTCGGCCAGTACCCGTGTGTGGTCCTCATCAACAACTTGCGCACCAAGTTGGGGATGTGGAGGACATGCAACGAGAACAACCTGCTTCAATGGAGTCTGTGGGACCCGGGCTATGGCACGCCCCAGTGCAGTTGCGAGCAAGACCACACGCGCTTCTTTGGCGAGGGGTACTTTGGCGAGGGTCGAGGGGAAAACTCGCCGTTTTTGCAGTCCCAGATGGGGCAGGATTACATAAGCCTTTAGTTTTTTAATGTTCATGGAAATGAAATGAAACGTTTATTCGGCATCTCGGACATCACCCTCCTCACTCATCATGTCCCTTAGCACGATGGCGCCGATCTTGGTGATGCAACCCTTGATCGCGCTCAAGAACTGGTCGTCGGGGGCCCACGCCTCCCAGTCACCCAATGCACTTTTTAGCTGGCGGCACTGGTTGCACGCACAGGATGGGTCGGCCGTGTCGATCTCCGCGAAATCCCACGCCTCCTCGTCCTCCTCCTCCTCCTCCTCGTCGTCCTCCTCCTCCTCCTCCTCCTCCTCCTCGTCCTCCTCCTCCTCCTCCTCCTCCTCCTCCTCCCGCGCCCTCTTCACGCCCCTTGCCTCTCCCCGTATGACGGCCGTCACGTCCCGCACCTCCTCTTCGAGCCCGGGCCTGTCCATGTGCGTCATGGACTCCGCCAGGAGGGCGCGATGGAGCAGGGCGCAGATGTCCAATCGCGGGTTGGCGAACTCGGGGTTGTGGCGGAGAAACGCGTCCGCGCGCTCGCAGGTGTGCTTCAATATGTTGCAAATGATGGCCATCACCACGTCCTTCTGTTGAGAGGTGATGGAGGAGGAGGCCATGTCGCCGTCCCACAGGAGGCCCGTCTTCATGAACTCGTACATTTCTTCCTCTTCTCGTAGTTGTCATCACCGGACAATTTTTTGTGGGCGAGATAAGCGTAGTATGAGCGGCTCGTTTCTGCAAACGCTGCGGGCCCCGAAGATCCTTGGCACGGCCGTGTTCGACTGGGTAGCCACCCTCGCCGCAGCCCTGCTCATTAGTCGCCGCAGGACCGCCGGCATGTTCGTCGTCCGAGACGCGGCGGTCACGTTCGCGGCCTTGGTGGGGACAGGGGAGCTGCTCCACCTGCTCCTAGGCATCCACACGCCCGTCACAAATCTACTTCGGTGAGCTTTGCGGGCTCTCGCTCCTTCTTCAGGTGGTACCTCTTCCCGCACCCCGGCCCGAACCCGGCCTCTAGGTGGTATATCATCTTCAGGGCTCGGCGGCAGAACACGCACGTGCCCCAGCGCGACCACCGGGAGATGCACTCCGCGGGCTTCCTGTGGAAATAGCCCAGCTCGCGGTCCAGTTCGCGCGTCCATGTCGCCATCGTGTACACCTGTCCATCCGCGTCCACCATCGCGAACGTGTCCGTCAGGCGAGGCGCCATCCACCACAGGCTGTGTTTTTGGGCCCACATACGTTGCTCGCTGTCCACGAAGAAAGTGATCGGCGTGAGGTCTCCGCAAGGGATGTCCACGTGCATGTAGCCGTACTTCCTGTGCTGCGAGTTCGGGTCGATGTCATTCCTCACCAGCTCGCCACTCATCAGCATCGACCTCACGTCGCGGAGGCCCTCCTCCCCCCCTGGCTGGCGCTGGAGCGGTGCTGGCAGACCGCCATGCTCGATGGGAGAGAGAACACCTGGCTCAGGCCGACCGTCACGTGCGTCGTCGTGCCCGCCCCGCGCACGTGCGGGAACAGGTGATTGAGCACGCGGAAAAAAAGGTCCAGGTCGCACCCCAGCGCCCCCGCGTACGGGGCCGCATACAAGCTGCTGTCCTCCTTACGCAGCCGGTGCAGGAGGTCGCGCGCCCCCATCAGCATCCGGCGGACAGTGTAGGCCTCCCCCGAATTGAGGGACCCTTGGGAGATGTGGAGGCGCGGGTCGTCCATCGCCTGCAACAAAAAACGCAGGAAGGGGAACTCGCTCTTGAAGGCCTCGTTTGCCGTTGTGGACACCGCCCGCAGGCTGATGGCGTCGCGGGCAGGGAGGTCCTCCATGATTTTACCTAAAAGATCTAGTGGCAAGTCGTCGAACGTTGCCATTCTGTCCGTTTTGTCCGCCGCCGGACTGAGTGTTGGACGCGCCCTGGGAAGCGCTCTGATTGGCGGCGGATGACTCGGCCTTCTTCTTTATGTCCGGCAGCAGGGCCTGGATAAGGAAGTAGACCCCCGTGATCAATATGGACACGTCGATTTTCGGTACGGCTTTGTACGCGCACGAAAAGACGATGACCGCCTTGAATAGCGCCGGCTCGATGGGGTAGTCTTCCAGAAGCACGAAGGGGATAAGTTGGGAAAAAATGGCCGAGAATGCTGTCATGGAGTCTTGCACCAGGAGGCCGTTCATTTCAACTTATACTATACACTCTTTGCTTTTTTTTCCGCCCCGCGTGTCCTTCCCTGTGCAGACAGGAGGGCGCGCGTGGACTGCTCATCCCTCTACAAGCCAGGTGCGACTAGGGGGCTGGGATTTTCTGTGACGTGTGTGTGGTGTTGCTCATGGACATAGAGGCGCTTTTGGATGGTCTGCCCACGTACGACTGCGGCCTTTTGGATGATGTTAGCAAGGCCCTGGAGATTCTAGTGGATCCCCGCATGACGGGGTGGGTGAATGTGGGCGAGGCGCCCCATGAAAAGCCTCCGAGCGGGGTCATCGAGTTCGAGATCGCGTCCACCTTCGTGGTAAACAACATCGGGGTGTTGGAGATCGATGCGCGCTCCGGGAAGTACGTCCACACCGTGTCGAAGCTGCCGTACAGCGACATCATTCGAGACATTAAGGGGGACGTCGACATCCGAGTCATGCTGGGGAATGGTGGGGAATGCGACCCCGAGGGGCTGACCGTCGTCAACTGTCTCGGGCAGTACGCAGACAAACACATCCGGGTCTACCTGGACCCCGAACACCTCCCGCAGACATTCTACATCAAGTACACGTGCTACCTGTTGCGGGAAGACGTCCGCAAGTCTGTGCTAGCGGCGCCCGAAGTGTTCACCCGCACGCACATGTACAAGGACGGGGTGATTGTGAGAGACACGCCATGAATGGAATTTCAAATAAGCTTTATGATCAGTTAATAAAACTCGTTATGGATGCAAGGACCTGGTCTACACGTCTTAAGCCTTCTACTCCAATCTCCTGCTCTGTGCGGGCCGCTTGTGGGCCTCCTCTACAAACTCGCGCACGGCCTCCTCCATCATCGCGCGCTGGGCGGGCACGTCCTCGTACCAGTTCACGGCCCTGACGGCCCCGTCCACGAACCGCTCCGTCTTGGGGATCTCCTTCCCCGGGAACGCGGCCCGGAACTTCTGGGCCATCTTGCGGCCAATCAGGCCGGCCTCCTTCACGTCCAAGTGGTACCCCATCTCCCTGGCCACCGCAGTGATCTCCAGGGTCTTGCGGGGGGGGCCTCCGCCTGCTGCTGCTGACCCTCACCTGCAGGCCTGCCCCCCACCAGGTCAGTGTACAGGATGTCGTTCGCCTTGTCCCGCAGAAACAGCCGGTCGCGATCGGACATGCGCAGGGAGCTGTCCATCAGCAGCTTCTGCTGGGCCGCCACCGCGGTGAGCAGACGGATGCGTCCCTCCTCGATCACGGCCTTCAGCTCCAGCTCGGCCTTCACCAGCCGGATGCGGGTCTCCGCCATCTTGGCCGCCGTCTCCAGCTCCCCCGCCTTGTTGTTGTCGCCCGAGGGCCCTGCCGGCGCCGTCTCCATGTACACCGTCGTCTTCGTCCCGTTGGCCAGGTCGTACATGTCGCGGGCCACCCCGATCATCGTGGGGTCCCCGCGCATCAGGCGGTCCACCCAGTCCCCCGCCAGGATGGCGAACTCGTCGCTGATCCACGCGGCCAGCTTGTTGACCAGCTTGAGGTGGATCCACGTGCCGCGGTCCTCGTTGAGCCCCCGGTCACCGAGTCCACGATCTTGGGGGCGGGCCTGCGCGCACCACAGCAGGTATATAAAGTTCAGGGTGAGCACAGATAGATGCATTCTCACGAGCGAAGGTACAACCACTCCAAACACGCGGACAAGATGGACGCCGACTTCGAACTTGCCCGACACCCCCCTAAGGACCCCAGACGTCTCCACAAAAGTGTGGACACCCCCCTAAGGACCCCAGACGTCTCCACAAAAGTGTGGACACCCCCCCTAAGGACCCCAGACGTCTCCACAAAAGTGTGGACACCCCCCCTAAGGACCCCAGACGTCTCCACAAAAGTGTGGACACCCCCCTAAGCACATATACACACTTGCCTGTCAAGGTCTCCTTCCGTAACCGCTGTCGGAGTGATGTGCTTTTTTAGCAACTCGACGTATTCCGAGTTCCCGCCTCTGAAAAAACTGTCGAAGCGCTTGGTCCCGTTGGAGCCGGCCTTGGTGAGGTCGGGGCCGTGGACCATCGTGTCCGCCTTCCGCACGCGGATCTCGGTGTCTGCGTCCACCTTCATCTCAGGGATGGGCCTCAGCGTGTACACCCAGAACTTGTTGGTCTCCCGCTTGAAAGTGAACAGCACGCTGACGGTCGGTGCCTGGGTAGCGGCCATTTTTTTGGCTGAGTGAGACTGTCGTCGGTCGGGGGCTGGTCGTCCGCCGGGTGTGGTGTGATAGTCACGGCAAAAGCCCTTATCGTTCGTCAAGTTGACCGTCGGTCGGGTCTTGGTCGTCGGTCGTGTGTTGGTCGTCTGTCGGATGTGGGCCGCCTGTCGGCTGTTGCCCGCCCGCCAGCGCGTGGTCGTCGGTTAGGTCAAGGACTTGGTTTGTGAGTTGGTTGGGGATGGGCAGCCCTGCCATGGTCTTTATTTCCAAAATCTGGCGCGCCGCGCCGTTTTTTTTCGTCAGAGATCTCCCGAGATCTCAGCAGATCTCAGACGAGATCTCGAGGATTTCGTGATCTCATCAGAATCTCGAAGGGGTACGTTACGGCGCGGACAGTGCCGTATGGCTGATGTCATCGATTTCGACCAGAAGAGCATAAATATGTGAGCTTCAAGGTAGGCACCATGCATGGAAGGCCCCCCCAACTGTGTCCATAGTCCGACCATGGAGCCCAGCGGACGGGTCACGCCCAGCGGACGGGTCACGGCCAGCGGACGAGGTACACCCAGCGGACGGGTCACGGCCAGCGGACGAGGTACACCCAGCGGACGGGTCACGGCCAGCGGACGAGGAACACCCAGCGGACGAGGCGTACCCGGCGGGCAAGGGGCGGCCAGCAGGCGAGGCGTCCCCGGCGGACGAAGGCGCCGACCGACGGGGGCCGACATGGTGGATATGATGGCCGAGGAGTCTGACGACGTGGAGGCGGGCAGCGACAACGAGGAGGAGGGCGAGGAGGTGTCCAATCTCATCGCGTCCGACGAAGAAATCGAGGACGAGCTTCCATCCTTCTACGCCGCTGTGGACGCCGCTGGCAGGCGGGCGGGCGGGGATGCGTCGTCCGTCGGGGGGTCGGCCGCCGAAAGGAGCGGACGGACGGCGCTCGGTGGCTCGGCTGGGCTCCCAACAACACGTTGACGCTTGGTATGTTGCTCGGGTCAAGCTGGAAGAATCGTACTGTCGCCGTTTTACCCATAACACTCATGTCAGGCTATATCGTGCCACTATAGTCGGATATAGGGAACATCGTATATGCATATATATATAGATTGACTCCCAATATAATATATACAGGGATTATTTATCATACAGGGATTATTAGATATAGCATTAAGAGTTGCCTATGGCGCGAGTGAGGACGACGCGAGGATATACGGTGGGTCCGCGGAACTGCTCCTGAACTCGTCCACGTCCATGTGCCCGCCGAACATCTTGAGACATTGCCTCGGAGGGGCGGCGATGACGCCAGGGAAGGAGGAGGGCCTCGACTCGGCCCGCCACAGCCTCTGCGCCATGATGAAGAGGTAGTGGTTGCGCAGGTCCCTGCAGGCGCCTCCCTCCTTCAGGTTGTACGCCTTGGCGCAGTTGGGCGAGCAGAAGCACCCCGTCACGCAGAAGGCGGTGTCGTGCCTCGTCATCCTGGTGGGGAGAGGGAAGGGGACGCCGTCAAAGGGGTGGCAACACCACCAGCAGCAGAGGGGGGTGGACGTGGGCCACTTGGCGCCGTCGGCCATCATTTTCAGCAGCGCGCGCGTCACCGGCGGCACCTGCGGGGTCGGCGGCGGCAGCTCATCCGCAGTCTCCATAGCGTCCCTTGACGACCTGCGGCTTCAACACCTTGGTCTGGCACACGCCGCTGTAGACGATGCAGCCGTCCGTGGCTGGGTGGAAGATGAGCGTGCGCCCGTCGCCGTAGATGACCCGCAGAAACTGCGGCCGGTCCGCGGGCTGCTGCTTGCCCGAGAGCGCCAGAAACCGGAGGATGCACCAGATGAACTGGGGGATGCCTGCCCCCGCGTAGAAGTCGTCGTCTTCGCCCAATAGTTTGCGCAGGCCTTCGGTTACGTCCGCGTTGTCCGGGGACGGATACCACGCGCCCAACGAGGCCGACAGGATCTTGTGGGTCTTGGGCTCGGCCTCCGCCCCGTCTACTGCCGGGAGCTTTATAGGCGGGAAGCGCACGTTTTTCTGGGACAGCTTCAGGTTGTACGTAACGGCCAGGTCCCTCCCTGCGTGTCTGTACTGCACGACGAGACACGGCTTGGCCAGGGGCGCCACGTACTCCTCGGCGTTCGTGTTCGCGAGCAGCTGGGCCGCGGGCATGTCGAGGCCGCCTCCCTCCCGCCGCACGGCCTCCACGAGCGCCTCGGTGAAGTCCCTGTCCCCTCCCTCGTGGCTGATGCGGGCGTCCTGGATTTTGTAGTACTCGGATTCCGCCTCGGGTTTCCGCTTCAGCCGCGCGTGCCACCCGCGCACCGCGCCCATTGACAGGAGCAGGTAGGAGCAGGCCGACTCCCACGCCGACCAGAACGACCGTTTCAGGGCGGCGAGACTCCATCCATGCTCCATTGCCCGTCGTCGTCGTCCTTACTGTAGTCCCTCAGATTATCCTTGAGCGCCTCTAGACGCACCCTGCGCTGGTCCGTGCTGTACGTGGCGTCCACGTATTGCCGGTACTTCCGCCGCAGCCCCCCGTCGGGCACGTCCTGCTTGTTGACCTTCGGCACGTTGACGGGCTGCGCGGTCGTGTGGCGCACGCTCACGGTCTTGAGGCCCGAGTCCGTCGATGCGCGGAAGGTGGGCGGGGCCGGGGCGTGGGGTCGGGTCTGCAGCATGTCCTCGTACCAGGCCGCCATCGGGGCGTATTTCTTCGTCTACTATGACGCTCACAAAACAAATGGCGACGGAACGCATACTGGAGTACGCGGGACTCGCGGCCATCATCCCGTCCCTCCCCGGCGGGCGCCGATCGTTCGTGAGGCGCATGAACCGGCAGGTGCGCTGGACGGGCGGCGGCAAGGCCTTCCTGCTGAACTACCCGGAGAGCAGGCGCCAGGTGCTGGTCGTCGGGGGGTCGGGCGGCCACGGGTTCTCGGGGGCTGACCCGAGCGCCGACTCGGAGATGGTGATGGAGGCCTCGTTGGGCGTGCGCTTCCACAGGGGGTACCTCGCGAGCGCGCGCTCCCTGTGCGAGCACCTCCTGACGCACCCGAGCATGGTCAAGCGGGGCGGCGGCTGGCACATGGACATCACGGGCGGCGGCAACGGGGGGCGGTGGGCGTGATAGCGGGCAGCCTCCTGACGCGGCGGCAGACGGACGTGGGCGAGGTCGTCACGTTCAGCCAGCCGGCGGTGACGGACGCGGCGGGGGCGGACACGCTGCGTGGGACCCTGTCCCTTACGCGCGTGGTGCCCTCCAAAGGGGAGGAGGAGGAGGGCCACTTCGGCGACAGGGTGACGGTCCGGGCGCGCGGCTGCCCGCGATGCGCGGGAGATTGTATGGCGTGGTACGTGTCCGCCCTCGCGAACAATATCACGCACGGTAGTAGCGACACGAGCGGCGATGGCGGCAGGCACGACAGCGAACAGCACGACAGCGAGACGAAGGAGTGCGCATGCGCTTGTCTATTTTGACAACAACAGCACGACACGGCCGCACCCCCAGGTGGCCCGCGCACTCGGCGCAACGGCCGCGACACTCTACGGCAACGCGTCAAGCTCGCACAAGGCGGGCAGGGAGTCCCACGATGTGGTGGAGGACTCCCGCCGCACCCTGGCACGACACCTGGGCGTGCGTCCGGGCGACGTGATTTTCACGGGGGGCGCGACCGAGTCCAACAACATCATCATCCACAGCGTGCTGGAGCGCGCGCGGGGGCGGGGCGTGGTTCTTACCACGAAGGTTGAGCACCCGAGCGTGCTCCAGCCGCTGCTGCACGTGCGCAAGGCCTCCCGCGGCGGCGTGAAGGTGGTCCAGCTGCCGGTCGACCGCGAGGGCTTCGTGCGGATGGACAGCCTGCGCGAGGCGGTCAAGAAGTGGGGCGGACGCATCAAGCTGGTATCGGTCATTTACGCGAACAACGAGATAGGGACGGTGCAGGACATGGGGGCGATACGCAGGGCGGTGGGCAAGGGCGTGCACATCCACGCGGACACGACACAGGTGGCGGGCAAGGCGCCGCTGGGTAAGGACCAGCGGTTCATGGACAGCTTTACGGTTTCGGGACACAAGATCCACGGGGTGAAGGGCGTGGGCGCGCTCGTGGTGCGCGCGGGGGCGGACTCGGTGGTCCCGCTGATGCACGGGGGCGGACAGGAGCGCGGCGTGCGGCCGGGGACGGAGAGCCCGCCCCTGATCGCGAGCCTGGCGCAAGCGGCGTCCATCAACATGAGCCGGGCGGGGCGCGCCCGGTGGCGTAGGACGGCCGAGTACGCCGCCAGGCTGCGGGAGGGGCTGGGAGGGCTGGGGGCTTCCTTCAACGGGCCGGCCGACCCGGGGCGTAGGATGGCCAACCTGGTCAGTTTCGCGCTTCCGGGCACGGACGGTCGCGCGATGGTGGAGTGGCTCTCCCGCTGCGGGATCTGCGCGAACGTGGGCAGCGCCTGCTCGAAGATGAAGCGGAGCCGCGTGCTGCGTGCGGTCGGCGTGCCCGAGGAGACGGCGCGCGGCACGGTGCGCTTGGGACTTTCGGCGTACACTACGCAGCAGGACGTGGATTACCTTCTTTCGTGCCTGCGGCGGTTTCAGAAGACGTAGCCCGGGTCCTCGGCGGATGCCATGAACGCGCACTGGCGGGCGGCGTGGCCCTTGCGCGCCTTTGCGGGCACCGCCCTGCGCGCCCTGTACACGCGCTTCAGGGGCGCCCACACGCGGTACTGGGCCGTGCTGCCTGGGGGCGTTTCGTCTGGGTTATTATCCCGCGGAAGGGGCGTGGAAGGGGCGAGGACAAGGGGCGTGGGGGGTCCCCCCACATCCCTTTCACCTTCCCCTTCCCCCCCCTCGCCCCCTACGAGCTCCCCTGCCGCCACGTCTCCATCGGGTAGGCTGCCAGCGGAGCTGGCAGGGGTATGGGTAGGGGGAGGGGGGCGGCCACCGTACACCCGGCGCCCCCTCAGGGCCGCTATCCGCACCCCTCGGGAAGAGCGCGCACCCCCCCTCCCGACATTGGCATTCTCGTCCGTCTTGGGTTCGTACACGTGGGTGACGGTCACGTGGTTGGGGGAGATGTGCGGGGCGGACCAGTGCAGCATGTACGGGTAGTAGTACGGATGGTACGGGCGGTACGGCGGAGCGGGAGGGCGGCGGAGGTACGGGCGGTCGTACGGCTGAGCCGCCTGCCTACGGTGCAGCGAGCAAAAGCCCCCCGTCGTCCACCGCCTGCAAGGGATACCAGAACTCGTGTAAGCGAACCCGCAGCGGCGTCTCAACATATCGAGTCTCTCAGACAATAAAGGGTCATATTATATTTCCAGTTAGCTGTTTACTCCACCGTATCCCCCCACCCCAACTTCAATCTGTCCTTGATCAGCCGGACCACGTGCATGTACGCGGTGGGCACCAGGATCGTGTCGGCGGCGAAGTGGTCGCCGTGCACGTCCACGACCTGCGCCCCCTGGGGCGCGGCGATGCACGCCATCTGCAGCAGGTCCGCCCCGCCGATCGCCCTCCCGTCCGACGCGTGCACGAACACGACCTTGGCCCGCTCCGGCCTCCCCTCCATGCGCCCCAGGGCGAGCAGGAAGGTCTCGGGCGCGGCCACCGCCAGCACGCCGCGGAAGAGCTCCTCCACCTCGACGAGGCCGTCCCGTGTCTTGCCGTTCAGACACTCGGCCAGGTGGGCCGCCATCTCCCGGTCGCGGCTCGGCGCCGTCCACAGACTCGCGGACTGGTCGCGCCGGCTCACGCCGTCCACGTAGAGCCGGAACCATTCGGACGCCCTGACCCTCCTCAGCAGGGCGGCGTGCAGGGCGCAGTACTCGTCAAGGGTGATGGGACGGTCGTCCTCGGGGGCCGCGCCGTCCGCGGCCAGGGAAAGGAGCGCGGACAGGGACGGGGTGTCGTTCCTCCCCCTTTGCGGCGGCGCGTGCGGCCACACGTACTCGGGCAGGTCGTCCGTGTTCACGAGCATTTTGTGTGTGCGTATATGCAAAGATGGTGAGGGTATGGCGTCACATCGACCTGTTCGCGGGCCTGGGCGGCTTCTCGTTGGGCCTCAAGAAGGTCCTCGACGTCCGCACGGTGATGGCCGTGGAGATGAACCCGACGGCTTGCAAGGTGTACGAGATCCTGAACGACGTGGCCCCGATCTGCGACAAAATAGAGAACGTGCCCGACGAGACCATCCCCAAGGCTGACATCCTCACGGCCGGGTTCCCCTGTCAGGCGTTCAGCGCCGCCGGGCTGCAGCACGGGATGCGCGACGTACGGACGAGGGGCATCCGCCACATATTCCGATTCATCGAGAAGTCTGACCCCCGGTACGTCATCCTGGAGAACGTGCCGGCCATCCAGCGGTTCCCCGTGTTCAAGCGGATCGTGCACAACCTCCGCAAGCACGGGTATTACGTGGCGCACCAGGTGCTGAGCACGCACCTGCACGCGGGGCTGCGGCAGAAGCGCAAGAGGGTGTTCATCGTGGCCAGCAAGAAGATGATCCCCGGCAGCTTCCCCCCGCGCCTCGATAGTCAAGACGCGCCCCGAAATACTCTAGTCTATGTCTATCATATATTAATATCTATACTGTTTATAGGGATCCTGTAGCTCGGTATATAATGTATACATCAGACATATATGGCTAGAATATTATGGAGGTATACAGATGAGGATGCGGGCGAAGTCCTTGGCGAACGGGGAGTACATGAGCGAGGCGCCGAAAGCGCACACCTCGATGTAGGCCATGACCCTGGTGATGAGGTCTCCCGAGCGGGGCAGCTTGAACTCGACCGACTGCCCGTAGCCGACGATGCCGGCGGACTGGGTGACCTCGGCGTCCTCCAGGGCGTAGTTCGTGTGGCGCGGGTACACGGTCTTGAAGAAGGTGACCTCGGGGTCCACGATGAGCGACACGTCTTGCGTGCCCTTCGCGCGGAGGGCCATGATGCTGTGACTTCCCATAGCGGCGGTGGTGTATATATAGATTCTAGACTTTTTTTTTGCTGAGGCTAAAAGGGCAGCCCCCCGACGTAATGTGTGGCGAGGACGGGCGCGTTCCCCCTGGACTCGCTGGCGGAGTACGCGAACTGGTCGGTGTCCACATCCAGCACGAGGAGGCCGGCGCCCAGAGGGGATGGCCATGTGCGGTTGTAAACCAAGCGCATCACCCCATTCGAACTCTTTGCGACCTCGCCCACGGGGGGCACGGGGGTGATCCTATTGGTCTTGAAGTCGAAGTGCCGGAGCCGCACGTCCGAGGCTGTGAACCCCGTTATGGACTCGACCGAGGGCACAAACCGGACGGCAAAGCGTTCTGGCACGTACGTGTCCAGACGCTCGCCCGCGTCGGCGCCGACGAAATCGATGTCGGAGAAGAACGGCCGCGGGGCGGGCAGCACCACCGTGTGTGTGCCGAACGCGTGCCTCTCCGCGGGATCGCTGTTGACGACCGTGAACGCCAGCCCGTCCGTGGGGGCGCCCATCGGGTTTACCGGGGCCAGAGTGAGCGTGCGCCTGGCAGTGGCGGGCGCGCTGGGGAAGCCGATGCAGGGAAGCGTGTGGGTCTGCTTGTCTGTGGAGGACACCCAGTCCCCGGTTGCGAACCCGAGGATGGGGGTGTTTCCCTCAGCCACTCTCAGCCCGATCTTGCTCTTGTCGATGGTGACCGGCTTGGAGGTGTAGAGGACCAGGTCGAACGAGCTTGTCAGGGCGGACGGCGCGGGCCCAACCAGCATGCCGTCGGGCTTCGTCTTGAACGCGTACAAGTACGAAAAAACGTCCGTCTCTCCTGCCCCCCCCGTCCCGCCCGTCCCGCCTGTGCCCCCCGTCCCGCCCGTGCCCCCTGTTCCGCCCGTGCCCCCTGTTCCGCCCGTCCCGCCTGTGCCCCCCGTCCCGCCCGTGCCCCCGTCCCGCCTGTGCCCCCTGTTCCGCCCGTCCCGCCTGTGCCCCCCGTCCCGCCCGTGCCCCCTGTTCCGCCTGTGCCCCCCGTCCCGCCTGTGCCCCCTGTTCCGCCCGTCCCGCCTGTGCCCCCCGTCCCGCCCGTGCCCCCTGTTCCGCCTGTGCCCCCCGTCCCGCCCGTGCCCCCTGTTCCGCCTGTGCCCCCCGTCCCGCCTGTGCTCCCCGACCCGACGAATTCTACGATTCCCGAGACGGAATCGGGGAACGTGACAGAGTCGATGCTGAAACACCGAGGCGGGATCGTGAACGTGATAACTGTGTTGCCGCTGCCGGCCAGGTCCACCCCCACACGCTGCAATTTGGCGGCGATGTCTCCAAGGTCGATAAGGAGCTTGTTTTCTCCGTCCGGCCTTGTAAGAAAGCCATCCGTAAATCGTTTTGTCACACCCAGTCGTGCGGCGTCCCATGCGATCCCGGTCGGTGCTAACTGCAGTTTCGAGATGGGAAGATTAAACCCCAACTCCAGGAGCACACTCGCACCGTGAACTGGTTGATCGTATTGGAGTCGCGGCAAGGGGGCGGCGACATCGACTGCCACCTCTCGGCGGACATTGATCGTTAAGGGGGGTATCTTATCTGCAAATATCCATTTGCCTGTCCGCAGCCCCCTATTCCACATATACGGAAGGTACCTGACGATCCCACCCCCATCCTGCAGCACGCCGCTGCCAGAGGATGCGGCGAAGTCCCAGGTCATCACGATGTCGCGGGGGATTCCCACCCCGTCCAATTCGATCAGCCCGCTTGGAAGCGTCACGCGGATGTTGTTGTGATCCTGGATCATGATTTGGACAGTGATTTGGGGAAGCGTGTCGCCATACCGAGCTAGCTCCTTGATATTTCCCAACAAAAAGAGAGCCGTGGTGGTCCCCCCCGCAACATGGAAGGCGTGCATCACCGGAGGGGTGTGCATCACCGGCGTGTTCTCCAGCGCCCACTCGAAGGCGGTCACGCTGTCCCCCCTTGAGACCGTGCGACCTGCCGGCGGCGTTTCAAACTGCAGTTCAAGCACAACCTCGGCATCAGGATGAGATGTGTAAATGGACTTCCAGCCACTCACCGGCGTGTTCAGGGACCATACACCGTCGGCACCTTTGGAGGCAGCGGGCGTTGTTCCGTACAAGGCGCCAGTTGGAGATTGGAAAACCAGGTAGGCATCTGACAGGGCCGTCGAAAGGTCTTGGATCGTGCCTGTTGGCGCGGGGGACGTATCAAAGTTCCAGGTCATGCGCACGTCTTTGTTGATGGCCACTCCGTCCACTTCGAAGAGTCCCGCGGGAAGGGTGACGCGGATATTGTTCACACTCGAGAACACGTCCACGTTATTTTCGCTCGAAACTGTCTTGATGTCACCCAGGCGAAGGTACGCTGTTGTGATCGCGCCCTTGCCGGTGCCAGTCGTTTCGAATGCGTCCACCCCTGGAGCCATGGACACTCCGGCCGCTATCAAGTCCCAAACGAATGCCTGGACGGTTCCTCTCGACACGGTGCGCACGATCCTGCTGCCGGCGCGATAGGATAACCGCCTATATCCGATGCGTATCATATAAATATATATAATGCGAGGCTATATCGTGGATGCTAGAGGCTCTGTGGACACGCTGAAGGACAAGGCCATCAAGAGCTTTGTCACCGCGGCGGTCAAGGATCGCCGCGTCCGCCCGCGCGACCGCCACGTGTTCGCGTTCCGGAACGGCATCTACAGGACGGACAGGGACGAGTTCCTCTTCTACCCTGCCGACCTGGACGCCGATGTGGGTGCGTGCAGGTACTTCGACGAGGACATGCCCGCCAACCTGTTCAGCGACGAGTACAAGGGGGACTACGACACGGGCGGGTGGCAGGACATCATTTGCGAGCCGATCAACAAGATCCTGAGCGACCAGGATTACTCGCCCGATGTCAAGAAGGCGTTCTGGGCGCTGGGGGTGGGCCGGATGCTGTATGACGTCCGGGAGATCAACAACATGGAGGTCATGGTCTTCCTGAAGGGCGTCGGCGGGTCCGGCAAGTCGACCCTGGTTCGCGTGATCGAGTACATCTACGGCGAGGACGCTGGCCAGGTGTCTAACAACATCGAGGCCACCTTCGGCCTGGCGCAAGTGGCGGACAAGTACGCCGTCTTCAGCTACGAGCTGAACGACCACTTCCGGCTGGAGCTCTCCGAGTTCCTGTCGCTCACCAGCGGGGAGCGCATCACCCTGGCGCAGAAGCACAAGGGGGCCATCAGCGTCGCCTGGAAGGCGCCCTTCCTGGCGGCCGGCAACCGCCCGTTCTGGAAATCGGACAACGCCAACGCCATCTTCCGCCGCCTCGTGCCCTTCCCCTTCGACAAGAGGCCGCCCGGCCAGGACACCACGCTCGACCAGCGGATCCAGAAGGACATCGGCACCATCCTCGTGAAGGCCAACCGGGCCTACCGCTCCTTCTGCGCCAAGCTGGGCTCCAGGGAGGTCCACGCGATCCTCCCCCTGGAGTTCACACTGTGGCGCAGTACTGCCCAGGAGTCCGGCAGCGCCCTCGAGTCCTTCTTCGCGACCGTGTCCTCCCTGGTGCTGAACGAGGAGGCGTACTGCCCGTGGGAGGTGTTCACGAGGAAGTTCCAGGAGTGGCTGAGGATGCGCGACGCCCGTGCGAGGGTCGTCCTTGACGACGACTACTACAGGCACGTCTTCTCCCAGCGCGGCATCCGCGTGAACTTCGGGGATAAGGAGTTCAAGTTCTACCCGCGCAACTCCATCCGCCGCAGGAGGGCCTTCTACGTGTACGGCGTGGACTTCGAGGAGGAGGAGGATGTCGCCCGCGCCGATGTCTGAAAGCCTTAGGGTGGCTGTCACCGTGGCTAAGGCACCCCTCGATAGCCAGCCCTCGATGCATGTAGTGCATTCCCAGTATGTAGCAGATGCCCTTTAGCGAGCTGCGTGTTCCGCTCGCCTTGACAGCACAAATTGTGCGTAAAATGCCCTTTATAATAAAGCAACTCCTTTATTGATAATAAAGTTTGTATGAGTATTGGTAGCACACAAAATGACCTCTTTGATGTTGGCCCATCCCCATTGGATGTCCGCCCCGCGGCCTATCCCAACTAGGCCTCCCATTGGCCGCGGGGGCGCCCCCATCCGTTCCTTGTCCCCCGTGCTGGCCGTCCTGGACGAGCTGGGTATAAATGTGAGATTGTACAATGAGGAGGTGGTAGGCGAGCTTCTGCTGGGTCTCGTCATTTTGTGGCTTGTCCAGTCTGTCCGTGGGCGCGGGTGAGATTCAGGCCCACACGCCGAAGGGAATCGAACGCCCCCGGACGCTTCCTCGTCTTTGTCTCGGGCCCCCACTCGATGTACAAGCGGCAGCCGCCGATCTGCTTGACTCGAAACCCCCGCCGAAACAGTCGCTTCCCCACCTGTCGCACGATGTCGTGGGGAGAGTAGATGGGCAGCCCGAATTGATACACTGGTACGGTGTAGAAAGCGAACTGGCGTCCGTGCCGGGCGTTTGCCTCGATCACGAGCTCCGCCGCGTGCAGTAGGCGCTCCTCCACGACACGGCTGCCGCGCTCGGCCTCTTTCGATATCGAGTACGCGCGTTTCGCGGTCACTGTCGGCTTTGAATGGAACATCCTGATATAGACATGGACGATAACAATGGGGTCCAGCCGGGCGGGTCCAATGCGATCATCATCCCCCGCGCCTCCAATGACACCGTGCACGTGCACACCATGGCGGAAAACTGGAGCTTCCAGGCCATCGGGAAGTTGCTGGGGGGCAACCGTCACTCTATGACATCCTGAAGCCCCTCAATTCCTCCACGCGGCTTTCTGTGGGCGTGTACTACGCGCATCCGGAGCACGGTCACAACCAGACCGCGTCCAAGATTATCGGCCACCCCATTCACGGGGACGTGTTGCTCATAAAGACATACGATGACGGAGAGTCGCCCACCAAGGTCAGGTGCATCACCGAGTACGATCTGGGGGTGGCGGTGCGGTCGCCCAAGGACTTGTGGCTGCCCGTGCTGTGCGCGGAGACCCAAGAGGGGCGAGCCGCCCCCGCGCCCACGTGCAGGAGGTGTGGGAGGCCTTACTCTAGCACCGTCTCCAGGGAAGACGTGTGTGCGTGCACTTTTCCGTAGCGAGCCAAAAATTTATTTATCATGTATCAATACAATACAGTGGCGATGATGCTGTCAATGCAACCACCCAATGCAAAGGACGCGCGGCGCCAGCAGGAACAGCAGTCCGGGGGGGTGTCCCCCATGACCATCGCCGCCCTCGTGGCGATCGCGGTCGGGGCGTATTTCATCTGGCGCCGCTCGTCCAACTCGAATGGCGTGCTGTACACGATCCCTGCCGGGCGCGGCCCGCCAGGGGAGATGGCGGCCTATGGCGCGGGCGAAGGCATGCTGATTGGCTAAGGCGGGGCGGCGGCCTCCTCCACCGCCACCTCGGTTTCGACGGCCACGTCCTCTTGGATGTCCCCTTGCACGCCTTGCTCGCCCGCCTCCTTGGCGTCCTGGATGCGCTTGTCGTTGAAGGCCTTCACCTTCTCTCTCTGCGAGTGGTAGCCGCCCATGATCTTGTTCAGACGCTCGTCCGAGTACTTGTGCTGGATCTCCCCCCGGAGCTCGTCCGGCAGGGGCAGCACCAGCCAATTGTACATGCTCACCACGAATATGTCAAAGCGGGGGTCCGCGCCCATCAGCTGGTCCGCGTGCTCGCCCGCCTTCTCCACCGTCTCGAACACGCCGCGGATCTTCAGCGCCATGTGGTTGCTCTGGGGGGGCACGACGACGCTCACCACCGCGTAACACTGCCCCGGGACGTGCAGGTGGGGGGGGTCGGGGCTCGCCTCCTGCGTCTTGCGAACCTCGGCCGGGGGGTGGACACGGGCACGGGGGGTCGACGCTTGTGGCCGCCTGCGGTTGCGGCGGCGGCGGGCCGTCCGCGAAATCGGGCATCTGCCCGGAGGACTGGAACCGCTCGTGCTCCTCCTGGGTCAGCACGATGGGGGCGCCGACGCTCATGTTCATGAACTTGCCCTTGCCCTCCATCCTCGCCCGGTGCCTTACCTTGTGCGAGAAAAACTATTTGCGCGTGTAAGCGAATCCGCCTGCCCTCCCGTACCGTCTCCTGTCCCTCCTAGGCAAAGGGTTCGGGGCACATGATGCCGTAGACCTTCTTCATGCGGTCCCTGTACAATTTCACGAACGCGTCACCGGGGGTCAGGCGATTGCGCCACCACTCCTCCGCGACCACGTTCGCGACGATGTCGTCGTCCTCCTTCAGCGGCAACGCGTTCAACAGCCAGAACAGGAAGTCCCACGCAGGGTCCGTCAGGATGTTGCGAGACACCCGGCAGGTGAGGAGCGACTTGGTCGACTCGTACGGCTGCACGCTGAACCATAGGGCGAACACGGGCTTCTCGTGCCCGGATATCGCGAACCTCAGGCTGGCGGTGTACGGCAGGTGGAACTCGTTGTCGACCGAGATCGTGAGGGACCCTTTCGCGGGCGGCGGCGACGCCCTGCCCTCGTCAGGCATGAGGCCGAGGAGCAGGCGTCCCACGAGATCGGCGGTCACCGGATAGCTGTACACGCTCCTCCCGGTGAGAAGGCCCCCGGACCCGTCCGTCTCGGTCTTCACGTCGGTGCTCTTGTCGTCCACGATTTTCACCTTGTGGACGTGCGGGAGATGCACGTGGTCCAGTAGGTTCTCCATCACGATCATCGGATGCGCGCCGATGGACGAGGAGTACGAAAACGTACGGTATCCGTCGTCGGAGAACTCGGGCATGGTCGGCGGGGATGACTCGCCGTCGCCGATGCCGGTGTTCACCCAGACCAGGTCCGTGTCCTCCTTCGCGTCCAGGTAGTTGTCTCCGTTGTTATGCTTGCCCCAGTACATCCCGTGGTACGCGCAACGGACGCGGCCGTCATCCACCCTGCAGTTGTGAGATAACCTAGCCCCGCGGTGTGGACACGCGTTCCTGACCGCTAGCGTTTCGTCCCTCTGTCGGTGGTTGTAGAGGAGGATCTCCTCGTTGTATATCTTCGTCACCTTCGGCTCTCCCGGCTTGCGGCCCACGCACACCCACTTGTCGGGGTGCTCGTTCGATGACTTGCGCCTGTACAGTGTCCTACAATCACTATAGTTCATCCGCGCCTATAGTCTAATGCCTATACATGACATATATATATCTAACTAATATTATCTATGGTTATTCCTAATTTATACAGACTACAACCCTATACAATATATAATACTATTATACCCCCTAGATTATGCCATATGCCAATACATATATCTATCTATATGATGTACATGATATAGCTAGGGTTTATAATGCTATCATCAATCGCGCGTGTTAGTGGGTTGGAGCGTTTCAAACACATCCAGACTCGGGGCGCGACGGACCCGGGACGGGGGGCGAGCGAACCTGCCGCCACCTCTCCCGCCGCCCCCGACCATCGGAGGTGGAGTGGATTCTCGTGCACGACTTCTTTTTCAGCCACCCCGGGAAATATTATTCCTGTATATATAGCCCTATATATAGCCTATACCCTTTGCAATTTTTCATTACCCATATAATTATTTTTGAAAGAGTCTAAAAAAGAAGTAGTGCAAGAGAATCCAAGCAAGCGTCGCCCATCGGGAGGGCCGGGGCGGGGGGCGAGTGAAATTGGCGGGGCCTCTCCGGCCCCTCTCGCCGGTCGGAGGTGGATTACCTTCTCCCCCCTCGTTTACCCCTTCGCCGCCTCCCAGGGCCGGGACAGGCGACGGCGGCGGTGGAGATTACAGGACTTCTGTTCGGACCGGGGGCTCCGGGGGTCCAAGGGGTCTAGGGGGTCTAGGGGGACTGGGGGCTGCAGAGGCTCTGGGGGGTAGCTCACGTAGTTGCTGGTGCCAACCTGCTAGCAGGCGGTCCGCCAGTACCCAATTCCGAACAATGTCGGGGTAGTACAGGTGTAGACAGGCCTTGGCATGCTGGCATAAGGTACGCCCCCGCCCGCCTCTGGCATGGTAGACAGCAGAAATCCACTCACAGAAAATGGCTTCGGCGTCAGCTGGGTCGACAGGGCCAGGTGGCGCCCACGCCACGTAGACAGCCGCCGCACGTCGGTACGCTGGCAAGGTAGACACAGGGTTGACTGTGCCCTCCAAAAGTGCCAAGTCCCGAGGGCGTCGCGCCCCCTCAGGCCCAGGGTTGGGATGCACGTCACCACACCGGGTCAAGTCAGGAACCCAAGCGCCACGCCGACTGGCCTTGTCAGCTGGGTTGTGGTTGGTAGCCACCCAGACCCAGTGGCTCTGCATGTCGCCAGCCAGTGACAGAGCGCAGTAGCGTCGAACCAGCTGGTTGAGACGGTAGGAAGACGACCGCCCTCTGACAAACGCCCCCACCACAGCACTGGAGTCTACGAGCCGGACGACTCGCTTACCCCGACACGCCTTGGTCCGGCACGACCACTCGACCCCCTGTGTCGCAGCAATCGCCTCCTTGACGTTGATGTGGTTAGGCTGCCCCCGCCACCGGTAGGAAAGTGCCGTACGCCAGTGGCCACTATCCAGCAGGCTGTAGTCCCCCTCCTCCATGCGCTCCAGGTCCCAGTCCTCCCCAGACGTTAAAGCTGTCGTCCGCCACCCCCGCGCTTCGCGCCGGGTCGCCAGCCGGGCACAATCGGTCCCAGGCAGGTCCCTGTAGACCACCCCACCCCCGGAGCCGCTCGCATCACTTGCGACGACCCGGTCAGAAAGGGGCCGGGCCCTGGCCGCCCTCAAAAAGGGGGCCAGGTCGATCGCCGCCTGAAGCTCCTGGCGGGCCCCCGCAGGGAGGCGCCAGCGGCGCCCAGGCAGGGAGGCATTCATGGCTGCTAGCAGCCGGTACGTCTCAGACCACACCGAAAGCATGGGGCGGCACAGCAGATGCATCCACACCCACTTCCCAAGCACAGAACTAAGTTCGCGGTAGTATGTAAACCCGCGATCTAAGATTCTATGAGTAGCGGCGATAACTGCCACCACACGCTCAGGAACAGGCACCACGTCACCATCCCTTTGGTGAATGACCCCACCGCCTGCACACCAGTCTGCTCTGCTGTCGCCCGTACCACCTTGTCAGACTTCTGCACCAGCCCAACAGCGGCGTAGGCAGCCTGAACACGATCTAGCTGCTGATTCACCCCATCCACCGACGCACAGTGGGTGAAATGGAGGTCATCGATCGTCACAGCATGCATACCTTCCAGATCCTGCCGAGATTCGAAGCACGGCGAGGGCGCCAAGGGCGCAGCAGGGTCCTCCTCCAGCCTCAGCCGGACGGTCTCCCCCGCCTCGTTGGCCTCCGCCACCAGGATCAGCGCGGACATGTTGATGCTCAGCCCACGACTAGCCTCCAACGGCGGCTTGGGGCCACAGCGGTACAACACAGACTGATGCACACACTGGGCCACCGCGACGGCCAGCTTGTTGCCCATTGGCCAGCACAACATCCACGGCCACACCTTCCGACGAGCCCCACTCAGGCCCACCAGATCCGACCACACCGGCATCCACGCACAGTACCGCCGCATCCAAACTGGCAGGCGGAGTCTGTTGTAGTACGAATCCAAATCTGATACGCCCCCAAAAACATCCTCCCCAGCGCGCGTGGGCAAATCGCAAATCACGCCAAGGTGTGGTAAAAAAGCGGGCATAGGATCAGGTAGTGGCATGTTGCCACGCCGGTTGTCCACAATCAGCCGTATACGGCCGTCGGGCTTTCCGACCCCAAAAGTACCGTTCACCATAGGCGGCTCCTCCTCAAAAAATCCACCCAAAATCCCCCTCTCCACACACACCGTGCAAACCCGCGCGAACTCCTCCATGCTACACCCCCGCGAGATCCGCATCGACTTCTGCAAGATCCGCTCTGCTGGGCTCAGCGTCCGTACCATCCTACTCTCATCATTCAAAATTGCTCCCCAAGAGGGGGGTAGTAAGTTCAGCACATCCACTTGGCCACCTTCCCCCGGACCAGGCAAAGCCAAGCGAGCGGCCACTAACGGTTCGTAAGGGGCTCCTTCAGCATATTCACCCCCATCCACTACAGATCCTGCCATTGCCGCTACGGAACCACCGTTCCGGCGGACAAAGGACCTGCAAGCATCATCGATCCCATCTAGGGCCGCCTGCTGCAGAGGCCCGGGCACACGGGCTGAATCTACAGCAGGCGGGTCTCGCCCCCCCCCCCCATCCAGTTTAACGCCCTAACCGTCTGACAGGCTAGGGTGCGAGCATTAAAAGCCCGACTCATCCTATCGCGCCTACGGCCTGAGCGTACCTGCTGCCACCAGTCACGAGGTGGCAGGGGTGCTGGAAGAGGTGGTGGAAGAAGGCACCGCTCCCTCACTTGTTGTTGTTGGACGGGCCGCCCTGCCCCTTCTTGCCGGGACCCTGCTCCAGCTTGTGCTGCAGCTTCCCCATGCTCATCGCCGCCCGCACCGCCGGAGACGCCAGCATTGCTCCACCCTCCTGGAATGGCAGCATTGCCGACGGCGTCCCCTTCCACCCGTCGACCCCACATCCACCAGCTGGCATGCCGTGATCAGCTTTGCCAGGTACTCGGCTGCTGCCAGCTCCAGAATTACTTCGGAGCGTGGCGTGGCCCAGTAGCCAAATTCTGTCACCATCGTGTCCAGAATTCCTGCCATCTGCAGGAGCAGCATCCGCCTCTCCCCGCTGGCTGAGCTGCCGTGCATCGTCAGCATTAACGATGCACGGATGGACTTCCCCCCCACGCTCTCCGCGTAGTCCAGCATTCCGGCAGCACCGCCTCCAGCATTGTTGCTCACCAGCACCGGCACTGCATGCCCATCAGCGCCACCCCCTTCGTGCGCGCCAGCCCTGCCCAGCAGTCGTCGCTGCGGCTGGGCTTGTCAGCTGCTGGCAAGTCTTTGCCCTGGTCCAGCAGCTTCGACATAGCGATTTAGGTCGCCAATATCTCCGCCAGTGCGGCGTTGCCCCAGCCGGGATGGAAGCCCTCCAGCTGGCGTTGCATATGCCCGTCCGTCCCACAGCAGCGCCTAGTTTCGGTCCAGGTCCGCCACAGCCTGGTCGATCGCCGCCAGGAGCGCCATCGCTCCTCCCAGCGCCGCTCCGCACCATGCCGCCCCTCCGCTCACCTGCCGAAGGGGGAACACCCCCCGTTCCCACGCACCTGCTGATTACTCGTTGGGTCCGGTTCTGCAAATAGCCTCCCCCAGTTTGCGCTGCTAGCCACATCGGCCAGGGCCTCCTCCCATCCCAGTCATGCTGAAAAACCCCCCGTTCCTCCAGGACTCCATGACGGTTCGTTCGGCACGCCCCGGGAGTGAGCTTCTGGATCCGCTCTAGCCAGTTCCCCTCCCTAGGATCTTCTGAAACCGCAGTGGCGGCCTCCTTTGGGGTGCATCCTCCCTTGCTGCTTTGACCTTGAGTTTCGCATAGGAAATTCCCGGGTCTGGGGCTGTCACTGTGGACATCAATTGGTAAGGATCTATGAACTGCTTGATGTGTTATCTTGCGTTTTGTTTTTTGTGTTGTGGTACGTGAGGTTCTCAGGCAAAGAAAACAACCTGCTTCCCTTAGGAATGAAGCCCACCCTTTAATAGCAGACCACCTCTCCAAGCAGCCCTACCTGGGTGGCTGGGGTACGGGTGCCAGCATCAAAAAATATTTTTTCTAAATTATTTTTTTTCTTTTGGTGCTATTACGGCGTTGATTCTTCGCTCAGCAAGGGTTAGTCTGAGATAAAATGGCATAGCTCACCAAATGTACGTCAGACAAGCCATGATAGTTAGTCTAGTCTTCCCGCCTGTAGCCTTAAGTGACACGTTGCCAGCACCGCCGGCGCCCAATTGGTTACTGGGACGGTGCTGGACTAGAGCAGTCGTGCATGGACACGGTGGCTTGTACTCAGTATGTGATGAGGCCCGGTACCTCAGTACAGGACTGTATTGTCATGTAAGGACTGACTAAGATCAGGTTGTAACTGATAGGCTTAGTCCGTCCAGGATCAGTAATTAGTTTTAACTTACGCAAAAGTCTGGCCAGCCATAGTTGGCGCGGCGCCAGCAGTATATGTGTCACAATTATCTATATGCCAAGGTGGTCTCGTCGTTCACGCACACACACGTTCCATTTGGCAGTGCCCAGCTTCCGAAGACTTTTGTGTTGCATAACTTGCATTAAAAACTCAAAACATACACAACAACACAGGACGACGAGGTTCATTTTCGCGAACAAACAACGACCATTCCATTTTCGACCTCCAGTTTTTTTTTTTTGGAAAAATGTTAACCCCAAACAGCAACACAGGGCAAGGGCGCCCGCCGATGACCTGCCAGGAGCAGTCTTGCTCCCCCGACGTCCTCGTCTTCTGGGGACGTCCGACTCTGAGCTCGAGCGTCAGAAAGAGATCGACGGGCGGCTCGTAGTTTCATCAGTCCATGGAGGGCTTGATCCCTCGACGTCCAGGAACGTCTTCTGTCGGGGCCCTGTCCGGGTCGCCCGCCAGGTTGCGTTACGAGCGAGCGTTGACGAGTGATGTGCTGCGAGTCCCCCTGTACCAAGGTCCGTGATCAAGCGGAGGTAAGATCAGCGCCGGGTTCGTCGATACCGAGGGCCGGTCCTCCACACTACACCGCCAGCTGCAAGCGGCGGGGCTGGACCTTTCGCACTCCTGCAGAGGAGGAGTCCATGGAGCTGTATGGGCCTCCCGCCTGGCTTCCTCAGCCGAGGAGCAGGACGACGCCCGCTCGCCAGCAGGTGGCTGCGGATGAAGGCCTCGCAGGGCGATGTGCTGAGCGCGAGAGCGGGAAGCTTCGCGCAGACACGCACGCCACGTGCTTCGCGCCCAGGCAGAGGCGGATGCTTGAGAACGTTGCGCGGGCGTTGCTTTCACAGGCAGTGAGTTGGCTT
>RPFO01000213.1:5080316-5262816 GCA_009746045.1 Mesostigma viride
GCCAGTGGCACTATGGATGTAATCAATAAATGCATAATAAAATTTTTTTTCGTGCATTGCTCCTGCGCCAACGGCCGTTGGAGGCTGGAAAATGGTGTGATTTTCGTGCGCGTAATCATTTTGTTGTTAAGAGTTTTTTCAAGCCAACGGCCGTTGACGGTGAGAAATGTATATCAAACGCTGTCGGTGGTTTGCAGATGTCGTTCTACAGGACGAAGGGGGGCGAGTGGATCGATATTACCGAATGGAAAACAAAAGCGTGGCGACTTGGAAGACAGGCTTCTGGGAGTGGTTAAGAGCGCGCTCAGGCTTCTGCCGGACATTAAGCTGGATTTTAAGCCCAAGGAGGGTGAAAGGTCTCTTTTGTGTGATTTTCTTGCGCCAAAGGCCGTTGGAACCTGCAAATTAGGGTTTGATTTTCTTTGCGCCAACGGCCGTTGGAACCTGCAAATTAGGGTTTGATTTTCTTTGCGCCAACGGCCGTTGGCAGCTGGAAAGTTGTGGCACTATGGATGTAATCAATAAATGCATAATAAAAATTTTTTCGTGCATTTTTCGTGCGCCAACGGCCGTTGGAGGCTGGAAAATGGTGTGATTTTCGTGCGAGTAATAAATCATTCTTGTTGTTTCAAGCCAACGGCCGTTGACGGTGAGAAATGTGTATCAAACGGTGTTGGTGGTCGCAGATGGCGGTCAAATGCACGGTTGCGTGGTGCCAGGAAGCGAGAGCAGGAGGGGATGACTTGTGCGTGCGTCATGTCAGCGTGCGAACGGGAATGGCAGGGAGGGTGAAGGATTTGTTTGCAAAAAAGGGGGGTGTATCGCCCGGGATTGCCAGCTTCCATTCGGGACGGATTGCATGCCTTTTTGTGATGGACACGCCAAGTTGTCAGGGGAGATGCAAGAGGTGATCAAAGGAGGCTTGTTGTTTGTGCATGGCGAGTCCAGTGCTGGTGAAGGACCTCTTGTCCTGAGTTTTGAGGTGGACAGTGCTGGAAGTCTGGAAAGAATGGCGGTCAGGTCGCGGGAATGGATGTTGAATCACCCTGACTTTGACTCGTATGCCTACTGCCAAGGTTTCGGGGACGCCGTTTTTACATGGATGCTGTGCTCGGAGGATGACGTGCATGCGATTGTTTCGCATGACGACTTGGATATCGCAGGCGCCATGGGCGCAGACCTGTTGTTGTATTTCATGATTGGATGGGGTTGCGGATTTTTGGAAGGTGATTGGTGGGTCCCGCACCTCGCAAGGCTTACTTTTGCGGTCGGCGAATTGCCTGTACCTGTTGAAGTCTCAAAAACTCGTGTGGAGATGGCTGCCGTTCTGGCATCGGGGGTTAAGCGCCAAGCCCGATTTGCCATGACCGTTGTTGCTGATGCTGAGGGGGAGGAAATTGAAAAGGTCGTGGAAAGGGTCGTCCTGGCCTCTGCTTTGGTGGAGAGAGCAAGGAATGCATGCGACTAGGTGTTTTTGGTCGCCAACGGCCGTTGGACTTGCAAAATGTCCTGTGAGCTGAGTCCGTTTCTTAACTTGCCATGGACGTCGGTTGTGCAGGGGCAGGGTGTAGGATGGAGTGCGGAAAAGAAGGAAAGGAAGGGGGGGAGACTACAAAGGAAAACCTGATAGAGATTGTGGAGGCCGAACTGGAAGACCTGCCCGATCTGGTTCTCGAAGAGGACGGGCAATTGCACGCTGAACGTCTTGATGGCGTGGGCATGATGATGTCGGAGGTTGATGGGTATGGTGGAATTGCTAAAGGTGTATTGCGTAAATTGAGGCGTGAGGAGGATGTGGGGACTCCGGCTCATGTTTTGGTCAGTTTTATGAACGACAATTGGGGTCGAATGCAACCCACTAAAGATGGGGAGGATGTTGACTAGAATGTGATTTTAGGATGAATGTAAATTTATTTAATAAAGAAGAATCATTTGGAAAAAATCGCCTGATGGTGTCAAGTTTTGTGCGTCTAAGGCCAACGGCCGTTGGGATGTGTGGAATTTAACAGGGCCAACGGCCGTTGACCCTGCTGAATGCGTGCGTTTGCGGGTGGTGTAAAAAATATCGATGTGCACAGATGGACCCATTCGATGCGAACATCCGGATTGTCAATGGGAAGGAATGCCGACGGACAGCGAGTGGTTCTGTCCCAAGCATTCTGACGTATGGGGGGCGTTGTTTGCCGAAATCGAGAGCGGGCTGATGACGATTGACCGTCACATCGTGACGAAAAAGTGGAAGCCTTGGCCCAACAACATGGTTTTGGTCTTGTACTATGTTGACAAGAAGCCTCGATTCATGCTGCGTGATGCAGAGTGGGTGATAGAGGAGGTGGGACAGATGCGACCTGGAGAGGGGATAGGCGGAGAGGACAAGCCGCCAAGGCATGTGTGGGCTTACATGGGAGACCATCCCGACTGTCCAACGGCCAAAGTGTGGCATGATATGGGAAGGGACATGGCCACGGAGTCCGCGTATGAGTGCGCGCGACTCGTGACAGCGCTCTTGAAGGGGGAGGTGAAAGACCTGATGCGCAAGGGGGGGTTGGTAGAGCAGATTAGACAGCAGATTAGACGTGTGTGTGATTTTGATGAGGAGATTGATGAGAAGCCGGCAAAGAGGGGCAGGATGGACAGAATTGCTCAGTAAGAAAGAGAGGGAGAAAATATGATTTGATTAATCTGATGCGTGTAATTGAAACTAATTTATTTTGTCTCATAAAACTTCTTTGAACGGACCTTCTTTGAACCAACAATTATTGCACAAAAAGACTAGATTGAGAATTGTGTGAGAAAGACGCCAGAGGGGGTTCTGACGGTGCTCATTGCCCCTGTTATACAATGGCTGCTGTATGGGACTCATGGCAATTGCGCAGATGGCAACGAAATGCAAAATCTGTACGGAGCCCGTAAGGGTCGAGGGACTGTGCGCGGAACATTAAGTTCCTACAAGAGCACGACCTCGAGTACCAACATGCCAAGGATCCATACGGGGGGTGTGGATTTCTTAGATGTGATAGACCACTGGAGGGATTGGATGTGTATTGCAAGACACATCTACCTTTTGCCGAGAAGTTGGCGGACGTGTGCGCTCGTGGGATCGCATACGTAGCAAGTTTGCAGATGTTGATGGGGAAGACCGGAATGACACGCTCGGTCCTCCACTTCACGGCAACGCACACTGGGGAACGGAAAGTTGAGCTGGTGCGCCTCGACAGGCAGGGACTCGAGATTTTGGAAGAGGGGGACAGCGCGTACGGGTTCGCTCATGGGCATAACGTTACCATGGGGGATTCCTTGCAGGGTGTGGCGCGGGAATGCGCGTACACCTTGATGACGCAGCTAGGATTTGTGGAAGCACAAAGACTGCACAAGGATATTTTGGAGCTTCTTCTTGCCGCAGAGCCGGTGGGACTGCCGAAGAGGCCTGAGGAGCGGGACCGTTTGATCAGGATGGTGGTGAAGGCGGATATAGATGCAGATGTGGAGGCCGCAAAGGCGAAGGCAGAGGAAGCGCGTCGTGCAAAGGAGGAATCGGATCAAGAACTGTTGGAGAAGATGCAGAGCTCCAACAAAATTTTGCATCGTTTGGGGATGGCGGACGTCGCTTATGAATACGAGTCCGGGAAGGGGAAGAAACAAACGAGGAAAAGATAATAATGGGAATGGTCGCCCACTGTTCTTGTCACAGAAATGCTTTTGTTAATGCTGGCGAACTTGGGACGGTCGTCCGTATTTCAACATTTCCTTGCCTTTAAAATTGATTGATGGGTAAATAATAATACTGAGCAAGCCTTCCATTTTATGTGTCTGTGGTCATACAATTCCGTTATTGTTTCAACCCTTGCAACAAGGTTTTTCTTGTCCCATGCATGTAAGTCTCAACCTTGGTGTCATGGAACTGCTTGTCTTTGCATATTACAACCCATTAATGCTCGGTTTGCATCATCATGTTCCACCAAGGGAATAAATGAAGTAGCTATTGAAGCTTGCTTTAGAGAAATCCCCAAATAATCGACTTCTTCTGCTTTACTACTAAATTCTGGTTTATATCGCACAGGAACATAATTATTTTCAACACTAGAGTAACAAGAAAGTAATAAATATTCTGGGGCGAATTTAAATTGATCTTGTTGATCTGGAGGTATAAGAATAGGTATTTCACTTTTAATTACTTGATTTTTTTGTAATGTATAAAAAGGACAGGAAAACATATTCATTTACTTTACTATGCGTAGCTAAAGATCCAATTAAACCGGTATTAGGCCCTTCTGGCGTTTGTATAGGACCATAATGACTAGGTATGTATATCATGTAACGTGCGTGTTTGCAAGTTGGCCGTTGACACTCTACGACGGAGCCAATTTTCGGAAGAACCTGCCTCATTTATGAATGCATCGACTGTGTGCATAAATTGTGATCATTGAATTGAACAAAAAAATTCTCTTATTGCCCCAATCATGGCTATTCTCTTAATGCCCTATCATGGCTATTTGTTTGTGTATGTTTTGCCCATGTTATTACATTAATGGCATGATGTTGTGGATTGCTCTATCTATGATGGTTGTTCGTTTGTGTATGCTTTGCCCATGTTGTTACAGTAATGGCATCATGTTGTGGATTGCTAGCTCAATCTATGATGGTTGTTCGTTTGTGTATGCTTTGCCCATGTTGTTACAGTAATGGCATGATGTTGTGGATTGCTAGCTCAATCTATGATGGTTGTTCGTTTGTGTATGCTTTGCCCATGTTGTTACAGTAATGGCATCATGTTGTGGATTGCTAGCTCAATCTATGATGGTTGTTCGTTTGTGTATGCTTTGCCCATGTTGTTACAGTAATGGCATGATTTTCTGGATTGTTAGCTCAATCTATGATGGTTGTTCGTTTGTGTATGCTTTGCCCATGTTGTTACAGTAATGGCATGATTTTGTGGATTGCTCAACCTATGAGGGTTTGGTTGTTTGTGTATGTTTTGCGCGCAGATCACAATGGATTGCACCATCTGCCGCAGCAAGCGAAGCCCCCTTACTGGTTCCAAGATCTTATCCTGGATGCCAAGCAGGCTGGCGAAGGGTATCCCAGTACGTACTTTGAAACTTGATGCCGCAAAACAACTACAACTTCGTTTTAACCCTTTAGCCGTTTTGAGTGATATTTACAGCGGACATTACATTTTTGTTGCTACGGGATGAGAATTGAGCTTTGTAATGCTAGCAGGTGTCACAAAGCAAACTGTCCGCTATTTGTAGTGGGCATTTATTGTTAGAGCTTGCAGCTGGGTCCCTGCTCCTCCACATGCAACCTTGGTGTTCATGAGCCCTTTACTAGCTTCCTTTCTGTCAGGGGGTGCTATATTTGGCACCCATAGGACATTGCAATATGACCAATGACATGACCCCCAAGGTGGTGAATATATGTGTGTGCTTGTGTCCTATAATGGACCATAACTAACTATTAGGTTGGTTTGTGGACATTATCATGGAAAGTGACCATTGCCCGGTTTTTATAGCGGGCAGTTGGACACGGTTTTAAGGGTTGACCTATTAGCTTTGTCAGGTGTGTGTGCTGCACCGCACCGCTTGCTAACATATTCGGCGGATTTCTTCTTTGTCGTCTGCGTGTCACAGCGTGCTTGTACGCACAACCACCCGCGTTCCCCTCCGCCGGCGCCCCCGCCGCCGGGCTCTCCGCCGCCACCGGTGTTGCCCCCTCCCGCCGCCGGCCCTTCCGCGCCGTCGGAAGCTGCAGCGGCAGCACAGAAAATGCCCCCTCCCCCGCACCATCGTCGGGGCAAGAGGCGCGCGGCGCTCATGCAGCAAAGGCGGCGAAGGAGCGGAGGAAATCGGCGGCTTCTGGGTCATCGGGTTCCGATGCCGCGACGGCAGCAACTGGAAAAGCAACCCACCAGACACTGCCAGCTGCCCGGGTAGGTGTTACGCACAAAGATGTGATTTTCTTGCGCCATCCTTGTCCTTGTCCTTGTCCTTGTCCTTGTCCTTGTCCTTGTCCTTGTCCTTGTCCTTGTCCTTGTCCTTGTCCTTGTCCTTGTCCTTGTCCTTGTCCTTGTCCTTGTCCTTGTCCTTGTCCTTGTCCTTGTCCTTGTCCTTGTCCTTGTCCTTGTCCTTGTCCTTGTCCTTGTCCTTGTCCTTGTCCTTGTCCTTGTCCTTGTCCTTGTCCTTGTCCTTGTCCTTGTCCTTGTCCTTGTCCTTGTCCTTGTCCTTGTCCTTGTCCTTGTCCTTGTCCTTGTCCTTGTCCTTGTCCTTGTCCTTGTCCTTGTCCTTGTCCTTGTCCTTGTCCTTGTCCTTGTCCTTGTCCTTGTCCTTGTCCTTGTCCTTGTCCTTGTCCTTGTCCTTGTCCTTGTCCTTGTCCTTGTCCTTGTCCTTGTCCTTGTCCTTGTCCTTGTCCTTGTCTTTGTCCTTGTCCTTGTCCTTGTCCTTGTCCTTGTCCTTGTCCTTGTCCTTGTCCTTGTCCTTGTCCTTGTCCTTGTCCTTGTCCTTGTCCTTGTCCTTGTCCTTGTCCTTGTCCTTGTCCTTGTCCTTGTCCTTGTCCTTGTCCTTGTCCTTGTCCTTGTCCTTGTCCTTTCCTTCTCCTTGTCCTTGTCCTTGTCCTTGTCCTTGTCCTTGTCCTTGTCCTTGTCCTTGTCCTTGTCCTCGTCCTCGTCCTCGTCCTCGTCCTCGTCCTCGTCCTCGTCCTCGTCCTCGTCCTCGTCCTCGTCCTCGTCCTCGTCCTCGTCCTCGTCCTCGTCCTTGTCCTTGTCGTTGGCCTTGTCCTTGTCCTTGTGCCAGCACCTTGTCCTTGTGCCAGCACCTTGTCCTTGTCCTTGTCCTTGTCCTTGTCCTTGTCCTTGTCCTTGTCCTTGTCCTTGTCCTTGTCCTTGTCCTTGTCCTTGTTCTTGTCCTTGTCCTTGTCCTTGTCCTTGTCCTTGTCCTTGTCCTTGTCCTTGTCCTTGTCCTTGTCCTTGTCCTTGTCCTCGTCCTCGTCCTCGTCCTCGTCCTCGTCCTCGTCCTCGTCCTCGTCCTCGTCCTCGTCCTCGTCCTCGTCCTCGTCCTCGTCCTCGTCCTCGTCCTCGTCCTCGTCCTCGTCCTCGTCCTCGTCCTCGTCCTCGTCCTCGTCCTCGTCCTTGTCCTTGTCCTTGTCCTTGTCCTTGTCCTTGTCCTTGTCCTCGTCCTTGTCCTCGTCCTCGTCCTCGTCCTCGTCCTCGTCCTCGTCCTCGTCCTCGTCCTCGTCCTCGTCCTCGTCCTCGTCCTCGTCCTCGTCCTCGTCCTCGTCCTCGTCCTCGTCCTCGTCCTCGTCCTTGTCCTTGTCCTTGTCCTTGTCCTTGTCCCTGTCCCTGTCCTTGTCCTTGTCCTTGTCCTTGTCCTTGTCCTTGTCCTTGTCCTTGTCCTTGTCCTTGTCCTTGTCCTTGTCCTTGTCCTTGTCCTTGTCCTTGTCCTTGTCCTTGTCCTTGTCCTTTTCGTTGTGGTTGTCCTTGTGCTTCTCCTCTTCCTTGTCCTTGTCCTTGTCCTTGTCCTTGTCCTTGTCCTTGTCCTTGTCCTTGTCCTTGTCCTTGTCCTTGTCCTTGTCCTTGTCCTTGTCCTTGTCCTTGTCCTTGTCCTTGTCCTTGTCCTTGTCCTTGTCCTTGTCCTTGTCCTTGTCCTTGTCCTTGTCCTTGTCCTTGTCCTTGTCCTTGTCCTTGTCCTTGTCCTTGTCCTTGTCCTTGTCCTTGTCCTTGTCCTTGTCCTTGTCCTTGTCCTTGTCCTTGTCCTTGTCCTTGTCCTTGTCCTTGTCCTTGTCCTTGTCCTTGTCCTTGTCCTTGTGCCAGCACCTTGTCCTTGTCCTTGTCCTTGTCCTTGTGCCAGCACCTTGTCCTTGTCCTTGTCCTTGTCCTTGTCCTTGTCCTTGTCCTTGTCCTTGTGCCAGCACCTTGTCCTCGTCCTTGTCCTCGTCCTTGTCCTTGTCCTTGTCCTTGTCCTTGTCCTTGTCCTTGTCCTTGTCCTTGTCCTTGTCCTTGTCCTTGTCCTTGTCCTCGTCCTTGTCCTCGTCCTTGTCCTTGTCCTTGTCCTTGTCCTTGTCCTTGTCCTTGCCCTTGCCCTTGTCCTTGTCCTTGTCCTTGTCCTTGTCCTTGTCCTTGTCCTTGTCCTTGTCCTTGTCCTTGTCCTTGTCCTTGTCCTTGTCCTTGTCCTTGTCCTTGTCCTTGTCCTTGTCCTCGTCCTTGTCCTTGTCCTTGTCCTTGTCCTTGTCCTTGTCCTTGTCCTTGTCCTTGTCCTTGTCCTTGTGCTTGTCCTTGTCCTTGTGCTTGTCCTTGTCCTTGTCCTTGTCCTTGTCCTTGTCCTTGTCCTTGTGCCAGCACGTTGTCCTTGTCCTTGTCCTTGTCCTTTTCTTGCTTGATTTTCTTGTCCTTGTCCTTGTCCTTGTCCTTGTCCTTGTCCTTGTCCTTGTCCTTGTCCTTGTCCTTGTCCTTGTCCTTGTCCTTGTCCTTGTCCTTGTCCTTGTCCTTGTCCTTGTCCTTGTCCTTGTCCTTGTCCTTGTCCTTGTCCTTGTCCTTGTCCTTGTCCTTGTCCTTGTCCTTGTCCTTGTCCTTGTCCTTGTCCTTGTCCTTGTCCTTGTCCTTGTCCTTGTCCTTGTGCCAGCACGTTGTCCTTGTCCTTGTCCTTGTCCTTGTCCTTGTCCTTGTCCTTGTCCTTGTCCTTGTCCTTGTCCTTGTCCTTGTCCTTGTCCTTGTCCTTGTCCTTGTCCTTGTCCTTGTCCTTGTCCTTGTCCTTGTCCTTGTCCTTGTCCTTGTCCTTGTCCTTGTCCTTGTCCTTGTCCTTGTCCTTGTCCTTGTCCTTGTCCTTGTCCTTGTCCTTTTCTTGCTTGATTTTCTTGCGCCAACGGCCGTTGCAATTTGGAAATTAGGGTGTTATTTTTTTTTTGCCCAACGGCCGTCGGAACCTTGAAATTAGGGTGTGATTTTCATGCGCCAACGGCCGTTGGAACCTGGAAATTAGGGTGTGATTTTCATGCGCCAACGGCCGTTGGAACCTGGAAATTAGGGTGTGATTTTCATGCGCCAACGGCCGTTGGAACCTGTAAATTAGGGTGTGATTTTCATGCGCCAACGGCCGTTGGAACCTGTAAATTAGGGTGTTATTTTTCTGTCGCCAACGGCCGTTGGAACCTGGAAATGAAGGTGTCATTTTTCTCGCGCCAACGGCCGTTGGAACCTGGAAATTAGGGTGTCATTTTTCTTGCGCCAACGGCCGTTGGAACCTGGAAAATAGGGTGTGATTTTTCTCGCGCCAACGGCCGTTGGAACCTGGAAATTAGGGTTTCATTTTTCTCGCGCCAACGGCCGTTGGAACCTGGAAATTAGGGTGTCATTTTTCTTGCGCCAACGGCCGTTGGAACCTGGAAATTAGGGTGTGATTTTCATGCGCCAACGGCCGTTGGAACCTGTAAATTAGGGTGTGATTTTTCTTGCGCCAACGGCCGTTGAAACCTGGAAATTAGGGTGTTATTTTTCCGGCGACGGCCGTTGGAACATAGTACTGACCTTCCGGCTATCTGTATGTTTTTTGCATGTGATCAGGGGCGTCCGTCAAGGCAGAGAACGGAGGAAGAGACGAGGAAGTGGGCTTACAAGGTTGAACATGGGTGTGCGGAAAGGCATCTCACTCAATTTTTTGAGGACTGGCGCCAACGAGCACCGGGCACCGACTTATGGTCGGTTATTGTGAGGAGCTTTGAGAGGAAGGGGCTGCTGACGACACGTGCTGGAAATGCGAAGCCCAGCATTTTGGACTCCTGGGAGCCAGCGCCGTCCTCTCATGTGCACGACAAGAATCTAACTGACACCATACAGGCGGCGTTTCATCTGCGGCAGAAGATTCGTCTAGTGCCAGACGATGTCGACCTCGTGGGGGGGTCCGCGATTGCGACTCAAGTACGGGTCTTGACGAACAACTTGTGCCAACTCCCGGAACTAATGAGGCATCGGACGGTGACGGTGCGGAATTGTAAGGGGCTCGCGCCGTGGTTCGTGGGGGCCGGCACAAGTCTGACGAAGGCAAAATGTGCCGTGCTGATCTTCCGGTTTGCGTGGCAGGTGCTGGCAGACCAGGAGCCCGATTCTTACAATGCCTGGCTGGAAGAGAATCCAGGGTTTTCTGACAAAATTAAAAAACTGACGGGGGAGGACAGTGACCGTGCCGTGCAGAGGTTCGGATACTTTCGTTCGCCAACGGCCGAGGAAGGGAGGGCCATTCTCCGGACGCACTCCAAGAAGGATATGGCGGCTGCGTGCTCGCAGGATTTGATCACCATGGACTTGAATCCGTCCGAGTGGTCAGATGCATCTGACCGTGAGGCAGTACTTGAGCTCACGAACACCGCGTTGGGCTACATGCTCACGCACGACAAGCCTTTCGTGTTTGCGCAGTTTGCCGTGCTGGACGGCAACCACTACACGCAGATGTTGAAGTCCGTGATTTTTGAGGGCTCAGACGAGCAAGTGAGGACTGCGATAGCTGGGGAGATTGCGGGTAAACAAAAGGGCAAGTACGTGGAGACAACCGAGGAGGCGTTTGATTTGTGGAGGGGGTTGGTGAGGGACGCGGACAAGTTCATGTACACCAATCTGGACGTGCTCAAGGGCTGGGAGGTGGAGGGGGAAGCACTGATCCCGCCCATGAAGGACATGCGGACGCAAAAGGTAAATATAACGGATCGGGTGTGGGAACGTTGAAGGCACTAGATGTGATTTTTGTTCGCCAACGGCCGTTGGAACCTGGAAATTAGTGTGTGATTTTTCTTTCGCCAACGGCCGTTGGAACCTGGAAATTTGGTTGATATTTTTCTTTCGCCAACGGCCGTTGGAACCTGGAAATTTGGTTGATATTTTTCTTGCGCCAACGGCCGTTGGAACCTGGAAATTAGGGTGTGATTTTTCTTTCGCCAACGGCCGTTGGAACCTGGAAATTTGGTTGATATTTTTCTTTCGCCAACGGCCGTTGGAACCTGGAAATTTGGTTGATATTTTTCTTGCGCCAACGGCCGTTGGAACCTGGAAATTAGGGTGTGATTTTTCTTTCGCCAACGGCCGTTGGAACCTGGAAATTAGTGTGTGATTTTTCTTGCGCCAACGGCCGTTGGAACCTGGAAATTAGGGTGTCATTTTTCTTGCGCCAACGGCCGTTGGAACCTGGAAATAGGGTGTGATTTTTCTTGCGCCAACGGCCGTTGGAACCTGGAAATTAGGGTGTGATTTTTCTTGCGCCAACGGCCGTTGGAACCTGGAAATTAGGGTGTCATTTTTCTTGCGCCAACGGCCGTTGGAACCTGGAAATTAGGGTGTGATTTTTCTTGCGCCAACGGCCGTTGGAACCTGGAAATTAGGGTGTGATTTTTCTTGCGCCAACGGCCGTTGGAACCTGGAAATTAGGGTGTGATTTTTCTTGCGCCAACGGCCGTTGGAACCTGGAAATTAGGGTGTGATTTTTGTTCGGGAACGGCCGATCTTCCAAAGTGTAAGGACAAAATGTCAGGTCGTGTGTTGTATGACCGTTTTTTGTCTCAAACACTGATTCACATTTCATGCATGCAGGGGAGAGAGGCGCATCGGAGGGTTGCCCTGATCGGAGGGGGGCTGAATGCAGAAGACGAGGCCGTTTCCAAAAAGTCGAGGGGGACGGCGCTGCTGGAAGTGCACAACTATTTCAAGACGCACATGGAGGAATCCTGGGATAAGCCGGAGGTGCCCCTTCAGGACCAGAAAGAAATATGGAATTTGATTCATGGGGTTTCAAGCAGCACTGAGAAGGCAAGGAAGGACGGGGAGGGGGAGGAGGGTGGTGAGGAGCGGGTTGGAGGGCGATTGAACGAGGGTGGTTTGTCCGAATCGGAGAAAACCCAAGTCTACGACTTCATCTCGGCTGTGAAGGATGAAACGGTCGCTCCGAACGACGACAGTAGATGTGGAATGCCGATTGAGGACAAGGTGGCCAAGGAGCTTGCAGAGTTTCTGGACATCGTGGCAGCGGACAAGCTGGACGGGGAGGGAAGGGTGATGAGGAAGGGGGGGGGATCAAACAGGAAGGGTGGAGGAGTCTAGCCCGCTTTCGATTCTGGCCGTCTATCATGGCAACCGTGAAGGCCAAACACGTTCCTCCTCAGTGCTTGTATGACCTGACATACATGGCCAAGATCTTCTGCGAGGTGATTGTCCAGCTTTTCATGATCTACAACCGCGATTTGGGGAAATACCCCGAACCACGCGACCTCGGCTGGTTGCCGATGCAGCCTTCGGAAGCCGACAGCGCCCTTCAGAGGGTGGCCGATACGGTCGCTGTAGCTGCCAAGAGACTAAGGGCGGTTATCAGGCCAACGGGGAGGGACGATTCCACCTTCCCACTTGCACTGCTGGAGAGGACGGATTTTTGGACGACCCACAAGGAGGAAACGAAATGGTGGGTCCTGATTGCGCCCGAACCCCCAACCGAACAGGCTGTGGTGCCCCAACCCGTACAGCCTGTGGCGGGGGCTGTGGCGGTGACGGGGGCTGTGCCGGAGGAAGGCCAAGCCGAACATGCGGAGGCAGAGGACGTCCAGTCGGGTCGCCAAAAAAAGGTGGGGGAGAAGCGGGAACCCCCGCGGAAGTTTGGGTCGGAGGAGCTGGCATCCGAAATCGAGCAGCAGGGCCCGTGGATTTCTAAGAAAGTTTACGGGTCTGACGGGGAAACGACCTGTGAGTTCATGATGAAGACTTTCGCGTGGGAGAAAAGCGATGGGCCGACACGGTTGGCTCAAGTGGTACTTAATGCAATGGAGGGGTTCGAATTTGTTGTGAAGAGGAAGGGGGGGTGAACCAGCCGGATATCAAGAATGGGATATGCTGCTGAATTTGGAACACCACGCGAAGCTGTGGAATGATGAGGAATTGTTGAAGGGTCGAACGGGTGCGTGGGTGGAGAAAAGGGACTGGAAGGCGGCGAAGGATTGTGGAGATTTCAATGGTGTGAAGGACGACTGGTCGTCGTACCTAGGCGATTTTACGGGATTCTTCAACCCACCCGTGATCTTCATTGGGTCAAAGGAGCAGGTGGATGGGTTTAAGGTCCTTCTGAAGGTACTTGGGAAGCGGCCTGAGGGGGAGGATATTTCCAATCCCAACGGCCGTTCGGGCAAGGAAATTGCGGGTGCAGCCCAGAAGCGTCCGCTGGAGACGGCAGGCGCTGGCACCAAAAAGAAACGCCGGAAGCGCGCCGCCTCGGAGACCCCCGCGGCCGAAGACGTCTCAATGGGGGATGATGAGGATGTCGGGTCACATGGGGGTGATGATGGGGAGGAGGTTGGTGATGATGGTGCCGGCGATGATGAGGGGGCGGGAATGAGGGTGGTGATAAGGGGGGCGGGTCGAAGGACGGAGAGGGGGGGGTTCGAAGGGCGGAGAGGGGGGCGGGTCGAAGGGCGGAGAGGGGGGGGGTCGAAGGACGGAGAGGGGGGCGGGTCGAAGGGCGGAGAGGGGGGGGGTCGAAGGGCGGAGAGGGGGGGGGTCGAAGGACGGAGAGGGGGGCGGGTCGAAGGGCGGAGAGGGGAGGGGGTCGAAGGACGGAGAGGGGGGCGGAGAGAAGGGCGGAGAGGGGAGGGGGTCGAAGGGCGGAGAGGGGGGCGGGTCGAAGGGCGGAGAGGGGGGCGGGTCAAAGGGTGGAGAGGGGGGCGGGTCAAAGGGCGGAGAGGGGGGCGGGTCCAAGGGCGGAGAGGGGGGGGAGAGAAGGGTGGAGAGGGGGGCGGGTCAACCGGCGCATCGGGGAAGGGGGGAAGGGCGGAGAGGGGGGCGGGTCGACCGGCGCATCGGGGGAAGGGGGGAAGGAGGGGGGGGAGGGGAGGGAGGCTCGAAGGGGAATTCGGGGGCGTCGGGGGGGGGATGTTGGGGCGTGCCGTCGACTACTGCAAAAAGCTCCTTTCGCCTGGCGGGCACGTTCGATCAAGAGCAACGGCTAGTCATCTGTCAAAGGGTAAGTTAATCTGAGTGAATATGGTCGGTTAAATTATGATGTTTGCATATTCCCAAGTTTGATTTGCGATTGTAATGATAACTAATTGCGCCGCTCGTCATTGCTTGTCCCACACACAGGTGACGAGTCTGAAGAGGAGCCGCCAAAGGATGACGCGCATGGCGGCCCACCCAAAGGGTTTGAGGAAGATTCGGAAGAATCGGAAGAATCGGAACCTGAGGAGGAAGCGCCACAAAGACGTGTCACAGTTACCGCAACCCAGCCCAAGCCACTAGACAAGAAAGTGCCACCACCAAGTTGGCAGCCGTGGATGGAGAATCTGGAAGGTGGGGGGGGGGGAAACGGGTCGTGCCCCGCTCGCCTGTTGGATGTCCGGTTTCGGTATTGTGCAAGCACGGCGGTGAATTTTGCCAGTATCGGAAGAACCAATCCCAGCGCCTTGATACGTTGTGGAAGCCCACGTGGGCTGCTGATTCGGTGGCTAAACTCAATGCAGACCCAATGAAGCTGGCACACATGCCTGATTTCCACGTCGACACGTTCCTGGTGCATGGAGTCGTTCGAAAGGTGGATAAAACGGGCGTGTGGTACGTTAAATTTTGGGCAGAAGGGTGTGACGAAAAGGGAATCTGGATTAATGGGGAGCAGGGGACGATGCCCAACATAATTTTCAAGGTACAACAAGACGAGATGCGGAACTGTTTCAAGCCACCTGAGGGAACGTATTTGGAGTGGTGGATGGACAAGGGGTACCTGGCGACCAGATCTTCCCCAGCGACCAGATCTTCCCCACGACTCCAAGAGAAGGGGGGAGACCAAGCCGCAGGGCAGGGCAAACGAAAACCTCAAGGGAAGGCTGGCGCAGATGTGCGGGAGGGGGGTGTAAAGAAGCCCAGCGGACGGGCACCTGTAAAGAAACGCCTGTTAGTAGATAGTTAGATAGCTTGATCTGAACTCGTGTACATTTGTAAAGATCGATCTGTACATCTGTCTCCAGAGCATTCACTTGAATATTCAAAGTTCAAGTGGGAATTACTGGTTGGGTTGTGCACAGGCTTGTGCACAATTTTGGCAATAATTATAATTCGTTCTATAAATAGAACTAGCGGGGTCGTGGAGAGGGTTGTGCAATTGTAAATAATCTACAACTTGTCTCACTTGCTTACCCTCCGAGTGCATGACACTATGACAAAAACAGCCAATTTTACCCCGACTTGAATAAATTTTAATAAATGTTAATAAATTTTAATAAATTTTAATAAATTTAAGCAATCTAGTAATGAAAAGTGCACGCGGAAAGCGCACCAGTGACCAAATTGCATGAAATGGTAATGATTTCATGTGGAAACGCATTCACAATGAGCATCAATTGTCATGTATTTGTTGAAATGGCGTCTCCTCAAGTAATAAAATTTGGCATGGGTATTGTAGATTGATTGTGGGCCCCCCCTCTAAGGTTATTTTATTCAACAGGTGACATGCGGAGGCGATATGCGAGTTCTCGCCATCATCAAGTGGTGTCATTGGACACCACCCATGGCACGAATAAGTTCCGCATGAAGTTGATGCTCATTCTGGGAGTGGACGGGGACGGGAAAAATGAGTGTTATGGGGTGGCCATGACAGTCGATGAGACCTATGTGTCCTTTGATTGGATTCTGACATGCTTTGGGGAATGCATGAATGGTCATATGCCACGAGTTGCGTTGTCTGACGAAGACCAAGCCTTAGTGAAAGCAATTGAGAAGCACAAGATGACTCATATCCTGTGCATTTTTCACCTTGCCACACTAAATTTGGTGGCCAATACAAAGGCGTGGTTTACTGGTGCAGGGTGGAAGAGATGGTACTCTAAATTCTGGGAAATCAGGAATGAAAGTGATAGCCGCTCAATACCTAACTTTGACATGGATTTCGCCGAACTTGTAGAGCTGGCGCCTGCCACGAAATGGGGCCCGATTTGTACAAGCCTAGTTCAGTGGCCAGAGCTTCCCAACGTTGCATTTGGGACCCCGCAAGGGTCAACCAGCGAGCCCGTGGTTTTTGATCATGCTGTTCACTCTAACAAAATCACGGCAAGCATTTTTGCCGCTGTCCTAGGCATGTATGAAGACGGTGCTGCTCGTATCTTGGGCCTGCCTCGCGAGCATGTGAGGGTCCTTGATGCTGTTGAGCAAATGGCTGGTGTTTCAAGGACTACTAGCGCCCAACTTGGCCTCATCGACCGAGTGCGCATGTTGTACGGTCAAATCCATGCATGAGAAAACAGCAGTTCACGACTTCCGTGTCGTCCATAAGGATATCGCGGTACATACTTCACCTACCACGGTTTCACCTCTAGACGAGAGGCTGGCGGCAACACCGGACGGGATCATCACTGGCTGGCCAGGGTCAACATCTGCAGTTCTTGAGGTCAAGTGCCATTGCCCTTACAAGGATGCGTCGAATCGTATGCGAGGGGCGTCGAGCACAACAGCTACCTTGCCTCCTTGGTATGTTTTTTCTTGGTTGTTGTTTAGAGATGCGCTTTCGAATTTGTTGGCAAGCACTTGAATGGACAATGGCACCCAATTATTCAATGTTTATTGTTGAGAATAATATATGATGGAGGTGAGATCGGCGTTCTGCAGCTGTCAGGGCACATGGGTTGCCACAATCTAGCATCAACTCTTGCAATAAAATACAATGTACAAAAATGAATGTATACTACATGATATAGATTCCGTTGTAGTTTATTATTAGAGTGAATATGCTTTTAAAAAGATCTTAATATATTGGTTCTCTAGTGAGGCCATGGGTAGTCTTATGCAAGGTAGCAAAAATCTGACATTGTGAGAGAATTTGTGTTGTTTCTAAGTGGATGTCATCACCACCGATATCATCCTTGTGCTTTTTTTGTTGTTGAAATTGCATATCGTCATGGTTTATCGATGGCAGGTCATGCCCTTTCCATCGCACTGGTTCGAATGCTATGACTGCGAAGTCTAGGTGGGGATAGTTCATTGGGCTCGTATCGTAGCGTGACTCGATGGCAAAAAAAAGTAAAAAAAAAACTAATTAATGTACGCATTTTAATGTACACTGGCTTGCATGTTTCTTTGTTGCTTCTGTGCTTTCAGTGCATCCGGGCCATCGCGCGCTCCCAGGTTCATTTACGAAGCCGCGAAGCCATTGACACGGCTATGCGCATCCCATTTTGCACAACTGCAATTGCAAATGCATTGTTGCAACGCCCGTATTGGTGTCCTTTTAACCTGGTCAAGGGATGCATGGCGCACATTTGAGGTGAGATTCTCCGATGAGTGGTTTGGTCTTGCGATGATGATGGTTAACCGTTTCTGGGATGCTTACATCATCAAAAAGGACCATAGACCAAAGGACGACTACTGCTTCACTTTATTCCCCATGTATGATGCCTTCTTGGAGCTGACACAACAGTTGTGTGGCGCTGCTGTACCAAGTGAGCTGCATCACACATTGGCACCCCCACTTGAGGAAAACAACCGTTTCGTGGCAAAGGGGAGCATGGAATATGGGAGGCTGAACCGGCTTTTGTACCCTCCTGTAGAGAAGGAGCAGAGCAATGTCCTTGACAACCTGTATCTGAAGCGCGAGAAGTGGGCATGTCGCTTTACGTGGCAGCACCTAACATATGGGCAATCGACAACTGGTAGGTCTGAATCGGAGCACTCTGCTATCAAAGTTGCCTTGGACAAGGGTACTGAGATTTATGAGCTCCCTGAAAGGCTGAGGGTGCTTAGGGAGAGAGCTGATAGGGCCTCAAAAGCTAACCAAGCAAGAGCCACCATTTTTCGTCTCAATCCAGCTCGTTATGGTACCAACCCCATCATGACCCATGCTTCATCCTTCATGTCTGAACAACCATGCACCCGGTTCTCGGTAGAGCTTGCCGCATCACAGCACTATCGGGTTGAGCCGTCAGAGACTGCTAACGTGTTCAAGGTTTCCTTTGTTGGAGAATGTTCAAATGTGAAGGCGAAGCTTGATCTGTGCTTGGATTCCTGTGGTCAGGCACAAAAGGAACGTTTGGTTACGACCGGGGAGGACGGCCATGTTTTGGAGTGCACATGCCAATTTCCAACCTTTGTAGGCCTCCCATGCCGCCATTGTTTAGCCGTTGAGGTGCATCTTCATCAGTGCAAGCAGGTGCCGATGCAATTGGTGTGCGATAGGTGGAAGCAACCCAAGCCGGACACTATTGAGAGCCAGCTACAATTCCAACAGATGGTAACTGTACACCCTGAGAACAGCCGTGATGATGATGTCAACGTGGATGTCGCTCAAGGCACGGAGCCTACGTATACTGACATTCTCGCTCACATGAAGGCATGGGCTTCTTTGGCGCATGAGGGTCGTTGTGGCTCGGATTTCCTCAGGCATTGTAAGTCATACTGGCAGCAGAAGAGACTGCCATCAAGTCAGGTGAGTCAGCCGGGAGGGGATGGAAGTGCTGCTCGCTTGGTAGAAAACCCTTTAGGTCCTCCACCCCGTGGTCGGGGAAAACAACCATGCACGTAAACAAAGAGCACACCATCCCAACGAGCCACCCACGTCAAAACGCAAGGTCTCTGCAACTCTTGGTGGAAGCGTTGTCGGTGAGGCTACGGGTACTCCGAAGCGGGCCCGGGGCCGGTTCGTTGCTTCTCTTGGTCACGGCAACTGCCCTAGCAATGCCGCGTCTGCTCCAAGTGTTGGCAGTGCTTCTTCGCAACCCCAACTCCCATGAGCGAATATGAAACTGCAACCTCAATGCACCTTCACGAGGTCAATGCCCTCATGGATCATTTGGAGGTATTTGCTGGCAATGTTGCTAGCATGGCAGCGCTTGCTATGTGCATTAGGGAAGGTCCAACTTCTATGCACCACAGGCTGCCTACATCCTTTGCGGCACATCCATCTTCACGTTAACAATCCTAAGCGGGACAACATGTGTATCCTGGCTACATTTCATCTGTGTTTGTTGTAAGTTGGTGCGTTTCCTCGGCCATAAAACTTCGTATCAACATTGAACATCTTCTTGCCGTAGTGTAATGTGAGTATCTCAAACATATGTGCCGGGCCATTGTCTTGCTCCCGAACATTTTGCGGTGTTTGGCTTTAAGCACTATAATGGAATGTTGGAGTTGTGGTGTCCATTGTAGTGCTTGTTGGCTGCCTCCATGATCGTGAGATGTGGCCTTGAATCTCATGTGTGTATTTTCTTTCAACGATGGACTTGAGTTCTTGGTTTCTTTGCGTTACTTATACATGTGGCGCCAACTCCTCCCAAATGTACAAGGCCACCCCCAGACATGCAACCATGCCCTAGTCTCCACACTTGCAGGTGCGGCGCATGGTGGACGGACCTACGTGGCGCTGCATGCGACATATCTTCTTGCTGCTGCGGCCCGGCTACTATTGCTACACTTATCATCAAGGATGTGGCATATCAGTGGTGCCATCATCATAATTCTTGGCAACGTTTGAAGCTCAATCAGCCATCATGGTGTGGACAGTAGGTCTAGTGGCCCTTGCTTGCGATGGAGCCGTGGTGCCATCACTTCCCCCGGTGGACATCTGTGCTTCCCATCAGTTCCAACGTTCACTACATGTGTTGAGCCGCTCATGTTGACGGTGGTTCAACCATGGTTGAAGCTAGCCTGAAGTGGCTGGTTTGGCATGTGCCGATTTAGTGGCTAGACGAGTAGTGCAGGCTCTCAACCCACTCGGGTGCAAAAAGCGAATCTTCACTGGTAGTTTGACATGTCCGGCTTTGTTGGTGAAAGCTCGTGTAGTAGGCTGTCCAACTGAGTGGTGGTTTCAATGGCCGCCGCCGCCTCCTCCGGGCCGCTCCCGCCTCCGGGCCGCCGCTGCTGCCGCCGCCTCCGGGCCGCCGCCGCTGCCTCCTCCTTCGGGCCGCCGCTGCCCCCTCCTCCGGGCCGCCGCTGCCGCCGCCGCCTCCTTTGGGCCGCCACCGCCTTAGCCGGGCCGCCGCCACCGCTGGCGTTGGGTAGTGCCATGCATTGTGGTACCAACCCAAGGTTGCTGCGGGAGTTCCCTTAAACCCTGAGTGCCCCCCCTCAGGATAACATTACTGGATGTTCCCTAGCAACCGCCACCATTAGGGAGGACAGTCAATACTTGCTGACCCACATTTGCTTGACATGTCAATATGTAACAACCAAATCTGACTTGTTGTTACATCCTGAGTTTTGTAATAGTTTGGGATTTTATTTGAGGCCTTTTGGATGAGTATTGAGCTAGTTATGAGGTTTCCCACGTGCAGAGATATTTTGAGACCTGGACTTTGTCAACTGACTTGTTTAGACCCTCATTGGTCGTGGCCTGATCCACGTGGGGTTATTAGTTGGTCGGTTCTGCCAAGTCTTGCCTAGATATTTTAGGACTCCAATGCTTATCAAGATTCGGCTGGAACGTTTGTTGTGATCTAATCTAACATGGTATAATAAGGTTCGCATAATTCATCCATCCTCAAAGCCTCTTGCTCGTTGACCACTTTCAGTTCCACAGAAGTAGTCAAGGATATTACTTGTCTAACTTACTGAGATAACTAGACACAATTATCAAGGAGGCAATTATATTTCTTGATCAACGCATCTCTCGATTTCTGGCCTGCGCTGGTTGTCTCCTTGATATTTCTTGATCAACGCATTGCGGTCCAATGTGGTGTGATCAATTGTTTCTTAAGCCGCGGTATGATTGTGTGCACGAGTTTAATTCGTCAACCCCGATGGATTCGATTGACTAGATTAAGTGAGACAACTATGCATGCCTGAGATGGATTAATTAATTTACTAATTAAAATCGTGCTAGCTCCCGTTTGGGAGCTAGTCATGGAGCATTAATCGCGACGGATGGATGGATGGATGGATGGATGGATGGATGGATGGATGGATGGATGGATGGATGGATGGATGGATGGATGGATGGATGGATGGATGGATGGATGGATGGATGGATGGATGGATGGATGGATGGATGGATGGATGGATGGATGGATGGATGGATGGATGGATGGATGGATGGATGGGTGTGTGTGTGTGTGTGTGTGTGTGTGTGTGTGTGTGTGTGTGTGTGTGTGTGTGTGTGTGTGTGTGTGTGTGTGTGGGTGGGTGGGTGGGTGGATGGATGGATGGATGGATGGATGGATGGATGGATGGATGGATGGATGGATGGATGGTTGGATGGATGGATGGATGGATGGGTGCACACAATCCAACCCGTCTATTCTATCTAGTAACAAACAATCCTATTAGTCTATCTTATCTAGCTAGAGTGTGCCAGACCCTAGGAGTCTTGCCTAGATATATACTCACTAGTAGATATGCTCTAGTTGTCTCACATCATTGTCTCACTTAATAATTAATATGTGTGAATGCACGTAGTTTCACTTGATAATGACCAACTAGTGGCCGGGAGTACCTGTTCACGTGCCCCATTGAGGGCTTATATATGTCGTCGAGGCAAGAAGCAACCATTTATCAAGGAGACAATGCAACAACCAGCGCAGGCCAGATAATTTATACCAAGTCCTCAATTTGCATGATTTTTCAATTGCTCCTTATCCAATTACAATTTACAACACATACGCATGAATCATAGAGCTTTGTGTGCTACAACGCAGACAGTTCTGGCGCTCCCGGTCGTCATCTTGCCGACACCGGGCCACTGCGGTTGTCACCCGGCACCCCTCACCCTACCCCACTGCACAGCAAAAACCTGCTTCCTAGAATTGGCCTGCAGCCGAGAAGGGCGCCAATGCCGTGTAGAAACTCATGATGTGAACGGCATGTGGTCAGTGGTCACAAGCGCCAAGGACACCTAGTGGCCTTTACCTGCCCCAAACCACAACATCCCAAGCATGCCTTTATCTGCGGAGCAGCTGATCCTGAAGTGGCAACCCCGCCCTTACGACACATAACACCGACCATGCCACCATGGGACCTGCGTCCTGCAATAAAATATTTGCCTAAATATCGTCGTCTTGTGCCCGCACGTCCATGGAGGTTTAAATTACTTATTAACATGCGAATATAATCAATCGGAGGCATGAAAACTGTTGCGCACAACCCGCCGGATTCCCTCCACAGCACAGCCGAAGGAACCAATCTAACAGCCCTGTTTTCTTGACTCTGAGTTTGTCCTACCAGCTAGCACCGCAACGCAATACTAATTCGGCCGTTGATCGACATTTCCCCAGCCTACTTGACTGGAACAGATGCCGCTAAATTCTTTCGGTCCGTCAATTCTTTTGGTGTGGAGTTGAATTTATTCTACTAGGCCAAAGTCCCCCCGCGGCTCGCGCCCTGGCCATGGTGAAATTGGTGATGGACTTAGAAGTTTTCTGCCTTCCATCCTGTGGCGAGGCTCCGCTTGGCAGTTGACGCGCCAGCATTTTCTTCTGTCATTTGTACTTACGCACCATAAGTTTACGCGCCGGGGCGCGTGCGATCGATACAGTAGACTTAGCAGTTCGCACAGGCATGTGCGTCGGCGCCCTCCGTAGTATGAGCCAGTAGGCTGCTCTTTCCGTTCGTTTCGTCCCTGATCACAATGTTTCCGGCTCATGCCGCCGCGTCTGCAAGCGTTACCCGTATTTATCGGCCCGCACCGTTCCTTTAGCAAGCGTTACCCGTATTTATCGACGCGTACCGTAGCCTTTTGTCATTGTCATCTGTCATCGGGTGCGGCCAGCACCGGATGCGATTTCCAAAACCCCGTGTTTTTACATCACCCGGCACCCGGTGATTTTTCACCCAGAGACAAAGAGACAAAATTGGCGCGGCGTGGCACTTTTGCAAAGAAGCGCCCTCCGTGGGCGCGGCGCAACAAGCGTGACTGATTCCAGGTAAATAGGTGTACGTTTATTCCAAATATAGCCAGTAATTAATCCCTGCTAAGCCTAGGGTATTTTTTTCCGGGTAAATGGGTATTTTTATTAACCAATAGGAATATCATTAGGTGAAGAGGTACCACGTATCGACCAGCTGGTTACCCTCTGAGGGTAGTGTGATAGGTGAAAGGTTTAGAAAGGAGCATTGTGTGACCAGGGGACGGAGCCGGCAAGTGACGCGCGTAAGGTCACCGTGAGGAATGCAAGTAAACACCCTGTTGCGTCCCAGGAGAGCATGGAAGAGCTCCAAGGGGCTGGGCCTGTCATTGTTGGGCCCGGGGTCCCACACCTTGTATTGTTCTTGCGCCAAGAGCCAAGCGCGACGCATTGCTGAGTTCCAGAGGAAGATAAACCGCCTCACAACGGCGGCTTTGGTGTATTCATGCCGCACTTTGAAAACCGTCTCGTTCCGGATAGTCCAGATCGCGTATAGCATATTAGTTCGGAGCCATACCCAGGCTAGTTGACTGTCGGATAGCTCCTCCCCGGGGGACCCCGCCATACCGAATATGATACAACGCACGGATAGCGTTAGTGTGGAATGTGGTAGCGCGGTCCATGCGGACCATACGTTAAACAACCATTGCCACACCCCGCTCACTTGGCAGTAGAGAAAGCGGTGCTCAATTGTTTCCGAAGGGAAGGTGCACAGGCATGTCGCATCGTGGTGAAACCGGCTGCTGAGGGTCGCGTTTACCCCGATGGCTCTGTGCAGTAAAAGATGTTGAATGTCGGTCGCTCTGCGGTCCACCAAAGGGTGATCGACCGCCAGGGTGATAAGTTTAATCCAACTATATCCAGGCCATTGAAAGCCCCATCGTGGGCGGCCAGGGTGGAGCTTATGGTTCTCGTGCAATAAAATGTCATAACCCCATTCTGCCGTGTACTCGTAAAGACATTTGCTGATCCTAGACATCCCCTTGGTCAGGGTCCAGCCAAATTCCAGGGGGTCCAATGGTAAAGTATCCAATCTCGTATTGCCTACGTGTAACCAAGTGATGGCCTCCGCCGGGGTCGTGGGGTCCGGCTGGAACATGCAGGACCTTGATACTAACCACGGGACCATCCGGATACGGTGACATTGGTGGGCTGGAAGACAGACACATAATGTCGCCAACTGATTGAGGCAACCATTGTGGCCTGGAAGGGTGTCGGCCACTTGGACTTGAATTCCGGCCGGAGGCAACACTCCCCGGACCAGACCTTTGCATGTGGATGTGATCCCGTCTGGGTAAAAACTGATCCAATCACCCGGCTGTAGGGCCTTGCGTGGGGCCATCATCACAGCATGCCAGGGTATCGCTAGCTAAGCCTAGGGTATCAAGATGTCAGTGAACAAGCGTGACTGATTCATGGTCGCGTAAACTTAAGACTTCTTAACACTCCGTCTGTAATTACGGGCGTGGCCCGTATTACGGGCGTGGCCCGTAATGGAGGCATGGTTACTCTATTGGTGGTTACTATTGAACTAATTGTCAGAATGCGCTTTTTATTGGATAGGATGAAAGCTGACTTCAAGGCCTAAAAGAATATCTAATTTTCACGGCCACCCCATGTCAGATGCTCCGTGGCCACCCCATGGAAAAAGGTGCTTTTTTGGACTTTCTTGGGCTTGCAATCGGACCGCCGAATGCCAACAACGGTGCAGATGCAGGCAAATGCTAGCAACGTCGGCTGCAGAAGGAGACTGTCTTTTCGTCACGACTGCTTCGGTCGCGATGTCGTATGCCGAGGTATCCTCGGGTGCTCCTAATCTTGGCACTGGCGATGAACTGTCCGCAGTCCTTGATGGTTGGGCTGTGAGCCTCGGCTTTAAATCAGGATTTTTGGCGGCCGTGTTGGGCGATTGATTGATCAAGACAACTTTATCACGTAGGGTCCTGCTTGGTCGAAGGAGCAAGGAGCAGCAAGGAATTCAGATTTCACTCGAGGCGATGGGTAGCGAACCTTACGTAGTGGGAGAAGACCTCGCCCGGCCAGGCAGTGTCGCTGAGGTTATGTACTTCATGCTCAAGAAAAGGTGGCCCGTGGAGGACGGGACCTTCAGTAGCTAGTGCGCGCTTCATGATTCCGGGTGTCGAGGCGTGTGAAGATTACCTGCATCCGGCTGGGAGAAGGTTTATGGCAACTTTTGGTTTGTAAATCTGCCAGTTTTTATCACATGTGATCACGGCACATGGCCGGTGTGACTTCAACTGAAGGCAGGTTACTGCATAATGCTAAGCTCTGCGCGCGGCTGCGCCCCGTTGCGTAAACGTGGGTGCTTTCTCTAAGATGCATGACAGTTCCGGCTGCTACGTTGCCCATGTCACAAGCAAGCCTTGCAAGACGGTCCCCCAAAGCGAGGTAGAGGTTTAGAGAACTGGGTATGGGTGTCCATTCATGCTTGTATACATATCTTGCCTGATGCTAGCTATTCATGTGCTACCTTAACAGCAACACCTTGTCATAAACTCTGATAATTGAATAGGTATTTGGGCATGGTTTGCGAAGTTAAGCGCTTGGAAGTTCACAACTGTCATTATAATGCATGAACCGCTTGCGTGTTTGTATATAGAGGCTGTGGATTCCTCGTAGTAACATGCAATACCCATGGCAGGCTATTACTGCCTGCAGTGCTTTGCGACAGCCCCAGCCGTGCATGTGTGTGTGCGGTCCCTTGGGGAGCATGCCGTGCCTTGCCATGCTAACCGTATCGCGGGCAAACCTCGCAAGGCCCGAAAGATACTTGCGGTTAATCGATGTTCCCGGACATTCATGGTATGCACGTGGCCATGAGTTTCTCAGGCTATATTGTTGCGTCGTATGCGTTTGCCTGCCAGACAGGCACATACGATGATTAGGATGATGATATGGCGATGCCTTTCTTTTCAACATTTTCAGAATGTGGACTTGCACCACGTCGTGGATTTACATGTGTTGCCGTCTTATGCATTGACAGTTGTGCTGGACGACGAGCGGTGGGTTATTATCTATGCATTTGTTTATATAGCATGGTGCATGCTATGAGCTGGCCCCTCATAACAAGTGCCCTATATTTGATAGCTTCAGTAATCATATTTCTTGTAAAATAGCATCATCCTATGTGTCCATTTCAACACCATATCATTTCAAAATAGAGAGGATGTGCCATGACACCATACTAGACGGCCATGCCACATGCACGGCGCATTTGACCCATAGCATGGTGCACCTATGGGTTGAACCCTCATTGTGCCCTACATTTGATAGCTTTAGTAAAATATTTCTTGTGCAAAAGCATGTCCTATGTGCCCATTTCATCACCATATCATCCTCTAATGAGAGGATGTGCCATGGTACCACAGATGGCCATGCCACATGAATGGCACACCCAAAGGCTAGAATGGAGCATTCTAGTTCTTATTACGGGTGTCACCCGTAATGGTTTGAGTGCCTAGATATTTGGAAGCTTGTGCATGATTGATGCTGAATTTCTCACCAAGCGTCCATTATGTAGTGTACTTTTGGGTTTAGGAGGTTTTTGGTGCCCTCAACTTTATCATCATACCCCAATTTAGAACCATCTCATCACCCCTTTTTTGTTAACGTTTGTAGCCAAACCCCCTCAGATGGCAACGTGCAATTCACCAATATTTGTTATCCAAAAAAAATATTTAAAATATATTCAAATAGCCCAGCATTGGATCTCGGATCCCATCGAACCGTTTTTCCAGATTCGGCGCGACGCTCCGGCGCCCGCATTTGGCGCGATTCTGCATTCTACGAAAAATTACGGGCCACACCCGTTATAAGTTCACAGACGGAGTGTTAAGTACAGTACTGTAGTCCGTCGGTCGTATCCAATTAAATTTCTAACTGGACGGTCAAATGTGGAAACCTCTGTTAGTTCCGGAACCGACTGAAGCAGGACCCTCCCCGGAACTGACGAATGTGGAAACTGGAAATGGAATTATTGGGTCACCTTAACTGTTATATGGAAATAAACTAACACCCATTTCACCGGAAATGGAATTATTAGACCTCCAGCCTGGAACTGCGGTCTGGACCAATCCGAGTCCTCCTAATTCGCGCGTATTCGACTATTCGTCACCATTATTCGTCACCATATGTGGAAAGGCTCTCTAATTAAAAGACATCAGACAGGACGGCGGATGGTTTTTAATATGTTTAGATGATAAATACAGTATAACATCGAACTCGCTTACCTACAGCTCACAAGTCACAGATGGTGGGTTGTTGGGCATTGCTGCTCCTGGCTTCATGATGGTTACCTTGACCTTTTTTTCCTGGTTACTGGAAGGCCTGCTTATTTATTTGTTCCAAATGGACGTGAATCGCTAGTCACGCAGCACGCAAAGTAAATACACATCACAGGCTTAGTAGTAAAGGAATCCCTCTCGGAGACTAGGTTTACGACATCCATAGGAGCTGCTACTGCAGTCTTCTGCAATGGATATTTCCTACCCGTGCTTTCCTTGACATGGATAGCTCATAACCAGCTCGACGACAGCCCGTGTGTAAGACAGTAATTTCTGCGAGCCCTTGGCTGCATGGGCATTTCCGGTCAACGTCAGCGTTAGCAGGAATCTTCCCACAGAGACTAAACAGAGTTTCGGCGAGCTGCCTGAGCAGAGCCTTGCGAGCGTATACTGGCTCACGATTTCGCCACTTCGGGCCTTTTATGGTTGGGATGCACTCCTGCAAGCGGGCTGCTTGCTGCATAGTGCTCCTAATTCCAGTAATTGCGTGGGCTGTCGGCGCTACGCTGCCAGGTTGGCTCTTCGAAGCTGCCCGGCAGGGAGACGCAGCCAAGATCAGGGAGGCTGCACGCCAGGAGACGGAGGGCGGCCTTGATTCTATCGACGAGTATGGATGGACGCCACTGCTTTGGGCAGGTGAGTGCACTAACAAATCAGGATGAGCTTTCCTTGTTACGAGAGGCCTGTTCTGCCAACTGGGGGGGGAGCTTGATGGCCCCACCAAAGAAGCTAACCGCCGCCGCCGCCGCCACCCCGCCGCTGCCGCCGCCGCCGCCCCCGCCGCCGCCGCCGCCACCCCGCCGCCGCCGCCGCCGCCCCCCACCCACCACCACCGCCGCCACCACCACCGCCACCGCCACCCCCACCCCCACCCCACCCACCCCACCCCCACCCCCACCCCACCCCACCCCCACCCCACCCCCACCCCACCCACCCCACCCCACCCCCACCCCACCCCCACCCACCCCCACCCCCACCCCCACCCCACCCCCACCCCCACCCCACCCCCCCCCACCCCCACCCCCACCCCACCCACCCCCACCCCACCCCCACCCCCACCCCCACCCCCACCCCACCCCCACCCCCACCCCACCCCCCCCCACCCCCACCCCCACCCCCCCCCACCCCACCCCCACCCCCACCCCACCCCCACCCCCACCCCCACCCCCACCCCACCCCACCCCCACCCCACCCTCACCCCCACCCCCCCCCACCCCCACCCCCACCCCCACCCTCACCCCCACCCCACCCCCACCCCCACCCCCCCCCACCCCCACCCCCACCCCACCCCCACCCCCCCCCGCCCCCGCCCCCGCCCCCGCCGACACCGCCTCCACCGCCACCACCACCACCACCACCACCACCCACCACTGCTATCACGGATCTATCAAAGAGGCCGAAATCGCAAGTATACGCCGACGGCTAAAGGGAGGAAGGCAACCACCATCCCGTTCCGTAATTTTCACTGTGTGGCGAACCCCTTTACCCTGCAGAACGGTCCTAGTTCCACGTTCTTGCTATGCACCCGTATGAGCTATCTACCCCGTACATGGAAATCAGGGCACTCCTGCATTGATGGCCTGACGTGAAGCTACCGTACCCCTAGGTGTAATCTCTTCTTCGTACGTAATGGACTTGGGCTATGGTCGAACGTACAGAGGAGTGAGTGTCATGGTGTGGATATCCAGCGTTATGGTATTGTCTGGTCGTTTATCTTACCTGCCTTTCCCAAGGAAGGGTGAGCTCGTGTGCCATGTGCTAAAAAGAATCATTATAATGATAATTGATGACAACAATAATATATATATCATAATAATATATAATACTTATGTGCCAGGCTTTGCGAGCGCAACCCCTTCCCTAGTTCTGGTTAGCGCCCAGCCAGTTTTTTCTGTAGACCTATCGTCGACGTGTCTCTGCTCCGTGTGCATTTTGTCAAGCCGGGGTGGTGGTGCGGCAGCCTACCACTGCACACTTTGTGCTCCAGTGAATACTGTATGTTTCAGTGAACACTTCAATTTACAATGGACACTTGGGTGTTCAAAGTGTCTCTGCCTTATCTTGGACACTGACCGCTACCGTGGGCACTTTACGTTACAAAGGCACCTGCGTGTTGACAGGGCCTTCCGTTTACAGTGGGCACTGACCGCTACCGTGGGCACTTTACGTTACAAAGGCACCTGCGTGTTGACAGGGTCTTCCGTTTACAGTGGGCACTGACCGCTACCGTGGGCACTTTACGTTACAAAGGCACCTGCGTGTTGACAGGGTCTTCCGTTTACAGTGGGCACTGACCGCCACCGTGGGCACTTGCGTGCCTAATGGGTCGGGGTGGACCTCTCCCCGGCTTGGCTGGTACATGCGTCCCTGGCACGTTGGTTGCCATGGCGCTACTTGCTGTGCATGCAGGTGATGCACATGGTGCTCATGGGGAATGCTAGCAGTGTATGCCGAGAAATGATTGCACGGCAAACGGGGGATGCTAGCAGTGCGATAGGGCATGGTAGCAGTGCGTGAGGGATGCTAGCAGCGGCACGGTTCAGGGTTCAACTTGGCAGTTGAAAGGCCGAACCGAGTTTCTCCAGCTGGCTGGTGGCCTAGCGGTGGGGGCAGTGTTCCATGCTCTGCGATCAATTACGGAGCAGAACAGCGGGAAAATGCCCCGGTTGCGCCCTCTGTCGTCGACGGCTTTGTAAGGCAACCAAACTATAGGGGCTGGCTTGCGCCCTCTGTCCTTCTGCAGGGATGACGGAGCAGAATGTTGTGGGAATAAAACAGAAACCATCGCGTGGACGGGCTTGCCGTCGCTGAGAGGGCTGGGGGGTTGCGCCAGGGTTGGTGGGTGGGCTCCGTCCGTTCGTCCGTTCGTTCAGTTTTTTTCGTCCCAGCGTGCGCAAAGCGTGGCGAGGAAAGGGCGGGCTTGCCAGGGGCTTGCTCGTGCAAAACAGCCGAACGTTTTAGCAAACTTGTTGGCTATGTGGGCAGTGACATCCGCTCCGTTCTTTCCGAACATCTTCCATTCTTTCCGAACATTTTCCAATATTTTGGAAAATCCTCCAAACTTTGGGAACATCTTCCATTATTTCAGAACATCTTCCATTCGGCCAGAACACGTTTCGCGTCCCATTCCTTGTCCTGCTACAACCCTATCCTCCCCAGAGGGTAGCACGCGGAGCCTCTAGCGCCCACTACTTGGCGTGTTCCGTACTTCCCTATTTGGTTTCGTAGTTCACTTATTGGTTTCATAGGGTTTTTTTGTTCCGAAGTTTATTAATTGTTCCGTAGTTCATCATTTGGTTCTGTATTTCACTATATGGTTCCGTGGTTCATTGGTTCCTGGGTTCTGCTCCCTCAACCCCAACGCCCCTGTTCCGCCCAACGATGAGTGTATGCCCCATGGAAAGCGGTTATATAACTTAAATGCTGGTCTAAATCACTCAAGTACTGCGTATTTGTCGAGCGGCATGCGAATGGAGATCTGCCACGCGTCAAATGCCACGTGCTTAATGGCCCAAAGTCGCTCTGCAAGCAGCCTGCCGCGAACCATCCATCGCCATCCGCCATATTATCCATCGAACAGACACGGATAGAAACTATACTATCCTACGATAGATACTATACTAAACGTTGATTGATACTATACTATACTATACTATACTATACTATACTATACTATACTATACTATACTATACTATACTATACTATACTATACTATACTATACTATACTATACTATACTATACTATACTATACTATACTATACTATACTATACTATACTATACTATACTATACTATACTATACTATACTATACTATACTATACTATACTATACTATACTATACTATACTATACTGTACTATACTATACTATACTATACTATACTATACTATACTATACTATACTATACTATACTATACTATACTATACTATACTATACTATACTATACTATACTATACTATACTATACTATGCTATGATAGATACTATACTACCCTATGATAGCTACTATCCTATCCTATGACAATTGCTTTACTATCCATTTCACTCAAACGGAACTGCTAATAAGGGTACTGTCGTCCATTGGATTCCTGACGAGTGCCTGTACAGAGCAGTGCTAGCATCCGTCACAACAGCTAGGCGGATACATATTACCCGTTGGTCCAAAAGTTCACTCCGTGTAACCCCTGGACTCACCCCATGCCCCGGGCACATTCTTAAATAATAATAAGAATTTAAGGAGTTTCTTTCACCATTCGAATCCCTTGTTCGTAACACCATCCGTCCGGATGTGTCTGTTCGACCATAACCTGCCCTGGCCCCCCCTCCCCCCCGCGGTGTTGACTGCCCCTGCTATCCCACCCTCCCACCCTGGCAGTGGACGGGCGACACCTGGACGCGGCGGAAGCGCTGCTGGCACGGGGGGCCCACCCCGACGTGCCGGGCAGGGGGCAGGATGCCTGGACGCCGCTGATGTGGGCGGCAGGTGGCAAGGACGAGAAAATGATGGCGTTGCTGCTGGCACATGGTGCCGACGTGGCGGCGAGGAGCGAGCGGGGGCTGACAGGTAAAGAAGGGAGGGAGCGAGGGAGCGAGGGAGCGAGGGAGCGAGGGAGCGAGGGAGCGAGGGAGCGAGGGAGCGAGGGAGCGAGGGAGCGAGGGAGCGAGGGAGCGAGGGAGCGAGGGAGCGAGGGAGGGAGGGAGGGAGGGAGGGAGGGAGGGAGGGAGGGAGGGAGGGAGGGAGGGAGGGAGGGAGGGAGGGAGGGAGGGAGGGAGAGAGGGAGGGAGGGAGGAGGGAGGGAGGGAGGGAGGGAGGGAGGGAGGGAGGGAGGGAGGGAGGGAGGGAGGAGGGAGGGAGGGAGGGAGGGAGGGAGGGAGGGAGGGAGGGAGGGAGGGAGGGAGGGAGGGAGGGAGGGAGGGACGGACGGACGGACGGACGGACGGAGGGAGGGAGGGAGGGAGAGGAGGCAGGGAGGGGTTGATGAACCGGGCCTCACAGGCTCATTCATGGTATGCTTTCATCCCCAATTGATTGTACTTTTAGGTTTTAGTTTATTAGCCATTGGCAGGCAGGCAGGCAGGCAGGCAGGCAGGCAGGCAGGCAGGCAGGCAGGCAGGCAGGCAGGCAGGCAGGCAGGCAGGCAGGCAGGCAGGCAGGCAGGCAGGCAGGCAGGGTGTGCCTTGCTGACGTGGCGCCAAGCGTGGTCCCCAGGGACACGTGGTCCCTGCTTTACAAAGTGGCAGTGGCTCTAGCGGCTTTTAGGGGGGTCCATCTGGTGCTATGTCAGGAGTGCGGAATGGCGATCCGAGTTTGCGAATCAATGTCTGCACGCTTACCTGTGCGATAGGGTGAGGATGCGGAAATGGGACTGTGTGCAGTGTATCCCCCCTTCGCTGCCGTTCTTCTTGTCATCATGGGCAGTTCGTTGTCGCCTCATTTGTCTTTTTTATGTTCTAGTGTCTTATTGGCCTTGTTGGTTGTCTTATCGGTCACATGTGTTATTCCCTTTATGCCCCCCTGTATTCCCACGCCCCCTTGCCCATGCCCCCTTGCCCACGCCCCCTTGCCCATGCCCCCTTGCCCACGCCCCCTTGCCCATGCCCACTTGCCCATGCCCCCTTGCCCATGCCCCCTTGCCCACGCCCCCTTGCCCATGCCCACTTGCCCATGCCCCCTTGCCCACGCCCCCTTGCCCATGCCCCCTTGCCCATGCCCCCTTGCCCATGCCCACTTATCCACGCCCCCTTGCCCATGCCCCCTTGCCCATGCCCCCTTGCCCATGCCCACTTATCCATGCCCCCTTGCCCATGCCCCCTTGCCCACGCCCCTTGCCCATGCCCCCTTGCCCATGCCCACTTATCCATGCCCCCTTGCCCACGCCCCCTTGCCCACGCCCCCTTGCCCACGCCCCCTTCTTCACGCCTCGTTCCTGATACCTGCACCTGCCACCTGGCATCATCCCCCTCCCCTGGGCGCAGCGCTCATGGTGGCGGCCAAGTCGGGTTCCACCGGCACGGTCTCCCTGCTGCTGTCACACGCGGAGGGACACCTGCACACCCTCAGTGAGGGCGCAAGTTCCCAAAGCCACGCAGAAGGAATTGCGTCGCAAGCTTCCCTGGCATCATCCCCATCCGCCTTCTCCCCATCATCATCATCAGCAGCAGCAGCAGCAGCAGCGGTATCCGCAGCAGCTAGCAAAGTCCTGCCCCCCTCGCCGTTGTCCTGGTTTCTCGATGCGCGCGACGCCAGCGGGACGACCGCGCTGGCGTACGCGTGCGCCGAGGGCCACGTGGGGGTCGTATCAGCCCTCCTCGGCGCGGGGGCCGACCCCTGGGGCGCATCCTGGATGCCCCCACGGGACCATACTACCAAGGATGGTGCGGTCTTTACGGGTGGCAGCGCGGGAGTGGCCTCTACAGGGGCGACCGCCGATGCCACCACCGGCGCTTCTGCCGGTGCTGGTTCTGTTTCTGGTGTTGCGAACGGTGCTGGTGCTGGCTTGTTGGCTGCCGGTGCTGCAACAACTGCCGGTGGGGGCGTTGCGGGGGGTGGTAGACACCCAGATGGCAATGGTCTGCCATCTCTAGGCCAAGCACAGGGCGGGGGTGGGGTGGGTGGGGCGGATGCCAGGAGAGGGCCGCAGGCAGCGCGCGATCGAGCGGCGGCCCCCTTGGTGCTGGCATCCGCGTCCGGCTGCTTGGAGTGCGTCGTGGCGCTAGAGCGGGCGCTGCGAGCGAGGCTGGGGGCAGGCCCTGTCTTGGGGGGCAATAGTCAGGCCACTGATACACCTACAGCCACAGCCACAGGCACAGAAACTGGCGCAGCCACTGGCACAGGCGCAGTCACAGGCACAGGCATGGGCAAGGAAGCTTGTGGCTTGGATGGGGGTGGTGGGATTTCGGCCAGGGACCACTCGTGTGGCTCTGGCCCAGCTTCTGTAGGGGGATCTGTCGGCTTGGACGACGTCCGTGAGACAGCCCGTGCAGGCCTGACACCTGGACGCTCGTACGAACGGTTTGTGAGGGAGGCGGGGCGTGCGCTGGTGGCGGGTGCGGAGCGGGGGCACATCCGCGTGGTGGACTTTCTGGCTCAGGCCCTGGGGGATGGTGAGGGTGGCAGAGAGGGCGACGGTGGTGGTGTTGGCACCAAGGAGGGCGGCGGGGAGTTTGACCGTGACAGGTACGGGTTTGATCCGGAGGAGGATGGTGAAATGCCTGGCGGGGGTGGAGGCGTTGCTGGTGGTGTCGGTGGGGGGGGGGGTAGACGATGCTGGTAGTGGTGGAGGTGGTGACGTCGGGGGCGTCATGGGCAAGCGGGCACCTGCGGTGTCGGGTGCTAACTGGCTAGGTCGCGCGCTGGTGGCGGCCGCATGTCGTGGCCAGCAGAAAGTGGTGCAGCGGCTGCTGCCCCTGGTGGCTCACGACAGCATACCCCGCCATGACAAGGGGAAAGGCGCTGAGGCCGGGACCAGCAACAAGAGCAGCACCAGCGGCAGCACCGACAGTGCCAGCACCAACAGCAACACCAGCACCAACCCCAGCGCCGACAGCGGCAGCAAGAGCAGGGCCGGTGGCGCTGATGTCAGGGCTAGCTGGGCATGGGAGGCGCTGCGGTGCGCCGTGGTCAACGGCCACGAGCCCACGGTGGCCTGGGTGCTGTCGCAGGGACCGGGGCACCCTGCAGGGGGCGGGGCCGGCCCGGTGCCGCCCTCCCAGGGGCAGCAGCGGTCTGAGACAGGGGCGCGGGCAGGGGATGAGGAGAATGTCACCAACGCAGTGGCCAGGGATGCCTCTTCCGATGGCATCCGTCACAAGGATGGCCTCGGTGCCGTTGGACAGGATGATGATAGCACCATCCCGCTGGCGTTTGACGGGAGCTTCTCCATTGGCCTTGTATCAAGGTCGGATGCCAGCGGGCGAACGCTTCTGGAGCTTGCGGCGGGGGCGGGCCAGCGCGGCGTGGCCTCCTTGCTGGCGCCCTGGGTGCGCGCTGCCCTGTACGGGATGGGCGCGGGGGATGACCAACCTGGGGGGGGGGGGCATGGGGGGAGCAGCGGGGGCGGCGGGGGTGGCGGTAACGTGACGGAAGATCGCATTACGTGGACGTCTGCAGATGTGACCAACTGGCTATTTTTGGAGGCGCCACCGTCGAGCGCGTTGGTATTGGCCCCACTGGTCCGAGGTTGTGGATGGGACGGCGCATTCCTGTTTGTGGCCCAGCAAGGCAGTAACAGCAGTACTGCTAATACGGCTACCAAGACGAATGCTAACTATAGCAATGCCAGTAAGGAAGGCAAAGCCTCCCCCATGCCGGTGGTGCTGACCGAGGCGTCCCTGGCCACCCCTGTGGAGTTCCTCCTGTGGGCCATCCAGCGGGGGGCCCACCCTTGCCTCCTGTCCCAGGGTGTGCTCGGGCCCCAGGGCGCCGCTGGCTTGACAGCTGGCGCCACGTCCGTGTCGGGTGGCGGCGGCAAGCATTCCACGGGCGTGGCGGCGGTGGATGCGCGGGAGCTATTTTTGGCATCGGTGGAGCGAGGGATCGCTGCGGGGGCCGCGATCGCGCTGGAGAGTGGACAGGTGGCGGCCACGGAGCCACTGGGGTTCTCGGCTGCCTCAGGGACAGGGTCTCCTTCCGCAACCCGCAGCCCTCTCCCTTTGGAAGCGCTCTTGCAGGCGAGGCTTGGCTGGCTGGCCCTGCACCCCGCATCGGCGCACGCCCATGATGGCTCCTGGTGGGCTGACTCAACACATCCCTCATCATCACAATCGTCCGGTGGCACTTCATCATCTGCATCGTCTGGTGCCACGTGGCCGCTGGCGTCGGTCGCGAGCATCGTGGAGGCGGGCGTGCGTGCGAAGCTGGCGGGGAGGCAAGTGGCCGCGTGGACGGTGGGCGATGTCGCCAGCTGGGCACTCGTGCTGGCATCCGGAACCCCCTGGTCCGCCTCAGCGGGTGGCAGCAGCGAGGCGACACCGGGAGGGTCAGCATCCGCATCAGGGTCGGCATCAGCGTCGGCAACGACGGGTAGCGGGGGCGGGGCAGCAGGAGCCATGGGAGCTGCGCATGTCGGGGAGAGGGCCGATACAGTGACCCGTGCCACTCAGGAGAGGGTCGATACAGTGACCCGGACGGTGCTGGCGTTTGCCCAAGCGCTGCGTGCTGATGCTGTCGACGGAACGCGCCTGGCGCCGCTGCAGGAGGTGAGAGGGTAGGGGTCAGGTGGTTGGGGGGGGGGGGGGTAGGTTGTTGGGGGGGGGGTAGGGGGTCAGGTTGTTGGGCGAGGGGTAGGGGGTCAGGCTTTTGGGTGAGGGGTAGGGGTGTTAGGATGTTGAAATAGATTGAGGGTGTTGAAGGTTTCTTGTGCAAGGAGGTTTGTGCTGCGAACCAGTACTCCGTGACGGGGGAATGGAAGTTGAAGGTTTGATGGTTGGCAGTGGGGGGGAAGAGGGTGGGGGGTGATGCAACTCCTTGGCGGTTGGCAGCAGTGGCTAGGTGGAAGAGAGTATGGGGTCTCAGTTGCGTTTTGCGGTTGGGGTTGTGTCATGTAGGGTTCAGAGCTCAGGTTGCGTCATCGAGGGTTTTGATGATCAAATACCAAGAAAAGCATGTCGGGCGTTGGGTCAGTCAGTTGAGGACCTGTTGGCTTGTAGGATGGGTTTGGAGCCTGGTGGAGGATAAGGCTCCAGCTTTTAAGGCTTGCCCACTGGAGATGAGTTGAAGGGGATATAACTTGTGGGATTCCATACGTTGGCAGCACCCTTGCGCGGACTCGCATACCCCGAACCGCCCGCTTCCCTTGCGTGCCACCAGGCACATCCGTCAGAACTTAACGTTGCTGGTTAGGGCGTTTCCCTGATTCACGGTAGGAAGCCCAGCCTCCCCATCATTCCCCGCCAGGGAACGCCCAGCCGCTGGGGGTCACCTTGTGGGCATTGAAATTGGTGGACAGTTACTCACGGCAATGAAGCTGGTAGGCAGCAGTGGCAGCTATGCCCTGAACTGACTGGTCATGCCCCTATGCCCTGAACTGACTGGTCATGCCCAGTACTCCGTTCTCCATGCACTCATCCTCCTTGTCATGCACATACTGCCCTTTGCACTTATGTCGGTGGTGCCCTTCCTGTTTCCTGCGCCCTCTTTTGTTCCCGGTCCTGACTGCCTGGCTGCCTGGCTTCCTTGCTTTCTTGCATTCTTGATGGCTCGGCCTGCTCGGCGCTCCCATCGCTCTCCCATGGCCGGCGGCAGGACCCCGGCTGGTCCCCCCTGGCGATGCTCACCCTGGGCGACACCCAGCGGGACGACCTGATGCGGTGGGCGCTACCGCACGAGTCCGCCAGCGGCATGCCGGATGCCAGGCACCAAGGGAAAGCCGCCGGCAAGGAACCCGGTTCGGCGACCCCCTCTACCTTCGCCTCTTCTGCGTCCTCTCCGTCTTCTACTTCCTCTGCAGGCACTGCTGCCTCCGGAGGTCTTCAGCCTCCTGCGGGTTCCTCACGGCCCGGGGGGTCGTGTGGCGACTGCCCTGCGGTGGCCCTGTGGGTCGTGCGCCAGCTGTCCAAGTCGGGGCCAGGTGGCGCGTCGTGGGGGCGCCACCTGTGGGCGCTGCGCGCGGCGATCTCGGCGGGCGCCCGCCACGAAAGCGTGGCCAGGGAGCTGCGGCCGCGGCTGCTCAAGACACTGCAGGGCGGCAAGGTGCCCTTGTGGGGAACCGACGAGGTGGCGGCGTACATGGACGTGCATGCGCCGTCCGCGCCATCAGCAGCGGGGAGCGGGGCGGTGGGGGCTACCTGTGGTGGGGCGTCCAAGTGCGGGGAACCCTGCAGGTAGGTTGGTTGTGCCCTGAGTAGGATGGGCTCGGCAGAATGAAATGCACACACACACACACACACACACACACACACATCTCAAGGCGCACACGCACACTCGCATCAAGACAAGGCACGCAGACACACATACACATGCACACACAAAATAATAATAATAATAATAATAATAATAATAATAATAATAATAATAATAATAATAATAATGATACACACAAAAAAAGGGTTACAAAAAGAAAGTCACACTTGCCATCACCTGAATATGATGGGGAGGATCATGGGTCTAGCTAGCCTGCTGGCTGGCTGCTGCTGGCTGGCAACTTTCTCCGGGCACAACATGGGTCATGTGAGCCGCATATATTAATTGTTTCTTTCTTGTTTCTTGTTGTTTTTTTTCGACCCATGTCCCTTCTCCTCTCCCCGTGCCGTCCTTTTCTCACGGCTGGGGCCCCCTGCCATCATTTCCCTGTCCCCTTCCACCCTCAACCTCACCTTCACCCTCACGCCCCCCGTTCACCCTCCCAGGGACGAGTCGTGTGCCTTCCTGGCGCTTCGCGACGCCCTCCGCGCCGATGCCGTGACCGGGCCCGCCCTGCACGCGCTGCTGCAAGCGACAGGTGTCCACCCGTGGCTGCAGGGCGGGCCCCACGCCCTCCTCCACCACCCTGGCCCCCTTCTCTGGTGGGCCGCCCGCCACGGTTTCTCCCACACGGCACAGGTCATCACCCGCTGGGCGGGTGACTTGTCCTGGCCCACGGGCGTGCATGCGTGGGCGGGCCTGCACGAACAGGTATCGTCCCAGATGGCCGAGCTGCTGGCAGGAGGGGGTCCGGAAACAGTGGCGGCTTCGAGAGGTCCCAATTCTGGCACGGGTCACCAGGGCACAGCTGCGCCAGGCGCAGGGACAAGGCAGGGAGGCCGCATGAATCATCAGGCCCAGGGTGACAAGGGGTCGTTTGGCGCATCGGCCACAGGCAGCGCAGATGCTGAGGGGGGCTGCCAGGGTGGCGGGTGCAGCCAGAACATTAAGGGGGCCCCCTCGTCCACATCATCCCCGGCGGGCCCGTGGGTGCCGTCAGCATTAGAGCTGGTGATGGGGCACGGTTCGCGCTGGCGGGAAGAGGTGCTGGGAGGGACGTGGGCGGGTGCGGTGGAGGCCCGTTTACGGTCCATCCCGCCGCGCGATTGGACGGTGCGGGACGTGGCCAGTTGGGTGCTGGTGTCCGTCACCGCACCGAGTCCGGAGGATGCTCCCGAGCCAGGGGCTTCCGACAGGGAGGGCCCACGGAGGGTCCTGCTCGGTGGGGGGGCCAAGGAGGGGCCCGGTGACATGAAGAGGGGCGGGACAGGCGTGTTGGGCAGTAAGGATGGCAACGGTGGCAGCGGTTTTGGGGGCAAGGATTTCTCTGGCAGCGCTCTCGGCGGCACCAAGGCCGGGGCTAGTGCCAGCAAGCAAGGCGGCGCAGATGCCAAGGGAGATCAAAAGCCTGGAAGCCCTGGACTCGGTAGCATGGGCAACGGTCCGGTGTCCCCCCTGGATGCGCTGGCACTAGCAGAGGCGCTCCGCAAGGATGGGGTCGACGGTGGCAAGCTCGCCTTGCTGGCGCCCTTCCCCTCGCGGACGCAGCTGATGGATCGGACGGGCATGCTCGTGTGGGCGCTGGCGGGGCGCCACGTGGCGACGCTGGAGCTGCTCTCGTCCGGCGTGCTGGCGCTTGATGTGGGCGCGCCACTTGTCGGCGTGGCAACGGCCGCCGCCGCAAAGAACACCCCTCCCTCGGCATCCAGGGTGAGTGGCCCTGTTTCGGGTCCGACACCCGTGGGTGGCCGCACGACGGACAATAATGGCCACCATAGAGGAGACTTGGGGAGGGACGCGGTGACATTGGCCACCATCGCTTCGTGGGAAGGCAAGTCCCCCCTGGAGGTGGTGGTGACTCTGGGCCCGGCCACGGATGCCGTCGTCCGCAACATGGCGGCGGCGATTCGGTCGTTGCTGGCGGATGTCCCCTTGTCTTCGTGGTCCACGCAGGACGTGGCTAATTACTTGGTGCTGAGCGGGCTGGAGCCGCCGCTGGTGGCCGCGTGCAAGGGGGCGGGGCTTCCAGGGACGGAGCTGCCGAGGGTCATGCGGGGGGGGGCGCACAGGGCAAGCAACCCTAGTGGGCAAACAGGTGGCAGCAGAGGAGTCATGCAGGCGAGTTCTACTTCTTCTTCTCCTTCTGATCCTGCTTCTTCTGCCGGCTATGAGCTACCATTGACTCATGCGGGGGGCGGTGCCATGCCGTCGCCAGCATCGTCATCGAGGGAGCTGCTGGAAGGAAGCATGGGCGTGGATGTCGGCGCGCTCCTGCGGTGGGCGCTGCGGGAGAAGAGGCGCGAGCTGGCGCGTACGCTGATGTCAGCGACGGCCGTGGGTGGTGCGGAGCTCTCGGGCGCTCAGGTGTGCGCCACGGGCATGTCGATCGCGCCGGCGTTTGGCGCTGGTGATGCCGACGTCAGTATGAAAGGGGCAGGGAAGGCAGCACATGTGCCGCAAGTGGGGGCGGAGACGAGCACATTGCTGGAACTCGCGGTGGCAGACGGCGGGTTCAAGGACGTGCTGGGCTTGGTCCTGTTCCCTCGTGTGCGCGCGTGGCTGGCGTCCGTCCCCTTGTCCGAATGGGCGCCGGGAGACGTGGCCTGCTGGCTGCATTCACGCGGGCTGGGCGCGTGGGCGGGAATATTCCGCCGGTCGGGTGTCGCTGGGGAAGACATGGAGGGGCTGGTGGCAGTCGATCCGGACACAGGGCTCCCTGTGGGGGAGGTCAAGGAGGGGCAGAGGGGGAGCGGTGATGGTGGCAAGGAGGGGGCAAACGAGGGGGCAAATGAGGGGACAAACGAGGGGGCAAAGGAGGGAGGTGGTCGGCGCGACAGGGGTGGGGTGACAGCGGCAGCATTCGACACCTCTCGGCTGCTCGCGTGGGCCTTCAACGACAGCCGGCGGGCGGACATCCGCGACGCGGTGCTGGTCACTGGGTGGGGTAGCCAGGGGCGGCGCGACGAGCTGATGCCTGACGGCCTGCTTGTTGCGTCGTGGGCGCGGCGCTACTCAGCGTTGGGCAGCAGTAACGATCATGTGAATGAGGATGCCCCTCATGCCAGCGATGGCAGCTACGATGGCCTTGGCGAGCGCAAGGAAGGCGATGGCGGGGACGACAATCGACGAGGGGAGAAGAAAGGCGATGGCGGTAGTGATGGTGGCAGGTCCAGGGACGGGGGCAACACCGGCACGCTCAAACACTTGAGCGCGTTCACGCGCCGGCGGCTCTCGCACCCCAGCCACCAGGAAGGCGTCAAAGGGTGGACGCCCCTGGACGTGAGTGCCTGGATGCATGCGAAGGCTGCGGAGGCGGACGCTGCAGAGCTTGCCGCGTCGAGGGGGGCGGACGCGAGGGGGCAGAGGGGGATGGGGGGGGACCTGGGCGCGCTGGCAGACACGTTCCTTCTGGACGAGGTCACCGGCGCTGAGCTGGCGCCCTCCGTATCGTCCGCTTTGTCATCGCCGCCGTCGTCGACATCGCAGGGAGGCAACAAGGACGGCGAGGCAAAAGGAAGGGACGAGGATGACAAAGGAAGGTCGCAAAGGAAGGGCGGCAAGAAGGATGCCGACGATGGTGGCGGCGAGGACGAGGATGGTGGCGGGGATGTCGGCAGGAAGGGTGTCAATGGCGGGAAGGGTAGCAGTCGGGAGGAGGGCGACGGGAAGGCATCCAGGTCGGGGATGGATCGGGACTTGCCTGACGCGGTGGCCGTCCTGCGCGCGCTGTCCCTGGACGGGAACCCCTCAGAGGCCAAGGCCAGCAAGGGCGGGCGGGGGAACACGGGCAAAGGGAAAGGGGCGCAAGTGCCGGCAGTATCATGGGATGGCCTTCTCTCGTGGGCGGTCGAACGCTGCCACTTCCACACGGTCTCGTGGCTGATACATGCAGGCAAGGTGGACGTGAATTCCCCGGATGCCAGCGGCACCACGCCGCTCATGGCGGCCGCGTGGGCCGGATGTGTGCCCGCGGCGGAGCAGCTGCTGCTGTCGGGCGCGCGGGTGGGCGCGAGGAACACCAACGGGTACGACGCGCTTCAGCGGGCGGCGTTACGGGGCCACGCAGGGGTCGTTCGGTTGTTGCTGCGCTTCGGCGCGGACCCGCGCGTACGGAATGCGCGGGGCAAGAACGCAGCGGAGCTCGCGGAGAGCAAGGGCCATGGCGAGGTGACCGCGCTGCTGGACTACTACAAGGTCCGCCCGCCGTCGTGAGGATGGGGCGTGCACCTGAGGGCGTGTTCGCTTAGGGGCGTGACCTGCGCTGGTTGTCTCATTCATATAGGTTCGAGGCATGATTATTTGATGCAGCTGTGACGCTGCATGTTGCCTGCCATTATGAGGGGAAAGTAGTTTGGCATGTGGTCATGCAGTGGGAGACATGGATCACCTGTATGGAGAACAGTGTTGAGGACATCTGTAAGGACACGGTGGAGGGCATGGGACAGCATTGAGGGCACAGACTGTGATGGATTATGTTAATTGCTCAATAGCAAATTAATTATATATTCATATTAGATCCTGTGTTTTTTTTACTACCACGATACATCGCGTTGTAGGGTTAGAACGCAATGTATCAGTTGCGTTGTAATCTGACACGTGGCAAACCCAGTATACATGGGATTTTTGGTCTGCAACTCGGTACGGAGGTCACATACATCCTAGATCTCGAATCTCAGAAAAAAAAGGTGCATTTTGGCAATTTTTTTTGTGACGGCCGTACACAAGAATCTACCACTGAACTTTGTGTCAGCGCGTGTGAAAGAGTTGGCCGCACGGATGCATCATGGTTTCTCATGGGTGTGCCACGTGTCACCTTGTACCCCGATGTATCGCCGCGACGGTCATCAAGCCTCTGGTTGTACACATCCCGATGGAATAGAAAACGGGTTAAAAACCCAGCACCTCGGGCTCTAGCTCCATGAGGCACGGACGCAACAGGTTGTAAGAATGGATTATGCTTTGGCTACGGCTGCCTGTTTTAGTAATCTACAGCATGAAAGTATGATATATTAACATTAAATTAAGTTGGAACATATCTCCGTTGGGAGTACATGTAGCACATATCCCTGAGAAGGGGCATATGGCTTTTAATACATTCTGGGCTACTTCCTGGAAGGGTAGGGTGTAAACTACACCTGCTCTGGCCGGGTGTGTACAAAGTGCACCTGCACCACGATGCATTCCAGCAGCTAAGGTGCGGACATAGGGTGGAAGATCATCATGGCTAAACAATGGCTGAGCTGACGACAATGTAAGATTGGTTGATATTAGTTAGTTTCGGCTACGTCCTCTAGGTTTGTACGTCACACTACAACCAGATTCCAGCCATGGTCAGCCTGCCTACTTCGGCGATACTAGAATATCGTGTAGGTCCGTGCATAGTACTCCTGCGCACTTATTAGGTCTAGTGGTGAGTCATCTTCTATAGATTCAGCAATATCGGACATATTGGCACCCCTCTCCGGTAAAGAGGTTTTTCGCAGTAGGGCTGTTTCGAAACGTTAAGTGAGATGCCTTCGGATCAGGAGACTCGCACAGCTGCGAAATCATGCCAAAGGTCCTATGTTGCTGGTAGCTTCTATAGGCTTTCTTACTTTCTGTGTTCCGCGGAATCTCATATTTGGGTAGCTAACGTTTTCACGTTTGTTGCTTTCTGACGACAAAGGCTAGGGCATGGCGTCTCAGCAGAGAGTAGCTCTAGATGCATAGGCAAAGCTTGGCTAAATTCATCATCCTTGGGGAGTCCCATCATAGGCGCACCTGCGCATCTATAGGCGTGGGCCACATGCTAAGCAAGCCTGACTAGTCTACACTACTGAAATTTAATTCTATATGTATCAAGGAGACAACCAGCGCAGAAATCGGGAGAATCCGAACCATGGTAGCTCGAGCCTGCAGTTATTTTAATTGTCCGCGTGTTCGAGTCGTTCAGGATGATGAATATGAATGGTGATGGACATGTGTAGCCTTGTGCATTGAAATTATGGCTGGCTTACGTGTAGAGCGACTAGATCGATGACCTAGACGGGGGGGCCGGAAACAGCTTGCTTGACCAGGGCGTGTGTTTCGAGCCTACTAAGTAAGTAAGTAAGTACTTGCGTGTCATGCGCAAAGGCATGCCACGGAGTACTATGCTAATCTCATTAGAAAAATAATTACACAAAAGTTGAAACAAATATCGTCTGCATCATCCCCCAACCGTTAGGCACTAGATGGGGATGTAATCCTCATCCGAGCTGTCCTCGATCTACTGTAATGGCAGACGAGGCGGTAGTGTAGCGGCTATCCTCAGGACCAATAACCTCCACCTGCGGACTTCTACCCTGGCTAGCAACGGGCCGCGGGGCCCGTGAGGAGAAAACAGGAGCATACCCCTCAGGAAGGTGCTTATCGCAGATGGCAGCCCATTTCTCCTTGTCAATAATGCGGGCGCGGAGTACGGATAGTCCCACCAGAAGCCCTGCATCTTCAAGCAGTTGTGTCACATAGGTCCGGGTCGAGCCGCGCGCGCGCAAGTTTGCCTACTAACTGGCCGGGAGTGTCTAGTGGTGAGCACCATTGCTGCGATCGCTCTCCCACCATTTACGAGGAAATACCCGCAAATGGAAAACCACTGAAAAGGTCTAGCTATATTCATTCACCAACCACCGACCTGACATCGTGGTTCTGGACTTTTAGGGAGGCGGCCGGCACTTGCTCATTGACGTTTCTGTGGTTCGCCCCTTGGCTCTTAGTAGCCATGTGGTTGGTGCATCCCACCTGGGCTGGCGGATCGGGCTGAGCGGGCCAAGCTCACGGCCTATGGGGACGTCGGGCAACACCGTGTGGTGCCCTTTGTCTTGGAGGAGTTCGGGGCCATGGGGACCCTGACCGCCGGCTTCTTTAATTAACCAAGGATTGAGTGCTGCCGGCTCCGGGAGGACGGCCTGGACCTGGAGGGCCAGCGGGCCCCTTGGTCAGCGCGGACCTGGACATCGTATTGGCACCAACGCCTTTCGGTAGCGATTACCCGGACTATGGCTGACATCTTGCTCCGCCGCACACGAGCTGACTTTGCGGCGCAGCACGGTTATTAGGCTGTTTTACTTCATTTCGCGGTGTGGATCGACTGTGTCCCACCGTGCCGGCTGTATAGTTGTTTTGTCGTGGTATCCCTTGTTAGCGTTAAGCTTTGTTTATTTTTACGAGGGTGCCTTTACTCTGATGTCAGTATTATTATAATTTTAAATATATATTATAAAAATATAATTACTTACAGCAGAGTGAAATCACTCAAACCAAAACAAACGCCCAGCTATAAACCTATATACAGAGCTATGTCAAAGCTCTACTAGACTACGATAAGACCAATGGAAACTCCTAACGGGAGGAACCTAATAGCCCTGCTGCACCGCAAAATCAGCCCGCGTACGGCGGAGGCATGATGTCAGCCATGGCCCGAGTCAGCGCCACCGACAAGCGCTGACGCCAATATGACGTCCAGGTCCGCGCCGACCATGGGGCCCGCTGGCCCTCCAGGTCCAGCCGGTCCTCCCGGAGCCGGCAACACTCCTTGAAGAACTTAGGCGGAGGTCAGGAGGAGGAGGAGAATATATTTGCGTGGTAATTGGTCTTATCGTAGTATAGAGCTTTGACATGGCTAGCTCTGTATATAGGTTTATAGCTGGGCGTTTGCTTTAGTTTGAGTGATTTCACTCTGCTGTAAGTAATTATATTTTTAATTAATATATATATGCGTAATTATATTTTTAATATATATGCGTGGCCAGATGGCTACGTGGATCACATGGAGGCTTTGTCGCAGCCTATCCTGGATCTGCCCCGTGATCATCGCAACTTCGAAATCGGACATCTGATCATGAAGGCTGAGGTTGAAGCGCCTTCTGACTGAGGCGCCGGCACCCCGTCACCGGAATAAAATCCGGAACCAGTCCCCAAGCGGGAGGTGGTAGGGTCTCGCACCAAATGTTACCGGTGCCGGGACATGTTCGCCGTAGCGATCGATATCCACGATCGTGGCCAAATGTCGGCCCACCGACAGATTACCCGACGTTGCGGGCGTCTGGGAAGATACCTCGATCAAGGGCCGTGGCTGCCCACTCGGCACCTCCCCGTCCTCTTCCGAGGAGTCGCTACTACGCTCACGCCCCCCGCCTCCTGCGACGGAGGGGTCACGTGCCCGGGGGACCTGCCCCCCAGGTGCCATGGCGGACGAACCGCCGATGGCATGCATGCGTGCGGCCTCTCGCCGCCCCCGTGGCTATGGTCCCCGGCTGCGGGGACCTGCGCCTCGGGGTGTCGGCAACCACGTGGCGAAAGGTGACGTCTGTCGTCACCCTCGCCGTGGCGGAGGGCGAACCCTCCGGCGAGAGGCGCGGGGATGTGCAAGTGGCGGCACACGCCCTGCATTGTTGCCGCTGTTGTTGTTGAATCGCATTGTTCGAAGCCATAATAACTTTTTCGGTCCAAGTTGTGAATGGACAATGAGCAACTCACTGAATGAGAACGGAGAATGTATATTATGTATAATAATACTCGATGGGCTCAGAATGGAACTCGGCGTGAGAGCTGCTCGGTGTGGTGGCACTCCCCAGTGTTACGCCTATATGCCTATGGCGACGCCGACTAGCAGCGTCTACCAGTGGACAACTGTACACTGCAATGCCATGCGATCGACCACAACACCTCCATCACCTACACTCGGCCCGTCAGATCCGGAGAACCCGGATCTGGCCCGCGGGTTGAGCTAGAGACTAGGCACAGTCTAGCACTAACTGCACAACAGTCCACATGACACCTCAGTACCGTACAGACTGCCGTACAGTGCTGAGGTGTCCCGCTCAGCCGCGGTAGGCAATACGCGGCGCGCGCAGGCCGGAAATCCATGTGTCAGCCTAAGCATCTCATCTAACTGCGGGGGTCAAGTCGTTGTCCAGCGTCCAGGGGAGGTCGTGCAACCTCTTGCAACGAGAGGCTGAACCGCCGCTTATCACCACCGCCTCGATGGACCGCGGCCTGCACTGAAGGTGAGCAGCCGAAGTTAGGTGAAATAGTGCCGGAACCTTTTTAATTGCCACTGAGGCAAATCGGGCCGGAACACTATTTTGCCCGGATTCACCACTTCCGAGCACCCAAGTTAATTCGGCCGGATTAACTTGGGTGCTCGGAAGAGGTGAATCCGGGCAAAATAGTGTTCCGGCCCGATTTGCCTCAACTGGCTGGTGGCAAAAAGGTTCCGGCACTATTTCACCTAACTGCCGACTGGTGCAGGGGAGCCGCACTGTCCGGTGTGTACGTGGGGAAGGCGGCATGCCCTAGACCCAGCTCTAGCTCTGACACCCGCCAGGCCCAGGAGGGTAACAAGCTTGTTCTTGAGCTTGCCACAGCTAGTAGGCCGCAAGTGGTTGACGTCTCCCCAGGCTCCTGGGGAAAACGGCGCAGCACCACTCGGCATGCACTCGCGGCGTGCGCGATCAGACTGTGGCCTCCCAATTCCTCCGCCTGGCGGTGTGCTTCCATCTCCTGGAGTTTCGTGACGATGGCGTCCGTGGTCGAGGCCGGGCGGTCGCTGATTACAGCAGGTCCGCGTTTAGGAGAGCGGCAGGAGGTCACCAGCGTCCTGCCGGGTGGGCTGGGCTGCAATGGTGGCCGTCTGCACCGCGATCTCCAGGACCTGCGTCACTGGCCCAGCTAGTAGGGCCTCGGTGTGGGCGGTGGAGTTACTGATTAATTAAACTCGTGCCCCCGTTGGGGAGTCACGGAGCACGGTCGAAGCGAATCCCTGTATGTGCACAACAGGAATTAATTAATTAATAAGCACGTGACTGCGTCACGTGGGTGCCAATACAGAGTAAAGGAACCTTCGACCCTATATACACAGCGAGAAGGAGGGAGGGCGCCCTAGCTTCTCTCACTGCCGCAGGTGGGCAGGCCACAGAGCGCTCTCTCCACGGCATGGTGCATCATGCCGGGGCGCAACACTGTGGGTGCAATACAACCAGTGCAATACCATATAGGTAGGCTGACGCATATAGCTTAAGCTACAAATGTGAGGTGGGCTCAAGACGTCGGCTAATTAAGGCGCAAGCTGATGGCCACAATGTGCCAGAGCTAATTGAAGGTACTAAACGCTGTGCGCTAATATCGTTTCAAGTGCTGTAATGCCTAATAAGCTATCCCATCATCGATTGCCCCCATCTAGACAACTAGCTGGAGTGCTCTATCCCGGGGAAGCCCGGGGGGGCTTCCACAGTTTCTTGTTGACATAGAGGCACAACAGGAAGAAAGGGCAGAGACCGGCCCTTTCTCCTTCATGCCAGAGGCATGCCACAGCAGCAATCTGACACGATAGACGATCCGGCAAGTTGTGTGGGGTGCAATAATTAAGACCCATGTGAGCATATCATAACAAGGAGGGTGATGCGAAAACCACTCGCCGGTATATCAATTCCGCGCCACGTTCAGGTGAACGTAGTAAGGCGGAATAGATACCGGCGAGCGGTTTCGCCGGATAAATAGTGACGGACCTAATTGCCAAGTGGCAAAAAGGTTCCGTCACTATTTATAATAACTAAGACCTCGTACGTCGGGGGTTCGAATCCCTGTGGTGACACGGGTATTTCCAAATACCGGAAGGACTTGATACCAGAAGGCCAAACGAAAGTGCCAGAAGGAAAAATGCCCGCGGTTGGAATATCGTTAAGGCGAGATTCGGTACTGCAGTACTTAGGCATCAGCGGTACGATAGATATCGGCCCCCACACTACGACGTTTTAGTTATTATAAATAGTGACGGAACCTTTTTGCCACTTGGCAATTATACCGGTCCGTCACTATTTATCCGGCGAAACCACCTCGCCGGTATCTATTCCGCGTTAAGTTCACGTGAACGTGGCGCGGAATTGATACCGGCGAGTGGTTTTCGCCGGATAAATAGTGATGGACCTAATTGCCAAGTGGCAAAAAGGTTCCGTCACTATTTATAATAACTGGGAGGGCGCCCTAGCTTCTCTCACTGCCGCATGCAAGTGGGCAGGCCACAGAGCGCTCTCTCCACGGCCTGGAGCATCATGCAGGGGCGCAACACTGTGGGTGCAATACAACCAGTGCAATACCATATAGGTAGGCTGACGCATAGCTTATGCTACAAATGTGAGGTGGGCTCAAGACGTCGGCTAATTAAGGCGCAAGCTGATGACTGCACAAGGTGCCAGAGCTAATTGAAGGTACTGTAACGCTGTCCGCTAATATCGTTTCAAGTGCTGTAATGCCTAAGCTATCCCATAATCGATTGCCCTCATCTAGCTAGACAACTAGCTTGAGTGCTCTATCCCGGGGAAGCCCGAGGGGCCGGGCTTCCACATGCAGTTTCTTGTTGACATAAAGGTCCCTGTCCCGCCAGTACACTTGGGGCTTCTCGGGGTTGGTCTTGTGGCGGATGTAGTCGGCCGGCCACTGATCGCGGCGTTGCTGCTGCTGGGCTGGCGTCAGGTCGTCGTCAAGCGACCAGGAGGTGTTCACCAGCTTCTTGCGGCGAGAGAGGAACCGAACTCGGGCTGTCATGTCGCTGAAGGTGAGGACCACTGGAGGTGGCCCAGCCTTGGCCCGTGGATGGGGCAGGCGGTATAGGCGCCCTGCAGTGTCGCACCTGGCAGCTCCATGCACGCCAAGAGTTGTTTCTTCAGCTCGTCGAGAAGAGAGTCTAGCTGGGGTCTCCTCCGGCTGCATGTCGAAGCGCCTGAGGATGACCCAGGCAGCGGCGACGGTCGCGGTCAGCGGCCTCGCGGCGCGTGTCTTCCAGCTCCTGGAGCTTGGTGGTAGTTAGCATTTTGGGCAACCAATATGCTAAGTGGATACAGTTTGGAAAGACCTTTCCAACGCCGTGCTGACCGCCTGAAACAGACAAGGGACAAGAAAGATATCAAGTCCCGAAGTCCTAGCCATCCGTGGCCGACTAGGGTGCAGTCCTCTGGTGTAGTGGACAGGACACGTGGCAGGCCGTGCCTGCACAGGCTTAGCCTGTCTATCACGTGACTGTGGTCCACGTAGGCCAGGAGGAGCAGCAGCCTGTGACTAGTAGGGTACTGGAGCTGGCACAGGCTGCAAGGATACTAGGCCTTGCAGGCTTGTGACAGGTCCTGTACTTCCTAGGTTGCAGAGTCTAGGCAAATCCAGTTCGTCCTGGCTCTGCACTGATGCCAGTGGACGTTGTGGATTTGCTTGCACGCCTGCACGTGCCTCGTCATGCCGATGGGAACGAGGAACAACGCAAGGATATAGCTTGGTCATGGGGGATGACCAGCTATCTCGGAAAGCACGAACCGTGGGTGCCACCTTGGTCGTGGAAGTGCCCATTGTGGTCGTGGCCTGGTGAACAGATTTAAGGTTGCTGCCTTGCAACATTGGCTAAGACGCGCTGTGAAAGACCAAGAGCTCACATACGTTGGGAGCTCTTTCTAACTCGTATTATTGTCTCCTTACTTCTTCATGTCCAACGTGCCGAGGGAACAGGCCATTGAGCCTTCGCAAAGCCAGAGCTCGCAGCCGCAGCTTCGGGTAGGAGCCCCGGAGCGATCACGACCTTTTCATCCCTACGCTCATCCGAGCACCGCATCAACCTTCGTCCAGGCGGCGTACCTGGCAAGGGGGCTGGCGAAGAAAGGTTGGGTAGCAGTTTGCGGAACTGCAGCAGGGCCGGCGGCGAGCGACCCCATTGTGATGCAGATTGAGGCTTCGACAGCTCCCGGCGAATTGTCGCGAGAGGCCGTCGAAAAGTTTGTGTCAATACGGGACGAGCTGTCCTCGACCATTTACGGTCTGGAGGTGGCTCACCAGGGCGGGCACGTGACCGTGTCGCAGCTGGATTTGGCGCGGGAGGCACTGGGCCAGATCGTGGCCATTGGACTGGGAGCAGCGCGACTGTTCAACCATCAGGTGGCAACGTCTGTGCTGGGCGCGGGAGTTGAAGTCCCGGACGTGATCAGGCAAGCGCAGGCGCGCGAAGTCGACAACCCCTGGTCGACGGCAGAGGTGGTTTCACAAACGTGCGAACACCTCGTGAACATTCTTTTGCAGGAGTCACGGGGTAACGCAGACCGGTGGGTGATAACCACACGACCATTTGGGATTTGGTCAACACTCGACACACCGCGGGCGGCGGAACCAGACGCACACGATCCAGTGGTCGAGGTCATCACGGGTCGGGAGGTAACGCCAGAAGACTTCCATTACCAATTCGTTGATCAGCCAGAGGGGATCATCGAACGTTCATCTCAGCAGATAGATCAAGGCGACGGTACCACAGAAGGGTACGCTGCACGACGTCGTGCTGAGCTGCACGTCCCGCAAGAGCCCGAACACGACTACGGTGGTCGTGGGGCTTGCAACGACAAGCGGGGTGGTGGAACGCGGTGGGTGAGGAACCTTGAGTGGGATCGCTCGAGTGGGAGCGAGCCCCGGATCCCAGTGGAGAAGTCTGCAGACGGGCGACCCGTTAGCAGAGTGTTTGGACCCTACGCCGACGGGGAGGACGCCGCTGGCAGCGACGAGGAGCGGCCAGAGACGCCCATCGCAGCCACTGCTCAAGAGCGAGAGCTGGAGGCAGCGAACCAAGCAGGTGCTGAGTCAGTAGCTGGGACGGTGCCCACGGCATCCCCCAGCGACGCCAGTGCTTGAGTCAGTTCTTCCTTTTTCCTTCGCCTTTATTGTTGTGTCCCCACTTGTATATAATGCCTCGTGGCAAACCGGGCGACGGCGACAAGGGCGAGGAGGGGGCACCGGCTGGAGAGAGCCAGGAGCCTGGGAAGGGCAAGGAGGCGCTGGTGGGAGAGGCGATCCCAGCCAGCGACGGCGATGGGGGAAAGCGACCAGGGAGCAAGAGGCGACACGAAGACTCGGTGGAGGAGGCGCGCAAGGCGCGGGCGCTGGGGGCATCTGATGCAATAACGGTGGCGAATGGGCAACCTGCCGTGGAGAAGCGTAAGAGGGACCCCTCTGCTGACGGCAATGGTAAGAGGCCTCATGTGGATGTGCTCTCCCCTGTGCCTGCTGGACCAAGTGGTGCTGTTGTTGTGACACCCGCTGTGGTGGAGCCAGTGAAGGCGCTGCCAGGGTCGAGACCTCACATGAGTGCTGTCACTGTTATGAATGGACAAAAGCCTCTTAACCCACCACTAGCACAGGAAGCTTTGGACAAGTGGCTAGAGGACATGGAGCTTGTTGTGTTCTCCGTGGACCCCACTGTCAACCTAGTGCAAGTGTTTCACTCGTCCACGTGCAACAGGGACTCGTCAGAGCGTGTCAGGGAGAAGGCTAGGACTGCTGTCAAGGATAAGCTAACCTGGGCACAGTTCCTGGAAGGGTTGAGGGAGAGTTCTCTGACAAGGTTCTCAACCTCACCAACTACTACAAGCATCAGTATGACACCTTTGAGATAGTGGGCCCTGTGGCAGAGGAATGGGCTAGGCTCAACCGTATCAGGGACAAGGGGGCCAAGTATGGCTTCCTGGTCACAGATAGGGCCTTGGCAGACTATTTCCTGGACCGTATGGGTTTGAGTGTGGATGGGAGGAACGGTGCCCGCATGTTTCTTAACCAGACTGATGGCTCCTTGCGTGCTCTGGAGCTTGTAATCCTCAGCATAAGGAAGCCAGAACCTGCCTGCAAGGCTATCCAGTCCCATGGCAGCAATGCCACCTCCGCTGTGCAGGGCCAAGGTGATGTCCCCGGGTACCCAGCCCGTGATGGGGCAAGGCCCAACAAGCGTAAGCGCTTCAGGCGCCAGAGGCAGGGGCTCAGGGTGGCAAGGGTGCAGGTCCCCAAGGAGGGGTTGGGGGCCAGCAAGCTGGTGGTCAGCAGGGTAAGGGTGGCCAAGGGCAAGGCAAGGGCCAAGCTCAAGGCAACCAGGGCAAGCAGGGTGGGCAGCCTCAGGGAGGCCAGGGGAAGCCTGGCAAGGGTGGGGCTGGGTCTGGGAAGAAGGGTGGAGCATGTTTTGTGTGTGGCAAGGAAGGTCACTGGCGTCGTGAGTGTCCTGACAGGAAGGCCAAGCCTGCTGGGGCAGGAGGCCAGTCTGGGCAGCAGTGACTAGCTACATCATCCCCTGTAAATAGTCAATCACCCCTTGGGGAAGGTGTGCTGGATGTACATAAGGACGGGGGTGTGCCCCTTGTGCAGCACCAAGGGTGTAAAGATGTTGTTCTTCCACTGGATTGCAATAACAATGCTGCAGCTGAATTCCCTATGCCTCATGCAGGTGGTGGGTCTCCAGCAGGTGCTGGCCTGGAGGGCCAAGGGACCTTGCTGGAAGGGCCTGGAGCGGTCCAGGGTGCAGGGCCTGACTTGGGGCGTCAGGACGGCCTGCAGGGAAGCCCTGGAACCTCAGGAGTGGATCATGTGTCCCCACACACGGTTCAGACGTCTCGCCAGGTCAGTACTGACAGAGTGCTGAGCTATGCTGAGGCTGGCCATAGATTGCATCATATGTTTGGGCATTCTGGGCAGGCAGCAATGTTTGCTTGGAAGCTAGGTAGGGAGCCTTTGTGGGAGGCTTGCCAGGCTGCTGCTGAGAACTGTGGTTGCCAGGAGAATGCTGTTCACCCACCTCAGTCCCATGCTAGGGAGCCTGCTAGGGAGCGTGGCGACATCCAGATGGATATCCAGCATATCAGGGGCTTGTATATATTGGTGGGGGTGGACAGGTTCAGCAGATACAGGCTGATAGACGTTCTGCCTGGTATGCAGGAGCACCACTTGTTGTTGGGTATGAAGGCCCTGATCCCAGGCTTTGGGGTGTGCAAGAGTGTGCAGGCAGACTTGCAGTTTGACTGTTTGCTCAAGCATCAGGACCAGCTGCCTTGTAAGCTGGTAGTAGTCCCCAGGGAGAGTCATGGGCAGCAAGGGGCTGTAGAGAGATCCATACGTGAAGTGAAGACAGTGGTGCTAGCAGCAGAGTCAGTGCCACTTGTGGCATCTGCCTTAGAGAGGGCAGCCTGGTGTAAGGGGATAGAAGAGCAGCTGAACCACAGGGTTAACTATTACTTTGATGGTGTGGCTGTCTCTCCCCTGGCCCTGCAGTATAGCTTGTTGCCTGAGAACGTGGTGCAGGCCAGTCTTAGGAAGGCAGATAGGTTATTTGCCCAGCTGAGACGTAAGGACAAGAACTGGAATGTGCTGAGGCCTCAGGTGGGGCTGAAGGTCAGGATGTGGAAGGAACCATCTATTCCAGGCAAGCGGGGGAAGTGGCAGGATGGGGTTGTCACTCGTGTGGAGAAGCTAACAGATCTTGCCTGGTGGCTTTGGAAAAGGATCCAAGGCACGTGTACAGGTTGTCCTGGGCTCATGTCAAGGAAAGAAGGCCACATGCAATCTGGCCTGCAGACGGGCCAGGCCCTCCCAGCTGGGTTGAGGAGCCAGGCCAGAGCCAGGCAGCAGCAGCTAACAATCCTCTGGTGGTGGATGATGGTCTGTCCCTGCTGGAAGATGACGAGCAGGAGGAGGCTGCTGAAGCAACTGTCACAAGGCCAGAGGGGACGGGGCAGCCACCTAAGGCCCGGGGGCCTCTCATGGCGGACGTCATCCGAGCACTCATGCGCAGCAAACATGATCCCAAGGTATCCAAGCTCACGGGGTGGGGGTCGTGCTGGGCAGCTACAATGGAGGTAGATACCAACTCACAGGTGTCTGTCATCAGGGAAGAGGATGCTGTAGGCTTACAGATGTCCCATCCCAGTTGCCTTGCTGTGTCTGATTTCTCAGGAAAGGTGTCCATGAAGATCCTTGGGGAAGTGAGTGTGCCTATCTTAGGGGTGCCCACCACGTTCTGTGTGGTAGAGGGCTATCAGGGGCCTGCCATTCTGGGTCAGAACTTCTTGTGCATGCCAGGGGTTACTTTGACCTCTGATGAGTTGGCACTAGAAGGCAGGGGCAGCCTCCCCCTTGAAAGATATCACTATTCCCAGGGTCTTGCAGTGGCGGTGAAGGCTGTTAGGAGTCAGCCAGCTGAGGGTCCTCAAGGTCAGGAGCCCATAGCTGAGGACCTGTTGATAATCCCAACCACCTTTGATCCACGGCAGTTAGGGGTAAACAGGTACCAGATAGCTGCTCACAGTCCTATTCCCTGGCGCCAGCTAGTCGAGATGATGCAGAGCCCCAAGATGGCTAAGGCATGGACTCTTGGCTTTGTTGCTTCTGGGCATGAGTGGATAGTTTCCAACTGTGCAGAACCTGTGGATGAGCTGCCAGAAGTTCACCAGCTGCTCAGATTGATGTTTGTCCTCAAGCTCAAGGAGGTAGATGGTGTCCAGGTGCCACATGTCAGACCAGTTGTAACCGAGTATCATGGCACTGGCCAGTTGTTAGATGAGGAGCTCTATACTCCAGGGATGCTGCATGACACGTGGAGGATTCTGCTGTGTATATTTCTGTCTTTTCTGGTTAAGGGTGTGCCCTATAGCTCTGTGCTGATTGATTTCAAGAGGGCTTTTCTCAAGGGTGACCAAGATCAGGCTAGGCAGACTTGGAGAGATATCCCTCCTTTCTTTGTGACTGTACCTGCTGTATGGAGAGCAGAGATAAAGGCCAGGTACCTGAGAATTCTGAAAGGGTTGGAAGGTCTCAGGTCCAGTCCCATTATCTGGAGAAAGAGCCTAGAGAAATTCTTGAAGAATACTTGTGGGTTTTCTGTGTCTCCAGTGGATCCCTGTTTGTTCCAAGGGTCCCACAATGGCCTTCCTGTCTTTGCCTCACTGCATGGTGATGACCTGCATCTCATAGGTCCACCAGACTGGGTTGAGGCTGTCTTGGCTAAGATCCAGAAGCGGTTTGAGCTGGGTAAGATACAGCACATGGTGGAGAATGAGCCTATGGTCTTCTGTGGCATGCAGGCTACGTTGTTCCAAGCCAAGGGCTCGTGGTTCATCAGGATGGAGGGTGGTAAGGACTACCCACAGCAGATTGTAGATGCATTGCAGGAGCCCATCACGCAGGCTAGGTGTGCTACCATCAGGGGCATGCTGGCATGGCTTGCAAGTATATGTGCCCCTGACTTGCTGGTTTGAGTCGACTTACTGATTCCCAGCTGGTTGAGGTGGGTGCTGAGAGTGTGGTGCAGGCTGTCATGATGTCTCCCCCTCTCATACTGGGTCCTGTGGATTTGTACAAGCCCCTTGACATGGTTCTCTATGTGGACAGTTCTATGGATAATAGGAAGGTCACAGAGGTCAGGGGCAGGGCAGCAGCATTAGTTACCCTGGAGCAAGATCACACCTCACTTGTTACCTGGTACAGTCGGTTGCAGAACAGGGTTACACCCAGCAGTGATATTGCTGAGTGCAGGGCAATCTGTGAAGGGCTGCATACTGCTCTTTACTTGAGGGAGCTCTTCTACCAGCTATGTCAAGTGGCTTCCTGTAGGTTGCAGCTGCACACACTGGTGAGGACTGATAGCATGGGCATGGTGCAATTTGTGCACAGGCAGCTGGCCAGGAGCAGGGACCTTGACTACTTGTTGCTCAAGGAGATGTCCTACCTAGCTCACATTGAACATGTGCCTGGTGTGGACAACCCTGCAGATGCCCTCACCAAGCTGGAGGAGAAGGCGGAGAGGCAGTACCCCCTGCTCCGTGGGCTCATGGACCCCTTACACGGGCGGCCATAGAGACCAGGCCTTGCTTCAGCTTGGGTGTCCCCAGTGGGCTGCTTGACCAAAGTACCAAGTGGTGACTGGTGCTTACTGGTTGACAGCCGGTCCTTCAGGGTTAGGTACACCCTCCTGGACAGGAGTTGGTGTGGAATGTCACTCCTACCAGCTGAGAATCATGCCTGGCCCTCCCCATGGGGTTCAGAAGAGTCGCCAGGACTTAAGTCGACGCCTTTGGCCTCAAACAGTTAGGCCATGCAAGGGCAACCCGAATGCTGGTTCTTACAGGTTGCTGTATATATGTTTTCTAGTGCTTGTTTCCAACCTGTTGCTAATAAAGAACCTGGTTGTGTGACCATGTGGAACATGGTTGCCAGGGAGCCACATTCTGGGTTATATAATGCTTGAATAAAACATAATCATGTCTCTCTCATGTTGTTTCATGGTTGTAATGTTTCTCTTGTGAAGTTCCAGGTCACCTATAAACCTGGAGGTTGGGGTGGGGTTCAATTCCCCAGCAGAGCCACAGCCTGGCATGAGTGATTCCTGGGCTTAACACCCAGTGAAGACATGGGCTCCCCAATAAGGCAGTATTTGTATAGGTGCTACCTGAGTCTCTTTGAGCATAAAAGGGAAAGGCTGGCCAAGGCGGGCGCCATAAGAACGGGCGCCTGTGATAACTGTGAAAGATCAGGAACTCACAATAATACGTTCTTGGCATCCTTTAATCCCAGCCATTGGACTAGGTAATGTGCCTTGACTTTAATCTAACACCAAGTTCCCAAGGAAAGGTTGGGAGCTGACCAAGGGGTCAGGGGATAACCTGGGGTGACCTCTGATTCACTGGCCAGTACACCTAGCCTGGTCCAAGGGCGTATATGTTGTTTCCCAAAAGGAGGCAGGACCCTGGGCCCTATCAGGTCTGATCAACCCCAAGGGACCAAGCGGTCTGTGGCTGAGTGGGCACAAGCAAGGTTAGGCTTGTTTCAAGCTGGTCCAGCTCCAAAAGAAGAAAGGGTTGGAGTTAGCATTTTGGGCAACCAATATGCTAAGTGGATGCAGTTTGGAAAGACCTTTCCAACGCCGTGCTGACCGCCTGAAACAGACAAGGGACGAGAAAGATATCAAGTCCCGAAGTCCTAGCCATCCGTGGCCGACTAGGGTGCAGTCCTCTGGTGTAGTGGACAGGACACGTGGCAGGCCGTGCCTGCACAGGCTTAGCCTGTCTATCACGTGACTGTGGTCCACGTAGACCAGGAGGAGCAGCAGCCTGTGACTAGTAGGGTACTGGAGCTGGCACAGGCTGCAAGGATACTAGGCCTTGCAGGCTTGTGACAGGTCCTGTACTTCCTAGGTTGCAGAGTCTAGGCAAATCCAGTTCGTCCTGGCTCTGCACTGATGCCAGTGGACGTTGAGGATTTGCCTGCACGCCTGCACGTGCCTCGTCATGCCGATGGGAACGAGGAACAACGCAAGGATATAGCTTGGTCATGGGGGATGACCAGCTATCTCGGAAAGCACGAACCGTGGGTGCCACCTTGGTCGTGGAAGTGCCCATTGTGGTCGTGGCCTGGTGAACAGATTTAAGGTTGCTGCCTTGCAACATTGGCTAAGACGCGCTGTGAAAGACCAAGAGCTCACATACGTTGGGAGCTCTTTCTAACTGTGGTGATGGCGGTTGTGGTAGAGGAGGATGCCTGGCTCTTGAGCAGGTCAGCCCAGGAGGCGCGAGTCGAGGGGTCATCGCTAGCCCTACCAGCAGTTTGGGCGGCGATGGTGGCTGTTGCGGGAAATAAGTCCATACATTTGTACGCGGATAGATGTGTCAAGTTATTGCTGACATGATTAACTATAGTGACGACAGCCAGGAAAGGCTCGCAGCTACGTCCATGATGTGGGCATGCGGTTAGCTCCAGCAGGAAGGTATACGTAACTAATCTGCGGTTTGATCTGGTATGTGCTATCCTGTTCACGTGTTCATTGTAAATACTGTATGAACTTTTGGGGTCGATTTTAAAGATACTGATCGTACTGACCTATATCAATCTATCAAATGATTGTCATACTGTAAGGGATTAGTTCAATTAGCAATCTACTATACAGCATGCAGTGGATCATGAGTATCACACTTCATACACCGAGACAATCAAGTGAGTTTCAAAGGCTACATACGTGCATTGCATTTATGCCATGTCAAGATATATTGAGGCATTAGTTAGCGTGTTTGAGAGGCACGTACACCCATGGGATAAACACCTTAGAATACTGGCGAGAGACTTGCCAGCATGAATAGCGGCTCGAAATGCCCTTTTTGAGCTTTTGGCGTATAATACCGGCGCGTATGATACGAAATACGCAATTATTATTGATTACGCCGAGGTTTGGCGTATTGCAGTATTTGCCGTATGAACTCACACTGCTGACTGCGCTATGGCGGCCAAATTATGCCTGGCCGTCGGTGTAATCCAGCTTATAATCAGGATGGTTTAAGACGTTGCGTAGCGGCGCGGTTGTCTTGCGGTACGCGGGCCCGCCATCTCCCTGTGCCGTGCATTGAAGGCGGTGGGCTGCCTCCTCCTCAATACGCTGCCTCTTGGCAGCGAGACGAAAACCGCATCACGGCGGACCTCTCGGTCGATCCCGCTGTTGAGCACGGCGTTCCTCATTTGCCACCAGCGCCGCCTGTTCCACTGCCAGGAGCGCGGGTGTGAGGAGGATTTCAGCCTCACCGTCGGGGAGGCTGGCTGTGTCCGAGACCTCGTCGTCGGACATGGGTTGTCCGTCCGAAACTGGAGGCACCGGCTTGCGCAGCAACCGGGTGATTCCATATTTTCCTGATTCCATATTTTTCTTTTTGATTGATGACGGGCGCTCACGACCAAACTGACGTTCAAAGTAATGCTTGTCAATCAATGGTGGCGGGCACCGACATATTAGAAGTCGGAGGGTAGAAGGTTATCAGACTTCCCATCTGGCGCCACAGACGGAACACCGGCGTTTGGGCGCAGCGAGCTCCCTCACAGTTAAATCGTCGGGGCGGCGCTACGTACTTGCTGGCCGCGGAGTCGACGAGGACACAAGGGCCGGCAATGCGCCCGCGCCTCTTAAAAGCAAAGAGGATCGATGCAGTAGGGCTGCCCCATGGTCCAGTGGCCACAGATAGGCTTGGAACTCATTCAGAGGCGCCGGTTTGGGAGAATATAAAGGCCGCCCCCCGAGCAGGCGTCAGTGAGGGTTTTTTTAGGGGCATACCCAGGGGTCACCCGCTGCCCCCACCCGCAACACACATATTAACTTAAGTGCAACCGGCCAGTGCATGCAGGCCAGCCAGAAATCTGGAGGATTTCCGGACCATGTCGCATGTCGTAATCTGCTTATATGAATGTGTGCGCATTCGGCATCCGGCCGCTGCGCAGCAATTGCATGCATGTGTATACCTAACTTGTGTGTCAGCGCGTAGGCTGCATGCAACTTCTAGACAGTGCATAATAAAATTCACATGTGCATGTCCGGGCGCCTAGCCTAGACCACGCATGCATATGCGAACTATAGTAGCCATTATTATGTGGATTCGATGGTGCACAGGCGCATGCGCGCGTGCATGTGTACATCAGTACATGTGCATAGCATGAGCAATTTGGGTTAGACAAACATATTCCTGCGCTGGCTGTCTCATGCATATTGATATTCCTTCATCATGGACGCAAGGCGCGTCTTCTAGCGTTGCGAGAGGACTAGAGTATAGTCGTCTGAGAGGAAAGGCGCGAGGATTAATTAATTAGGAACATGACTCCGTTGGCAGCCAGTATACATGTGGCACATAGCCCTGAGTGAGAAGGGGCATTATATGGCCTTTTAATACATTCTGGACTTACTTCCTGCAGGTGGGGGAATGTAAACTGCCACCTATAATAATACTCTAGGTGCACCAAGTGCACCCATGCACCGGCCGTGATCTATCAGAGCACCAAGGGGGCCCGTCATGCCAGGGTGGAAGATCATCATGGCTATACAGCTAGGGCATGCATGGCGTCTCGGCAGAGAGTAGCTCAGATCTGCGTGGGCACAGCATAACTAAATATAAATATAGCTAGGCAGCATCTGGTCTGTGGCACATCATGGGCACACATGTACATGACTAAATGATGCTCTTGAATCAGCTGGTACGTATAGTGCATGTAGTAGGCATGTACATACATGTACAAGGCCACGGTCTAACTATTCTACACTACTACTGCTGTATGCCCCTAAGCTGGGGCGTCTGCATGGAGTCGCTGGGGCCGCGGGGGTCGCGTGCCAGGGCTTGTGGCCGACGTAGATGGCCGCCCCCTTCCAGTACACCGACTTCCCCGCCGTGGTCTGCCGGAGCTGGAGGTAGGTCGGCCATAGCTCCCGTCGCCGTTGTTGCTGTGCCAGGGTCAAGTCGTCGTCCAAGGTGAAGGGAGTCTTCTCGAGCCGCTTGTGGCATCTGAGAAACGAAAGCTTGTCCGATGGGCTCTTAAAGATGAGAAGAAGCGGGGGCGCCCCTGCCTTACCCCGCGCGCGGGGAAGGCGGTGGGCGACCAGCTTGATCTCACCAAGAAGGCCCATGCGATCAAGGATTTTGCTCTCAAACGCACGTGCAAGCTTCTCGGAATTCTCACCTTCCTCCATGTCGTAGTTCTTGTTGACGATGACGTTAAGGCTGAGCTTGGCGAGCTCGGCCTCCTCGCGGAGGTCGAGCTTCTGCTGCTGGAGCTGTGCTGCAACGGCGGAGGTGGTGGAGGTGGTGTGTTGCTTAAGCATGTCCGCCCAGGTCTGGGTGGGAGGAGCATGCAGCGCCAGCCGGGCCAGCGAGGGCTGGCTTGCACGGCAATGTCCTTCACCGCCTGGGCGGTGAGGCCTGCGGTGTTTTGCAGGACCTCGATGGCGATCGATGGCGTTGTCCTTGAGGCGCCGGTCGATGTCGCGGAGCTGGGCGGTTCACGATGGCGTCGGAGGTGGGGAGTGGTGGCGGTGGAGGAGGCGAGGAGGGTGGAGGTGGCGGTGGAGATGGTGGAGAGGAGGGGGAGCTCGGCAGTCAGCGTGCTGCCCATGGCCGCCACATCTGCAGCGAGGGGGGCCACGTGCTGCTCGAGGGCCTCCTTAACCCGTGTTTTTTAAATTAGAACGCGATATATCGCGTTGTAAGCTTTTTTTAGAACGCGTGTAGCACCTAAGGAAAATTTTTTTTCATGGTCATGTATATACTTTCCTGAAAGCCCATAAATCAAAGGATTTTTTGAGCTACTCAGACCTACAAAATGCTTATTCATTAGAGAGATACACTGGTTTGAATACAGGGGGGTCTGACCATGACCGCGATTTCTTGACCCTAGGTCACAAGTCATGTGCTTATTCACAAATGGTTCATGAAAAAAATCTGGCTTCTTGCACGAGCTATGGGCAACATATGCAGGCTCTGTGAAACAAAACTCAGGCCCATTGGGCCACTGGAGCTATTTTTCATTAGCATCACAATTACAACGCAGTACAACGCAGTGGGAAACATGAGAGCCCTTGACAACATTACGCAATTAACGACCCGAGCCCCATAAACGGGGCCATAGTGAGCTTGGAGGGTCAAAACGTTGAAAATAGGTGTTGTATAAGTTATACTGCATCAAACATGCATCAAACATCATGACTGGATGACCTAATATGACTGAATCAGGCAGCCATAGCCAAAGCATCATCCACTCTCACAACGTGTTGAGCACATGCCTCGTGGGAATGGAGGTGCTGGGTTTTCATTCCATAACGCGTGCAATACTGAAAGAAAGAGGCACGTGTAATGCAAGGCTTGGATAGGTTGAGTGATCCATGAGCTTACATGCAGGCAAAGATGACGCTGGAATGCATGCTAGCAAATGGTGGCAAGATGCTAACAACACATGATTATACACCATGATTATGGGCACCCAGCTGATCTTCTTGCACAATCAACGCAGTATAAACCATCAACATCCAATCCTCACGATATATGCACGGCTTGACGACGTATACAGCACCTAAATACTGCACAACTGCAACCTGCTATGGCTGACATGCAAGCAACGTCGAGTAGGATGGCGGTCTTAGAGAGGCTGGGCAGAGGTCGGTAGAAATAAGTGGAAAACTGGCAGAAACTAGGTAGAAACACGATATACTTACGCCTGCAAGCACTATTGAGCCGGTGGCAGAGGCCATTTCCAGGAAAATACAGCATACCGTAGCAATAGCCACGGTCACGCCTTACGCTATTTGCAGGCACCATCATGCCCGGAGCTACCCAATAAAAGTCTGCACAAATCTCGGTTTAGCCGAGAGTCCGGGCGTTCGGAATGAATAAACATGTCTTAACCCATGGTCCGCCGATGTGGTCAAATTTGACCACAACACACGTAACGTAACTGTACCGCGTAATTCCGTGACCTGCGACGTAAGTGACGTAACGTAAATATGTCCGGCGGGTCGGGGCAGACCCAACCTCAATGAAAATGCATAGGTTGGGTAGGTAATTGCGCCATAGCACAGTAAATACCACCACTTTCTTGCAGGCAGTCACGTGACTTTTGCTAACATTTTTTACCGTTGCGCGCGCGCATAGCAAGATATGGCTGTCAGCGCGCCATTTTGTGGCAATTTTGGGTTCCGCGGCTTGAAATGGGTCAGATGATGACCCCTGAACGATGATGCATTATTTTGGTACGTCAAGAATGATCAGATTTATGCTGTTGAGGAAATACGCAGTGGCTATTACCTCTGTCTTGGTAGTCACTGTCAGACGAGACGTCCCGTTTGGTATCGCCGGTTTCCTTTGGTTCTTGGGAGTTTCCGTCTGCCTGGGCCTCCCGCGTCTTTACGAAAGTCCGCTGCGCCATTTGCTGGGGACGTGGACGCGTTAGACGTCATCTTTGCACATATCTTCAACATGGTAATGATGACAGATGCATGGATAGAGCGGCTATGGCCGCCTCTCCCACTAGTAGCTGCATACGTGACGTATGAGCTTGCCGGCCAGCGGAACCCGGCCAGGTCATGATCGAGGCAGGTACGGCAATGCGTTTGCACGTTGTTTGCAGGGAAACTCGTACGTCCTTACATGTCTTTTGATGAGTAGGATAGTGTTATTGCAACAGCTTTCCATGCCTGCTCTAGGAGGGGTATTAGCCATTATGGTGCACAATTTGTGGCACTTCTTTGGGGGATAACGTTCAGTGATGGCAAGTTGGCGTCATGTTTGGATTCCAGCAGGTTTGGCACTCTATTGTGGTCATTTATATTGCATAATTGTATAGCATGGCATTTTTCTCCATTTGGGGTGTTCGTAGTCATGTGTCAATATGAGCATGGTGCCGTGTGTAAAATGCAATTCTGAGTGCACCCCCCCCGTTGGGGGACCCCTGAACATTCTAATAAAAATATCCAACCATGATTTTGGTGTTTAGAATCCTCCCCCGGAGAAAAGGGGGGGGGTTAACTTTTTCTAACACGAAAAAGTTCGTCTTTTGTCCAACTTTGACTGAAGATAACATCCAGGGCACTGAATGGACTCGTGATATTATTGCATATTCTGAAAGCCCTTGAAGTGTAGATATTCCTGGCATCTTGGTTGAGGGTGTTTGGAGTTGTGGTCTAGGAGTTATGATTTTTTTCATTTTCAGGGGTCAAAAAACCAAAAAAAGTGCTGGCGGACCATGGGTTAAGAAGTCGAAACACCATGGAAATACCAAGCATGGTGCCGCAGCAGACCCGAGTCTTGACGTAATAATATGTATGCCGGTTTCCAGGGTTTCCGCATGAAAGTTGGGTGAGAAACTGGAAAAAACTACGTTTCCTTTGCCCCAGTACCTCAACAAACTCGTAGAAACCTAATTATCAACCTTTGAACGCATCATCATGGTCGTGCTACCCAACAGCCACTGAAATTCGCGCGAAAACTGGCGAGATCTACCTGCCGCCATCGCCGTCGTCTTCACCTTCGTCCCGCGAAAATGCCTGATTTCAGTGGTACATATTTGTTTGCAGCTGTCACAAAACAAATACCAAAAATACCAGGATTTTTTCTTGAATTCTATGAGATGTTTCTGACCTATCTTGAAAGTTTCAGACCAAAAATCGCATGTTTAATAGGTTTGCCACGTGTCAGATTACAACGCGCGATACATCGCGTTCTAACCCTACAACGCGATGTATCGCGTTGTAAAAAAACACGGGTTAAGGAGTGAGCGGATGGAGGATTCGGTCAAGGTGGTGGTGAGGGGCTGGGGGGGGCAGAGCTCCTCCATGGAGCGTCCAGGGAGGGAGAAGAGAGCGTATTGCTGAAGGTGGGGGCGGCGGAGTTTGAGGATGGAGTCTAAATTGTAGGTGCGCCTCTGGAAAGCATTGACGACGCGACCCTGGATCGATGAAGAGCTGCTTGCACAGTTCCGTAAGCGAGGCCGGCGCGCGATCCAAAAAACACGCAGGCCAGGATGCGATCGCGGTCGAGCTTGTCAAAAAAGCCGGGCTGGCTGGCGTCAAAGTCGTACTCCTCAGAGTTCGGCTCGGCAGGGCGACTGCGCTTGGGCTCAGGCGACGCTGCGGGCGAGGCGGGCTCGGGGGGCTGGGCGCCCACTAGGGCTTGGCTAGTGGCGTCGCTGCCTTCTGGGCCCGAGGGCGAAGCTGCAGCCGGAGCTGCAGACGTGTTTTCAGGGCTTAGCGCAGCCGCCAGGCTGCGTTGCGCGGAGGAGCGTTTGCTTGCCATATATTGCGTAATAGCGTCGGAAAATTATATCAGCGTGTGCGTCTTAGAAAGACGAAGCGATTGTGACATTCACGGCCGAATTCGGTGCCCAAACGTGAAAGTTATGAGCTCCGCCGTCAGCCATGGCTACCTCGTGGCTCGTGGCGCAACATCCATGGGGATGCGAGGATGGCGGATCGAATTGAGCCGTGTGGCTGGCTGTACCTTAGGACCTGCACAGGGCGAGTGCGCGATGATGACTCCTCAACGGGAGCGCACTCAGCTGATTAGTTAATTATTATGGAGTTGATGATGACGTCTTAAAGCAAAGGCCCGGGCACATGGGTGCTGAGGCCATGTGCGTGGTGAATGACCGTGCACGGTGACTGCATGCGTCACGCACATGCATGAGTACCAATAAACTGAAGGAACCTTTGCATGACCCGGCTCTACACACAGTGAGCATTCCGGAGGGAGGGCACCCTAGCTCGTCTAGCTTGCCAGCTATAGCTTCTCTCACTGCCATATAAGCGGGCATGAGGACTCACAAGCAGGCCAGAGATGTCGACTCTCTCAGTCCTTCTGCATATCATGGTGCAGGCCCAACTAGATGGGCCGGTGCTGGCGGTGCAATACAACCAGATGATGGCCAAAAAGTAATGGTTTTGTTAGCCAACCAGCAAACCAGGGTTTGAGTTAACAAATGTTAGTTTCGTTACCCTGGCTGGTTATAAAGTACAGCCGGCCGATGAAGGCCCGTCTTTTCGTTTTTATACGTTGGATACATATCAACTACCCAGGTGAGCACTGTACATAGAGATGTGGTAGTTACATGCAGCTTGTCCTCGCGTGTTATAGCATTAGCCTCTCCTTTTGATCTCCCTCTGGGCGGGCACCCACATTGCGACTTCAAGAATACATCCTCCTCAAATCAAAATGGCGATGGGACCTATGTCCCTGGCTTACCATGGACTCACAGTGCATGCTCCACGCGGTACTCTTTCTCGACTCGCTCCCATAACGAAATTCTACATAGTACTACCATTGTGCATTCCCCAATGCTGCACGGTCCCAGTTCAACACGCTGGCCCGCCCAAGTGCGCCATCTGGCTGCGATAAAGGCCCCACGCGTACTTGTACAGCTCCATGCTGGCCCAGTTGTCCACCTCGATGTCCTTCCGTAGCTGAGGCGTGAGCACCGACACGTCCGTGAGCGGGTGAGGTGTTGCGTTCTCCACGACCGAGGACCCGACGGCACGCCGGCGCGGGCACGGCCGGTCCCCACACATGTACGTGTTGACTCGATCCAAGGGAACATTGAGCATTCGCGATAGTAACGATAACCCTTCCTGGAGCCGTTCAGTGATCCCGACCCAGCTCAGCTTGGCGATGCGCCACTTGGCGATCTGCAGGTGCAGCGGCGTGACGGGCGGGAGATGAAAGGCCGTCGTGTTGAGCAGTTCGAACTCATGGATGCCGAAAATAGCCGACGGCTCAGCGGTATCGTACACCTGGCGGTCATCGCTACGGGCCAATAGGAAGCGGACCTCTGAGTTTGAGATATCGGCGAGCAGGCCGCGGAAACGGTAGTACCAGTCGGAGAAGGCGTATCGGTGGGATAGGGCATGCCCTGGCGCGCGCACGTTGTGGCGGCAGTAGTTATAGACGGAGAGGATGCGGGTGACCGGGTGGCGGAACGCGCACAGGGTCGCAGTGGGTGGGGGGGTGAGGGACTCCAACCCCGCGTTGCGTTTGGCCATCAGCGTGGCGTGACGGGGTGAAGTGGAAATGGCGTGGAGGTCGCTGTGGGACGGCGGGCGGAAGAAACTGAGCAGGCGGCTGTTGGCGCGGTTCGAGTATCGGATGAGGATGTTCTCGATGCTGCTGCCGCCCACCTGGGCAAGGGTGGCGGAATTCGACAGCAAAAAGTGTGGCAGTGGCTAAAATTGAGTGGCAACAGCGAAGTGTCACACCAGCAAAGCGTCACAGGGGCAAAATGTGGCAGTGACAAAGTGTGGCAGCAGGAGCTTGGGGCTTTGCGAGGGGGGAGGAGGGGGGGGAGAGGGAGGAGGGAGGGAGGGAGGGAGGGAGGGAGGGAGGGAGGGAGGAGGGAGGGAGGGAGGGAGGGAGGGAGGAGGGAGGGAGGGAGGAGGGAGGAGGGAGGGAGGGAGGAGGGAGGGGGAGGAGGGAGGGAGGAGGGAGGGAGGGAGGGAGGAGGGAGGGAGGGAGGGAGGGAGGGAGGGAGGGAGGGAGGGAGGGAGGAGGGAGGGAGGGAGGGAGGGAGGGAGGGAGGGAGGGAGGGAGGGAGGGAGGGAGGGAGGGAGGGAAGGAGGGAGGGGGGGCATGCTCTAACCTTCTGAGACTTCTGGAGTGTTGTTCCTTTACATGGCCCAATGGTAATGCGGGATGCTGTTTCTGTGTGAATGAGCGGTGAATGGCCAGAAAGAGCCCAGCGGAGCCCCTACCAATATAGGGTCATTACTAACATCTATCAGTGTCATTACTAGCATATGCCTTGATGGAGAGGTCTTGAAGGGCGGAAACAAAAGGGGCGCCTACGGTCACCTGTCACCAACAGAACCACAAAGTATGCGGTGGTTTGCTTGCAGATAACCGCACAAGACAAGAGAGGCGCAGCGGTGGGACCAGGAAGCACAAAGTCCCTGCTACAAACCGCTTGACCTCCTGAGAGTGTGGTTCGGTGGGTGTTAGGGACAGCTGTCACGCTTGGCAAGCCAATCATGATAAAGGCTGATGCTTACATCGAGGCTAATGCTGACGGGCTACAAACAGACCGGCCCTTGAAAAACCTACGAGATCCCCATGCGGGGTATTCAAGTATCAATGAGACAACCAGCGCAGGCCTTGATTAACTCATGGTCAAAGGGGTAGGGGGGCGATGTTAACTGCCCTAGCCTTTTGTGCTCCCTAATTTACCTTTGGCAGGTGGTAGAAGACGATGCTGGCATTCTTGAACTGCTCGAGTGCAGGCGGCTTCAAACCACAGGCGGCATAGTTGGGGAGTAGCGGTCCAGTGTCGCAGTCAAACGGAGCACAAGGTTGCAGCTCGTCAAAGTCGAGGGTGTAATTGCGGGGAGCTTCGAAGTTGGAGTCAGCTCGGGATTTTCTCCTGATGCGCCCAGAGTGCCGGCGCGGCTCGCCGGGAGCCTGCGCGGAGGCCGCGGCCGCACTGCCCTCACTGTGCGGAGATGCCGGTTGAGCTATAATAGGCCCTTGCGCTCTTGTCCCCTCGACATTCGCTCGTGCATCTGGGGGACCCGAAGCTTCCAGGAAGATTAGTCGCCTCGATGTTGAGTGATGGCCCAGAAAAAACAAGACTATGATTAGCAGGTGTTGGCGATCTAAATGCATTCTTGTAGGCTGGGCCCGTCATCGCTTCTTGCAGCTGATGAGGATGTGTCGCGTGGTATTACCCAGCAGGTTACCGGGTGCGAAGGAATGCCATGGCGAGTATCGTACTCAGTCTAGCATTTCCATTGAGAAAACAGCCAGTAAGGATGCCAGTCAGGAAAAGCACTGATACAAGGACAATTTCCCTGGTGAAGCCGGGATTTTTCTAGTGTCAGTCGCTAGAGGGAAGTCGGTGCCAGAGACGGAGGTAAATAAGATGTGTGTAGCGCCATCAAGGAAAGAACAAACAGACTGCCGCTGGAAGCCTGGCTATAAGAGGAATGCTAAGAACTCCGATCCAGCTCAGTGACCAGTATAACCTAGAGCTGCAGAGCGGCTCCATGATCAAAGATAAAAGATGGTGACGACTCTGACACCGGCATTACCCCGTGGCCGTCTGCCTCCGTCTATATGCCTACCGGTAAAGAATGTATTGTCAAATTATCTAGTAATAATGGAACCTTGCATGATGCCAAAGGCATGGGTTGACCCAGGGTTGACCACTTGACCTAAAGCATGCAGTACAGCAGTAAGCCTGCAGTACAAGCGAGTTTTGCCGTGACGGGTGAGCGGAGACGCATACCTAAATACGGTATGCCGTCAACGCTAGAGCTAAACATCTCGACAAGACGACAACATGCCACGTGTCTCGGTGTCAGACGGCAGCGAGCCAGCGACAAGTAGATTCCCTAAACATATGAAAGACCAACCCACCCTCGCAACGAGACAGTCTTTAATTAAGGTCCGCGAGGAGTATACCCACGGCGGCGTAGTCCGGCGCTTTATATACCTATGGAATGCGGCTATGCGCCGACACTGACTGGCTGTTGGCTCAGGAACAACACAGGGTGTGGGACCCAGGGCCCAATAACGACAAGCCCAGCCCACTCCAGCTTTTTCATGATCTACTGGGCCGTAACCAGGTATCATTCACCATTATGCCCCACGGCGACATGATGACTCGGGTCCACTGGCTTCCCAGGTCAAATAACGCGCCCTATTAGCCTTTCACCTGTCACCTCCACACGTGTGTGTGCCCACCTTCAATTAGGATTCGCTGATACTCTTTTCCCCTCTCACCTCTTTGGTCCATAATTGGCTAATAAAAATATACCCATTTCCCCGAAAAAATCGAACCCACCCTTGTGGCGGTATGTATGGAGTATTGACTACATAACTCGCTGTTTGCAACAAGCCCGGAGCGAGAGTGCAGGGGGTGGGCGGGGTCAGACCCCCCCCGCCCCCCACCCCTGGTCAGGGGGGGGTTGAGGGTCCAACCCCCCCCCCCCCCCGGGTACTGGTCGAGGGGTAGGGGCGGGTCGAGACCCCCCCCCCCCCGGCCTACTCCCAGGAGGCGCTGGAATTAACTGGGTGACGTGCATGGGTGATGAGTTGCGCACCGCTATCGGCCATGCAGGGAAACTGCTGGCCGTGGCGACCGACTGGCGAGTCATGCGAAGCCGCCAAGACGTATGACCCAAAGTGGCGGGTGCGCGGATTGTGGTGGGGAAACTGGGGGGGGATAGGGGGTCCAACCAAATGAGTAAGGTGGAGAGGAGGGGAGGAAGCCAGGAAGGCGGGGGTAGGGGGGAAAGTGGGGGTTGGGGGAAATAGGGGGGGGGGGGGCGGGGGGGCACCCCCCCACCCCACCCCACCCCATTGACCCCCTGGTATGAGGGGTGTGAGGGGGAGGGGGTGGTTCGAGACCCCGCCCCCCCATCATCCCCCCCCCTCGAGGGGGCCGGGGGGGGGGGGGGCGGGGTCAGACCCCCCCACCCCCCCACCCCTGGTCAGGGCGGGGGGGGGGGTGCACACTCGCTCCGGGCTTGTCGCGAACAGCCAGAAAAGGTATATGTACATAACAAGGACATCAACATCGCAACGCTGGCACGAAATATAATTGCTAGGAAAATAGGAAACAAACAACACCCATTTCCCCGAAAAACAACAACAACTAGGAAATCATGGCTTCCGCACTCTGCTGCCCGCGCTGCAGACGGGTGCCGGCTTGCCAAGTGGTCACTTTTTCTGTTTTTCATGAGGTCATTTCCCGAATGTTGGTGAGGCCATAGATAGTATCAGTGCCCATTAAGGGGAGGGTCCCACGGAATTGTATAAAAACTGAAGCCTCTTAATAACTACAGAAATGCAACTGCCAACCACTGAATGATGATTGGGGGCCATAAACATGATGTTTGGTTGGGCATGCATACCACCACTTGTTGGGGGTACTACCCCCAGCCATACACCGGCTATGTGCTAAAAATAGAAAAAAAACCGCTGTTTTGGGCACATCTTGCCCAGAACAGTGGGAGAACTAGTTGCATGCCAAAAGCACAACCCCTATAAAAATGTCATGGCACATGTTTTCTACCTACTTGGATCAACAAAATCAGCACATCCCTTCATGTTATTAATTTTTGACCCTAAAAAAGCGTTTGAAAATTAATAACATGAAGGGATGTGCTGATTTTGTTGATCCGAGTAGGTAGAAACCATGTGCCATGACATTTTTGTGGGGGTTGTGCTTTTGGCATGCAATTGGTTCTCCCACTGTTCTGGGCAAGATGTGCCCAAAACAGCGTTTTTTTCTATTTTTAGCACATAGCCGGTGTATGTGGGTGGGGGTAGTACCCCCAACAAGTGGTGGTATGCATGCCCAAACATCATCAAGGAGACAACCAACATCATGTTTATGGTGGTCCCCAATCGTCATTCAGTGGTTGGCAGTTGCATTTCTGTAGTTTCAGAAGCTTCAGCAGTTTTGATACAATTCCATGGGACCCTCCCCAGCCACCCGGCCCAGAAGAATCTCCGGTGCTTGCCACTCATTTGCGCTCGCGTTCCAACTGAAGGCGGGCCGCAATTAAGCTACAAGCCTCGAGTTACTTGACCTTGAAAACCGTCTTAGTTAGGTATCTAGTATATATAGCGTCCGCGGCCCGTGCTCAGTATCTATTGCCGCAACTGATACTGCGATACCGAGCCCATTCCGCCACCCCTTCAGTTTTGCAAATTCACGTGGCAATCTCGTCTTCAATAAAATCGGCTCGCTGCCTACAATCTGCCTACCTTAAACTTTTGGCGATTCCAAGCCAAGAAATGCGCGATTGGTGGATCGTCGTCGGTCGGTCTTTCCCGGCCCGGCCGCGACTAGGCGCAGCCGGCCTAGTCTACGCAGGCACACATAGCACGTGGAGCAACCGTCGGTTATTAAATTATAACACTCCGTTGGGAGATCATGTAGCACATATTCCTTCCTGGATGGGTGGAGGTGGGCGGAGCCGCGGAATCGAACTAAGCTAACTCTAACTACTAATAAGCTATCTAGTCTAGAAAATCCTAACTACGCTACTCAGCAAAGCGCCCCTTCCGCTTGGGGGGAGGGGGCTTGCCCACAGGGGCTGGCGTGTGAGCCTGGACAATCTTCTGCCACCTCTTCTTGTTCTGCATACAGGCCGGTTAGGCTGAAAGACTCCAAATAGTGTCAGGCTGAAATAACTTCTGTGTTTGATTGATTTTTCGAGTCCCATCTAAGTGAAAAAAGTTTAGAAATAAAAAACTGAAAAAGTTAATGTCTTCACATCCAGAATTTGACAAACTTTGCTATCAGTTGTGAGGGTTGATACTTGAGGGTGTAAGGATCTGAGCTTGCACAATCCCGTAAGTAAGTAAGTAAGTACTTGCGTGTCATGCGCAATTCATGCCACGGAGTACTATGCTAATCTCATTAGAAAAATAATTACACAAAAGTTTAAACAAATATCGTCTGCATCATCCCCCAACCGTTATGCTTGAACTAGATGGGGACAAGCCCGCAACTCCAGCCAATAGTGTGGCTGTTAAAAAAAATTTGCAAAAATATTCATCAAATCAGAAATCAGAAATAATAAATATATACCCGCGGGGCATCATAGTCGAAATTCCCATCAATCTGGGAGTTATTCACAAATTTATAGCTGGCGTTACTGCAAATGAACTAAACCTGGACATAACTTGACTTCCTGAACAATCTACTTGGGACGTCAAGGATCTGAGATCACTTTTGCCAAGCAGTTTTTCATGCCAGATTCAACTGCTGAGAGGGCGGCCGCGAAATATACCGGCTTGCCAGGTAGAAATCCGTATGTATGTTCCTTGCAGAAATCTGAGTTGTTGAGTCAAAGCGGCTACAACTACTAGTACATATGTAATTTTTTCTGATAGCCCCTTCAGCAGTTGCTGCATCTGTCATGAAAAACTGCTTAGGAGATGTGTTTTCAGAATCTCGAGATTCGGTCACTATATATTCCAGGAAATCATGCTGACATTGCATGTGGGGGTCACTATAGCCTAACCAGCCTGTAGCAGTCCAAGCAAGAGAAAGGGAGTGAATGCGGTGTTCAAACTGAGCTGGAACCACTGCTGGTAGGTCGGCCAGCAACATCTGGATGTAGTTCATGCATGGCAGGTTTACCCAGCGTTCTAGGAACCATCGGTTATCCGTCATCCTAACCATGAAATTCACAGGGAAGCAAGCAGTATTCAGCTCGAAAGTAAGCTCGAGGTACCCTCCGTCCTCGCCGATGCCGTCGCAGTATTGTATTCCGTATTCTATGCATATCCGCTTCACCCCGAGACGGCCGCCCGCCTCGGGGTCGCCGGACCCCCGCCGCCGCCAGCGCCCCCCTCCTCGGCCGCGGACTACCAAGTCCCCGCCTTGCAGGAGGGCTGCCTTGCCACTGACGACGTCGTCCCGGCCCCCTTCACTTTGAAGGAATCGGACGGCGCCCTTGCTCGCCTGCGGTACGATGCGGCGGTCGGTGCCGACCACCTTTCTGCTGAGCTGCTGAAGACCCCTGATCCGGCGGTTAGGGATCTTCTGCTGGCGTTCTGCAACCGTGTCCTGCTCTCTGACGAGCCTTCGCCTGCTGAGTGGCAGACGGCCATCCGCGTCATGCTGTACAAGAAGGGCTCTGCTGCTGACCCCGGCAACTACCGGGGTGTCTGCCTCCAGAGCTAGCGCCGCGCTGAAGGTCTTCATGCGCATGATGCTGCACAGGCTCCGCGCCGCGCTGGACCCACACCTGGGTGAGTCTCAGATGGGTTTCCGTCGTGGTCGTAACACTGTCATGGCTGTGTTTGTCGCGCGCCGGTTGATGGAGGAGGTGCGTCGCCTTCCCCCTGACAGTTTGCCGCTGGTCTTCATTTTTGTTGACTATATCAAGGCCTTTGACACGGTCGACCTCTGGGAGGCTCTTTGGGCCATCCTAGCTCTGGATCGGGTACCACCTGCGTTTATTGCTGCCATTCGCCGACTGTATGAGGGCTCACAGGCAGTAGTGCGGACTGCGGAAGGCACCACTCCACCATTCCCCCTTCACCATGGGGTGTGGCAAGGTTGTGTCCTGTCCCCATACCTGTTCATTATTGTCGTGGATCACGTCATGCGCCGGGCACGTGCACGCTTTACTGCTCTTAAGGGGTTCGAGCCAGGCTTCAATGGACATCCTTAACGTGAAAGAGCACGGCGGGGTTAGACCTGGTTACCGCCTTGCCGACCTGATTTATGCGGATGACACCACCCTCATCGAGAGCCCCGAGCACATTCAGACCTGGCTGGACTGTCTGGGCCTGGAGGCGCGGGCGGTGGGGTTGGAGATTAGTGTCAAAACTGAGGCGATGGTGATTGGGGCCTCCAGTACACCACCCCTGCCGCGCCTGCTCGACGGGACGGAGGTCCCGTTCCGCGACCGCTTCAAGCTGTTGGGGAGTTGGCTTCCTGACACTGCCGACGATGTGGACACCCGCATCGGCCTTGCCTGGGCCAAGCTCCGTTCGCTCAAAACCTACTGGCGCTCGAAGGGCCTGGGCGAGCACCGCAAGCGCATGCTCTTCAAGGTCCTCGTCCTCACGGTGCTCACGTATGGCGCCGAGGCGTGGACCATCCGGCCACCCAAACTGGCAGCTAGGCTAGACGGCACGGTTTACAGGATGCTCCGACAGGTCCGTAGGGTTTTCCGAGCGTCCGTCATCAGAATTCATCTTTGTATCATGGCATGCCTCGTATTTCGGACGAGATTAGGCAGCGTAGGATAGCATTTGTAGGACACCTTGCTCGCACCAGCCAGGTCGACACCGCCCTTGGCCTGGCCGGCCCCCAGCGGCTTGGCCAGCCAGGGGGACACATTCTGACCTGGCCTGGCCCCGAGGGCATTCCCAAAAGGGTAGGGAAACCTGTCACGACCTACATCCTGATGTTGCTGGACGACCTAGTGGTCCCAGCCCAGTTTGAGCACCGCATCCACTCTCTCTTCCGTCTTTGGACTGCCATGCAGGACAAGACGCGGTGGAAGAAGATTGTCAAGGCGCACACGGCCGATCCTGTGGGCAAGCCCCCTCCCCCCAAGCGGAGGCGGCGTTTTGATGAGTAGTGTAGTTAGGATTTTCTAGATAGCTTAGAGTTAGGATAGTTCGATCACGCGGCTTCCTCCACCCCATCCATCATGGAATATGTACTACATGATCTCCCCACGGAGGCATGTTATAATTTAATTTAATTTGATTTTTAATTCTATGCATGGTTCTTAGCCCAAAACTCACGTCTCGCGATTTACATTCTGACCCCCTGGTGTGGCATATAGCCTAGGGAAGCTGCGCCTAGCTGACTGAACATGCAACATCGGGCATGACAATAAATAGTTACAATTGATGATAATTGGGAGAACACCAGTCGGTTCAAGCATTTAATTACGGATACTAAGGTGGCATAACGATATACTGGCGCTGGTTGTCTCCTTCTTGATATACGGGCATGCCAAGCTGCAACCCTTGGTATGTGCCAGGGTCATGGTCAGTACACACCAATGTCGGGGCCCCTTCGAAATGGTTGTCGATCGGTTGGTTTTCTTGGAAATATATTGTCATTGACAGGAGACCCATATCCGTCAAGGAGACTCGTGAGCTCCAACTAGAGCTAGGTCCTCCGCCTTCCCCGCTTGCGGGGCACTGCATGCAAGGCTGGACCGCCCGCGCTGCTCCTCACCTTTGAATACACGGCGGACATGTTGCTGTTTCTCAAGTGCCGATAGTGGCTTTTTGTGGGGACCTCCTACGTACACGTTGGAGGACGACTTGACCCCGGCGCAGCAACAACGGGTCAACGGCGACGGGAGCCATGGCCGACTTATACCTCCAGCTCGGACCGGCAGGCTGCAGGGAAGAAGCCGGTTTACTGGTGGGGGGCGGCCATATCCGATCTGCGTCGACCAGATGGCGATTATATTCCCCTCTAGTGACTTTATGGTTGGGGCATATGGTGCAGATCGACGATATTTGAAACTTTCATGTATTTAAATTAATTTCTAATGAGATTAGCAGAGTACTCTGTGGCATGCCCATGCGCATGACACACAAGTACTTTGTCGCACGCAAGTACTTACTTATACTTACTTCCTTATGTCGACCACAAGCCGAGCCCCGCTGCCGCAGGCAACCCCCGCCCCAGCAAACCCCGCCTATAGGGGAAGATATAGAAGTAGTGTAGCATAGTCATGCAGACTTGGCTACAACGTGGCCCACGCCCATGTGTATGTCTGCCTATGATGATGGGAGCGGGAGTCCCACCAGACGATGTAATAATAAGCGTTTAAGTAATCAGATAGCCATGCATGCTGTGCCGGCCCATGCAGAGAGCCACTCTCTGCTGAGTGAGAGGCTGCATGGGCCCTAGCCCGGCTGATTAATTTCTTCGTTAGCCATGATGACCATATCTTCGACCCCATGCCAGGCCTCTTTTGGTATGATATACATCATGGTGCAGCGGCAGGTGCACGTACCTTCTGCACCCAGGGTATAGGTGGCAGTTTACATTCCCCCACCTACAGGTAGTAGCCCAGAAGTATTTTAAAAAACATATGCCCCCTCTCAGGGATATTAAAGTTTTTAAAATTAAATTACAACATGACTCCGTTGCACCAGGAAGATCATGTACATATAGCACGTATTCCATAGTTGCTGATGGGTGGGGGTGAGCGAAGCCGAAAAAACTAACTATGCTATAATTCTAAACTAATAATCTATAAGCTACAAAAATCCTAGCTACTCCACTCAGCAAAGCGTCCCTTCCTCCTGGGGGGGGGGGGGGCTTGCCTACAGCCAGTACGGCCGCAGCTAGGCGTGTGGGCCTGGACAATTTAGTCTGCATCACCACCTCTTCTTGTCCTGCAATCTGCATAGCAGTCCAAGCAAGAGAGAGGGAGGATATGCGGTGCTGGGCTGGGACCACTACTATAGGTCGGCCAGAAATTCTGATAGATGTAAAGTTCGTGGCAAGTCTATATACCCGCCGTGCGGGGCGGCTTGTCCTTGCATGGGGCCACCGGCCATGGGCCAGGTTAGGATATATGCCGCCCAGCTGGCTGCATGGTCAAGCCGCTGGGGGCCGACCAGAGTCACCAGACCAAGGGCGGTGTCTACCTGACTGGTTCGAGGCTTCGAGCAAGATGTCCTACAAATGCTATATCCTATACGCTGCCTAATCTCATCCGAAATACGAGGCATACCCTTAATTATACAGAGACTCTATAGCGATCTATGCGTTGAGATTACTTGAGAACCCGACATTCAGGACCTGTCGGAGCATCCTAGTATACTGTTCAGCCGCCGGGTGACCATCTAATTGTCCGTGAGCGTCCATGCCTTGCATGGCGCCGTATGTGAGCACCGTGACTGAGGACCAGGACCTTGTTGAAGAGCACGCGCTTGCGGTCCTCGCCAAGCAAAGTCCTTCGAGTGCCAGTCTAGGTGTTGAGCGAGCGGAGCCCGTGATCCCGGGCAGGCCAGGCCGATCATTTCGGGTGTCCAGATCGTCGGCGGTGTCAGCTAGGGAGCATGCTCCCCAGCAATTTGAATTAAGCGATCACAGAACGGTACAGGTCTCAGTCCCGCGTCTAGCAGCCGCAGGAGCGGCAGGCGACTGGTAGCACCAATCGTGAACCATCGCCTCAGTTTTGACGCTAGTAATCTCTGGACCACCCCACCGACCGCGCTTCCAATCGACAGGCCATGCAACCAGGTCTGAATGTGCTCATGACTGACGCCTCGATGAAGGGGTGGTGGCATCCGCATAAATCAGGTCGGACAGGCGGTAAACCGACAGGGCCACCGCTGCCCTTGCTGCGATCGTTAATTAATTAAGGATGTCCATGCCAGGCTCGAACCCCTGAAGAGCAGTAATCTGCGCACGTGCATGCCTGGCGCATGACGTGGTCCACGACAATACATAAACAGATATGGGGGACAAGACACCACCTTGCATGCCACACCCCGTTGTGAACTTGGTGCATCATTGGGGTGGTGCCTTCTGCAGTTCGGTTCGCACTATACTGCCTGTGAACCCGGTCATACAGCCAGCCAATGGCATGCAGCTATAAATGCTGACCAGTGGCACGTGACCCAGAGCTAGGATGGCCCAAGGAGCCAGTTCCAGAGGACCGTGTCAAAAGACTTGCATGATCGTGTAGTCAACAAAAATGAAGACCAGCGGAAGACCATCAAATTAATTACTTAAACTCGTGCTCCCGTTGGGGAGTCACGGGACACCTGTAATAATTGTGCACATCAGGAAGAAATTAAGGGCAGTCAGACCCCCTTTCTCCTTCATGCCAGAGCCCAGAGGCATGCCACAGCAGCAATCGGACACGATATAGACGATCCGGCAAGTTCTGTGGGTCAGGGCAGATGCGACGCACCTCCTCCACCATGCAGCCGGCGCGGCCGGCCCGGCGCGCGACAAACACAGCCATGACAGTGTTATGGCCACTACGGAAGGCCATCTGAGACTCACCCAGGTGTACGTGGGTCCAGCGCAGAGCGAAGCCTGTGCATGCAGCATCATGCACATGAGAACTTCAGCGCGGCGCTTTGGAGGCAGACACCCCGGGCGATTGATAGACTGTGACCGGGGTCAGCAGCAGAACCCTTAACCCTTAAATGGTATCCAACTCACTGTTATAAATATCAGTCAGTTAACAACTTGGCATCATAATGCCCACAAACCAACCTATAATAACAATTTTACTATCCATATTGGGACCAAAGCACACACATATACTGATGGTCCTCCTTGGGGGTCACGTCATTGGTCATATTGCAATGTCCTATGGGTGCTAAATATAGCACCCCCTGGCAGGGGGTGCCCAGGGTGCAAAAAGTTAATTACACACATATAATGTAATATTGGATGTCAAATCTTATTTGCTGGTCCTGGATTCGACAAGGCAGTGAGAAAAGAAGCTAGTAAGGGCTCCTGAACACTGACATCATGGGTTGTCCCAGGGACTGGCCGAGCGTGTCTTGGATAGTCCAATCTCACGGACGACGCAACAGAGTCAAAGCCGCGACCTTCATCGCCAACTTCGCAACAAGGAGCGCCTGCTGGCTTTCGCAACCCGGCACTCCCAACGGTATGCTGCATTCTTTGACCCCAAGACCAGGCGAGCAAGTCGCGCCGCCCGCCTGGAGGGTGCCCTATGCGCGTTGAAAAGTACTATGTTATCTCACGCCGCACACACGTCCCCGCCAGCCTCCCCCCAACCCCCTGCCGACACCGCGGGTCCCCGGCGCCCCCTGCTGGGCCAACGCCGGCACCACTCGCTGCGCATCGCAACCTACAATGTCCGCACCCTGCCCGGGGGAGATGCCCCCCCGCGGGCCAACGAGCTTGTCCACTACTGCCGCCTATATGGCATTGATGTGCTTGGGGTCCAAGAGCACCGACGCTCCTTTGAGGGCCCCGTTCAGCGTGTCACCCTCGCACTACAATGGCAACTGCTGTGCGGCCCGGCGCATGCACCGGGTCAGGGAGGAGTGGGCCTGCTGTGCTCCCCCACCGCTGCCGCCCAGCTCGTGGACCACAAACTTTGCTCGAATCGGATCCTTCAGTGCACTTTCCGCTCCCTTGAAGGACGGACCCCCATTATGCTCTCGGTAATTGTCGGATATGCCCCACATGCTGGGCACCCGGCCGAGGACCGCGCAGCGTTCTTCAACCAGTTGCTCGACATAGAGAAACAGATCCCACGTCAATACATCGTTGCCATCTTGGTGGATGCCAACGCGACCCTGCCCGTGGGCCGCGGGGGCTGCATGTATGCGCCGCGCCTAACCGATAGCAATGCCAACACCCCCCTACTTGAGCAACTGCTCACTGAGGGGGACTTGACTGCTGCCAATACGCTTTTGCTAAACCGCCTGATGCACTAGTGACCTTTGTGGGCCCCATGCGCAGGGCGGCTGGCTCGATGCTCCCTCGGCGGCGATGTGTATGCTTGGACTACATACTTGTGCGCAAGTGCTGGCGCTCTTCCGTCATCGATGCCCGTACGCTGACCACCCCCAGTGTCGCATCGGATCATCGCATGGTCACCGCAACCTTGCGCCTACGTCTTCAGGCCCCTGCGCGCCGCCGCCCCCGGCCCCGCCCTGACTGGACCTGCTTACGCCCCGTCCGTGGGCGCAGGGAGAAGTGGTCAGCGGATGAGATACGCCGCGATGCAATCAGGTCTGCCTTCGTGGACGCGCAACCTTTGATGTACCTGGACGCAGATCGCGGTGTAGATCTCACGCCACCCTACGAACTGTTCATGCGATCGGTGGAGCTTGGCTCTAAGCTTCTCCCCGAGCAACCCCGCGCCCGACCAGCCCCGCTCTACCTGCGCGACGCCCGGGTGGTTGCCGCCCGGCTGGCGCTAGCGCAGGCCCGCCGCCGCGGGGAGGACCTGTACCCGTACCAGGAACGGCTTACTCAAGCATATACTGCCGCACATGCGGAGGAGGTGGAGACACTTGCCGCCGAAATCAATCGCCACACGGCCGCCAACCAGCACAAGGCGGCCTGGCGCTCTCTCGACCGTCTCACCGGACGCCGGGAAACGCAACGGGCTGACATCCCAGGCACCCCCAGTGAACGCCTTGAGATTTGGTTCAGCTCCCAGGCCAAACTATCAGGGGCCCCTGGCCCGCCCCCCCGCTTGACCCCGCTGCAGCTGCACGCCCTGCGGCCAGCCGAGGCGGCCCCATTGAGCCCCCGCAGGCGCCCACCAGCGAGACGGACTACCTGGTCCCACCGCTCTCCGGCCCCTGGTGGACGGCCCCCACGACGAGTGGACTCCCCAGGAATGGGCTGCTGCCATCTCCACCCTCCGCAATGATGCTGCCATGGGAGTGGACAATATTTCACCGGAGGTGGTTAAGATGCCTGAGCTTGAGCCTTTCCTCCGGGGTGTTTGCAACCGGATTCTACGAGATGGCCTCCCCCCGCCGACGTATTGGAAGACCGCTGTCCGGGTCATGCTCTACAAGGGCAAGGGGTCCGCCGCGGATACCGGCAACTACCGCGGCGTATGCCTCCAAAGCTGCGTGCTGAAAGTCTTCATGCGTCTCCTGCTGAACCGCATGCGCGCCAGCCTCGATCCCCACCTAGGTGAGTCCCAGATGGGCTTCCGTGTTGGTCGCAATTGTGTTATGGTCACTATTACCGCGCGCCGCCTGATCGAGGAAGTGGGCCGCCTGGCCCCCGGCCTCTTGCCATTGCTATTGATCTTCGTGGATTACACCAAGGCATTCGATACGGTTATATGGGACGCCCTGTGGGTGGTCCTTCACCTGTTCCGTGTCCCATCGTACATCGTTGAGATCATCCGCCAGTTCTATGAAGGGTCCCAAGCCCAGGTCCGTACCGCCGACGGCGTCACTCCGGCGTTCCCCTGCACACCGGGGTGTGGCAGGGCTGTGTGCTCTCCCCATATCTATTCATCATTATGGTGGACTATATTATGCGGCGTGCACAAGCCCGCTTCGCCCGGGTGGAGGGGCGCCCGCCGGGGATCGAGGTCACGGAGTACGCCAGCTACGGCGGGGTTGACCCACCCTACCGCCTGAGCGATCTGATCTACGCTGATGACACGACACTCGTGGAAACCCCAGAGTCAGCCCAACTGTGGCTAGACAGCTTATCACTGGAAGCGCGGGCGGTGGGGCTTATGATCAGCAAGAAAACGGAGGTCATGGCCATCGGCTTCCCTGCTGGGATAGCCCCACCCACCCTCCTCTTGCTGGACGGCAGCCCCGTCCCCCCGGCGACTCGCTTCAAGCTCCTTGGCAGCTGGCTTCCCTCCACGGCCGACGACATCAACACCCGCATTGGCCAGGCCTGGGCGGCCCTCCGCCGCCTCGACAGGTTCTGGACCTGTCGCTACCTGAGTGAGCGACGCAAGCGCATTCTGTTCAAGGCCCTTGTCCTCAGCATCCTCCTTTATGGCTGCGAGGCGTGGACCCTGGACCAGGCGCTGAGCCAGCAGCTTGACGGCACCGTCACTCGAATGCTCCGTCATATCCTCGGCGTCCGCTACCAAGAACGCCGCACCCGGGCCGAGCTCTACTGCGAGCTCCCTCTTGTCACCCATACCATCCGACACCGCCGCCTCCTCTTTGCCGGCCATCTTGCCCGCACAGACCAGGTGAATACCGATGTGGGCCCTGCCGGGGGGCTTAAGACGGGCCAACCAGGTAGACACCTCCTCCTATGGCAGGGTCCCCTTGTCCCATCGCAACCCACTGGCAAACTTGCGCGCGCCGGGCACCGGCGCGGCGCGACCCGGACCTATGTGACACAACTGCTTGAAGATGCAGGGCTTCTGGGACTATCCGTACTCCGCGCCCGCATGATTGACAAGGAGAAATGGGCTGCCATCTGCGATAAGCACCTTCCCGAGGGGTATGCTCCTGTTTTCTCCCCACGGGCCCCGCGGCCCGTTGCTAGCCAGGGTAGAAGTCCGCAGGTGGAGGTTATTGGTCCTGAGGATAGCCGCTACACTACCGCCTCGTCTGCCATTACAGTAGAGGACAGCTCGGATGAGGATTACATCCCCATCTAGTGCTTAATTAGTGCTTAATATTTGGGGGATGATGCAGACGATATTTGTTTAAACTTTTGTGTAATTATTTTTCTAATGAGATTAGCATAGTACTCCGTGGCATGCCTTTGCGCATGACACGCAAGTACTTACTTTACTTACTTACTCCCAGGGACCCAGCTGCGGCACTAAAAATAACTGCCCGCTATAAATAGCGGACAGTTTGGCTGGTGACGTTTGCTAGCATTACAAAGCTAAATTCTTATCCCCTAGCAACAAAAAACATCATGGATGATCAAGCATGCTAATTACATCCTGTCCAGGCTGCAGAACATCCATCATAGCATATAAATAAAGATAGGTAACCACGCCTATGCACAGTCACATTTGTACGTATCATAGCATGGTAAGGGCACACCCTTGAAACCACACAAGCCAAACACGATGCTCACTTTTTTCTTGTGCTGATGCTGTAATAAACAAGTGCAAGTAAGCCTAGCTCAATGACAATGCTAGCTAGTGCTCCCTGTATGCTGGGCTTTATCATACTAGCTGCTAACTGGCTATGGGGTGTCCTCTACTAACAAAACCAAAAAGCTAACCAAAACCTGGCTAAGATACCATCTTTCAAAAAAATGTAGGCAAGAAAACCCATCACAATACCATGCACAACATATTTAAGCATTACATCGATCGTTACTCTAGTATATAGGATGAAGACGCAGCTAACCATGAGCACACGGATGATAAACTGGGCGAAATGGTTGTACACAGCCACCACGACAAACCATTACATAAAAGTAGTAGGGAGGGAGCTTTAACACCACGAAACCTTAATAATAAGTCCGGGATTACTTACCGAACGATAAAACCACTTTACCTCCTTCACGGCAGCGGCAGGGACTGCAAACTGCGCCAGGTCCAACTACCGCAAAAAAGGCTGTCTGACAGGTAGCAAGCTCGTGACAGAAACGATGCCCCGAGGCTTCCCTGACCCACAGCGCTGATGAACTATGTGATATACATCATAAGAAAGTTAATCGTTGCGAAATATTCAATGATAAAACGGCAAATACCAAGTGCTAGCTTCATCGGCATCCCCGTGGTAGTGAACGCGTGTTGACGCAATAAAAACCAGCCCGAGATGATTGCGCGCCTCGTAATTAGAGGTTGCGCAACTAGGTCTATAGCATCCTTATGACGTATAAAGTGTGCCTACAAATTTTGGAACGAATCCATGCATCGACGCTCCTGCGCCAGTCAGTTTTCTGCACCGCCATGGCGGCAAATCTGCATGGATGTCAATATTTTACATTCACGTTTTCGTCCCATTGAAAAGGGTACCCCCTGTACTTTGGTCAATAATTAGTCCCTGTGTACTTGTAGAATGTAGTGATGTTTAGGTACGGGACGTAGTACACATCTAGCTGAAGACGCCTGGCTAAAAATATCATGGAAATACCTACTGGCATTCGCGTTATATGCTCCCAACCAACTGTCCGCTATTTGTAGCGGGCAGTTGGTGCCCCAAACTCACATGTCCTCAATTGAGGACAAAATCCTCCCAATAAGGACAGCACCTTCAGCAGCAGGTATTGGCGCGAAACCTTGGTCCCAACGGTCATCTGACCCTTTTCCCGCGAAAATGGACTCGGTACCCGGCGCGGCGCGGTACTGGGGTCGACAGGACCCGTCCGTACCTGTAAATTATGTGGTGGAGAAAAGTACCTATTTTGGTGGGAACGTTGCAATGCGTGCGTGTGTTCCCGCAAATTGCGGCTATGGGGTCGAGCCAGGTCCGAGGCTTGCCTGAACTATACAGGCGATCGTTTTGCCCCGGACCAAGACAGAGTTATAGATCGACATCTAGAGCTTCCGCTCAAGCTGTTTTTGGGGGGCAGTCGCTTTTTATTCTCTAAAAAATCCTTTGATGAACGGAATTTGTCTAGTTTGCAGAAAAACGGGAGGCGGCGTAGATTGCATGACAAGCCGGTATACTGCTCTGTGATGCGCGCTTTTTTCTTGACATTAGCAACGGATACCGTGAGGGTGGGTATTGTTACGCTTTCGGGTTCAAGGGCGAGTTCTGGGTACAAGTATTTTGGGCGGTTGGAAGCGTTAAATATACCCAGTTTTTATGTCGTCAGATCGTCGTTGCGCCTGGCGACGACGGCGGTGGGCGCGAGCCATAGATTTCATTTGCCGCAAGGCTGGGTGCTGCCCGCGCGTCCCCATGCTTTCTTTTATAATTTTCGAGCCTTTCCGCGCATCTGGCCGGCTGGGAGCACGTCGAGAAGCCGTCTCCGGACATCATCCGCATCCGTTTCTTCATATAAATTGCGACAACACATATCGTAGGTTGTTATTTGATTACATTGTATGATTTCGATTGTGTATTATGCCCAGCCCCTTCGTTTTCATGCCGCTGTTGAATGGGGAGAGGCGAGTGTTAGCTGGCCACCGTTTTTTTCTTCCGTTCCGTCAATGCAAAGGTAATCGTTATCTGCATGGCCAACGCTGGCGTTAAAAGCAATGCCTTGCTTGCTATGGTAAGCGTAGTGTGGATGGTTTCTTGTTGCTGCCTTGTTGCTGAAAGTTTTTCCCAGGCTTTCTGGGATCTTGCCTATATGGTTTCTGACATATAACCCTTTTTCTAGAGGGAGCTAGGTAGAGGAGTTGACCTTGTCATGTTGGCATTCTGCTGCTGTGATAGCCTCTTCGTCTTTGCAATACCTATAATGAGCCCTTTATATTGCATGCATGGCTCTAGTAAGGGTGCTAAAGCACCATGGTGTCACCTAAGCGTCCTACGAAGACCTAGGACCGACCTTGGCCACTGAAAACCTGTCCTTACCCTAGTTTGGCTTAGCTAGCTTTCCTTGTGCTCTGCCAAGTGCAATTGCTCGTATCGGGTTCCTGGCCGTCTGTCATAGCTTTCCGTGAGGTGGCCAAGCATGGGCAGCCCCGGGGTGGCTGCCACATGTTAGGGAGGTGTCCTATGGGTTTGCTGACCGCTTGTGGTCCTTGGAAGCATGGTCTTTATGTCTCATTCTCTCGTACATTCTAGTGGAGGGTTTTCCTTGGTTGCCGATGCAGGCCCCCCTGCACGTAACAATTCATAATTAAATAGGAAATGCGCACATATGGATGATGTTAAGCATTGGAACTCTCAAACACATCATAAATGATCATGCTTCAAAGCCCCATATTTATTTTTTTGTGTGTTAGAGAGTTATTAACAGTATTGCACTGTCCTCAATTGAGGACAAAACTGTTGGGTGTCAGCCATTGGTACTGCCCGCTATAAATATTATCAGTCAGTACCATTTAAGGGTTAATTCTTGCACAGCATGACTCCTACGGATGGCCGTCTGCCACTCAGCAGGCGGAGGCTCATCAGAGAGCAGAACACGGCCTGTTGCAGTCTTGCACAACGCCAGCAGAAGCTCCCGCACACGGGTCAGGGGCCTTGAGCATGCAGCCGTCGGCCGAAAGCCTGGTCGGCACCGACCGCCGCATCGTACCACAAGTGAGCAAGGGCATGTACCGTCCAATTCCTCCAAAGTAAAGGGGTGGACGACGTAGTTGTTGGCAAGGCAGCCCTCCTTCAGGGCGGGGACTTGGTAGTCCGCGGCCGAAGAGGGTGCCGCGGGCGGCGGGGGCCGGGGGTCCATGCAGTGCAACACCAGAGACGGCCGGGCGCCCGTCTTGGGGTGAAGCGGGTGTGTGTATGGGGGGGGCGCGAGCCCTGACCCGTCAAGGAACTGACACTGTCAAACAAGTTGCACACTCAGGGCCAACCAGCGGTCAAGGCTGACCGGCGCCGCGCCGTCCCCCGTGTGCTCCACCGGGGGTGCGCTGCCGCCGGCCGCAGTGCCGGTCAAGGTGGTACCACATTTCCTTGCCCTGCATGCATGGTTGCGAGCTAGTTGGCAGGCCTTAGCATCCGCAATGTACTGGGCCGCCTCTGCCTCCTGAGGGATATACGTTTCATATACTTGCCACGGAGACATGCTCTTAATTAATCGATTAATGAATTAAATCAAGCAAGGAGACAACCAGCGCAGGCCATGTGGAAATCGGGAGAATCCGGACCATCCGACCATGGTAGCCCATATAGCCACGGACTATAGATATAATAGACGGCGGTATAGGACTGTTTGCACCATCAATTCATCCATCCATCCATCCATCCATCCATCCATCCATCCATCCATCCATCCATCCATCCATCCATCCATCCATCCATCCATCCATCCATCCATCCATCCATCCATCCATCCATCCATCCATCCATCCATCCATCCATCCATCCATCCATCCATCCATCCATCCATCCATCCGGCCATCCATCCATCCATCCATCCATCCATCCATCCATCCATCCATCCATCCATCCATCCATCCATCCATCCATCCATCCATCCATCCATCCATCCATCCATCCATCCATCCATCCATCCATCCATCCATCCATCCATCCATCCATCCATCCATCCATCCATCCATCCATCCATCCATCCATCCATCCATCCATCCATCCATCCATCCATCCATCCATCCATCCATCCATCCATCCATCCATCCATCCATCCATCCATCCATCCATCCATCCATCCATCCATCCATCCATCCATCCATCCATCCATCCATCCATCCATCCATCCATCCATCCATCCATCCATCCATCCATCCATCCATCCATCCATCCATCCATCCATCCATCCATCCATCCATCCATCCATCCATCCATCCATCCATCCATCCATCCATCCATCCATCCATCCATCCATCCATCCATCCATCCATCCATCCATCCATCCATCCATCCATCCATCCATCCATCCATCCATCCATCCATCCATCCATCCATCCATCCATCCATCCATCCATCCATCCATCCATCCATCCATCCATCCATCCATCCATCCATCCATCCATCCATCCATCCATCCATCCATCCATCCATCCATCCATCCATCCATCCATCCATCCATCCATCCATCCATCCATCCATCCATCCATCCATCCATCCATCCATCCATCCATCGGGGTGAAATTAATTAATTAAACGCGCGCTCCCGTTGGGGAGTCACGAAGCACCGAAGTGCTTTTGATCCAGCTGTGTGTGCACAACAGGAAGAAAGGGCAGAGACCCCCATTCTCCTTCATGCCAAAGGCATGCCACAGCTGGCGGCCCCCCCACCAGTCCTACTCACCTTCCCCTCCCCTGAGGATAAGCAGCGGTTCCTCTCTCGTCGCAAGCGGTTGCACGACCTCACCTGGACGCTGGATGACGACCTCACCCCCGCTCAGCAACAGCAGCGACGCGACCTGTGGCCGGAATACCTCCGCCATAAGCAGGACCCCCAGAAGCCCAAGGTGTACTGGAGGGGCGGGGACCTGATGATCAACCACAAGATGTGGACGCCCCCAGCGGGCTAGAATAGCAATAGCCCTAGCTTGTAACCATTGGCGTCACTGCCGCTAAGGCAGCCATGCCTAGAATGTTGCCTAGCTGTGCCAACACACCTAGTCACGTGCCGCCAACGCACGGTACACAACCAGCCATAGCCTTAGCCTAGTCCTAGTACAGCCATGCTACGCCCTGGCTATGTTCAGATTACTTGCCCACGCTCCTTGCTATGATATGCTCACATGGGTCTTATTGCACCCACAGTTTGCCGGATCGTTAGCCTGTCCTTTTAGCTAGCCGCGCCCGATTGCAGCTGTGGCATGCCTTTGGCATGAAGGAGACTGGGGGTCTCTGCCCTTTCTCCTGTAGTGCACACACAGGGATTAAAAGCACTTCGGTGCTCCGTGACTCCCCAACGGGAGCACGAGTTTAATTAATTAATTAATGCCACAGCTGCACTCGGACATGCTAAACGATCCGGCATGCAATCTGTGGGTGCAATATAAGACCCATGTGAGCATGGCATAACAAAGAGTGTGGGCAAGCTAGTAATCTGACGATCATAGCCAGGACGTAGCATGGCTGTACAAGGACTAAGCTAAGGCTATGCATGGCTGGTTGTGTACCACGTGCGTTAGCGGTGCACGTGACCAGGTATGTTGGCACAGCTAGGCAAACAGTCTATGCATGGCTGCCATATGTAGCGGCAGTGACTATACCAATGGATACAAGCTAGGGCTATAATTATGCAAGCTATTCTAGCCCGCTGGGGGCGTCCCACATATTGTGGTTGATCATCGATCAGGTCCCTGCCCCTCCATTGGCACCTTGGGCTTCTGGGGGTCCTGCTTGTGGCGGAGGTATTCCGGCCACAGGTCGCGTCGCTGCTGCTGCTGAGCGGGGGTGCTGATCGGGGTTAATACTCCGTGACTCCCCAACGGGAGCACGAGTTTAGTTAATACAGCCGCTGAATCAAGCCAGAGGTCCTTAGTAGCTCGAATCCATGTTGGATCTATATACTTGAACGTATGTGAATTCACGTTTTTCGTGTCTCGGCACTCGATGCCGGCAGCCGTTGAGTTTACTATTTGTTTAATAGTTCTCGACAATATCATCACTGCATGACTATTCTCATAAGTGGCCGCCGGCCCCACCATGGCCACATTGGCTTATGCACCTCTCATCTAGGGTGCTAACTATCAACAAACACCTGTACCCAGGTGCAGGCCGCGGGCTGGTGAGTAAAATTAAATTAATTAAGAACATAACTCTGTTGAGAGTATACGTAACACTTGGCCCTGAGAAGGGGGCATATATGGTTTTTAATACATTCTGGGCTAGAACCTGCAGGTGGGGGATGTAAACACTGGACACATCAATCCGAAAACCCATTTTCTTCCCCTGGAAAATATTTGGAGATGGAATAATGGTCAGTTTGACCTCAAATTTGGCACCAAGGTTCCTTATCAGATATCTTATGATGCCATGTGGTCAAAATTTTTTTTGGGAGTTGGCAGCATGGTAACATGGTGACATTTGCTAGCAAAAAATACTGTATTTTCAGCACTTTCTGGCATGTATGCATATATAATGACATCAAATGAACTCAGTTGGGCCTGGAACTTTGCACATGTTTTAAACACATCCCATGCAGCATGCCCACAAAGTTTCAGGCTGGTTGGATGACAAATTGGTGACAAATGCTAGCATAAATACCCCCAAAATGCAGTTTTTCATGGTTTTCCAAGGGTTTTATCACACATATGCATACCAAATGAGCTCAGTTGGAGCTGGAACTTTGCACATGTTCTAAACACATCCCATGCAGCATGCCCACAAAGTTTCAGGCTGGTTGGATGACAAATTGGTGACAAATGCTAGCATAAATACCCAAAAAATGCAGCTTTTCATGGTTTTCCAAGGGTTTTATCACACATATGCATACATAATGACACCAAATGAACTCAGTTGGGCCTGGAACTTTGCACATGTTCTAAACACATCCCATGCAGCATGCCCACAAAGTTTCAGGCTGGTTGGATGACAAATTGGTGACAAATGCTAGCATAAATACCCCCAAAATGCAGTTTTTCATGGTTTTCCAAGGGTTTTATCACACATATGCATACCAAATGAGCTCAGTTGGAGCTGGAACTTTGCACATGTTCTAAACACATCCCATGCAGCATGCCCACAAAGTTTCAGGCTGGTTGGATGACAAATCAGTGGTGACAAATGCCAGCATAAATACCCCAAAATGCAGCTTTTCATGGTTTTCCAAGGGTTTTATCACACATATGCATACATAATGACACCAAATGAACTCAGTTGGAGCTGGAACTTTGCACATGTTCTAAACACATCCCATGCAGCATGCCCACAAAGTTTCAGGCTGGTTGGATGACAAAATGGTGACTGATGCTAGCAAAAAACAACCCAAAAGGCAGTTTTCCTTGGTTTTCCAAGGGTTCCAACACATGGGTGCCTATATCAATGAACTCAGTTAAGCCTAGAACTTTGCACAGCTCATAAAAACATCTATGTTAACTGCCCACAAGAAATTCAGACTGTTTGCATGACCAATAGCTGACAGATGCTAGCAAACATTGCACAAAAAATGCAGTTCCTAGTAATTGTTTTTCAAGGGTTTCATCCCATAGTTGCAAGTCAACCATTCCAGTTTGGGATATATAGTCAGGTTCCCAACAACACATCTTGATGATATATTATGTGATATTGCAGGAAGGCAGACTTAGGGGCACACGCCCATGATACAACGTCAACATGTACATCAACAACACACACGTAACTTAGCTAATCATCATAATAAAAAGCACACCTTCCCCACCCACCCACCCACCCACCCACCCACCCACCCACCCACCCACCCACCCACCCACCCACCCACCCACCCACCCACCCACCCACCCACCCACCCACCCACCCACCCACCCACCCACCCACCCACCCACCCACCCACCCACCCACCCACCCACCCACCCACCCACCACCCACCCACCCACCACCCACCCACCCACCCACCCACCCACCCACCCACCCACCCACCCACCCACCCACCCATATAACCACGCACGCACGCACGCACGCACGCACGCACGCACGCACGCACACACGCACGCACGCACGCACGCACGCACGCACGCACGCACACACACACACACAAAGTCATGCCTTCCCTCCCTCCCTCCCTCCCTCCCTCCCTCCCTCCCTCCCTCCCTCCCTCCCTCCCTCCCTCCCTCCCTCCCTCCCTCCTCCTCCCTCCCTCCCTCCCTCCCTCCCTCCCTCCCTCCCTCCTCCCTCCCTCCCTCCCTCCCTCCCTCCCTCCCTCCCTCCCTCCCTCCCTCCCTCCCTCCCTCCCTCCCTCCCTCCCTCCCTCCCTCCCTCCCTCCCTCCCTCCCTCCTCCCTCCCTCCCTCCTCCCTCCCTCCCTCCCTCCCTCCTCCCTCCCTCCCTCCCTCCCTCCCTCCCTCCCTCCTCCCTCCCTCCCTCCCTCCCTCCCTCCCTCCCTCCCTCCCTCCCTCCCTCCTCCCTCCCTCCCTCCCTCCCTCCCTCCCTCCCTCCCTCCCTCCCTCCCTCCCTCCCTCCCTCCCTCCCTCCCTCCCTCCCTCCCTCCTCCCTCCCTCCCTCCCTCCCTCCCTCCCTCCCTCCTCCCTCCCTCCCTCCCTCCCTCCCTCCCTCCCTCCCTCCCTCCCTCCCCCTCCCTCCCTCCCTCCCTCCCTCCCTCCCTCCCTCCTCCCTCCCTCCCTCCCTCCCTCCCTCCTCCTCCCTCCCTCCCTCCCTCCCTCCCTCCCTCCTCCCTCCCTCCCTCCCTCCCTCCCTCCCTCCCTCCCTCCCCTCCCTCCCTCCCTCCCTCCCTCCCTCCCTCCCTCCTCCCTCCCTCCCTCCCTCCCTCCCTCCCTCCCTCCCTCCCTCCCTCCCTCCCTCCCTCCCTCCCTCCCTCCCTCCCTCCCTCCCTCCCCCCATCATTCATGCATCCATTCATTCATGCATGCATCCACTCATTCATGAACATGCCTCCGCTGGCCAGGGGTTCAAAATGATGCAACAGGCACCAAAAAAGGGAGAAGGAGCCGCCTCCCCGACGTGCCGCCCGGCGACGGCAGCGATGGGCCCAGGCGGGGAACAGTGCGCTTTGTCTTGTTCGCCGGGGTGAGCCGGCGGGGTGCGGTCACTGTCGCGTTTTATTTAGCCCGCCCGCCCCAGTCCTTCTCGGAGTGCCTTCTCAGGCCATGGCGTCAGGGTAAGAGTTCTTTTCGCCCGTCGCCGGACGCTTAAACCACTAGACTACGCCGGTTAATTACGACAAGAAAGCGGGTTACGACGATAGAAACCAGTAGATGGTGGTTCTCCCGCACCCCGGGCACACCAGCGACATCGGCAGCGAGCCCCGCCCGCAGTTTATGCAGCGGACAATGTTGCTCTGCCCAGTGAAAGTCATAAAGCTGCAAGAAATGGGGTGAAAGCGATTCAATCCACGACATGCATTTTTGCCCCTGTCAGCGCTCCTATAATTCTGACTTTTACGGGGAAATCGCGTGCAACATGGAAACGCAAAATTAAGGGAATTCCAACACTAAATTTCTTCGAAATGATATAAGGAATCGTTCGAAAGTGTGCCCTCCCACCAGGTGCGTCTTAATCTGTGCTAGACATTACCTTGCACACGCACGGGTAGCTGTGCGCGGCGTGCGAAACTGGCCACTGCTGCCTGTTTGCCGTCGCACCCTCCAAAAAAAGAACTGCTTTCGAACGTTTTTTTTCCAGAATAAATTTCCTTACGAGAATGCCGATCGAACAAGCGAAATCCGGTACAAAATGGCTTCGTAATTCCTGCACAGTAAATTTTCACGCCACCATAGCCTTCGCAATGAAATTTGCACTCAACATCTCCCGCGCGCACCGAATTTCGTCAATTTCACCCCGGATTTGCCGCGGACACTTTGGCGCGGCGTCGGATTGATGTGGATCCACCTACTCTGGGTGCTCTAGGTGCACCTGCACCTCCATGTATTCCAGCAGCTAAGGTGCGGACATGGAGTGGAAGATGATTATGGCTCGGCAAGAGCTACTAAAGGCATGGCCTCTCAGCAGAGAGTAGCTCTCTGCAATTAGGGCAAAGTGCAATGCTAACTATACTTAATGCTATAATAATGCATCAGCTGGTGTGGATCCGGGTTGGTCAGTACGCCGTACGGAGCCGCAAAAATACGGGAAAACGTACACTGAAGGCCTCCGCCGTATATACGCGTATTTATTTTAGAATACGCGATTTGGACTTAGAATTTTTCGGGGGTACCAGCGGGCAGCGGGCACTGGCGCAGTGCCCAGGTTCTGGGCGCGGCGCGCTCACTGCACATTTGAGATTTTTACTACTAGAAGTAGATGCGTACAGTTCTTTTCATAAAGCGCAAGCTTGCAAAATGTTTGGCCGGTAGGAGACAGCTAGGACTAGGTACATAACGCATAGGGTAATAACAGTGTGCCAGCAAATGCCAGCTGTGCTACTGACGGTGTAATGCAATATAGCGACGACGAGGCCAGTGCGCGACTGTGCGACAGTGTGCAGCCATTTTCGATTTGCAGCCATGAAGAAGAAAGGGCCTGAATGGGATTTCGTTCTCGAGAAGAAAGAAGCAGTCACAGATGCTGTTAGTAACAAAACGCAGTTTGTGTCGAATAAGTTCTGCTCATTTTGCAACAAGAAGTTCTCATACGGGGCGGGGGCAATCAGCGTATTCCGAGTCCGTGCACACTTTGCCGGAATCGCAGGGGAAGGGATGTTACCCTGCGACAAAATTCCACCGAATATCCGGCGCAGGTTTCTCAGGATTGCTATCAACAAGTTGCAGAAGTCACTGAGACGCCAAGAAGCAGCACAATTTGAACAGGGCAATGGCGGAGATGGGAAGGGGCTCAGTGAGTGCACCGGCTGACTTGTCGTCGGTTCCCAGCAAAGGCCAGCTGAGCATCACCAAATGGCTGGTTCCCGTCGACGAGAAAGGTGTCCAGCTAGCTGCTGGCTGCCGAATTTTTTATCGAGAACAGCGTTGCCTTCAATGCGGCTGAGAGCGCCTCTTTCAAGCAGATGGTGGCCGGCATGATCCAGTACAAAGGAGGGCACGTCACCCCTCCTTCTCGGAAGTTGTTGGGTGGCGAGCTCCTCGTGAAGAAGAAGGAGAGCGTGGTCCTTAGTTGTGTCTTATGTCCTCTCATGCATTATATAGTGGATGGCTTTCCTTACAATTAATTAATTAATTGATTCCTTACAATTCCCGTTGCAGGCTTGCAGCCTGCTCCCCCCTGCATTTAATTAACAAATCATAATCAGATAGGATTGCAGGGCATAAATGGAAGATGTTAATAAATAAGCATATACACCAAATTTCAGTTGCAATAACTGCATGACCATCATCAAGGAGCGTGCTAATTGGGTGACTGACAATTGGACCACAAAAACTGTCGCGTATTTTACCGCCGCGTATTTTACAACCCCCACGTATAATACGCGTATTTTAGGTCCGCGTATTATACCCCGTACACGTATTTGCCAACCCAGGTGTGGATCCCATCATAGGCATACATGTACATGGCCACGTTGGCTAAGCCTTACTATTCTGCACTACTGCCGCTATCACGAATTCTATTTTATTCCGCGCGACCAAAAAATGCAGTTTACCCCCCATGCCGATGGCAGTAAAAGAAAGCAGCGATATTGTAAAACAGCTACTTGCCGCCACAACCCAACATCATTAAATCATCGTCTTCAACATTCGAGCAATTGTTTTGCATTTCTCTAGCCCTACATTGCTAGTTTCGCCTAAACGCAGTCGCCATGGCCACTTCCGCAAGGGGTGCGCGCACCGTGCACCCACTTTTCACGGTACGGCTGGTACCGCGAATTAATTTTTTCGGGCAGAAAATATTCGCCGCGCCACGTCCCCTTAATTAATTAATTAATTAATTAATTAATTAATTAATTAATTAATTAATTAATTAATTAATTAATTAATTAATTAATTAATTAATTAATTAATTAATTAATTAATTAATTAATTAATATGGTAGCTCCCGTCGCCGTTGTTGCTGCGCCAGGGTCAAGTAGTCGTCCAGCGCGTGTAGGGAGTCCTCACGAGCCGCGCTTGCGGCGGTGCGCTTGAGGAACGAAAGCTTGTCCGCCATGTTCACAAAGGTGAGCAGCAGCGCGGGGGCGGTCCCGCCTTACTCCGCGAGCGGGGAAGGCGGAGAGCCTCCAGCTTGAGTTCACCAGTGAGGGCCATAATAGGGACAAGGATTTTGTCCGCAAACGCCTGTGCAAGCTTCTCGGAGTAACTTCTCATGCGCCTTCCAGCAGGTCCAAGTGCTTGTTGACGATGACGTTATGGCTGCGCTTGTTGAGTTCGGCCTCCTCGCGGAGGTCGAGTGTCTGTTGCTTGAGCTGTGCGGCAATGGCGGAGGTGGTGGTGGTGGTGTGGTTCAGCAGCATGGCCGCCCAGGTCTGGGGGGGAGGATGAGCGTCGCCTGCTGGGCCAGCGGGGGCTGGCTTGGCGGCAATGTCCTTCACCGCCTGGGCGGTGAGGCCTGCGGTGTTTTGCAGGCACTCGATCGATGACGATGGCATTGTCCTTGAGGCGCTTGTCGATGTCACGGAGCAGGGTGGTGATGGCGTCGGTGGTGCATGGCGGTGGTGGAGGGGGAGGGGGAGGCGAGGAGCCCTGGTGGAGGTGGCGGTGGAGATGGTGGAGAGAAGGGGGAGCTCGGCAGCCAGCGTGCCGCCCATGGCTGCCGCATCTGCAGCGAGGGGGTCCGCGTGCTGCTCGAAGGCCTCCTTGAGGATGGAGCAAATGGCGATTGCGGAGACGGGGGGGGTCCAGATCTCGGCGGCAGAGCGTCCAATGAGGGAACAGAGGACAAGGGTCTGGAGGCGGGGGCGGGTGAATTGGCGGGGGCGGGTGAAGTGGTGCACGCTGGGGCCAGTTTCAGCATAAAGCTTGCGACCTGACATGAGCATGTGCAATGAGACGTTGTTGGGCTGTCGCGTCCGTGATCTATCACGTCCGCAATCCAGATTTTAGCGTAATTCTGACGTCCGCAGCCTTGTGCGGGTTGCTATACCGCGGCCCGGTACTGACGCCGCGGATCTCAGTTGTACTCACGCGCCAAGTCCGCTGAATTTGCTGACGGAACTTTTGGGCGGACCTGAATTTCACTGACATTCGTCACAAGGGCAGTTTGCCGAATGCTGGTACACACCAAGCCGGCGAGGCACTGAGCAGATGTGCAATTTCAGGATTTCAACGTGGGACACCAGACACAAATGCAAGGAAGCCCCAGGCGGTGCCTGGCATAGCCGACAGATTTGCCCTTAATGTATATTTGTGTTCGCTTGACAGATAAAGCTTGAATTAAGTTTAGCTTGTCGGAAATTAGACAATGTTATGATTGGCTGATGTCTAAAGTGGCGCTAGTGGCGCCAGCCGCCAGGCTTGAGCTTTGAGCAGTATATAGAAGGATGAGCAACGAACCATGGTGGTCGTTGTTCGTCCGTTTCTCTCCCTCACAACTGGTTTGTTGTCTTCATGCATGGGGTGAAATAGTTCGAGCAGCCCGGAGCAGCCCCCGTGAGTGCCGGCAAAGTTCCACAAGCGAGGCGTGCATCCCGTGAAACAGGTCGTACAGAAACTTGCTGGCATCGGCGTGACCTTCGTACCACTGACCACGCGTCGGAGGTGGCGTCAAAGACGACTTGTTTCCAGGTCGGCTCAGCAGCAGGCGATTCCGCAGGTCCCAGCTGCTTTTGGGTTTCATGCAGGCGATGCCTGGATGGCGAGGCAAGCCCGGTAGGGGTCTGGGCGACCACCAGTGCTTGACTAGTGGCACCGTTGCCTTCTGGGCCTGAGGGCGAAGCTGCAGCCGGAGCTGCAGACGTATTTTCAGGGCTCAGCACAGCCGCCAGGCTGCTTTGTGTAGAGGAGCGTGTGCTCGTCATAATATTGCGTGATAGCTTCGGGAAAATATATCAGCGTATGCGTCTTAGAAAGACGAAGCGATTGTGATATTCACGGCCGTATTTGGTGCCCAAACGTGAAAGTTATGAGCTCCGCCATCAGCCATGGCTACCTCGTGGCTCGTGGCTAACTAGGGGCATGCAATGATGAAACATGCTGCACATGTATCGAACCCCGACTCCACATATGCCATTTTACCCATCATCACATGAGTGCCACCTGGTACACCTGTGCATGGGACAAAGTGGCCGAGATAGTGCAGCCGGTGTTCAAGACAGCGCCAGTCTAGGGAAGCCACACGTTCATAGATTATTTTACTAGTAGTACAGCTTTATTATTTTAGTAATATTTATCCATGGCAGGCTTGCCAAGCTCACTACGTGAGCCACTATTCAACGTTGTCATGGGTTATTGCCATCATGTGCATAGGATCAATTGGCACTTCAAGTCAAGGTATCAATCACGTCCATTGACATGACATAGGATCGTCTCATGGGAAACCAGGGCAGCCTCAGGAGTGGATCACAAACAGCTTGTGCGCGCTGTCCAACCCTTCCGGCCTACTGCTCTCCTCCTTCCAGTGCTCCTTTGCCAGCTCGTCGATCTTGCCCTGTATCGCGTCCACCTGCTCCTTGCGCAGCAGCAGCATGTACTTGGCGGTCTCCACCACCATGCGGCACGACCCGGGCTTGGCCACCTTGTGCAGGCCCTGGTTGATCTGGTGCAGCTGCCTGGCGGCGCAACGAGGACATGCAGAGTCGTAGAAATGGAGACTTGAATGGGGGGGGGTCACAAGCAAGGGGGGCTTGACGAAGGGGCAGCCATGCGAAGTGAAAGAGGGGCTTACAGGCACATGGGTGGCAGCCCATGAGGAAGTAAGCATAGACAGGATGCAACTACAGAAATGACTAGTGAAACGACAGAAAGAAGCGAAGTGTGTGTGTGTTGGGGAGTGGGGGCGCGGGTACATGACACTGCACAATGCTTGGCTCGTTTCACCCAGGCACGAAAACAATAGATGACCCGAGGACGCAAACGCAACCTGCATGGGCAGCAGAAAAAGCCAGCTCATGAACAAAATAATGCGCGCAACGCAGCATAAACCATAGGCAGTGGCTTCGGTGTTCCACCCAACACCACGATTGGTTTGCAACGCTCCACGAGGGCTACCCCGAATCCCTTTAAAATAATGTTACTCCATCCCAGGGAGTGACAAACCGAGGGATAAAGCTCGGAGCTAAGAATACTTAGAGGCATCAAGGGACGTTGCCCCTTGTTTTCCCTGGTCTTTCATGAGAGAGCCCTTTGCAAGTCCGTGAACCCCCTGGAATACAGCACTTGCACATCCATACACGAATCATGCACTGAGCAAGTCCCCATAGATCCTAACTCCCAAGACCTCACAAGAGCATCCCCTGGAGCATCCCCCCTCCCCCCCTCTTCCCGGGATCTCTGCACCGCAAGCCCACCATGCGCCAACCCAGCCCAACCCCCTGGCACTACCCACTCTTAGGCCTCTCACCAAGTGCCTGCACCATGGACCATAGACCCCAAACCCTTGACAGAGTATCCCCCCCCACCCATCCACCCTGGTATCTCCAAGCCGCCACACACCATTTGCAAACACACCCACGGCCCCAGTTATCTCAGGCTACTACTACCCACCATTCGCCGGCAACCACAGACCAACTGGAAACTGTTGCGAATACCCCATATACAATCCCCAAGGCGATAATAGCCAAGACCCCTCCACCCTGATATGTCTGCATACCCCATATACAATCCCCAAGGCGATAATAGCCAAGACCCCTCCACCCTGATATGTCTGAATACCCCATATACAATCCCCAAGGCGATAATAGCCAAGACCCCAAACACCCCTCCACCCTGATATGTCTGCATCGCCACCCACCATTCGCCGACGACCACCGCGTCAAACTTGTCGGCAAACTTGGCGCGGGTAAACAGGTTCTTGCTCGCGTCCCCCGTGACGAATGCCACGCGGCAGCGGCCCACCACCTCGGCCGCCAACGGGCCATCACTGGCCGTTTTGTGGCTGCCATCAGCCGTCCCATTTGCACCCGCCGGGGCAGATCCCTGCTTCTTCGCCCCAATCTCCGTCACCACTTTCCCCTGCCTTCCCTCCCCTCCAGCCCTTGTTTCCGTCCCCTCCCCACCATCACCTCCCTGACTCTTCTCATGGCCCACGTCTCCCCACTTCTCTTCCCCATCCCCAGATCCCCCCTCAGCAGCCACACCGCCCCGCTGCGGGGTCCCAGGACTTGATGAAACTCCCTGGTCTCCTTTCGAGCCCTCCGCAGCGACATCACTTGCGCCGCATTCTGCGCCACACTCCTCCCTACCCTGCCCCTCTCGTTCTCCCTTGCCCTCGCTTCCTTCACTGCCCTCCTCCCCTCCCTTTGCCTCGTCTCTCTCTGCGTGTCCTCGGCTGTCGGACTCTGAGTCGGTTGCTGACTCTGCGCCTGCCTGCTTGCCCTCGCTCGGGGCAGGCACATCAGGCATCTTGTACAGTCTGCCCTGCGTGAGCTCGTGCAGCAGCGAACCCAGGTTGTGCTCCGCCACATCCACCGCCGTCTTGACGTGCTGCATGTTGGACCTGCTCGTGGCCGCCACCAGGGGGAGCCAGGCACACACACAACACGCGCGGCAGGCGCACACGCACACACACACACACACGCATAAGCGGGTGCCAGGCGCATGCACACCATGGATGGCACACGCACACGCACACACGCATAAGGCACACGCACGTTATGGGTGGGCACATGCACAGGCAGATGCACACACGCACACACACATAAGGAGGTGCCAGGCATGTGCACACGCACACAGATACAGACATGCCTACAAAATTTTACAAAGGAATACGGGCTGATGAATATGAGCTAAAGAATATGAGTTAAAAACTTTCATGAAATAATGACCATGAGTGCATTATGAATGCAAGGTGAAGGATACGAGCCACGCCCACAGTATAGATGGCGCCTGCACACGCGGCCGCACGCAGTGTGAAGCCAGGCACATCCACAGCCCCCCCCCCCCCCCAGACATTTTACTCTATACGAATGACAACGACAACAAGCGAGCAAATGACCATGCGTTAATGCACACGAGCTAACAGCAGACGCCCACGCTCACGCTCACGCCCATGCCTGCGCCCATGCCTGCGCCCACGCCCACGCCCACGCCCGCGCCCGCGCCCACGCCCACGCCCACGCCCACGCCCACGCCCACGCCCACGCCCACGCCCACGCCCACGCCCACGCCCACGCCCACGCCCACGCCCACGCCCACGCCCACGCCCACTCCCACTCCCACTCCCACTCCCACTCCCACTCCCACTCCCACTCCCACTCCCACTCCCACTCCCACTCCCACTCCCACTCCCACTCCCACTCCCACTCCCACTCCCACGCCCACGCCCACGCCCACGCCCACGCCCACGCCCACGCCCACGCCCACGCCCACGCCCACGCCCACGCCCACGCCCACGCCCATGCCCACGCCGAAAAATTAATGCAGAATACAAAATATTCTGTATATTTCAGTTTTACAGGATTAGGACACTCCCATGTACTGAGTGAAGTACATAGGAGTGTTGTAACCTTCTTTATAGAAAAATAAAGGCTCAGCAATCAAAAGCAAGAACTTTAAGACACACATAGGCAGGGTGAACCCACTTTTTAAGCAGGCTGGCCTCCTCGGTGACCACCCCCAGGGTCATGTAAGGGCTGTTGACAATGTCCCCCCAGTATCCGCGCTTCATGACTGAGCGGCCCCGCTCCTTGCCGCTCACGTCCACGCAGTGCACGGCGGTGCCGGCCACGTAAGAGCACAGTGACCGGTTGGGCACCGTGTGCGCGCTTTCGCGGACCTGATACGCGACCCCATTCTCTCGCCAATCGCGGAAATGGCGGAAGTGGATGATGGACGCCTCCTTCTCGAGGCGCATGTGGTAGTCCCAGTCCACCTGCCACAGGGCAGCCGCGAGCATTCGCAAGCAATTGGTAAGGCTCGCGGTCTCGTAGGAGAGAGAGCAAGGCGGCAAAGCAAACCAGGGAGGAAGCGAAGCAAACGAGCCAACTGGAAAACGAGCAATCGAGCAAACTAGCAATACAGCAAACTAGCAAACCAGATGGAAGCAAATCACCAAGTGGTAACGCAAGCGCTTGCTGGTTTGAGCCAGCGTTTCGATTAGTGGCGGATTTCCGCCGAATGTGGCGGTGCCGCGCTAGTTTTGGGAAATGTGGCGGTACCGCACTTGTTTTGAGCCCGTCCAATATGCCACATTGGGCGGTGCTGGTGCTACACTGTAAAAGCTCATTCGCCACGGGTTGGCCGTGCTGAAAGTGCACGGCAGTTGGTAGTACGCCATGGTTGGCCGTGTCAGAGGCGCCAGCCCACAGCCCACAGGCCTCCCGCGACACAACAGAGAGGGTGGCGGGGTGGGTCATGGGTGCACTGTGCAGTGTGCTGCAGTCACGTGGCTATGCAGGCTCTCAACAGCCTGGCGCCGTGGCAACTTGTGATTTCTGCCGAGTAGTAATATCAACCAAGTGTGCCGCCTAGTAGTTATGGGCATCAACCAAGTGTGCCGCCAAGTAGTGATGGGTATCAACCCAGTGTGCCGCCTAGTAGTTATGGGCATCAACCAAGTGTGCCGCCTAGTAGTTATGAGTATCGACCTAGAGACTGACAAGTGACAACCAGCGCTGCGCCGTCCCTCTGACAGGCGCTGACACACAGTACGCTACATCCGGGCGCCCGCCACTGAACCCGCCACGCGTGGTCATGCCGAAACCAATCTTATTGGTCAAAACGCCACACAGTTGGCCGAGCGACACAAGTATAAAAATCGCCACACGTGGCTGACCGCAATAACCTTAATCGAAACGCTGGTTTGCGCTGCTTCTTGCGCCGCAACAAGCAGAGTGAAGGGCACCAGGAGGAAAAAGGGCAGGCGGCAGTATAAGCAGGTAGAGGTGAGGAGAGCCACGCGCGAAATCAAGTGGAGCAGGTGGGTGGGTATGTGCGTGGGCCGGAGGGTATAAAATACTGTGTGTTTGGACAAGGGAACTGGCGCCTATACAGGACAGAATGCAGCGATAACTACAAATAGGAATGGCCAGCTAACTGCTTGCCAACAGAGCCACAAGTGCTAGGCTTAGCGAGTGCCACCCCTTGTCACAGGGGCTCGGCTGTCCCGGACCTGGTGGCAGGCACATGGCATCGATAAGAATAGATCACAGAATCGCCCTCCCTCGCAAGAATGATTGCTGTAGGTTAGGCTAGGAGAACATAAAATGGCAACTGATTCAACACGAGCTCCTGGAATAACAATTCCATTATCATCTATATTACGTAGTAAATGATAATTAACATTAGGAATTGATCTAGTATTTTCTCAGGACCTTCTTTTGTTTTTCTAGTAGTAGGAATAGAAGAAAGAATCGCATAGGAACATAAGAAAGAATCAGATAGGAATCTAAGAAACAATCGCATAGGAACATAAGAAAGAATCAGATAGGAATATAAGAAACAATCGCATAAACATGTCATCGTCATCATAGTAGTGCCTCTTCAAGTCCAATGCCTGGTGGTGGGGGTGGTGCAAGGGTCATGTACCTGACTAGGCCGTGCCTTGGCTGATCTAGCTCATGCACCCAAACCATGCTGCCCAGCACGCCACCACGCATCATGTTCTTGCTGATAGGGGGTCATGCATGTCGCCGTCATGGCCTTGCACGCCAGCAACCACCATGGCCTTGCGACAGTCGCGCAAGGAAAACAGGGCCCACCACCCACCATGTTCTTGCGGAAGTCGAATCGCTCCCCGTGCAGCTGCCGCATGCGCTTGTCCCACTGGCCCTCCATGTCCAGCGGCACGTTGAGCGACCACTGCCGGAACGTGTCCACCAGATCATCTTTGTCCTTGTACTGCGCCGGCATGTTCCATATAGTGAAGAAGGTGCATGGAACGTTAGACATGTATTATACTGTCCACCAGCTCATCCTTGTCGTTGTACTGCAGCAGCGCATCCACAGGTTCCCACAAGATAAGGAGGGCAACAAAAGGGACAAGGAAGTGCCGGACCTGTTCCCTACTGCCGATATATGTCCAGCAGGCCATCCTGGCCTTTGTTCTGCGCCGGCACGTTTCATATGATATGATATCAAGGGGCATGGACATGTTGAAGCAATTGCGTACTGTTTGTACATGACTACCAGCTCAACCTTATATTGCACCGGCATGTCCACAGCAAGTGAGAAGTGAGTAAGGGCCATGGCTATGTAAGGCAGGGCACTTTAGGCCTTGTCCTTGTACTGAACCGGCAAGTTCCCGGGTAAATGGCATTGTTGGCAAGTCCTCTGAATATTAACTGAGAAAGCATGAGAAAATGCTCACATGCATGAATATAGGGGGGAAGGGGGGAAGGGGGAAGGCGGGAAGGGCGGACCCTTCCCCCCTTCCCCCTTCCCCCCTTCCCCCTTCCCCCTTCCCCCTTCCCCCTTCCCCCTTCCCCCTTCCCCCTTCCCCCTTCCCCCTTCCCCCCTTCCCCCCTTCCCCCTTCCCCCCTTCCCCCCTTCCCCCTTCCCCCTTCCCCCCTTCCCCCCTTCCCCCTTCCCCCCTTCCCCCCTTCCATGGCAAGCAAACAAATGGAAGAATGGCATGGCTACGCCGGAGGGACAAGCAGCACTTGGTGTGAATCATGCCGTACGACCACAAAGCACTGGGATTCACGAGTGCAATAGTGCAACCAACCTCTCCTCTGAAGTAATTGAAAATCCATACTTCGGCTACCTTGAGATTTGAGAGATCAAACAGCCTTTTCAGCTTCTCCAGCTCGCTCTCTGGCCCCATTCCATTCATGGCGGGCTCGCCATTCTGGCCCCCTGTGCTGGCAGGGGCGGCGAGTTTGCCTTCCAGGGACGCCAGCACTACATCAGCCAGCAAGCGTGCGCGCTCCTGCATGTACTCGGCGGTGCGCTGGCGCAGAAGGCTGTTCCAGTAGAGCTCCAGGAACACCTCAGCGCGCTCTGCGCCAAAAATAGCGCGAAAGAAACCAGCACGGTCGGGGTGGAGCGTGCTTGGGTTAACAGATAGTTTGTGGTACAGTCCCTTGTGGTACAGTCAAAATTGGTTTCCTAGTGCATGCATGAATTTGCATGTTTAGTCGACGACGCAGGCATGCGTTAGATCACAAGCAGGCACATGATGATGCCCAGAGGCGCCTCACATGGACCTCAGCTTAACAACATTTTGCGTTTCCTTGGCAGAGAGGGATGAAATAAGGTCAATGTTTGATAGTACCTCTTAACTGCAATGAAGACATGAGTAATTATTCTACGTCCTGTGCATGCACTGCTGGGATTATACTAGTTGTAGCACTAACTAGTTGTGCGAAACGCACCGATTTGGCAATTTCGCCATCATAATCACGACAGCAGCAAGCTCAAACCTGAAGGACTTGCGTACGACCCGACAGCAGTAAAAATACAACGAGGCACGATCTAATTTCAACGAAAAAGATTCATCAAGCAACTGTGATCGTGAAACAATTGCTCACCTTTCAATAGTAATTCTTCGTGCAAGATAACGCTCATCAGCAGCATATGGCGAGCGATACATGCAATTTCAGACTCGTAGACCACGAGTTCGAGGTTGGCGGGGTAAGGATGCCACCGATGGGAACGACACAGTGTGAGAATAGAGTGCCTGCAGTCCGCTGCGCCCAACTGCAGCGCACTAACGGTATTTGCTGCGCTTGGAGTGTCAAGAGTTATAGGTTGAACCGCTTCCTCCAACTCTGTTCTGCTGGTGGCGCCAATAACAGTCCTTATGTCGAATGCCGGGCTATTGCCCCAGAAGCTGTGCACGTGGTTCTTGTCCATTTTTGCAAATTAACATACCAAGTGTTGTCAATCAGTGCGATAATAGGTCAAATGCTGCATGGCTTCCTGGCAGGGCGAACGTCGTAGCACGTTAACCGTATCGCACTTGACAACGAACGAAGTGCTCGACACAGCTTCTGATACGATGCTGCAGCGAGTAACAGTGACACAATCTTGTCGTGATGGCTCAGCCGAGGATTACGAGTTCTCTAGCAGATAATGTCCTAGGAGGATAGCCAGCAAAGGGGAAGTGTGGAGCCTTCAATCGTGGCTGCCACTAATTACTGCTAAATTGAGCGTCTCTAACATAGTTACGGTAGCTGTTTTTCTGCCCACTGCTCCTGCACTGCTTGTTATATAAAGTTCTGCGTTCCTGCTGGGTTTATTTCGGGCGAACCACGCTGTCGCAACTCGCAAGCACGACGAGCAGGAGGGCCGTCGCCCCGCGCCCGTCATTCCTGATGCCAGAATAGGCAAGCATTTGACCGTAGTCCAGTTATCACTTGAACTAGCGATGTATAATTATTGTAATCAACTGCCGTGGTAACAATACGAAAACGTACGGCCATGTGGTAGTCGTACTTTGAGCCATGGGGACTTGCCGAGCTGGCATCATGGCACCTCCACGGTACAACAACAAGACGTGGCTCACAACTGGCACGCTGTGTCGGTGGCAACTGGCACCTCTAAAAATTAACGGACAGCAAGCCTCGTTTTCACATTTAAACCCGCAGTGACGAAAAGACGAGGCTTTGCAAGGTTTTTCATGGAGACACCCGCCCCTGATACTATAAGTACAGCCGCGTAGAACTTTTGAATGAGATGTGTAGCTTTGCATTTGGAGCAACCTTTCATAATGCAGGAGATATGTAACAGCTAAAGCGTGGTCGACAAATGCAATCGGAGCGGCAGACATGTGGCATCGTTTCTCTACTACACGGTACGGTGCCCTCGCCCCTGGCTGTCCCTACTGTGAATGTGTTGCCATCATGAAGTATGTGCAAGCTTCCATAGCTATCCTCGCTGTTTTTGTCGATGCCATGGCCGCTGTAGTCAGTGCAGTGACCAATTGGAAACGGCATGGGGACCCTGCGACGCTTTCGGATCGACAGTGCGATGCAGGAAATGTCATGTACAGATTTTTTGCTCTTCCTATGGCACGTGACGGCCGCCTTCGGCGGCAATCGCGACGTCGAAAGGCTGGTGGTATCGCTTGCTGGAGCCTTGACCTGCTGGTAAGGGAAGTAAGCGATCGTGTCCTATGGCATTGCGCGAACTTGATGCTGCCTGCTAAGGGCCCTCTGCATTCGGTAAGCAGGTTTTTAGCGGGATTTATCAACCTTCCTGTAGCTGGACCTGAGGCAGTCCATCCAAGCGGGAAGAGAGCTACGATGGTGATCGGCTACAGGTTAGGATAAGGCAACCCATGCATCGCCTGTCCAGATTCCGCAAGCATCCTCAGTAGATGGTTGAATTAATAAGCGAGACATCCATAAACCGGAACAGGAATTACAAGGGAATGGACTTTGATATGAATAACCGATATTGCATTATATAGTGTCATTATTTTATTTGAAAGTGACCCCAAATTACCCCCCATTCGCGCGCTTCGTGATAATGCTTCGTGATCAGCCCCCCCCCCCCCCCACTGGGGGTCACCCTGATCACGAAGCGTTGTATGCATCCAACAGGTATCTGCGTGCATCAAAGATGTTAATTAAATTTCAATCGATGACAACCAATCCGGCCTATATCAATGAGACAACGAACGCAGGCCCGAAATCTGAGAATCCGGGCCATCATGATGCTAGCTCAAGCCTGCCGGTATCTTATCCGTGTTTTCAAGTCGTTCATGGTGATGGATATGAATGGAGATGGAAATGTGCGTTGAAATTCTGGCTCACTAACGCTGAGAGCGACTAGATTACCTACCGTGACTAGACGTATGGTGGGGCTAGAAGCATCGTGCGTGATCAGGGTGTGTGTTTCGACCCAAACTGGCCGGGCGTGTCTAGTGGTGACCACCATTGCTGCGATCGCTCTCCCCCCATTTACGAGGAAATACCTGCAAATGGAAAACAGCCACCGAAATAGTCTAGCTAGTCAGTCATATCAAGGAGTCAGTCATTATATACGTTAGCGATGCCAAGTTTCCAAACGTCCAAGATCGTGAACCCTACTGCGTGCATGTATTGCATGTGTGCACGCGTGTGCATGCTCAAAATCATAATAAAATTAAATTAATTTAAATTATAGTAACATGCCTCCGTTGGGAGATCATGTAGCACATATTCCTTGATGGGTGGGTGGAGGTGGAGGAAGCCGCGTAATCGAACTAACCTAACTCTAAGCTATTAAAAAAAATTAAATTAAATTATAACATGCCTCCGTGGGGAGGTCATGTAGCACATATTTCATGATGTATGGGGTGGAGGAAGCCGCATGATCGAACTGTCCTAACTCTATCTAGAAAATCCTACCTACACTACTCATCAAAACGCCTCCTCCGCTTGGGGGGAGGGGGCTTGCCCACAGGATCAGGCGTGTGCGCCTTGACAATCTTCTTCCACCGCGTCTTGTCCTGCATGGCAGTCCAAAGACGGGAGAGAGAGTGGATTGAATTGAATTGAATTGAATTGTAACATAACTCCGTTGGGAGTATATGTAGCACATAGCCCTTGAGAGGGGGCATATGGCCTATCATACATCCTAAGCTACTTCCTGCAAGGGTGGGGATGTAAAGGACCCTTGCTCTAGGTGCACCAGGGCACGTGCATCCCCATGATCTTCAAGCTATGCCCAGCGAAGGGGGAGCCTGTCATGGGGGGGAAGATCAGCATAGCTATACAAAGGCTAAAGCGTGGCTCTCAGCAGAGAGTTACTCCCTGCATGGGCACAACATAACTAAATAAAGCTAGGCATCATCTGGAGTGTGGCTCATCATAGGCACACATGTACATGATTAAATAAAGCGCGTGGCTTAGCTGGGATAGTGCCTCTAGGAGGCGTACATGTACATGGCCACGGTCTATCTATTCTACACTACTACTGCTGTATTCCCCTAAGCTGGGGCGTCTGGTGTCGCTGGGGCGGCGGGGGGGGGTGTCGCCTGCCAGGGCTTGTGGCCGACGTAGATGGCCGCCCCCTTCCAGTACACCGGCTGGCCCGCCTTGGTCTGCCGGAGCTGGAGGTAGGTCGGCCATAGCTCCCGTCGCCGTTGTTGCTGCGCCAGGGTCAGGTCGTCATCAAGGGTGAAGAGAGTCTTCTCGAGCCGCTTGCGGCGTCTGAGAAAAGAAATCTTGTCCGCCGGGGTCTTAAAGGTGAGAAGGAGCGGGGGCGGCCCTGCCTTACCCCGCGCGCGGGGAAGGCGGTGGGCGGCCAGCTCGATCTCACCAGTAAGGCCCATGCGATCAAGGATTTCTCTCTCAAAAGCACGTGCAAGCTTCTCGGAATTCTCACCTTCCTCCATCTTGAGATTCTTGACAATGACGTTAAGGCTGCGCTTGGCGAGCTCGGCCTCCTCGCGGAGGTCAAGCGTCTGCCGTTGGAGCTGGGCTGCGACGGCGGAGGTGGTGGAGGTGGTGTGTTGCTTAAGCATGTCCGCCCAGGTGGTGATGGGAGGAGCATCGCCGACCAGGCCAGCCGGGGCTGGCTTGGCGGCAATGTCCTTCACCGCCTGGGCGGTGAGGCCTGCGGTGTTCTGCAGAACCTCGATAGCGATGGCGTTATCCTTAAGACGCTGGTCGATGTCGCGGAGCTGGGCGGTGATGGAGTCGGTGGAGGCGGAGGGGGGGGGGGTGGAGGCGAGGAGGGCGGCGGTGGCGGTGGGGATGGTGGGGAGCTCAGCAGCCAGCGTGCGCACATTGGCAGCAATGGGCGACACGTGCTGTGAGAAGGCGTCGTGGAGGTGGCGGAGGAAGGTGGATTCGGTAACGGGGCAGGGTTGCAAAAGGTCGAAGGCCGAGCGCTGAGTGATGGTAAAGAGAGCTGCGAGCTGAAGGCGGGGGCGAGGCCAGCCGGCCATATTGGCCGAGGTAGGAGCGTCAGCTGGGCGGTCGGAAAACCGGCCGTCAGCTCCGTTGCGGTAAAGGTGGGTTCTGGAATGGAACTGCTCGCACAGGGCCAGCAGTGAGGCGTGGGACCCGTAAAACACGAGCTCCAGTAACTTGGAGCAATGTATTTCGAAAAAGGCAAGCCTGTTGATGTCGAAGGTGGCAAAAAGCCGATCAACGTCAAAATCTCGCTCAGACCAGCCAGGTTCGTCTGAGCGACTGCGCTTGGGATCAGGCGAGGCTGAGGGCGAGGCATGCAGGAAGCCCGGGAGGGTGCTGGGCGACTACCAGTGCGCGACTAGTGTCACTGCCGCCTGCCGGACCTGATGGCGAAGCTGCAGCCGGAGCTGCAGACGTATTTTCATTGCCGAGCGCAGCCGTCAGGCTGCGTTGCGTCGATGGGCGTTTGCTCATCGTATATTGCGTAATAGCGTCGGAAAATTATATCAGCATGTGCGTCTTAGAAAGACGAAGCGATTGTGATATTCACGACTAAATTCGGTGCTCAAACGTGAAAGTTATGAGCTCCGCCGTCAGCCATGGCTACCTCGTGGCTCGTGGCTCTCAAGTACCTAGAGAGTGGATGCGGTGCTCAAACTGGGCTGGGACCACTAGGTCGTCCAGCAACATCTGAACGTAGTTGGTGACAGGTTTCCCTACCCTTTTGGGAATGTCCTTGGGGCCAGGCCAGGTCAGAATGTGCCGCCCTGGCTGTCCAAGCCGCTGGGGGCCGGCCAGACCAAAGGGTGGTGTCGACCTGGCTGGTGCGGGCAAGGTGTCCTACAAATGCTATCCTACGCTGCCTAATCTCGTCCGAAACACGAGGCATGCCATGATACAAAGACTCTGATGACGGACGCTCGGAAAAACCTACATTAAGGACCTGCCGGAGCATCCTGTAAACTGTGCCGTCGAGCCGAGCTGCCAGTTTGCTCTACTCTAAGCTATCTAGTCTATAAAATCCTAACTACACTACTCAGCAAAACGCCCCTTCCTCTTGGTAAAATCACAATAAGCGGTACTAAAATTCAATTTCTGTAATCACGTGTGGCTCAACCATGAATGGGCTCACTCATGCAGTGCACACAAGAAAAGCTGTCTCACAGAATTGGCCATGCATGTGATTGAGGTTACAAATGAGGCACAATGATTCTTAGTACGAAGAATCATTGCACACAATGGCATCACGTATATGAAGATCATGTTATGCAGTAATGTGTAATTTAATTTAAAAACACAGTTATGTGTAAAACACTTAATGAAGATCGGGCATCAGAAATAAAATGGAGAATTTTTCAATTATTTGGCCATACGATAACGGCAGGCTCGAGCTACCATGGTCCGGATTCTCCCGATTTCTGGGCTGCGCTGGTTGTCTCCTTGATACGAGGGCATTAAATTAGATGAACAGTTTCTGAAATGCTCCCTTGTCTGGGACAGCATGATAATGCAATACTTACTCTACAAAGGACCTCTCAAGTCCTGTAACCATCCTGCAGAGTCTCTTCCCTACCCAGCGCAGAATTGCCACTATAACAAATACAAGTGGCTTGTAGTAGTCCAGCCCGCCCTACGAGCAAAGGTGCGTGTGCGATGACCAACCTTACCCCTTGCATGGTGATCATGAGATGCAAAAACAGCTAAGAAGGGCTGATGACATGCCATACACTTGGACAAACTATCACTGTACAACGGGAGAGGATGCCCCAACGCACGGGCAGCTTGTTACACCAAGCAAAGTCTCCCAAACGTGGTCACGAGCCCTGCCAGGGGCGCGAGCACCAGTGATGCTTATCCCTGAGTCTTCCACCTGCCAGGATGCCCACCAAGAAAGCATCCAACAAGATGCACAAAACAAGAGGCACGATACTAAGTGAGACCACTGATCATGGACACGTGGCATGCCGACATTGTGTAACGGCTAGGGCATTTGTCAGAGAGGAAGAAGTGAAAACCATCGGAGCCGCCTAAGGTAAACGCGACCACACACGCGTTGCAATGACAGTATCACTTATTCTCTGTGCTCCATGGAACCACCAGAGCCTGAAACCAACACAGACTATGATCCTACGAAGCCAACAGGGGCAACAACATGTTTTGCACTTAGGACTGCGCAAACTTGCCCAAACTGGGAGAAGACAAGTGGAGAAGACATAAAACCATACAGTTAGTAAACCTTGACCGGGGGGGAAAGAAGATATACGTATATAGACAAAAGGCTGAAGGCCGTCATGACTGGAATTTCTCCGCGCCCAATCCTGGAATGGCAGCCGTAGGATCGGCTAGTAAATCCCAGAAAAATATGGGCGGCATTATTTTGGGAGTTGACATTACAATTGCTTCACGTGCGTGCTGTGAGGTCGTTTGGACTTCCAAAGGTAATAGCGCGGCGCCCGGTTTAAGTCACCCTCCACAAAAAGAAGAAAAGTAAGGTGAGTTGTTCGGGCTGTAAGTCGATCGTTGCTTCGACTTGGGAGTTTCGAAGACTTGGACAATTTGTGTAAAAAATTCGTCTGTAAGTCGAAAAAACGCCAATAGGAATTAAAAAAAAAAAGAGCTAACTATGTATAAAATAGCTAACGCCTGGCTTCATTACCGTAGTGGTAAAAATCACTTTGCGACAAACACTTTGCTAATCGACGTCACAAACTTCTATCTGCATCATTTGCTTTATTTTGGCTTGCAAACATGACACTGTACTTGTATACTAGATTTTGTACTAAATTGATTGGATTCTAATAAGAAAGCACCGCGTCGCAATCACCATGTTGAAATAGTCTGGCCTCGCAAGTCTAAACGTTTACCTTGTTTTGGGGTTGCAAAATAATTTGTCCCAAAGTGATTTTGACCACTGTGGTATTTAGCTCTAGAGTGCAATGGACATCAAAAAAAGGTTCAAAAAAGGGATATTTTCCACTACCATGAGACAACCAGCAACTTATGATGTGTGTAACACGGGTGCACTATTGGCATGAAAATTAAAACTGGATGCACGGCGTGCTATAGAAACTGCCACGAGGCCCATACACATGTCCAATAAAGCTTCCAGGGATGAAGACAGTTAATTCTACGCCCCTGCCACCAAATACTACATCCCACATACACCTTTACAAGAGATCGCCACTGTGCAAAAGCAAGGCCACAGGGACCCGCATGGGGGGACATGCAACCACCCACTCCTGTGCTCCCGAGCCCTAAAGTAGCACACAACTCGAATAAAATGGGTTAGTTTACACACCAACATATCACCGACGACACTCGAATCGGGACCACCCTACAACAAGTCAAATGAACACGAAGCTAGACAGCAAACAAGGAACAGATATGGTGGCAATGAATAATTCCTTTTTGCTCAAGCCAAACATACCACAACTTATGCTCATAAGTGTAGGGCATGACCTAACACAGGTAACCGACTTGTTGAATCTAAATGACGGCCTTTATGTTGGTGACTATGAGAAAAAGTGCTGGTGGGAACCTGCACGGTGCGGCTGCCCATCATCTGCCCTGCCACAACCACAGCGCAGACTAAAACCATTCAGAACCCTCCAGGCCTGAGTCAATCCAGCTTTTCATGATTAAAAGATGATATTGTGGTGTAATGACAACGTGGTTGTGCCCACAACTGTACAACCACCAGAACTGTATCTACTTGACAGCCTGTGTCTTTCCATACCACCGCTTGGCTCTGTCTGAAAGGCCTGCAGTAAGGCGGGCAACAACGCGGAACCACCCAAGCTAATGCTTCGAGGTGAAGGGGGGTGGACCTGACTGGGGGGAACTTACAAGGGAGCAAAGGGTCTGCAACTGGGCCATTGCCAGAAGCAACACACTCTTAACAATGTGGGAGAGACCTGAGCACGTGTTACTGGAGAGCTCCACACACCAACAACACCGCCACCAGTACCACTGCTGTCCTTCTAATGAAGGTAAACCATCACAGCCGGCAGCACCATACCTCAGGAGGAGAGAGTTGAAGTATGCACTCGGAATAATTTTATTCAAGGAGAGAAAAAACTTGCCTTCTCGATGGCTAGGGAAACAGTTGCGCAAAACTTCAAATGTTCCACGCAGGCATGACAAGCGCGCAAGGAGGGCCCGTGAAGAGGGCACAACAAACCACCACTGGCTAGCCGATTGTTGCCTACGCGGTATGCTCACTTTTGGAACTCAATGGCCACGAAAGGAATGCCACCGCCAACGACGACCAAGCCCAGAATGCTGCCGCCAATCTTCAACTTCCGGCCCTTCATCTGAAGAAAGCAAGGGTCAAGGGGGTACAAGGACACCGAAAATGACTATAAATTTGAAAAGAGAATTGTACTGGGGCAGCCACCAAGACTAGCAGAATACGTGCTAGAGAGAAAAATCATCACGCCAAAAACAAGAATAACTTACCTGGCCCAGGTCGTACATGTTCTCAGCGTGCTCATACGCCTGTAGACAATGCATCAAGCAATGACAACAAACAGAGGACATCGTAGTGGTGAGATCATTTCGCCACAAACTGGCGGTGCCCCGAGCATCGAATAACGCGCCGAAAAATATAGTTGAATAGTCGCCAATCTGTTCATTGTCAAGGCGTTAATAACAAACTGCCCGCCACTAACATACCGGGCCTCCCGCGCCAGACGCAGGGGGGGTCGAGTGAATCGACCGGACGGCGGTGCGGCAAGCGGTTTGCGACTTCATCGCATTCCGCGCCACGGATGCCAGCGAGGACATTGCCTGCCTAGATGCCATAATGACGACCCTTTGCAACACGGCGATGGCGCTTGCGTGACAACCGGTTGATTTCGCTGTCTCGCCTGGACTTTTTGTGTCCGCTGACGAGTGACGAGCATGAGACCAAAAGGCGTTCAGTATCTCGCACATGGCACATGGCGCATGGTATGTCAGTCACTAATTCCAGGCATGCAAACTTCCAGGCGCCTTCCAGGCGCTTCATCAGCTTTGATGCCAACACACTGATTAGAGCCGTCCGTCTTGCAGGGGCCTAACCAACCACTGCCAACTTTCTTGCAGGCGTTGACACTTGACACACACTACAGATTACTGTACTGTACTGTACTGCCCTCGGCCACTATAGATTCTCTGCTGCCCATGTGCGGCGTGGGACAAAACAACAACAATTCGCGACAACAGGATCAGGGGCTTCCCCATCCAAGGTAAACCGCGAGGTTTGTTCCAAACTGCTTATGTTGATGACACCACTAATGTCTGCACCTCCACTACCGATGTGCATGCTATCATGGAGAATATCACGACATACTCTATGGCCTCTCAACAGCGGTGTAACGTGCAAAAGTCCACGGGGCTGCACATCGGGAGAGGATCCTCCCCCCGCTTATCACTCCCTAATCTGCCTGTGACATGGGTCCAGCCAGACGGTCACCACCTATTACACAACTGCCCTATCGGTTGCACTATGGATGGACGTCTTGCTGAACACCCCACCTTTTTGTATGACAACACAACACACAGTGGCAAACTCACAGGCATGCTCCAAGCGGCATCAAGATGGGCAGCGGTTCCCCGTCTCAGCCTACGGGGCAGGGTCCTCATCACCAACCAAATGTTATTCTCCAAAGTGCTCTACTACTGCCAAGGTCACCCACCTAACGAGTACACCACCAAGATCATCCAACGAATCGGCAGCAATTTTGTTTGGAAACAGCAGGGTATCATAACACACACGGTGCCGGGATGGATCGATAGGGACATGTCCTATATGCCATGGGTTCAAGGAGGCTTGGGCTTACATAATATGGAGTGGCGCTTATGGTCAGTGTACACCAAACAGATCCTAACCGCTTTCATAGGCGTAAACGCACACCCTGGTTGTATGTTGGCACAAGAAGCTTTCGCCACAACCTATACCCACAACAATGGTACATCATGGCACTTGGGGGCAGCAATACTTACATGTGCGCTCACTTCGTATAAAGGCTTATCATGGTACTGGGCACGTATGTGGAAAGGTTATAAGAACCTCAAACCGGACAGAATTGCTCACCCTACCACGCGGGAAGAGGTGGCACGCCAACCATTATATTTCAATGATTTGCTGCGCGATAGTGAGCATAATGTGTTTGGTGTTTTAAGCGGACGCAACCCATATGAGGGCTTTTTGACGGCCAACCCGCCGGTTACGCGAATCATCGATTTATACGCGGCTGACGGTGACCGATATCGCCTCCTAACATACACGGAAATCAGTGCGTGGATCGCAAACATGCCCAGCCGACCAGCTTGGGACAACCTTCTACAAGCAATTCCCGCAGGATGGCATACCCTCATGACAACCCCACGCAAACCCCTACAAGTCGGGGAATGGGTGAGCTATTACCCGGATCGCGACACGTCCATACATAAGGGCTGCATCGTTGCGGTCGCGTCGACGGGCGTTACCATACAATTGCTCCAGGAGACACCCGACGGTCAAGGACTTCTCGGCAAATTGATTACATCGTACGCCTACATTCCAGCATTTCAATGTCACCGCATTCGAGTGGTCCCGTGGTCACTGTCACAGGCGTGCATGTTACCCTTGGACCCCACCACAGTGATACGCGACACCACATGGCTACATGTTGGCAAGGGGCGACTGGACACGCTTGCTCTAGACCCGCTAGAATTTGGGTGGGTCCTCACATCTGGAGGCACCCCCATGACGAAGTGCCTTTTCGAGTACACGGCAGACTGGGGATACCGACTACTTCTACATAAAAATCATAGGATGCACCCGGGTCGCCTGCGCTGGCACCCCGCGTGGCCGGGCTACACCTGGATCAAGAACATTACCTTGGCAGTTGATCACCCATTGGTTGACAAACGGGCCACCGACGTCCAGCACCTGCTTATGCATCGGGCCATCGGGGTCAACTCCCAATTGCACCACCGGTACTCCCACGCGGCGGCGTGCTTATGCAACTTTCCAGATGAAACAATTGAGCACAGATTTCTGGACTGCCAACTCGCAGGGGTTTGGCAATGGCTGCTGGGTATATGGGCCAAGTGGATGGCTATTACAGCTCCCCCCACCACCGTCACACTATCTACGGTTATTTTCGGCATCACGGGATTACGGGACGCGAGCCTCACAGCGGCAACCAGATGGCATGGATATGGCTACGCACGACGATGCTTCACACCATATGGCAAGTTCGCAACGAGACCGTATTCACGTTACGTGCCGCGTACACGAGAGGTGCCGTGGTCCGCCGGTTTATCTCCTCTTGGAACCTGGCTATGCGTCGTTACTGGCTCCTGGCGACGGAACAACACAAAGTATGGGACCCGGGCCCTAACAATGACACCCCCAGCCCCCTGGAAGTCTTCCATGCACTCATGGGCATGAACCAGGTCTTTACACGTATGCCGGATGACGATATATCTACAGTACAATGGCTACCTTGGTCGCAGGGCGCGCCTTATTAATGCGGGCACCCCAATTTAGGCAAAACTAGGCATTTCAGGCTATTTTTGGCATACCTGGGTCACCTTAACTGTTATATGGAAATAAACTAACACCCATTTCACCGGAAAACAACAACCGACAATTAGTCAACAACAACAGTGTGTCCAGTTGACACACACAACGATATTCCCATTGGCCGGATGACGATATATCTACAGTACAATGGCTACCTTGGTCGCAGGGCGCGCCTTATTAATGCGGGCACCCCAATTTAGGCTAAACTAGGCATTTCAGGCTATTTTTGGCATACCTGGGTCACCTTAACTGTTATATGGAAATAAACTAACACCCATTTCACCGGGAATATTCCCATTGGTTAATAAAAAATACCCATTTACCTGATTTTTACCCGGAAAAAAAAAAGTTGACACACACAACAGTAAAAAGGCAGCGCGGCGCCTCGCCATAGCATCAAGTTGCCGCTGCAAGCACACAAGTTACATAAAGAATCCTAGGCAACCAGAGCCGGATGCGGGCCGGCCGAAGCCGACCATTCCAGTGACCGGACCGCAACTTCTGGACATCCGGATCAAGCTACTGCCGTCAATAAGGTGCTAGGCGAACGTACTTGCGTACTTCGGGGAATCTCAGCTGCTCATGTGCCGCGTGGGACACAACAACAACAACAACAACTTCGAGGAATACCGTAGTCAGGCAGCGCGGCGATGCCGTTAACAATGCGAGGCTTTTCGGTTTCCCCACACCTTCGCCAGTTCGCCTCACCTTCGCTAAGTGACTTGATCCCTTCCAAAATCCCTTGCAGAAACCGAAGCGTTTGTGTTGTTTGTGCGGACGCCAACAAGTGGGCAATAATTGCAGCACGTAGAGAAGCTGAGCACGCTGCGGAGCATTGACTTAAAAACAATTTCACTATTCGTGTTCCTTTCGCTGCGCGCTGTTGCCTGAGGGGCAATAATGGCCACGATTATCGCACAGAACTTCTGTACACGCCTGTCTGTCTCCAAGGAAAATCGATCACTCCATGTAAATACGAAATGTAGCTCTCTAAGCAACTCCCTGTGGGGCGTACAACGGCATCATAAGGCTGCCTCGGTGCCCTGGATGCGCAGTCTGAGGTCATCCAGTGGCGCTCATGGGCGCATTGAAGTTGTTAGGGCGGCACAGCTTAGAGAGGATGAATCGGAAGCTAATCCAAGCGGCTTCGACGCTCGCTTCGATGTCAGCTCTAATTGTGTCTCCCCCGTGTTCAGGGCAACCCCATGGGCAGCTGAGGTGGAGGCAGAGGTAACATGCTAGCCTATTAGCCTACATGTCATGACACTGGCCGCTAAGTGCACTTTCGCATCACACAGCCAAAGAAAACAGTCAGTTATCCTTTAATTGACCGTCACATTCGAGTTTAAAGCCTGGGTATGCACCTGGCCATCTGTCTGTAGCAAAGGAGACAGCATGTGCTGTGAGTGTGTGTTAATGTAATGCGGTAAGGATTTCATAGTCGTGTTTGTCTTGCCAGCCGTCCCCATTTAACCGGCCGCCCTCCTCGCGGTTCTCACTCTGTTCCCGACCGTGGAACCATCACCTTGGCATGCTGCGTCGGTGGCGGATGCGAGCAGAGACAAGACTCGGGTGTTTGCCGAGTGCTGTTCCTGAGTGAGGGCAACGTCTGCAGGTCCCCCCTGGCGGAGGCCATGTTCCGAGCCATGGTCCGGGAAAGAAAGGCCGAGGGAATCATTGAGTGCGCATCCAAGGTATGCTGGCGCCTTTCGCTTCGTGCGTCTGCGGTTTTGAGTTCATGGATACCGTGCATTCGTATCCATGGGATAGCACCAGCCATTGGGAGATCTTAGAAACCAAGCAGGCCCTGGTTCGCAGTCCGTAAAATTCATGCAAGGTCCGGAAATCCTCTGCAACATTTCTTCTTCAAAAAACTCTGGCGTTTGCTTCTCTTCAGGACAGGCATCTAACCGACATTGTTGTTTGGCAGGCCTGCCTCTTAAAGGAAGAGGCGATCAACGAAGGTAGGGTGTCCCTTTCCAAGCAAATGGCCTCCTAGTCAGCATTGCTGCAATCTCTTGCGATTCTCCCCGTTCTAAACAAGTCTTTTTGCAATCTCTGGTAGTCAACCCAATCTTACTATGCCTCGCTGCCTTGCCTCGTTGCCATCTTTGCTCCGGTGCACAGGCCACGAAGAACTACAATGAGGGGGAAGAACCCGACTACAGGACCCTGCAGGTGGCGGCCGACATGGGGGTGGCCCTGGGGCCTGATGCGGTGTCCACCCCCTTCGACCACGTCAAGGACATTGTCTTTTTCGACCTGATCCTCGTGATGGACAAGGTGAGTTGACTGATGGGGTGTGGCCAAGGTGGGTTGATTGATGGGGCGTGGCCAAGGTGGGTTGACTGATGGGGTGTGGCCAAGGTGGGTTGATTGATGGGGTGTGGCCAAGGTGGGTTGACTGATGGGGTGTGGCCAAGGTGGGTTGATTGATGGGGCGTGGCCAAGGTGGGTTGATTGATGGGGTGTGGCCAAGGTGGGTTGATTGATGGGGTGTGGCCAAGGTGCGTTGACTGATGGGGCCTGGCCAAGGTGGGTTGATCGACGGGGCCTGGCCATGGTAGGTTGATCGACGGGGCCTGGCCAAGGTGGGTTGATCGACGGGGCCTGGCCAAGGTGGGTTGATCGATGGGGCCTGGCCAAGGTAGGTTGATCGACGGGGCCTGGCCAAGGTCTCTTGATCAGTGGGCCGTGGACAAGGTTTGCAGTCGGGGGCACGAGCTAGGTGGGGACAGGGAGGTTAGTGCTCCGTAAGGCCACCCTAAGGGTTTGGTTTCGGTTCTTGTTGGGAGGGGGAATGGACGAGGCGGGTCAACGAAGCGTGCATGGACAAGGGGAGTGGAGATGGGCGGGGAAGCTTGGGGGGAATGGACAAGGTGAATGCTAGCTTCTGGCAGTCACATAGACTGGCAACTTGCGTAGGGGGGAATGGGCAAGTTAGGGTGATGCGTGGGTGCATGGGTGATTGGCCGTGGGTTGATTGTGTTTTGTGGGTCGATCATGATTTCATCATGGGTTGATTGACCGTGTTTGGAAGTGGGCGGAGGAGCATGCGTGTTTGTCAAGTAGCGTGCGCACGCGCCCCTTGTTTAGCCTTGGTGGGGTGCCAGGAACATTGCCAGTTGCGAACTTTGTTTGTTTTGTAGTGTCCCGGTCAGGAGTATACTAGTATGTTGTGCGATCAGGAGGCTTGGGGGGGGCTGTGCTCTGTGGATGTGTGAAGTGAGATCCAACGTGATGTCATGTGATGTCACGTGATGTCATGTGATGTCATGTGATGTCATGTGACGTCATGTGATGTCATGTGATGTCATGTGATGTCATGTGATGTCACGTGATGTCATGTGATGTCATGTGATGTCATGTGATGTCATGTGACATCATGTGATGTCATGTGATGTCATGTGATGTCATTTGATGTCATGTGATGTCATGTGATGTCATGTGATGTCATGTGATGTCATGTGATGTCACGTGATGTCATGTGACGTCATGTGATGTCATGTGACGTCATGTGATGTCATGTGATGTCATGTGATGTCATGTGATGTCACGTGATGTCATGTGATGTCATGTGATGTCATGTGACGTCATGTGACGTCATGTGATGTCATGTGATGTCATGTGATGTCATGTGATGTCATGTGATGCATGTGTCCCAACCTTGACGATGTGATGGGATGTAAGCGATGCCCTGGGCATGCTTGGTACTGACCCCTGCCACAAGGTACTATCAGCTGTCACGCTATGAGCTGTAAAGTGATGGTTGGCTTGCCGTGACTTTGACGGGGAGAAACCTTCTGGGACGTTGAGTGTTGCGGCACTTGAATAGCCCATTTCCCGTTCTTGCATCTGCCCCCGGTTCTATGGCAGGCAAGCATGGCTGTGGGAAGGGGCCGCCGAGAGCCACTTTCTTTCTAGAAGAAAAAACAAAAAAGATAAAGATCGCGACTCCATACACATGCCTACACTTATGCCTAAACATATGCCTATACATATGCCTAACCATATGCCTAAACATCTGCCTAAACATCTGCCTAAACATCTGCCTAAACATATGCCTAAACATATGCCTAAACATATGCCTAAACATATGCCTGAAGATATGCCTAAACATATGCCTAAATATATGCCTAAACATCTGCCTAAACATCTGCCTAAACATCTGCCTAAACATCTGCCTGAAGATATGCCTTAACATATGCCTAAACATATGCATAAACATATGCTTAAACATATGCCTAAACATATGCCTAAACATATGCCTAAACATATGCCTAAACATATGCCTAAGCATATGCATATGCCTAAACATATGCCTAAAGATATCACTATGAGAGCCAGATGGGCGGTTCAAAATTCCAGTACTTTGTAGGCCCAGACCACATGGGCTTCTCGTCCCTTTCATATCTGCCTCAATGCCTGAACATGGTCATCTTCCTTGCGAAGTCCTAGTTGTGCATTTCCCCCACGCGTGCGTGCACTGCATGGCCTTTTTGGTGCGCCTTCGCGCCCACGGATCCCCCACGTACCCGTGTTCGAGGGTCCCGGGTCGATGCACCCACTAATACCTGTGGACTGGGCATCGCCACGCATGCCTACTGGATTGTGCGTTCCTGCCCATATGATGATGATGATGATCATGTTGTGGTTGTTGATGTTCCCGCGACCCATGAACTTGGGTGCACCGTCGCGCCTGACTCACCGACGCCCATGGCCGTTGGCATTGCATCCTCATGCCCCCAGTTCAACGCGGCGGACGTGCTCAAGGAGGTGTCCGTCTACGACACGATCCACAAGGGAGGCGGGTACTCGCTGCGCGTGCGGCGGCTCGGCGAGTTTGCACGGACAAGGCTGGTAAGGTCTGGGTTGCCACAGCATGGCAGGTGAGGGCTGTTTTTGGTGAGAGTGGTAAGGGCTGGTTTAATTTGAGACCGGTAAGGGCTGGCAATATTGTCTTGTAAGTTGGCGAAAGGAAGGGCGATAAGGGCTGGTTTGCCAGGGTAAGGTTGGTCGAGGCTGGCAAAGTCGCCTTGCAAGTCTGCCAGAACATGGCTGGGGAGGGCCCTTTTGCCCATAACAAATGCGTGGAATGGCTCGTGTGCCGGAATGGGGCTGGGAATGGCTGGCGAGTTCATCTTGCTAGTCCCCAGGATATGGCACTTAGGACTAGTGCCAGACACTAGCAACTTCTTAAACCTGGGGGGGGCCGCGGGAGGTAGTAGTGCTAACAACTTCTCAAACATTTGTTTTTTGGGGGGCAGGGTAGTAGTGCTAACAACTTCTTACACATTTGGGGTAGGGGTAGGGTAGTAGTGCTAACAACTTCTGAAGCATTTGGGGGCGGGGGGGAGGGTAGTAGTGCTAACAACCTCTTAAACATAGCCTGTGGGGAGAGGTTTGGAGCATTGATACCATGGTCACTTGAGTATAGTAATGCCCTGCCTGCACTGGTTGTCTCATTGAAAGCCCGTGGGGAGAAGATCCATGGACTCATGGTTTCATCAGGATCATTGCGATAAGGATCCACTTCTCCAAGGATCCATGCCATTATCTACACCTGCCATCAATGATGTGCAAGGCCCTTGAGGGTGGGATGATGGGACATTTCTTTTGTCAAGGCGGCGCGTGTTCCATATCGTGGAAGGCTGCGGAAGAGTAGAGAATTAATTACGCCATGCGGAAAACATGAAGGCATGTGTGGTACCCACACATCGCTCTCTTGTCCTTTTGCACTAGTTTGCTGCGACCTCACTCCCACCCCATGCCATCCCCTGCTCTCCCCCGTTTGCCCCACTCGCCCCCCCTTTCCCCCACTCTCCCCCCCTTTCCCCCCTTTTCCCTGCTGTCCCCCCCTTTCCCCCCACTCTACCCCCTTTCCCCCACTCTCCACGGCCTTCTTTGTGTGCCAGGTGGAGGACATTGACGACCCGCTCTACTTTGACACCGAGGACGAAGATGAGATGGTGAGTAATTGCAGGGAGGGACCCTGCTCACCCTGGGCACAGAGAAGCCCCAGGGAGGGACAAGTGAAGCGAATGTTACCTTACGTTACTGTCATGCTACGGCTTAGCAAGGCAACCCTTTTGGATTAGGAAAATGTGGTGCTGGCGATCTTGTTGTTATTAGAGTGCCTATTGCTTTTACGGTTATCATGGGGCACTGGGTATTATTATTGGGTCATGGGGCACTGGATAATATTATTGGGTTACAGGGCACTGGGTATTATAATTGGGTTACGGGGCGCTGGGTATTATTATTGGGTTACGGGGCACTGGGTGGCACTGGAGAATTTAGGGTGTGTTGAAGGCCTAGCTTAATGCTTGGAGCCAGGTGTCCACATGCTTGCTACTTTGTGACAATGTATCGAAAGGCAGGTTGGTCCAGCAACCTTGTATTGTCAAGACGCAAAAAACACTAACGAGCATGCAAGGAAGGAAGAACTTTGGAACTGCTCACATAGGACATAAGCTTCGCTGCGCTTTCTTATCATTTTTGTCATGACTGAATGATTTCGCATATCCGACTTTAAGATTGAACGAATGTTAATCTGGACCACTCCATGCCTACAAATGCGGCATGACCTTGCCACCGTCTCCCTCGGCCGTTTGCTGCAGGCTGCTCTCCGGGCCGTGGCGGAAGACATCAAGGATTCGTGCTTCGGCTTGCTGGATTCCCTGTTGGAAATACACGCCGGCATGCCTGGTAGGTGTGAAGTAGAATGTAGTTCGATGCATGGGAGTGGCTTCGGCCGTATTATACAGACGTGGGAGGGGGTTGGGGCTTTGGGCGACAGCTGTGTGGTGACTACAGTGGTCATAAAGACCTATGGATGACAGAACCCTCACAGCCAGCCACCCTCTTACACACACACACTCTCTCTCTCCCTCCCTCCCTCCCTCCCTCCCTCTCTCTCTCTCTCTCTCTCTCTCTCTCTCTCTCTCTCTCTCTCTCTCTCTCTCTCTCTCTCTCTCTCTGTCTGTCTCTCTCTCTCTCTCTCTCTCTCTCTCTCTCTCTCTCTCTCTCTCTCTCTCTCTCTCTCTCTCTCTCTCTCTCTCTCTCTCTCTCTCTCTCTCTCTCTCTCTCTCTCTCTCTCCCCCCCCTCTCCCCCCCCCCCTCTGTGAAGTGTACCTCATTCCGCATTTTGTGATTGCCGACCTCAAACAATTAAACAACCTTTCTGTCATTTTCCCATGGTCTTGTTGGCAGCGTGGCATGACGGCGCTTCCTTGGATTTAAATCAGGTTGCCCTTGGCTTTGAGGGTATATATGTATTGGTCACGCAATGGATTATCTAATTAGTATCGCATGTTGGTGCTCTCTGGGTATCCCTTCTCTCATGACACGGTTTAATGTTGTGTCTCTATCGTTACCTGACCTGGTGGTTTGCGTTCATGGTGTCTGGACAGCTGGCGCTTCCTTCCGGTCCGCGGTCAGCAAGTCGCTACGAGAGATGAAGTCCCTGGACTGGCTCGTCCCCCCCATGCTGCAGAAGCGCTAAATGAGCGCCAGAGTTGCGGCCAGTTAAGGTTGCCCTAAAGTTACTGTTGGGGTGGGCAGAGGATTAGGGATATTGAGTCGGACATGGCCCTGCGTCTCACTACGAACATCGTCCAGGGACGCTTTTCCCGTTTAGCATGGGCATGTCCTGTTGAGCATCTCCGCTGGCGCCAAAACTTGTGATGATGATCATCTTAGCCCTATCATGGTGAGACAACGCAATACCGATATTGGGCGCATGGCATGCTAATTTGCGTACTGCACATGCCACTCGCATAATGTGTTTTGCGCATGAGGGATGAGGCAGTTCTTTTAAAGTTGGGCTCAATAACGAAGCCTTCTGAATGAAAGCTTTCAAATTCTGCTTCTTCGATCAAGTGCATGCTGACAATTGTTCTTGTTGGCCAATTCGGCTGGGGTCTCACGCCCGCCAGCCATGCACGCGGACAAAATTGCATACATATGACAATGTCAAGGAGACAACCAGCGCAGGCCAGAAATCGGGAGAATCCGGACCATGGTAGCTCGAGCCTGCCGTTATCTTGTCCGCGTGTTCGAGTCGTTCAGGATGATGAAGATGAATGGTGATGGAAATGTGTATCCTTGTGCATTGAAATTATGGCTGGCTTACGTGTAGAGCGACTAGATGACCTAGACGGTGGGGTGCATATGACAATGTGCATGTATTAGGTCCACGATCGCGATACGTTAATTAAATCTTGTGCTCCCGTTGGGGAGTCACGGAGCACCGAAGTGCTTTTAATCCCTGTATGTGCACAACAGGAAGAAAGGGCAGAGACCCCCTTTCTCCTTCATGCCAGAGGCATGCCACAGCTGCACTCGGACACGATAGACGATCCGGCAAGTTCTGTGTATGCAATAAGACCCATGTGAGCATATCATAACAAGGAGCGTGGGCAAGTAATCTGATCATAGCCAGGACGTAGCATGGGTGTCCAAGGGCTAAGCTAATTAAGGCTATGGCTGGTTGTGTACCGTGTGTTAGCGGTGCACGTGACTAGGTATGGTGGCACAGCTAGGCAAACATTCTAGGCTTGGCTGTCATGGCGGCAGTGACTTCCAATCAATACAAGCTAGGGCTATTTTGTCGTCGATCATCAGGTCCATTTCCCCTCCAGTACACCTTAATGGGCTTCTGGGGGTCCTGCTTGTGGCGGAGGTATTCCGGCCACAGGTCACGTCGCTGCTGCTGCTGAGCAGGGGTCAGGTCGTCGTCCAGCGTCCAGGTGAGGTCGTGCAACCTGTTGCGACGAGAAAGGAACCGCTGCTTGTCCTCAGGGGAGGGGAAGGTGAGCAGGACGTACGGGTGGGGGAGCCGCCTTGTCCCGTGAGTGGGGAAGGCGGTGGCACCCACGCAGTTCTACCTCACCTACCAGGTCCGGCATGAGGGTAAGGAGCTGGTCCTTGAGCTCGTCGGCAAGGGTGGTTGACGTCTCACCTGGCTTCTGGGGGAAACGACGCAGCACCACCCGGCAGTCGCGGTGAGCGTGGTCGGTGGCCTCCCGTTGTTGTGCCTGGCGAAAGTCTTCAAGCTCCCGGAGTTTTGTAGCGATGGCGTCAGTGGTTGAGGCGGTCGCTGTCCGCAGCGGGTCCACATAGGAGAGCGGCGGGAGGTCGCCAGCCATCCTGCCGGGGTGGCTGGGATGCGATGGTGGCCGTCTGCTCCGCTATCTTTGGGACCTGTGCGGCCACTGGCCAGGGCCTCGGTGTGGGCAGTGATGGCTTCAAGCTTCTTCATGAGCACGCCGCACTTGCCCTCCACCTGGTTTAGGCGAGAGACAAGTGCAGCCTGCGTCTCAGATGCCTGGGCCGCGGTGTGCAGCGCCGTGAACTGAGGTTGGAGCTTGTGGACGACCTTGGTTTCCACATTGGAGACCCAGGCGTCCAAGGTGTTGAGCTACGTGTTCAGTGAGGTCAGCTTCTCGGCCAACGGCCGGGTCATGTGCTCCTCCAGCACTGCTCGGATCGATGTCATCCTTGCAGAGGGAGGGAGCCGATGTGGCTGCCGGCTGCGCAGGCCGCCGGCTGGGTTGCGGAGCTTAGCGACGATGCCCATAAGCTAGAGTTAATTGCTGGAAGAGGCTGCACAGGATAGCGAGGCGGTACGTGGTTGAGCTCTGGCTTGGCGAGGAACCCCTCCAGGTCGTCGGCGAGGATGGGCCCAACGGGCCCAAGGCGCTTGCGTACCTGTGCTAAGAACTTGCCTATTTCGGCGCATTCTTGACGATCGCCATGCGTCCAGGAATAGTTGTCTCACATAATATATTAGGCCGGCCTTTTCTTTTCTCAAACACCGATTAGAATTTCCTGCATGCATGTGGAACACATGAGGTTGGGCAGCCCGGGAGCGCCCAGCGCCCCCGTGCATGGTTCGCAATTGTGATCTCAAGAGAAGATGAGGTTGGCAACAAAATAAATTGAGCTGGGCTTACTATAACAGCATGTGCATGAGACAACTGTATAACTTAATAGCGAGGTTGTTTTTAGCTAAACCGTCTAGGTCCGATGAACTTTAATTAATTAATTTATTAATAGACACGTGACTGCGTCACGTGAGGGGAACATGGGATGGATCATGGATTAATTAATTAGGAACATAACTCCGTTGGGAGTATATGTAGCACATAGCCCTTGAGAAGGGGCATATTATGGCCTAAAATACATTCTAAGCTACTTCCTGCAAGGGTGGGAATGTATAAACGACACTGTTCGTTGTCTCTTTGACACTTGCTCTAGGTGCACCATGGCACCTGCATCCCCATGATCTATCAGGCTATGCCCAGCTAAGGGGGAGCCTGTCATGGGGGGGAAGATCAGCATAGCTATACAAGAGCTAGACCGTGGCATCTCAGCAGAGAGCAGCTCTCTGCATGGGCACAGCATAACTAAATAAAGCTAGGCATCATCTGAAGTGTGGCACATCATATAGGCGCACATGTACATGGCTAAATAATACTCATGAATCAGCTGGTATAGAGCCTGTAGGAGGCTTACATGTACATGGCCACGGTCTATCTATTCTACACTACTGCTGCTGTATTCCCCTAAGCTGGGGCGTCTGGAGTCGTTGGGGCCGCGGGGGTCGCATGCCAGCCGGCTTGTGGCCGACGTAGATGGCCACCCCCTTCCAGTACACCGGCTGCCCCGCCTTGGTCTGCCGGAGCTGGAGGTAGGTCGGCCATAGCTCCCGTCGCCGTACGTTGTTGCTGCGCCAGGGTCAAGTCGTCGTCAAGGGTGAAGAGAGTCTTCTCGAGCCGCTTGCGGCGTCGGAGAAAAGAAATCTTGTCCGCCGGGTTTTTAAAGGTTAGAAGGAGCGGGGGCGCCCCTGCCTTACCCCGCACGCGGGGAAGGCGGTGGGCGACCAGCTCAATCTCACCAGTAAGGCCCATGCGACCAAGGATTTCTCTCTCAAACGCACGCGCAAGCTTCTCAGAATTCTCACCTTCCACCATGTCGAAGTTCTTGACGATGACGTTAAGGCTGCGCTTGGCGAGCTCGGCCTCCTCGCGGAGGTCAAGCGTCTGCCGCTGGAGCTGGGCTGCGACGGCGGAGGTGGTGGAGGAGGTGGTGTGCTGCTTAAGCATATCCGCCCAGGTCGTGATGGGAGGAGCATCGCCGGCCAGGCCAGCAGCTAGGGGCTGGCTTGGCGGCCCGCGGCAATGTCCTTCACCGCCTGGGCGGTGAGGCCGGCGGTGTTCTGCAGGACCTCGATAGCGATTGCATTATCCTTGAGTCGCTGCATGGTCGATGTCGCAGAGCTGGGCGGTGATGGAGTCGGTGGAGGCGGAGGGGGGGGGCCGGGGGGGTGGAGGCGAGGAGGGTACGTGGCGGTGGCGGTGGGGATATGGTGGGGAGCTCAGCAGCCAGCGTCGGCCTCCCATTGCCGCCACATCTGTGGCAAGGGGGGTCACGTGTTGCTCGAAAGCTTCCTTAAGGAGGGTGCGGATGGTGGCTTCGGTGGGGAAGGTGGGGGGGGGCGGTGGGGAAGCCCAGATCGCGGTTTCGGAGCGTCCAAGGAGGGAGCAGAGGGCGAAGCGTTGGAGCTTGGGGCGATTCATGCGGTGAATGATTGGGAGAGCCTCGGCGGGGTCGGCAAGCTGGCCATCACCAGGCCAGCGGCCGCGGTTGTGGGACGTGAGGTGCAAGCAGTGACAGGGCTAGAAGCGAGGCGTGCGTGCCGAAAAACAGGTCTTCCATGAAGTACGATGGGCAGCGAGTCCAGTAACCGGGGTCGTTGATGTCAAAGGCGATCGCTTCCCAGTGCGGCTCAGCAGAGCAACTGCGCTCAGGTTCAGGCGATGCAGATGGCGAGGCAAGCCCGGGGGGCTGGGCGAGCACCAGTGCACGACTAGTGTCACCGTTGCCGTCTGGGCCGGTGGGCGAAGCTGCAGCCGAAGCTGCAGGCGTATTTTCATTGCCGAGCGCAGCCGCCAGGCTGCGTTGCGTCGAGAGGCGTTTGCTCATCGTATATTGCGTAATTTATATGCTCATCGGTATATTGCGTATTTAGCTTCGGAAAATTATATCAGCATGTGCGTCGTAGAAAGACGCATCGATGGTGATATTCACGGCTAAATTCGGTGCTCAAACGTGAAAGTTATGAGCTCCGCCGTCAGCCATGGCTACCTCGTGGCTCGTGGCTGGTCATGGATGGTGTAAGCTATCTAGGTCCTAGTGGCAGGGTTGTGAGCACCACGGCCCGAATCGCTATGATCAAATGCCATTCGTGGTCACACGCGGAGCCCCGGCCCGATGAACGTTAGCCCGGCCAGCCATAATTAATTAAACTCAAGGCGGGCCAAGAGGCGCGAGTGAGGCCGGCTCGAAAATTGGCGGGAGGGTTGACCGTGGCGTGCCTGGAGACCTTGCATCCCCGCCGATCGATCATGCTCGCACGGTGCGACATGGAGATGGAAAGCCATAATAAGCACGGCTATGCACATATATCCACCTCCATTCATTTCCATCATCGATCCTGAACGACTCGACAAACGCGGATAAGATAACAGCAGGCTCGATCGAGCTACCATGGTCCGGAGTCTTCCAGATTTCTGGCCTGCGCTGGTTGTCTGTTTGATATAACAATGTTGAGGGTTTACGACCTTTAAGGATTAAGGTGTATGTATCGATATCGGGGTAGGTTGCAATGAGGAGTCTATGCTCGGACACCAAAGTCAGCTAATGCGCATGCACATGGTAAGGTTGGATCGATACCTGCGCCATTCTCGTTAATTTAATGAGTAGGTTGCAAACATCGATCCCTAGGGGGGCTGTGCCGGATCGCAGGCACTGATGCACGCAATTGCTGTTAATGGGTTACAGTACGGGGAGGCACCCTGGTTACTCTGTGAGACAAATGATCGTGCATGTGCGTATGGCGCACCAACGTGGAGAGGCGGATTGCATAGCTGTGGCAGGCCAGATCAACCAGCAGCAAACATTTTAAAAGAAACGCTAGCGGTATAGTTGTGAGCTGCTTCCTGTGGTGCGTGCACATGCTGACATGCAGGATAGAGCATGCTGGCATAGCTAGTTGTCTCGCTTATCTATAGCACCAAGCCAGGCATGGATTTATTACACCTCTGTTCACACAGAATGCATGTTATGGTTTGCATGCTCACAAATGTGCTTATACTTCATAGAAACGGAAGCAGAATCGTCTAAACACATTGCCCGTTCATATGTCGGTGACAATGCCCTATCATTATGACACAGAAAGCTGAATCCAAAGAGTATGGGGTCATCCTTGTGGAATATAGTCAGCATTCTCAACCATCGTGTAAACAATAATTGCTATGCCACCGTGAAGTGCTCCGGTAACCGGGCCAGCCCCTCAACATTGCTGGGCATGAGTAGGAGCTAACAAATGAAATTTATACAGAGACAACCTTGAATCAAACTTCCTACCACTCGACTATCTGTGCTGCCGACCTGAAGCCGCGAGGATCCAGACCGTACGTCGCCCAAGCCCTCATCCATTGGACTGCCCGCGTAACTGCCGGCGTCACTGACCGGTTCATCTAGAATCGGCCCATCCGACCCCCCGGAGGGGTCGCTATCGCCAAGCCTAGGTGTCGATGGACAGAAAAGCGGATGAACAGCGATAATGGATGCCACATCACGTGAGGATGTGATTGACAAGGCTACCATTGACTACGGCCGCGTGTGGACGCTATTGAGTCGGGCTGTACTGGATATCGCGCGGCCAGCCCGTTTTAGTATTTCCAAGATGACAGCAACCACTGCTGTAATCACCTTGTGGCTCCTTTCTTGCGTAGAAGAACCGTTATCAGGTCGCTATAGTTCAATCGTTTCATTAGCCATGCTATGCCTAAACGTGCAAATGCCGCCCACGAAATACTGCTAGTGGGAAAACGATTACACTCATGGTCGGCTTCGACATCTCGATGTCAAGCTGGTCCTGTACACCCGCAACTGATCTTGTCTTGGTCTCGACAAGACGTAGCGCGACACTGCGGTTGCAAGCAGCCGAATTTCGTATTTAAAAAGAAGCAACTAGAGGCAGAGGCCAAGCTGGACACCGTGCTTGTCATGCCGAACTTGAAACGAAGTTTTGAACGAAGTTGAACGGGGTTTTGTTATCTTGGCAAAATCATCCAGACAGTTTCGCGCCGGCCACATGCGATGGGATTTGTGACGAGTTCCCGCGAAACATCACAGCGGGGTCGCGCCAATTTCGCGCCGCGCCACGATGAGTTTCGTGGCGCGGCGGCTTCACTCCGCGTCCGCACTCGCTATGGCTGACGTCTAGTCTCCAGCTTGAATTAGTGGGAGCGGAGCTGCACGTTGCCAAGAGGCCTCGCACAGTAAGCCACAGGGCAGGGGCCTCCAAGCCGCAGGTTGGCTCCTCCGGTACTTACCTTTGCTCTACTGTGGCGAATTTCCTCGTTACTCTTGGCTAGCGTTTCCTACCGTTAGACTTTGAGCAACTAATGCTCAAATTTCACAGACGGGAAGGTATTGCCAAGGCGTGACGTACGTATTGGGAGTTCGCTTTGTGCTAGGTATTCGTGTGTACGCCATGGATTCGGATGCCCCCGCGGGGCCATCAGACATGGAGCATCCCAGAAATGGCGGCAGGGCCAGACACGGATACGACAGTGGGTATCCGGCCTCGTCCGCGACTTTCTCCGCAGTCCAAGCTGCTACTTTGATGGAGCAGTTGAAGGCAGTATATGGAGAGGAGTCTCTCTCTGGGGCAGGGGCTGCTCAGTACAGCTCCATGTCGTTGCCTGCTTCTTTGAAGAAGAGGGGGCCAATCAGCAAGCTTTCCAAGCAGGAGCTGGCCGAGGTTGCCCGGCAGTCCATGGATTGGCATACCATCAATGAAATGTCCTTGGGAAAGCGTCTGGACGCCCTCGTGGTGGGGGATCTTCTGAGGAAGCAAATGGCTGAAATGAAGAAGACGGAGGCGGTAGAAGGTTTGACCTCAGAAGAGGCTGCCAGGCGCCTCAAGCAGTACGGCCGCAACGAGCTGCCCGAGAAAACCAAGTCTAAATGGAAGATGCTGTTTGAGCAGTTCACGCAGCCAATGCCCGTCATGGTGTGGATAGCGCTCATCGTCGAGGCGGGTCTGACCAACTGGCCCGATTTTGGAGTCCTGATGTTCTTGCAGCTCCTTAACGGTGGTGTGGGGTTCTACGAGACCAGCCGTGCCGGTGACGCCGTGGCCGCTCTCAAGGCGGCCCTCAAGCCGGCTGCCACGTGTAAGAGGGATGGGAGATGGGGCGTCATCAACGCGGCGGAGCTTGTCCCGGGTGACCTGGTGAGGTAACGGAGGCTCATGCCCATTGGCTGATAGGGCATCTCTTTGGCGACCTGGCGTTGACCACTGCACAAAGCTCTGTCCATTAGCTGCAGACGTGAAGTCCGTCGACATGTCTACCTACTTATGTCACGATGCTGCTGTGCCTGTATAGTGCATGTGGCATGGTCGTGCCCCTTATAATGCATCCCGTTATACTGCTTCGGCGTCGTGTCCTTGGTTCCTCTGTCCTTGGTTTCGTGTCACTTACCGTGCCGTTTACCGTCGGCTTGGATGCCCTGCGGCATAGACTGTGTTTTGCTGCGTAGAGAGCTTGGTCCCGTCCCACGCGGCCACCCCTGGGTGGGAAGGGCACGCCTCTTGTTGTCAGAGGGGCATGCCACTCCACCGTCTTGTGCTCCACGTGATGAGAGCGCTACACAGCCAGCAGCCACGGCTTTGCAATGCAACCTTGTAGGGGTTATATTTCGATCATGTTGCTCATGGGTGGGCGAGGCTCTGGTGAGTGCATAATATATCGTCTGGACGATATCGTCACGAATGCAGCACGTAACCGTGTGTAGAGTATACCCCGTGGCCTTGAAATGGCCCTCCAAAAGGGGGCTCTGACCCCATGTTTCTGTAGGAGCCGATGAGAGAAGGTAGCAGAATCCCTGGCCTATGTTTGTTGTCTATCCATGAGCGTGAATGTATGAGCCGAGGTGCAGTGGTTAGTGATGAGCCCCCATCGGTGCCCCCATTTCCATTATCTCATACAGTCATTTCCCCCCTGTACTCGGCATCGTAATCCGCACGTGTCTATGGTATTCGCTAGAGCGAACCTGGGTCAGATAGTCGAAGTGACATTTCCACATATGTGAGGGCCTGTACTGTCTTGCTGGATTTGTCATTTGACTTGCCATCGCTTGAACCAATTATACTGGCCAGTTCTGTGCTGCCCCGATCCCATTTCGTCCCATGCTCAAATCATGCGCACACCAGGCCTTGCTCTTCCAATCCATGCATCATGTCGCACTCCTTGTCATGCTGGCATGCATCGTGTCGCACTCCTTGTCGTGCTTGCATGCATCGTGTCGCACTCCTTGTCGTGCTTGCATGCATCGTGTCGCACTCCTTGTCGTGCTTGCATGCATCGTGTCGCACTCCTTGTCGTGCTTGCATGCATCGTGTCGCACTCCTTGTCGTGCTTGCATGCATCGTGTCGCACTCCTTGTCGTGCTTGCATGCATCGTGTCGCACTCCTTGTCGTGCTTGCATGCATCGTGTCGCACTCCTTGTCGTGCTTGCATGCATCGTGTCGCACTCCTTGTCGTGCTTGCATGCATCGTGTCGCACTCCTTGTCGTGCTTGCATGCATCGTGTCACACTCCTTGTCGTGCTTGCATGCATCGTGTCGCACTCCTTGTCGTGCTTGCATGCATCGTGTCACACTCCTTGTCGTGCTTGCATGCATCGTGTCACACTCCTTGTCGTGCTTGCATGCATCGTGTCGCACTCCTTGTCATGCTTGCATGCATCGTGTCGCACTCCCTGTCGTGCTTGCATGCATCGTGTCGCACTCCTTGTCGCATGCTTGCATGCATCGTGTCGTACTCCTTGTCATGCTTGCATGCATCGTGTCGCACTCCCTGTCGTGCTTGCATGCATCGTGTCGCACTCCCTGTCGTGCTTGCATGCATCGTGTCGTACTCCTTGTCGCATGCTTGCATGCATCGTGTCGTACTCTATGTTCCCTATTTCACGCACATGTGAGGTCCCGCTGCCCTCAGGAAAGAAACTCTCTGCCCTACCACGCCCAGCCCTTCAATCGTGATCATTCGCGCCAAGTTCTGCTGCTGCTTCATGATGTATGGCTCTATGCTATCCCATGCCCGGACCCCATATCACAAAAAGTGGCCGGCTGGGTGAGTATCCCGTGTTGTATTCATCCATGTCGCACAGATTTGTAGGGTCCTGCTGCGCTAAAGGAATCTATCTGCCCTCTGCCATATATATCCCCTTGACCCATCGTCGCTTTCATACCATACCCTGGATGCCGTCCTGAATGCCTCCACTGGCTGTTTACCTCTTGCTCTGACCGCATGCGTTGACCACTTCATCGTATTCACTTCATCGCCAGGCCGGCCTTCTCATCCTGGATGAATCGTTCTACCCTGTGTACCATATACTTATTCCTTGCGCCGTCACCGTCATCCGTCATGCATATCGCCAGGTGCTGCTGGCCTCCGGCGCCGCCGTCCCCGCCGACGTGCGCATCGTGGGTGCCCACTTTCTAGACATTGACCAGTCCTCGCTGACGGGCGAATCGCTCCCCGTCCAGATGGGTCAAGGCGACATCCCCAAGATGGGGTCCACGGTGTCAAGGGGGGAGGCCGAGGGCGTCGTGGAGCAGACGGTAGGTCCTTGATTTCGTATTCGCGATGCAAGCATTGGTGGAGTTGTGTATAGCTGTGGAGCAGACAGCGGGTACTTGATCGTTTCTTCTGTGATGCAAGCATTAAACCCCTCCTTAGCGTCCCTTTATCATCTAGTGTTGAACCGCTGGCCTTTGTTGCTCTTGCGCTGACGTCCGCCACCCAGCTGTTTTTTTCAAACCATCCAGCCCCTACACCTCCACTCCCTTTGTCCCTCCTCAAGTGCCCTATCCTCTGTCCCCTTGCGCCTTATATATCCGGTGTGCCCCCCTTGTGCCCTATCCTGTGCCCCCCTGCCTGCGCCGCTGGCCCCCCCCCCCCCCCCCCCCCCCCGGCAGGGCGCCCACACTTTCTTCGGCAAGACGGCTTCCCTCATCCACTCGGTGGAAGGCATGGGCCACTTCCAGAAGGTGCTCCTCCAGATCATGTTCTTCCTGTTCGGCTTCTCCATCCTCTTCTGCACGATCGCGTTCGTCTACCAGATGATCGACGGGCGCAGCTTCCGCGACTCGATCGAGTTCTCGGTCGTCGTGCTGGTGGCGTCCATCCCCATCGCCATGGAGCTGGTGTGCACCACCACGATGGCGCTCGGCTCCCGCAAGCTGGCGGCCAAGGATGCGGTGGGTGGATGGTGGTGTGATGCATGCATGCCGCTTCTTCTTGGTTACGACGATTGCAATGCGTAAGTTGTTGCTCACTGGTTTTAAACCATTGGACTCGCAGTCTGGCCGATCTGTCCGGATGCGGTCGGGGGGTAGACTTAATTCTAGTGCCTGGGGTGTCCATAGGGTTTTTGTTGTTGGATTTGACTAACCTTTAGTGGCGCAGGACGCGGTCACTGGGTGGGTAGATGCATGTTCCTAGTGCCTCGGTGGGGTGTCCATCTGTCGCATATCGTTGGATTCCCGCGCTGGCACGGCCTAAAGCACGTGGTGGGTGTACGTCGTGCATACAATATAAACCGCTCCTCCATGGTTGAAACATTGAGGCAGCCAAGGTCCTGCTGTGGGTAGTGTTTGTGTAATTTAATTGGTTCAAGCGTACACCTTATTAGCTTCGCGAGACAAGTTACGGCTTGGCTTTGCTTAGCACAAAAGAAAGGCAAGCAAAATAACGTGGTTGGTGTCCAACTGAAGTTTGTAGAGTCACGCTTCCCTTGTAGAGGCACACACGATGCATCGGTACTACATGTCTCTTTGCGCGTCCATGCGTGATTACTTGGCTAGTAGGTATCTTTTTGCATGGTTATTTGCGTGGTTATTTTGCCTCTCTCTCTCTACCCTGATCCTGTCCCTCCATACGCCCATGGAACCATGGCGGGCATGCGCCTATTGAACCATGGCGGTTATATGCCTATTGAACCATGTCCACTCACGGTGTACCCCTAGGGCCATGCGCCTGGTTCTGCTTTTGGTTCGCTTCTACCTGACCTTTTCCATGCGCCCGGTTCTGTTGGTCACTGGCCGTTTCTACCTACTTTGCCATGTGCCTGCTGCTGTTGGTGGTCCGTTTCTATCTACTTGACCATTAATCTGGTTCTGTTGGTGGTCCATTTCTATCTACTTTATCATGCACTCGTTTCTGTTGGTGGTCCATTTCTATCTACTTCACCATACGCCAGACTGTGTCGACCCACGTGGCGGCCCTATGCCTATTGACTTGCATGCATCCAGTCATGATACCTCTGCGCCATGCGCTACATTTGATCACATGAACCGTTCTATGTCGGATTCCCTGGGTGATCCGTGGCTATATACTCTGCTGGCTTTTCCCTTCTTTTTTCCCAATCCTTGCAGATCGTGTCCCGCTTGGCGGCCATCGAGGATGTCGCCGGCATGAACATGCTCTGCTCCGACAAGACGGGCACGCTGACGCTGAACAAGATGGTCATCCAGGAGGAGTGTCCCATCTTCACTGAGGGCCACGATCAAGCCTCGGTGCTCGTGCACGGTGCGCTGGCTGCCAAGTGGCTGGAGCCGCCCAAGGACGCCCTGGACACTCTGGTGCTGGGGTCGGTCGACAAGTCCAAGCTCGAGGGCTACGAGATGGTCTCCCACATGCCATTCGACCCGACGGTGAAACGTACCGAGTCGACCGTCAAGGCCCCTGATGGGACCACGTTCAAGGTCACCAAGGGCGCGCCCCAGATCGTGATGAAGCTGATTCATGACAGGGACGAGATCGGGTCGGCGGTCGACGAGGAGGTGATGGCGTTTGCGGCGCGGGGGATCCGGTCGCTCGCAATCGCGCGCACGGTCCCTGGCGACATTGACAAGTGGCAGCTGCTGGGCATCCTCACCTTCCTGGACCCCCCCCGGCCGGACTCGGCCGAGACGCTGCGCCGCGCCAAGGCGTACTCGGTAGATGTCAAGATGATCACCGGTGGGTGCCGCCGGTGATGACGGTGTAGTGCCGAAATACTACATAGTGATTATTAGGTATTATATAGGGAAGGCCGAAATACTACATAATGATTATTAGGTATTATGTAGGGAAGGCCGAAATACTACATAATGATTATTAGGTATTATATAGGGAAGGCCGAAATACTACATAATGATTATTAGGTATTATATAGGGAAGGCCGAATACATGGACTCCAGAAGATCACGACCGGTGGGTGCATGGTGATATAGTGACTGAGTGTGGAGAGTCTATAGAGCATACATCAAGTTTCCGTACCTAGAGAATCTTGGCGCTCACGTACAGCGATTGCATACATGCCAAGTGGCATGGCATTGGCCCAGGCTGCTTGAATCCCGCCAGCCTCAGCGCCAGCGTCCTTACCTCCTTATCCTCCTAGAGCTATCTCTGTGTGTGCTCTCTGTTCACTAGCTGCCTTTTCTGGTGCCTTTTTTTATCAGCATTTTCTTCCCTCTTGTCTGTCGGCTCCCTTAACACATCAAAGTGTTCTGCTATGCATCAAATTGTTCTACATGCAGGTGACCACGCGGCGATCGCGATGGAGACGATGCGTCTTATGGGCTGCGGCACCAACATCCTGGACTCCGAGATGCTGCCCTCGCTGGGCAAGGACGAGGAGGGACACCTGGTGGTGCCCAAGGACCTGGGCCAGCGATTCGGGACCATGATCGAGGAGGCCGATGGCTTTGCGCAGGTTGGTGGTGGTGGGTGGGTTTTTGTATCTCATTGTAACAGACACTCATGATGAGCGGCTGTTTTGTGTATCACTTGGTTTCGGGACCATGGTCGAGCAGGCCGATGGCTTTGCGCAGTTGGGTGGATCACCTTTTCCGCACCAAGATACATGTATGGCATTAAGGGGTTGCTTTGCGAAGCCGAAGATACCCGCTAGTGGGCAGCTATCAATGATAGCACAGGTGGGTGGATACCCGCTAGTGGGCAGCTATCAATGATAGTACAGGTGGGTGGATACCCGCTAGTGGGCAGCTATCAATGATAGCGCAGGTGGGTGGATACCCGCTAGTGGGCAGCTATCAATGATAGCGCAGGTGGGTGGATACCCGCTAGTGGGCAGCTATCAATGATAGCGCAGGTGGGTGGATACCCGCTAGTGGGCAGCTATCAATGATAGCACAGGTGGGTGGATACCCGCTAGTGGGCAGGTGGTGCTCTGTGTATAGGGTTTATGGTGTATGATGGCGACTTTCCCGGTTGATCAAGGAGCCTGACGGCTTTGCTCAGGTGGGTGAATGATAGGTGGGCGAGGTGGGCGATGGGTGGGCGATGGACCGTGGGCTATGGGTGGGTGATGGGTGGGTGGTGACTTCATCATATAGGAAAGCAAACAGTTCTGAAACCATGACAAAGGAGGGTGCCCAGACGGCTTTGCACAGGTGGGTGCCGGCAAACCAAGCGCCAAGCATGCAGTTGAGGGACTGACGAGTAGGCAGGTGGGTAGGCAGGCGATTCGGGGGGACAGGGACCGTCGACAGGCAGGCATCGGGGGGACCGACATCAGCAGGAAGTTGGGAAGGCTGCCAGCGCAGTGGACACGAGGGCCGTCTCTGGACCCTCGATAGGCCGGATGGTGGGTCTGGTTTTTGGTGGACGTGTCGGCATCAGGGTTGGGGCGTAAAGGGGTTCAGGAAGTTGACGTAACGTAAACACGTACGATGGCAAAAAGGGTGACGTAAAATGTAAAATTGACGTAAAGGTTTACGTGCGTAACGGAAAGACGTAACGTAACGTAAAAGCGTAAAACCGCACAAAAGCTCATGATTCTCCACCATTTCCATGGCAAGAACTAGATATTGCTGTCCGTGCAACACCTGGCGCCGCGCCGTCGGCGCGACGCGGCGCCATTAGGCCTACAAGAGCTCACTAGAGCCCCTTCACCTTGCAACTATTTGCCGAAATGCCCATACAGGTTACGTTACGTCCACTTAGGTTACGTTACGTATTGACGCGTAAAGTGACGCAGAAAGGCACGTAAATGGGGCAACGTACGTAGAGGCATTACGTGCCATTTTTTGCCACGCAAAGCGTAGCGTAAAACACACGCAGTTAGGTGGTGCACGTAACGTAAACCCTTTACGCTCAACCCTGGTTGACATCTGGGTGAGCTATTACTATCAGCTAGGTTGCAAGGTTGAAACGGACCTGGTGGAAGTCCTGCTTTTGCAGGTGACGCCGTCGTTGCGCGTGTCGCGGTGGGGCCATAAGATATGATAAATGTGGTTATTGACTATATAGCTGGGTGTCTAGGAGGCTATAAGGTACCATTGCTCATTCCTGGGTATTCGCCGGTTAATAATAAGGCATCATCATTGGGCTTTAATTAAAAGCCTTAACTGCCAATTGCCAGGATGGAAATGGGCTTTCTCCATGTCTCTCAACAGATCCGTGGAGGCTGTACTTGTGTGTGGCTTTGCGCACGCTGGCGTTCCCTGGCCGAGCTGCCATTATTAGGTCCTGCTGGTTGACTTCATGTCCGCTGTTGATGATGATATCGTGTGTGTGTGTGTGTGTCGTGGTGGCTCATGTTGCATCATCATTACTGACTACCGGCAATTCCTGACTAACATATCTTCCACCTGTACGGGCAAATGCGTCGAGTCACGTTGGCCGCTCGGCGCGAAGGTATATTCGCCACGCATGAAAGTTCCGGCTTGTTTATGCATGCATGTACACGGCCGGTATATCGTGCGTGTCCCAAGGGGTAGCTAATACTGTACTAAATGACTAGGTCTATCAATAACGCGCTATTGATCACCATTTTTCACAATTGACCCATGTCCACCGCCGCGCAGGTGTTCCCGGAGCACAAGTTCCTGCTGGTGGCTCCTCTCTTATGTAGCATGCCTAGTATGACTCTTGATTACTGTCACACGTACTTGTATGTTACTGTACCGCCCCCGGTCGTGCAGGTGTTCCCGGAGCACAAGTTCCTGCTGGTGGAGGCGCTGCGCCAGAAGGGCTACGTTGTCGGCATGACCGGCGATGGAGTCAACGACGCGCCCGCCCTCAAGCGAGCTGATGTCGGCATCGCCGTCGAGGGTGCCACTGACGCTGCCCGCGGCGCCGCTGACATCGTCATCACCTCGCCCGGTCTGTCCGTAATCATCGACGCCATCATCATCTCGCGCGGAATCTTCCAGCGCATGAAAAACTATGTCATCTACCGGATGGCTTGCACCCTGCAGCTGCTCTTCTTCTTCTTCATCGCCATCATCGGCTTCCACCCGAGGAACTTTGCGACGGGAAACGACCAGGCGAACGCGGAGGAGTGGCCAGGGTATTTCGACCTTCCTGTGATCGCGCTCATCATCATCACGCTCCTGAACGACGGCGGGTGCATCTCCATCGCGTACGACAACGTCGCAGTCTCCGAGTACCCCGAGAAGTGGCAGTACGTAAACTGTCCAGATGAAAAAGAGGCCAGCCGGCTTCTTTTTCATGGCTCATGTTTCCTTCTTTTATTTGCTTGTAACAGAAACCTTGTACAGTTTGCTGACCCCCTTGTTAGTATCTTACCAATGTCGCGGTCTCTGAATACCCTGAGTGAGCTCTCTATTGCCCTGGTGTACCCCTTTCTAGTACTAATATAAATCTTCATGGTCTTTGAATCCCCTGCATGCGTGCTGAGCAGTGGCATTATTTGTCTCTTATATTACAGCGCCGATTTGCCTCTCTTACTACAGTGCTACTGTTGTTGAGGCTAGCAACAAACAGTAAACTATATGCTGCAGAGCGCCAGGACGCAAAAAACGCGAAAAGAGGCTTCTCAAGGAGCTGGGCTCAGCAGCCGGGGAGCTTGTGGGCATGGAGTACCTAATGAGGGTGGTGGCGGCCTTGCTGCAGGTGGAAGGGCAAGGAGGGGGGGGTGGAAGGTGGCCAGCCACCTCCTGCCATTGGGGGAGGAGGCTGCACTGTCAGCCACCCCGGCTGTCAAGGCAGCTCTCCAAACTGCCATCCTCTTGGACAAGCTCAGCAAGGCTCAACAAGTAGGGAAATAGAATCCCAGCGGGACCGCTCCCTTTTCCCGCTGCCATACCCACTTAGGCCAGCGTACACCGCGTGGGGCAGGGTGAGATCGGCACGCCGGCGACAGCGTGCCACGCGCCGCCACCGCGAGTACACACTGCAATGCAAGGTAGTGCGTTGGCTTAATTGGCTGTGGGGAGGGGGGCAAGACCCTCCTCCTAACCCTAGAGGGGCGTGCTCTAAGGGGAGGGAGGAGGCCCTTGCGAGGGTCAAGAGGCACTGCACCTGGCACAGTCGCCGCGTAGGGGGCGTTGCGACAGGCCAGGAGCAAGAAGGTGCTGATGCAATATATGGGAAGCAGAATAAGTATGAACAACTGCGCGCGGACGCGGTGAGTCTACCAAAGGCGGAGGTGGCGGGGAAGGCACGGCTGCTCGACCTGTTGGCTATGCGGCCGAGCTGGCGGGAGATATATGCCAGCGAAGAGAACTGCATCAAGCCAGCGGTCGTGGCGAGCGCAAAGTATTGGAATGTGCCCAAGCCCAGCCGGGGATGCTCCATGGCTGAATGGGGCAAGCTCATGAGCCGGGCAGCGGGCGTGGGCATGGTGGCGTTCCGGGAGAGGCGGCCCAAGTGGGTGGATGGCTGCTTTGGAGTGGCCAAGGGGGTGGGTGAGCTTCGGTTCATCGTCAACAGGAAGCTGGGCAACCTGCTGTGGGTGGACCCCCCCAAGATCCTGCTACCCCACCTGGGCATCCTCGTGGAGGTCTACATCAAAGGCTGGTGCTACTGCGCCAAGAGCGACCTCGTGTCATACTACTATTCCATCGAGGTGCCCGAGTGGTGGTGGGACTACCAAGGGCTTCCTAGTGTGTGGTCGACTAGCGTAGGTCTGGCAGGGCCCAGGCGGAAGGTGTGGCCCGTGCTCAAGGTGCTGGCCATGGGACATTCCCATGCGGTGGCGCTGGGGGAGGCCATCCATGAGATGGTGCTCTACATGACCGGTGCCCTGGATCCGAGGCGCCAGGTCAACTACCTCTCAAGCGCAGGTGAGCTCACCTTGGTGCGCGACGAGTGTGGCCAGCCACTGCGCTTGGCCATCGAGTACAAGGAGGAGCGCGCCGGGGAGCTTCAGATTGACCTGGAAAACCCCCCTGCCCCCATGCTGTCCATCACTATTGATGACTTGGTGGCCAGCAACGGGCGGACCTGCGAGGCGGTGAACCAGCTCATCACGCGCGCTATTGAGGAAGGCTACCTCCCTAACAACCTTGTGCCGTCTAAGGAGAAGACTAAGATGGCGAGCCTGGAAGGGGACGAGCTAGAAGCCCTAGGGGTGGTGCACCGACGGAACGGCGTGCTGGAACCAACGGTCAAGCAGCTCAACCTTGTGATCGCCCACACGCAGGCTATACTCACTCGAGGCCGAGCTACGGCCGAGGGGCTGGCTGCCGTCTTGGGGCGGTGGTTGTGGCTGCAGATGTTAAGCCGCAGCTGCTTGTCCATTTGGCAGCAATGTTTCAAATTCATCAGCCTGCAAGGGTGGGGGCAGCGATCCTGGGTGCTGTGGGCCGGGGTGCGGGAGGAGTTAGAGTGTGCCCTGGCCTTGGCTCCCATGCTAAGGGTTGACCGAAGCGCACCTTTGGCCCGTGAGGTGGTTGCATCTGACGCGTCCACCTACGGGCAAGGTGTCGTGTACGCAACCATGGAGCCGGGCGATGTGACGGAGCTGGCGAGGGCACGAGAGGTGCGGGGGTACCCGACTTTGCTCATACCAAGTGAGGTGGCCTACGCTGGCCCTAGGCCACTGAGCGCGCGGGCGCAACAAGCAATCACTAGCCAGCAATGGCGGGTTGGGGTCCGGAGTCGTTGGCGGGATCCGGGGATGCACATCAACGAGAAGGAGGTGCGGGCTGCAGTGAAGGGCGTGGAGAGGAGTGCGCGCAGCTTGGCAAACCGAGGCAAGCGGGTGGTGAGGTTGGTGGACTCCACCGCGGCGTTGGGCTGCTTGGCTAAGGGGCGGTCCTCATCCCACAAGCTCAACAAGCAGTGCCGCCGCTTGTGCGCGCTGACCCTCGCCACGGGGAGTCGTTCCCAGTGGGTGTGGACGCCGAGTGCACTTCAACCAGCCGATGGCGTTTCTCGCGGCCAATCCATGGCGACTTTCTTGGCAGGCTGGGTGCGCGACCTGACCGCGGAAGGCATCCATCCTAACCCGGGGCCCCCTGCACCTGTTAGCTACCTTCCATTGCTAGAGGGGAAAGTAAAGCCGGCTACTTTGCTGGCCTACCGTCGTGGTCTTGATTCCCTCTTGACTTGGTGGGAGGCTGGTGGGCGGGCGGACGGGTCATCGTCACGAGCTGACACCCTTGAGGAGACATTTTGTGCGTATGTCGCCTGGGCTCATTTTCGGGGGTACAGCCGCCAAGTGTGTGTCAATGCCTTGATGGGGTTGCAACTTTATTATCCCGGTATGGTGAAGCGGTGGGACTTGGCCCGTGGCGTCCTCGCTGGGTGGAAAACACTTGTGCCCCCCCGTGCCCCTCCTCCCATTCCATGGGAGGCGGCGTTTGCACTTGCCAGCACGATGGTCATGCAAGGTCAGCGCCTTGCGGGCCTGCTGGTTGTCATCGTGTTCCGCCATTACCTGCGAATCTCGGAGGCGCTGAACCTCCGTGTTGGCCATGTGCGCCTCCAGCCTGACGTTCGGCTTGGGCCGGCTCAACGGGGCGCCCTACTGCTGAGGTCTACCAAGACCTCTAAGGGCAAGACTCAGTCAGTGGTGGTAGAAGATGTGATGTCTGAAACCATCCTCCGTCACTGCATCGCGGGTAAGCACGCTTGGGAGGCCGTGTTCCCTTTCACCTACCCGCAATTCCGGCGCATTTGGCAGGCTGCGAGTCAGGCCTTGGGGGTCGCCCAGATTTTCACCATTCACGGGCTGCGGCATGGAGGTGCCACTCACGATTTCCTCGCGGGTCGCAGCATGGGGGACATCCAGGGCCGGGGGCGCTGGCTTAGCAGCTCCACGGTTGCCCATTATGTGGGCTTGCACCGCAGTTTGGAGGTGCAGCTGCCTGAGGTTATTCTTCGGGCCATGGCCGCCTGCCCCCCTCGGGCCTGGCGGGCTATTTTGAAATTGCCCTCCACCTAATTTGGTTGTTCATTTCTCTGTCATTATGCTAGGTTCTTTGCCCCTGGCATGGATCGCCAGGGAGGGATATAAGGGTAAGGCTAGCCTTTGCCAAGCAATAAGTGTTCCCATGAGCATCGGCGGCCGGGATGTGGCCTGCCTTTTGTATGTGCTCCACTCATTGTTTTAATAAAGAGTCTGGTTACCCTGGAGTTCCACGGTTAATAGAATCGTGGTTCTCTGAACATAGTTTCTTTATAGTGAGATGGAAGGGTAGCCGCTATAGCTAGGTTATTGGGTTCACGTGACAACCTTTTGAGGCCGGTGCGGCCTGATCCGGATCAGTCGTGGCCAAAGCTTTGGCCAGTTTTTCTTGGCCAGGTGGCAGGAGCTACGTTGAGATATAAACCTGCCACTGTCTAGGTTTCTTGGCTCATGGCGTAGTGATTAACTAGATCTAGATTCTTTCTCTCACGCAATATGTGACCTAATAGCCCCGGCAGCCTTACGTAAGCTGCCGGCAATTAGAACGCCACATTGCGTCATTTGTTCAGACGCAACATTTGCGTGGCGAAAAAATGCCGTCCGGGCCAAGGCCGCATGACACGCAAAAAAGGACAAAAACAAACCCACCTAGCTAAGGTCGGCCTCTTTTCTTTTCCCGCCCACCCTCCCTGCGTGTTTGGGGGTAAGGCTAGCCTTTGCCAAGCAATAAGCAGCTCCTTGAAAAGAGGCCGACCTTAGCTAGGTGGGTTTGTTTTTGTCCTTTTTTGCGTGTCATGCGGCCTTGGCCCGGACGGCATTTTTTCGCCACGCAAATGTTGCGTCTGAACAAATGACGCAATGTGGCGTTCTAATTGCCGGCAGCTTACGTAAGGCTGCCGGGGCTATTAGGTCACATATTGCGTGAGAGAAAGAATCTAGATCTAGTTAATCACTACGCCATGAGCCAAGAAACCTAGACAGTGGCAGGTTTATATCTCAACGTAGCTCCTGCCACCTGGCCAAGAAAAAACTGGCCAAAGCTTTGGCCACGACTGATCCGGATCAGGCCGCACCGGCCTCAAAAGGTTTGTCACGTGAACCCAATAACCTAGCTATAGCGGCTACCCTTCCATCTCACTATAAAGAAACTATGTTCAGAGAACCACGATTATGCCTCTTTTATCACGGTGGCACTTTGTCTCTCCTGTGACAGTGTCACTATGCCACAGTGCCTCTTTTCTCTTGCGGTGTGAGGTAATCTCCATGGGTGGTGTGGCTTTCAATTCAATGGTTGAGTTGTTGGTGCCGGTTTAGCTTGCACTAGCTTCTCTCACACACTGCAAGCGGGCAGGCCACTGAGGCGACAGAGCAGGTGGTGGTGGCTCAGGCAAGCAGTACAGTCCAGCAGGGGCATATGGTACAGTCTGAGGGTCATGGCATGCCGGTAGACTCTTCATGAGGGTCATGGCACTGAGCTGGGGTGATCTGCGCGTGGTTTGGGGTCTGATACTGAGCTTGATTGTGTCAAGCAAGTGTCATGAAACGTCCTGCTATGATGATAATTATGACAATAATGTCCTGCTATGATGATAATTATGACAATAATGTCCTGCTATGATGATAATTATGACAATAATGTCCTGCTATGATGATAATTATGACAATAATGTCCTGCTATGATGATAACAGTGTCCTGTGAATAATGATAACAATTTCATGCTAATAATGATAACAATGTCCTGCTAATAATGATACGGCGGCACGTGGCGTTTCTGGTAGCCGTTATTGTTGTCACACGCTGACCACGCACGAGTCGTGTGACATTGTCTGATATGACATGTGTGTACTCGTAGCACGAGTCGTGGCACTGCATGGAGGGCCAGTGCAGTGCTGCGGCCATGCGGGCGTACGGTGGGCAAATAATGTGAAGGCCGTGGGGATGAAGCGGATAAGAAGAAGGGTGAAGTCAATTTAAAAAATGAAGGCGATTATTAGAATATGCGGATAACGAGGAGGTGAAGATATGAACACGAAGGTACGAGTGGATAAGAATAGGATGCAGGCGTTGAAATTGAACATACCAAGATTACGGTGCTGCGATGACACGGCGACTGTCTGTCTCATGGCCTGACCCACAGCCTCCCTGGGCACTGCATGGTCCCCACGGCTACAGATAGTCGATTACTGACTTCCTTATTCCTGAAAACAAGAGCACTTCAATCCTTCAATCAATGTATACACGATTCCTGGCTATGCCCCGTGTCTGGCACCCGGCCGCAGCCTCCCCTTAGAACATAATTAATAATCGACACGATCTTATTGCACCTTATTATGCTCCTGACATTGAACCGCTTAACCCTTAAGTATACCATCTTCCTCCTATTATGTCGTCCTCTGGTGATCCATGCATGTGTGCAGCCTCCGCTTTGTCTACACGGTCGCCTCCGTCCTGGGCTCCGTCGCCATGTGCTCCTCCCTCGTGCTACTCTACTGGTCCCTCGACTTCTACGACCCGAACCGCGGCTTCCTGCGCAAGCTCGGCCTGTCCGCCCCCTCCTACGGCGAGGTCCAGTCCGCCATCTACCTCAAGGTCTCCATCTCCGACTTCCTGACGCTCTTCGCGGCGCGCACGACCTCCTTCTTCTGGACGTCGCGCCCCGCACCCATCCTGCTGGTCGCCGGCTGCCTCGCGATGGCCGTCTCAACCATTTTCTCGGTGACCTGGCCGTTCGGGGACGGCATGGACGGGCTCAACTGGACGTGGGTCGTCTTTGTGTGGGTCTACTGCGTCATCTGGTTCCTTATCCAGGACGCGACCAAGGTGCTCGTGTACAAGCTTTACTACCGCTTCTTCTTCACCAAGCCCAAGAAGATCGAGCACCGTGTCGTTGTGCCGGACGCGCACAACACTAGCTACGTGCTCGGGGGACAGGTGGCGCACACGGGCCACATGAGCCAGCCACCCGCAGGATCCGGTGGCGCTCCACATGATGGCAGCCCGATGGCCAAGGTTGAGGAGGCCGCCAATTGAGGCCGCACACCACAGACTGTGGCAGGCATGGGTATATAACCCTAGCTTATTTCATATTGCAACGTGGCCCCAACTGGCTTTCGATCATGCCTGGCCGGTCACCCTCGCAAAGCGATTTCTTACCCTCAGGGTTTATACCGTGAGGTGCCCAACGTATAGTACGTACAATTAGATGCGCGTCATTGCGCATTTGCATGATGTACCTACTATGTCAACACGAGACAACCATTGCACGCATGCGCAGGCCAGAAATCTGGAGAATCCGGACCATGTTATCTCGAGCCTGTTGTCATCTTCTCCGCGTTTGTCGAGTTGTTCAGGATTCTAGTAGATATCGGACTTCTGTCACCAGAGGCCTTTGGCATGCATGCTTCAACGGTGTCTAGCTAGTGCCGTGCCAGAGTGCACGTGTGCTTACTGGGGGGCATTTATTATATCACCATGCATGCAAGAATAGAACTGCATCTGGCTGTGGTGTGAATGCGGGGGAAGATGTGCTTTCAATCCACGCATTCTTTTTCCAGCCGTGCTGTCACTGTGCCGTGCAACTTTCAGCTTCAGATCAATAAGTGTAGTTTCTGTACAGCTTGATTGATCAGAAGGAGGCCATGTATGTATGGTATCCCGATAGCTAGTTCCGGATTGACACTTGACCAGTATCATGCAGCAAGGATGCACTGATGCTGAGTTATGCAACAACATATATATTATAAGGATCTACATGCTCTAATGAAGCGCACTTAAAACTATGCGCAACAATGCATGCACACTTTTGAAATGTATGATGTCATTGTCTGACGGCAGCTTGTGTTTGCTGTGTTGACCATATTTTGATATATTAGCTATCAATTAATCAATTACACGCGGTCCCGTTGGGGAGACACGGAGCATTATAAAACCCTCTTGGTATAATATACGAAAATGCCTACGCGCGGTTCTGAACGCGGTGCACTAATGGGTACCCGTCTAGCGGGCCCCGGTTGACACGATTGCCCATGACGGGTGACATGTGCACGTTCCCTACCGAGCTAGGGACGTTTGTTAACCTCCACAACCTGATGCCATACTAGCATATTCTGCATCTTCTGCCAGATCACGGAGCTAGGCTTCGCAAGCCCGGGCCACCCCTCGTCCATAAGCTAGGGGTCGCTTTCCCAAGTTCTAGAGAGGCCGAGGCCCCTCATGTCCGCCTGTTGTTCCAAGGTATGAAAGGTGCGGCAGGGATCGACCATTGCAGTGATTGGCCTTGGCCGGCCCGCTCCACGTGAGGAGGTGATGTCCAGGCTGAGCAGGCCGCAGGCCCGCCGGGCGGCAATGGGACCACGGTACGTGTACTACCTGGTCAGTCACTGGTGCAGGCCAAATGCCCTGCCATGCCTAAATTTAAGTCTAGGATTGATAGTATCACTGATGAGTGGCATGCCTAGCTAGATATAGATCGTCCTGGCGCATGTGCATGCGGGGCATATTGGACCCATATGGAATATGGAACGTATAAACATGTATTCGGATCCGGCCATGTGAGTGCCATATCCAAGCTGGAAGCCAAGGCGTCGACCGTGAGCGTACGGACATCCACATGTCCGCCCCGAAAGTGAGGACTGGGAGGATCAAGGACTTTAACGGAGGTCCTGCTTCTCCAGCTAGCTTGCCGATGCAGGGGCTTGCGCCACAGGGCTCGGTGCCGATGGAGAGTTCAGAGTTGCCCCATGCCAGGCAGTATCCTCCGGCCTCAATGTCGTTGGCAGAGCTAGTTGGGCAGGATATGCTGCCCATGCAGCAGCTTGAACCGATTCCGGTACTCGACGCACTGTCAGCGGAGCCCGCGTCTAGTCTGTATAGTGTCTATTCTGTATAGTGTGAGGAAGAGGTCTGGTGCCCGGCCGGCGGGGCCAACCAAGCCCGCGACCGCCATCGATCGCCGCGCTGTCGTCTGCATGGCTGAGGCTTCCGAGCCCACCACCCGCGCCTCTAACGCCAGGCATGCAATCTAGCCATGTCTGGACATGTTCAGGTTTCGGATTGAACGCGATGTCATATGCATACATAATCTCCGCTCACCGGGAGGAAAAGTATAGCTCATCTTCACCATGCGCTTTCAAATTCTTGAGGAGCACGCCGGCCCGGATCCTCACCGGCACAATGCTCAAAACGCTTGCGCACCGGCTTGGTCATCTCATAATGGATCACAATAATGAACATCAACGGCGAGAGCACACAGCTTTGCCAGCCCCCTTTCTGCAATTGCAAAGGGCATGGCGGTGTCACTTGTGCCGTATAAGAGGTACGCACCGACTGGTGGTATCTAGAGTCTGACCTCACTGATACAGCTTGCGGAGAACCGGAATCAATAGGGTGGGGATCCACATATGTCACCTGGCCAGAATCAAATGGCGTCCATTTGAAGCGCGGGCCCGCCAGAAGACCGAATCAAATGCCTTGATGAAGTCCATGCACGAACACTAGTAGGTGCACGGGGACTGAACTCACCAGGGCGCAGCTAGATCAAAGCCAGATTTCCTGTAGCCGCAGCTCAGGCCGGCCAGCCACCAAAATCAGGGCAGGATGGTGTTGCGACCCGGCCGGGAGCTCCGGACGGATCGAAGGCCGAAGCCCATCTGGTTCTCGCTGAGCTGCACATCCAAGGCGTTCTGGATGCCGTCGAGGAGCAGGTGCATAACCACTGAGCTCTGAATACAAACACTACGTGCGGAGTCACCTTTGCGGAGTGTCTGATCAGAATATACGCTTGGCTGATTTCGATAGTACCGGCTACGCCCCCTTCTAAAGAAGGATTCAGCCGTGTTCAGCCCGTCTCACGGTGCGAGACTGAACAAGTCTCGCGTGCAGACACGTGTGTAGTACTCCTACACACAGATCTCGAGTGATTTATCTAGTACCAAATCCGAAAGGCTTGCATCACTCCCCGGACAGGAGAACTTTTGCGGATGACTGTAGGTGTAAGTTGGCGATGCCATGGTAACCGGAGACGTCCGTCCTATAGTCAGCAAAATTGGTGCGAGAGGTCCCCAGTTCGATTACGGTCGGATTCATTTGCAGATCGCGTTTTTCCGCGTTTTCCGCGGCCCGGCACTGAACGCAAAGGTTTTCACCTTTGCGGAGTGTCTGATCAGAATATACGCTTGGCTGATTTCGATAGTACCGGCTACGCCCCCTTCTAAAGAAGGATTCAGCCGTGTTCAGCCCGTCTCACGGTGCGAGACTGAACAAGTCTCGCGTGCAGACACGTGTGTAGTACTCCTACACACAGATCTCGAGTGATTTATCTAGTACCAAATCCGAAAGGCTTGCATCACTCCCCGGACAGGAGAACTTTTGCGGATGACTGTAGGTGTAAGTTGGCGATGCCATGGTAACCGGAGACGTCCGTCCTATAGTCAGCAAAATTGGTGCGAGAGGTCCCCAGTTCGATTACGGTCGGATTCATTTGCAGATCGCGTTTTTCCGCGTTTTCCGCGGCCCGGCACTGAACGCAAAGGTTTTCACCTTTGCGGAGTGTCTGATCAGAAACTACGTGCGGGCTATGATTGTTTCGGTCGGCCGCTGCGGTCGGCGGCCATTGCCGCGCTGGCTGGAGGTGCATGGATCCCCAGGCGGGGCAGCCTGGCTGGCAGCTGGGGACCCCGCTGAGGCCGGGCCGGCAGACGTGCAGCACTGCATGTAATTGTGTGGAGAGCGGGAGCACGGTGTGGAACCCTCCACGAGGGCCGCAAGGCCCAGAAGAGGGTCTAGCGAGGGGCTCCGGGAGGGTGCGCGCCAGCGCTGGCCAAAGCCGACACAGCCGCGCACCTTGGGAGCCCAAGAACGGCCAACTTAGGAGGGTCCACACAATATGGGGACAGGCCCAAGGGTCCAGGGCCTGGGGGAGGCAGCGCACCGGAAGACGGATGGAGCTGGGGCGGGAGTCGGGACCAAGCAGTGCGTGTGCAAGCCGGCATCGGCAGTTTGGCACGAATCGCACACGAAGAGACAGGGTGCGTTCCGAACGCACGTGAGGCTGTAGCAAACCTCGCGCACCAGCGTCGAGAGCGGCACGGGGTCGCCATGACCCAGGCCGTCGTCAATATCCCCCATCTCCTGTGCACATGCAGTTGCGCCGCAATTCGCGAGGCCCGACGCACAACGCGGGGGCAGGCAGTGGATCCCGCACCTTGGCCGAATCCATGCCGCGTCGGGAAGGATCCGCATGTGGGACGGGTAAAAAACAACGTAGCGGTAAGCCCAGGTGGAGAGCCGGGCGCGGAGGCGGGTGGGTTGGGGGGCGTGCCCCCGCCAACCGGATACGCATCGTATATCGGGTAAAAACAAAGGCGAAGAAACAGCCGAAATCTCAGCCCTGCCAGGCTCGGACAATTCTTTGCTGAAAAACTGGGCCATGACAACGAGCTCTCCTCCTGCCAAGATTCGATCCAGCCTCGGATCCTCCCCGAACCTCCTGTCTAGCCACAGGCGCGCCGAAAGATTGGGCCGGTCCGCTGTCGATCAGGCTCCTGGCAGTGATGGGCTACATACCCGGCACCCCGCGCTAGCCATCTCCACGCTCATCTCCACGCAGCTAGATTCACCTCGATCCGCCTGTGATTCTTTCCACCGTAGCCGCTAGCTCTGGTCCTAGCGGGCCTGTAGGGCTCCTTCCCTGAAGTTGTCCGAATTAAAAGGCAGCTCCGGCCCCCAGTGTCAAGGAGCTGCTTGCCGCAACCAGGGGCAGAGGGGAATCGTCCGTTGGCCCAGCGCCGGAAATCACACCCTTTTTGTAAAATCGTAGAGCCCCCCGGCCACAAAATTTACCATGCCCACTATTGGTTGGTGGCGAACATAAGGAATTTTGTTCTAGGCCGCTCCATGCCCAGAGAGGCCGATAGCATCATCTTACATTCAGCAGCCGCCATAGCGGCCAGCCGGACTTGCCAGCAAATGCTGGGATCAAGTTGCGAGGCTGAAAAGAGGCCTCCCTACATTCCCTAGACCGACCACTCTAAGCACTGACTGCCCATCACAGCTGCTCCAAGCCTGCATGGCGCATATGCTGGCCAGGTAGGGCCAGTGACGTTTTTTAGAAGTTCTACCTAGGCCTGCACTTCGGGCCGATCACACACAGCGCCGGCACACAATGGGCGGCTGGTGCAGTACTCTCGTGACTGAGTGATAGTACTGCGCTACCAGTACGGCAGGTCGGTCCCCTTTGAGCTCGTCTTCCTGATTCTCCATTGATCTATCATTCTCAATGAATATATAATGAGCAAAGTTCAACAATTGTATATCCATCCATCCCATTCCATTTCCATCCGCTGAGCTTAATGATCATGCGTGACTTGTGCACAGTCTACGTACACGTATTGGCACATGGGCAGGCTAGTGCGAGCCTGGGAGGCATGTCATGCCGGATGTATTGGCACGGGAACACGGCAGCATTATAATGACATATGGTTGCAGAGTCATCGCTTGGTTTTCAAATAAATATGAGTTTTTCTGCCTGACTGACAGCAAAGCCAGCAATATCATGATGGTGTTAGACCGTTTGTGCTGGTCACACCATTCCAAGCCTCAAGACTTCAAAATCGCCCCCCCCCAATCCTCTTGAAACTCACACCATTGGCCAGAAAACAGGCCCGCGAGGGAACTCTTCTAATATTCCGGCCAGACAACAGCATGACAACTTTCATTCCACTGACCCGCAGTCCAAGCATCAAATGGCATTGATACAACCAACCCAACAGAGCACCTGACAGTGATTTTTCGGCTTGCCGCAAGCCCTGGCCAATGACGGCCCCACATAGTGGCTCTAAGACGCAATCTTGAGGTTCATGCTGACAGTTGAACACTCTTTCGTCTTCCAGAAAAACTTCTGGTAGCCCGGCACTAAAAAGCATGCCATACCATACACACCAATCGATGTAGTGCTGTAGTGCCATATTCGCTGACGTGGCATGACACCGCATGGCACAGGTTCCCTCAGATATGGAGCGCCAACTCCCAAAGTTTACATGGAAAAGTAATTATCATGGGAGGCGCCATCATGGAGAGTTTGTGTAGATACAAATTATACAAAAGTGATCCCGGTCCAACTGGTCAATGGTCAGGGCAGAGGCACCTCAGAAGGGTCCTCAGGGGGGGGCGACCTGTTCAACCCCAGCGGGGAGGGGATCCCCACCACCGGCCGATGCTCCCTGACCACCAATACAGGGGCTGCTTCCTCTTCGACGCCGGTGCCCGCGTCCTGTGTATGTAAATCAATAACATGATACAGATATTAATGTGCATATCCAGCAATTGCACGGCCATATTGGTCAAACGAAAAAGGCATGGAAAGTTGAAACAGGCCGATGATGAGCTTTCATGAAAATGAAGGCCAGCGATGCGACAAGACCCTCTTATGACTGCTCTCCAAGGCAGCGAGAAATCCGTGCAGGCCATGGTCACGTGGCCACCTTCTTAGCCATCACTATGTGCTATGACTATTCCTACGCTTAGCGACCAGGTACGCAATGATACCAATGCCCCCTGAAGGCTGCCATTCTTCAACCAGGTGGTCCATCGAGCCCATCATAAACCACGGCAAGGCAGCCCAAATCACAGCACCAGCGGGTGTGCATACATGTGAATTCAGCTCCAGCATTATTCATACTACTAGCTAGTACAAATATATATATATATATATATAGTAATTTGCTATATACCATTATAATCTTACTAACTTACTTGGTCGATGGGCGACTCTTCCACTTCCGTCACACCCGGCGGCGCGCTCCCAGGGAGGTGGGCCACACCGTTCGCTGTCTCCTCGTCCGCCATCCCTTCGGACATCCCTGACCGTGGCCGTTCCCTTTGCATAGAACAGCCCCCCTTTCCTTCCCCCGCCCCATCCCCCATCGCTTCTGGTCTTCCATCCCCCATCCCTTTCTCGTTCCCTAACCTTCCTGACCCGCCCTCCCCCAGCGCTGGCACTCCAACCCCCACCATGCCCTCCTCCGCCCCATCTCCCTTCCTCCCATGCGCATCCTCCCCTTCTACCCCCCGCGTCCCCTCCTGTTCCTCCATCTTTGGCCCTTCCCACGCCCTCCCCCCCACGACTTTCCCCCCACTCCTCTGCACTTCCTCCCGCGCACCCCCCTGCACTTCTTCGCACATGACCCCCTCCCCCTCTTCCTGCACGCTTCCCAGCCCCTCCCACGCGCTCCCCTGCACCTGCTGCTGCATCGCCTCCTGCACCCCCTGCTGCAGCTGCGCCAGCTCCTCCTCGTCCCCCTCCTCCTCCCTCAGCGTGGACCACGCCTCACGCGACTGCGACTCGTAGGAACGCGCCGATGCGTACGGATGGAACGCCCCGGAAGCATTCACGACATCCCTCCCAAACAATCCGCCAACACCGCCACCGCCGCTGTTATGCCCAGCGCCGCCGTTATAACCGGCACTGGCGCCGCCCAGCAAATTATTGTTGGTGTTGTTGAAACCGGCACTGGCGCCACCAAAGCCGCTATACCCGGCGCGGGTGCTCGCCGCAACAGCGCCCTCCAGCGCGAGCATGCGCGCGTCCAGCCGCTGAACGCGGTTCATGAGACGGTCGAGTCGCCCCACCAGGGACGCCTCCATCTGCTGCATCCGCTGCTGGAAGACGTCATGGGTGAGACAGGTTGCGAGCTGAGAGAGAAGTGGCGTCAAATCCGGGGGCGGCGGCGGTGGTGGTGGGGCGGCGGTGGGGCCGGGAAGGGAGGGCAGTGGGGCAGGCGCGGGGAGGGGAAGCAGGAGGGGGGGCGGGCTGTGGGGGGAACGGGAACGAAGGGGGCTTGGCGGGAGCGAAGGTGAATGGGGGGCAGTGGCCGGGGGTTTGTGATTGGCGGCAGGGCTGCCAGCATCGGTGCTCGAGGCGCCGGGGTTGTCCACAACGCTCGTGTCGTCGTCCCGGCTATCGTCGGCCAGTCTCGTAGAGGTGTACGCGCTGATGGACGCCATCAGGTCCGCGCCCCACGGCTTGTCTGGTAACGTGCGGTGGCAGCGGCATGCAGGTAGGCAGTTGGGCAGGTCGGCAGGTGGGAGGTTTGGACGGTTCGGCAATGGGGCGGTTGGACAGTTGCGAAGTTTGGCAGTTGGGCAGTTGGGCAGGCAGGTCGAGTCCACTCAAGCACTTTGGTTAGCATTGCGCAACTGAGTTAAGGTGAGTGGCATGCAAATATTGAGAAGCATGAAGCAAGAGTTTGAGGCTATGGGGGCAATTGTGGGGCCGTCAGGGGACTCATGTGGTTAAGGGATTAAACCAGTGAGCCTGTTCCAACGTGGGAGCCGTACACTGCCTTTCCCGAGATAATGCCCTACCGACACCTGGCGCTCTAGGCAAGGTTGGAAAATGTATCAGCACGCATCGTGGCACAAGAAAACAACAACACGCGGACATCATGCTACAGCCAAAGCAGGTGGGCCCTGTTTGAACAGAAGAGCCGAGGCAAGAAGAGCATGCGAGAGAAAGCACCGTCCGCGCAGACGCCAGAAACACTTTTTCTGATTGCTAGATGGCGGTGACATTTCACTTCCATGGCCACCGCGTATATCAAAGTGGCGTGCACAGTTGCTTCCCGGACCGCCCCTACCCCCCAGCATGATAACCCCCCAGCGCCATATACACAGTGCAGCGCCTACATATACTGTACCTGGCCGGATGGTCGTGTTAGGTTCGTCAGTGCTGTAGGAACTGTCCCCTCCACCATCCCTCCGGCTCCCACTGCCAGCATCCCCGCCAGCATCCCTGCCGCCATCGGTGCCGCTCATGCCACTAAAATCGACCCGCCCAACGCTGCCCTCCAACAGGGATCGCGAGGCCCGATCGGCGAATGAGCCCGTCCCCTCCGCGAATGAGCCCGACAAGTAACTGTGTCCGGCCAAGGAGCTGTCGCCGGAGAGCAGGCACGATGCTGGCTTCGCAGGGGCCCTGGGTTTGTGGGCCCCTTGAGGGCCGCGCGGCTGCCCCTTGCGGGAGCGGCAAGGCATGCTGGCGTTGTTGATCTGCTGGCGGTGTCTGCGGTAGACGCGCTGGATGGTGCGGGCCGCCACCTGCAGGCGGGGGTCCAGGAGACCAGAGCATGGGTCTGTTTAAACGATGGACTCATAAAACGATTACCAATGTGCCTCTGCTGTGAGGACATGGAGCATCAGTGAGTGCCTTGTATTTACGAAATGACTAATGCTAGCAAGCCAATTATTCTAAAACACGTGCCTTGCGATTGTCTGCATACCTCCACTACCACCCAATGTCGTTGTTCATTGCCCCAACAGCCTGTCGGCCGCTTACTGCCCAGTTGCCCACCTCAAGAGCATGGAAATAGCAGACGAAAACAAAAGTTAGTCTGAATGACATAGCGACCAAAGGAAAATATGGACCACGACATTAGCGGTCAAACAAAACAAATGTATCGTGAAAATAGCTGTCGAAACCAAACAGATTCCCACAGAAATAGAGGACGGAAACAGATTCTGCCTTACTTTGTGCCTCACTACTACCGCCCACCTGTAACCTGCACCGTCCATAGCAAGTACAATCGTTTATCCTGGAAGTAGCCGAAAAACGAACATGATGCCTCGCCACCACTAATACGGTGCCTCGGCACTACCACCCGTTGCCTCGCCACCACTACCACACGGTGCCTCGCCACCGCTACTATGGTGCCCACCTCTAGGCGCGCGCCGTCCAGCAAGCTGGCCTTCATGATCGCGCTCATCACCTCGGCAGCTGTCATCTCTTTAAACCTGCTTCGGGCATGGGCAGGGGCGTCATCCGCTCTCCCCGGCGCGCCGCACGCCAGCAGGTACTCGATCGCCTGCTGGCCGTTACGGAGCCCGTCGCGGATCTCGTGCACCGCGCGCACGTGTCGCAGGACCGCGGAGCGGAAGAGCTTGCGGACGAGCACCTTGCGCAGCTGCTGGCGCACGGCGGGGAATTGGTCCTGTGCCGGGGGGAAGGGGGGAAGTGGCATGAATGGTGGGAGGGGGGAAGTGGCGCAAAATGGGGGAGGGGGGAAGTGGTGGCGTTATAAACATGGGAGGGGAAAGGGGGAGGGTGGTTACAAATATTTCAATAACTACTAGTAATCTGCCTATATATATAAGAATGTATATATGGTCCGGATTCTCCCGATTTCTGGCCTGCGCTGGTTGTCTCCTTGATATACAATACGGTTATTTTCTTTGCGCTTCACCTCCATTGCCACTTTCTAGCAATATTGTTTATCACTTTCAAGATCTATAACCGGTATAGAAAATACCTATACCTGCATAGATCTCTTTCCCCACATGCTAATGCTCGCAACCATTTAAAAATTGCATTGTTACCGCCACAAGTGTTAGGGTAGCTAGCCAACACGAGAAGTCGCATGTCTATTCCAATACTACTATCATTTTTAGGGTTTTTGAGTATAAGGGTTTAGGAATAAAGGGCCTAGTCTATTCCACTATCATGCCCGTCCATTCTATTGTAAGTACCAGTTGACCCAAGTGGTTCAGGGTTAAGGGCCTAGTCTATTCCTCTATCATGCCCGTTCATTCTACCGTGAGTACCAGTTGACCCAAGGGGCCCACGTGGCGGTGAGGATGACATGTTTTCGCATGCATCCCGCACGCATGCAGAGCTGGAAAGCAATTCAGTACGATCCTGATGTGGCTGGCTATTTGTTACATAGTCGAGTACGCACTGTTGTGACCGGCTCTGTTCACCCCGCCTGCTCACAGGGCTGCAGGAATGGAAAGGACTTTGTTGAACAGGGGCAAGTTTGAGGAATGGAACGCACGTTGTGGAACGGGGGACAGCTTGAGGAATGGAACGCACTTTGTGGAACAGGGGCAAGTTTGAGGAATGGGACGCACTTTGTTGAACAGGGGCAAGTTTGAGGGATGGAACGCACGTTGTGGAACAGGGGCAAGTTTGAGGAATGGAACGCACTTTGTTGAATAGGGGCAAGTTTGAGGGATGGAACGCACTTGTTGAATAGGGGCAAGTTTGAGGGATGGAACGCACGTTGTGGAACAGGGAACCAGTTTTTTACATTATATTCGTTGCTGTGCTTGGAGACCTTTTTCCGATGCACACGTATGATTGATTCGCCCAGCCTTGCCCAGCCCCGCCCCACCCCGCCCAGTCCCGTTCTGTATGTAACATTCCTCGACATTTCAAGTTTACAACAAATCATTAACGACCAGCAGCACAGGACACCACTCACTAACAGCGGCCAAGGTGGTACAGCTCCACAAACAGCTGCGTATAGCCATGCGACACGTACAAACAGCGGGGCTATCGCATCACCTACCAACAACGGGCCGGCGGCGGACGGGCTGAGGATGTACAGCTCGACGAACGTGAGCGACCGCGCGGAGAAGCAGCGACGCTCGCCCAGCAGTACGCCCTCCCCAAACACCTGGCAGGGAGCAGTCGCAGGGGAGCGTGATAAGGAGCAGTGGCAGGGGTTGCAGGTCATCACATCAAGCTATATCTCTGTGTCATGATGCCGTGGGTGACGTCATCTGCAACGGAGGTACCGAGCCAGCCTACCGCGCTTTATCCTAATCCAGCGCAGCAGCCCTGAGTCCCATTAGTCTTTACTTGAGCTCCTTATGGAACGTGCTACACAAGCTATCCTCCACAGAGGGCTGTACCATTTCGACAACTTGAGCACATCTTTCGTCGTTGAGACGTAACCCTGTTCAGCTGACGGGATTCATGAACAGGGTAGCCTTGGTTATCGATGAAGTGCTTCATGAACATAGTGACGGCCGGAGGGATCCCTGCGTGTGCGATATGGCATGCATGGTTGGTAGCCATGTACGTATGGCATGCATGGTTGGTAGCCATGTACGTATGGCATGCATGTATGGTAGCCATGTATGTATGGTATGTATGTATGGTAGCCATACGGTAGCCATGTATGTATGGTATGTATGCACGGTAGCCATGTATGTATGGTATGTATGTATGGTAGCCATACGGTAGCCATGTATGTATGGTATGTATGCACGGTAGCCATGTATGTATGGTATGTATGCACGGTAGCCATGTATGTATGGTATGTATGCACGGTAGCCATGTATGTATGGTATGTATGCACGGTAGCCATGTATGTATGGTATGTATGCACGGTAGCCATGTATGTATGGTATGTATGCACGGTAGCCATGTATGTATGGTATGTATGCACGGTAGCCATGCGGTAGCCTGCGGGGCCGTTTCTTACGACAGCGTGGGAGATAGCAAACCTTACGCCACTGGGTGCCGCCATCATGCCGCCACCATCCAGGCTGTTTCTGTGTGCCTAACTGATCATGCCGCTACCATCCAGGCTGTTGTTGTGTGCCTAACTGATCATGCCACCATCCAGGCTGTTTCTGTGTGCCTAACTGATCATGCCACCATCCAGGCTGTTGTTGTGTGCCTAACTGATCATGCCACCATCCAGGCTGTTTCTGTGTGCCTAACTGATCATGCCACCATCCAGGCTGTTGTTGTGTGCCTAACTGATCATGCCGCCACCATCCAGGCTGTTTCTGTGTGCCTAACTGATCATGCCGCTACCATCCAGGCTGTTGTTGTGTGCCTAACTGATCATGCCGCTACCATCCAGGCTGTTGTTGTGTGCCTAACTGATCATGCCACCATCCAGGCTGTTGTTGTGTGCCCAACTGATCATGCCACCATCCAGGCTGTTGTTGTGTGCCTAACTGATCATGCCGCTACCATCCAGGCTGTTGTTGTGTGCCTAACTGATCATGCCACCATCCAGGCTGTTTCTGTGTGCCTAACTGATCATGCCGCTACCATCCAGGCTGTTGTTGTGTGCCTAACTGATCATGCCGCCACCATCCAGGCTGTTGTTGTGTGCCTAACTGATCATGCCGCCACCATCCAGGCTGTTTCTGTGTGCCTAACTGATCATGCTACCATCCAGGCTGTTGTTGTGTGCCTAACTGATCATGCCGCCATCCAGGCTGTTGTTGTGTGCCTAACTGATCATGCCACCATCCAGGCTGTTTTTGTGTGCCTAACTGATCATGCCGCTACCATCCAGGCTGTTTCTGTGTGCCTAACTGATCATGCCGCTACCATCCAGGCTGTTGTTGTGTGCCCAACTGATCATGCCACCATCCAGGCTGTTGTTGTGTGCCTAACTGATCATGCCGCTACCATCCAGGCTGTTTCTGTGTGCCTAACTGATCATGCCGCTACCATCCAGGCTGTTGTTGTGTGCCTAACTGATCATGCCGCTACCATCCAGGCTGTTGTTGTGTGCCTAACTGATCATGCCGCTACCATCCAGGCTGTTGTTGTGTGCCTAACTGATCATGCCACCATCCAGGCTGTTTCTGTGTGCCTAACTGATCATGCCGCTACCATCCAGGCTGTTGTTGTGTGCCTAACTGATCATGCCACCATCCAGGCTGTTGTTGTGTGCCTAACTGATCATGCCGCCACCATCCAGGCTGTTTCTGTGTGCCTAACTGATCATGCCGCTACCATCCAGGCTGTTTCTGTGTGCCTAACTGATCATGCCGCTACCATCCAGGCTGTTGTTGTGTGCCTAACTGATCATGCCGCTACCATCCAGGCTGTTTCTGTGTGCCTAACTGATCATGCCACCATCCAGGCTGTTGTTGTGTGCCTAACTGATCATGCCGCTACCATCCAGGCTGTTTCTGTGTGCCTAACTGATCATGCCGCCACCATCCAGGCTGTTGTTGTGTGCCTAACTGATCATGCCACCATCCAGGCTGTTTCTGTGTGCCTAACTGATCATGCCGCCACCATCCAGGCTGTTGTTGTGTGCCTAACTGATCATGCCACCATCCAGGCTGTTTCTGTGTGCCTAACTGATCATGCCACCATCCAGGCTGTTGTTGTGTGCCTAACTGATCATGCCGCCACCATCCAGGCTGTTTCTGTGTACCTAACTGATCATGCCACCATCCAGGCTGTTGTTGTGTGCCTAACTGATCATGCCACCATCCAGGCTGTTGTTGTGTGCCTAACTGATCATGCCGCCATCCAGGCTGTTTCTGTGTGCCTAACTGATCATGCCGCTACCATCCAGGCTGTTGTTGTGTGCCTAACTGATCATGCCACTACCATCCAGGCTGTTGTTGTGTGCCTAACTGATCATGCCACCATCCAGGCTGTTGTTGTGTGCCTAACTGATCATGCCACCATCCAGGCTGTTTCTGCGTGCCTAACTGATCATGCCACCATCCAGGCTGTTTCTGTGTGCCTAACTGATCATGCCGCCACCATCCAGGCTGTTGTTGTGTGCCTAACTGATCATGCCGCTACCATCCAGGCTGTTGTTGTGTGCCTAACTGATCATGCCGCCATCCAGGCTGTTTCTGTGTGCCTAACTGATCATGCCGCCATCCAGGCTGTTGTTGTGTGCCCAACTGATCATGCCACCATCCAGGCTGTTTCTGTGTGCCTAACTGATCATGCCGCTACCATCCAGGCTGTTGTTGTGTGCCTAACTGATCATGCCGCTACCATCCAGGCTGTTTCTGTGTGCCTAACTGATCATGCCGCTACCATCCAGGCTGTTGTTGTGTGCCTAACTGATCATGCCGCTACCATCCAGGCTGTTTTTGTGTGCCTAACTGATCATGCCGCCACCATCCAGGCTGTTTCTGTGTGCCTAACTGATCATGCCACCATCCAGGCTGTTGTTGTGTGCCTAACTGATCATGCCGCCATCCAGGCTGTTGTTGTGTGCCTAACTGATCATGCCGCTACCATCCAGGCTGTTGTTGTGTGCCTAACTGATCATGCCACCATCCAGGCTGTTGTTGTGTGCCTAACTGATCATGCCGCTACCATCCAGGCTGTTTCTGTGTGCCTAACTGATCATGCCACCATCCAGGCTGTTTCTGTGTGCCTAACTGATCATGCCACCATCCAGGCTGTTTCTGTGTGCCTAACTGATCATGCCGCCACCATCCAGGCTGTTTCTGTGTACCTAACTGATCATGCCACCATCCAGGCTGTTGTTGTGTGCCTAACTGATCATGCCACCATCCAGGCTGTTGTTGTGTGCCTAACTGATCATGCCGCCATCCAGGCTGTTTCTGTGTGCCTAACTGATCATGCCGCTACCATCCAGGCTGTTGTTGTGTGCCTAACTGATCATGCCACTACCATCCAGGCTGTTGTTGTGTGCCTAACTGATCATGCCACCATCCAGGCTGTTTCTGTGTGCCTAACTGATCATGCCACCATCCAGGCTGTTTCTGCGTGCCTAACTGATCATGCCACCATCCAGGCTGTTTCTGTGTGCCTAACTGATCATGCCGCCACCATCCAGGCTGTTGTTGTGTGCCTAACTGATCATGCCGCTACCATCCAGGCTGTTTCTGTGTGCCTAACTGATCATGCCACCATCCAGGCTGTTGTTGTGTGCCTAACTGATCATGCCGCTACCATCCAGGCTGTTTCTGTGTGCCTAACTGATCATGCCGCCACCATCCAGGCTGTTGTTGTGTGCCTAACTGATCATGCCACCATCCAGGCTGTTTCTGTGTGCCTAACTGATCATGCCGCCACCATCCAGGCTGTTGTTGTGTGCCTAACTGATCATGCCACCATCCAGGCTGTTTCTGTGTGCCTAACTGATCATGCCACCATCCAGGCTGTTGTTGTGTGCCTAACTGATCATGCCGCCACCATCCAGGCTGTTTCTGTGTACCTAACTGATCATGCCACCATCCAGGCTGTTGTTGTGTGCCTAACTGATCATGCCACCATCCAGGCTGTTGTTGTGTGCCTAACTGATCATGCCGCCATCCAGGCTGTTTCTGTGTGCCTAACTGATCATGCCGCTACCATCCAGGCTGTTGTTGTGTGCCTAACTGATCATGCCACTACCATCCAGGCTGTTGTTGTGTGCCTAACTGATCATGCCACCATCCAGGCTGTTGTTGTGTGCCTAACTGATCATGCCACCATCCAGGCTGTTTCTGCGTGCCTAACTGATCATGCCACCATCCAGGCTGTTTCTGTGTGCCTAACTGATCATGCCGCCACCATCCAGGCTGTTGTTGTGTGCCTAACTGATCATGCCGCTACCATCCAGGCTGTTGTTGTGTGCCTAACTGATCATGCCGCCATCCAGGCTGTTTCTGTGTGCCTAACTGATCATGCCGCCATCCAGGCTGTTGTTGTGTGCCCAACTGATCATGCCACCATCCAGGCTGTTTCTGTGTGCCTAACTGATCATGCCGCTACCATCCAGGCTGTTGTTGTGTGCCTAACTGATCATGCCGCTACCATCCAGGCTGTTTCTGTGTGCCTAACTGATCATGCCGCTACCATCCAGGCTGTTGTTGTGTGCCTAACTGATCATGCCGCTACCATCCAGGCTGTTTTTGTGTGCCTAACTGATCATGCCGCCACCATCCAGGCTGTTTCTGTGTGCCTAACTGATCATGCCACCATCCAGGCTGTTGTTGTGTGCCTAACTGATCATGCCGCCATCCAGGCTGTTGTTGTGTGCCTAACTGATCATGCCGCTACCATCCAGGCTGTTGTTGTGTGCCTAACTGATCATGCCACCATCCAGGCTGTTGTTGTGTGCCTAACTGATCATGCCGCTACCATCCAGGCTGTTTCTGTGTGCCTAACTGATCATGCCACCATCCAGGCTGTTTCTGTGTGCCTAACTGATCATGCCACCATCCAGGCTGTTTCTGTGTGCCTAACTGATCATGCCGCCACCATCCAGGCTGTTTCTGTGTACCTAACTGATCATGCCACCATCCAGGCTGTTGTTGTGTGCCTAACTGATCATGCCACCATCCAGGCTGTTGTTGTGTGCCTAACTGATCATGCCGCCATCCAGGCTGTTTCTGTGTGCCTAACTGATCATGCCGCTACCATCCAGGCTGTTGTTGTGTGCCTAACTGATCATGCCACTACCATCCAGGCTGTTGTTGTGTGCCTAACTGATCATGCCACCATCCAGGCTGTTTCTGTGTGCCTAACTGATCATGCCACCATCCAGGCTGTTTCTGCGTGCCTAACTGATCATGCCACCATCCAGGCTGTTTCTGTGTGCCTAACTGATCATGCCGCCACCATCCAGGCTGTTGTTGTGTGCCTAACTGATCATGCCGCTACCATCCAGGCTGTTGTTGTGTGCCTAACTGATCATGCCGCCATCCAGGCTGTTTCTGTGTGCCTAACTGATCATGCCGCCATCCAGGCTGTTGTTGTGTGCCCAACTGATCATGCCACCATCCAGGCTGTTTCTGTGTGCCTAACTGATCATGCCGCTACCATCCAGGCTGTTGTTGTGTGCCTAACTGATCATGCCGCTACCATCCAGGCTGTTTCTGTGTGCCTAACTGATCATGCCGCTACCATCCAGGCTGTTGTTGTGTGCCTAACTGATCATGCCGCTACCATCCAGGCTGTTTTTGTGTGCCTAACTGATCATGCCGCCACCATCCAGGCTGTTTCTGTGTGCCTAACTGATCATGCCACCATCCAGGCTGTTGTTGTGTGCCTAACTGATCATGCCACCATCCAGGCTGTTTCTGTGTGCCTAACTGATCATGCCGCTACCATCCAGGCTGTTGTTGTGTGCCTAACTGATCATGCCGCTACCATCCAGGCTGTTTTTGTGTGCCTAACTGATCATGCCGCCACCATCCAGGCTGTTTCTGTGTGCCTAACTGATCATGCCACCATCCAGGCTGTTGTTGTGTGCCTAACTGATCATGCCACCATCCAGGCTGTTTCTGTGTGCCTAACTGATCATGCCACCATCCAGGCTGTTGTTGTGTGCCTAACTGATCATGCCGCCACCATCCAGGCTGTTGTTGTGTGCCTAACTGATCATGCCACCATCCAGGCTGTTGTTGTGTGCCCAACTGATCATGCCGCTACCATCCAGGCTGTTGTTGTGTGCCAAGGTACAGTTGGTACCATGACAGCTGTTACCATCCGGAAAGCAATCTCTTTCTATACCGCCATCATCGCTGGCCGCCGTCATGGCTGCTAGCAGTAAGAGTCATATACTTTTGCAAGGCAACCGCTCTTTAAGGGTTTAAATTCCAAATTTGTGCTTACTTTATAGTAGTGTCACTTTACTACTACTACTTTTATTACTTTATGGTAGGATTGCTTTATATGTACTTTTATTTTCTTCCTTAAAGCGCGGCAAGTGACGCTGCCTTACCTTCCCGGCGGAGAGTATCATATCCTGCGTTGAGACGACGCCCTTCTTGATGATGTACATGTTCGTGCATGGGTGGTCGGCAGTTAGGATGTCCTCCTGCACGAGGCAGCCGCACGCAGGTTGCAGGTACGTGTGAGAGAAGGAAAGTCTGCTTGCGCATGTGTACTCGCGTGCTTGAGCATGAGCAAGGCCCTAAGAAAAACCCCACACTGGCTGGCTTCATTGACCCCTTGATGAGCGTTTCCTGGGCCAGCTGTCATACGTAGGACGTGGCACTTAATACATCTCACAGTCTTGTAGAGTCACAAAAAATTCCATGATGTGGTCCGCATCCTACCGGGGAGGAGTTGTTCCTGATCCTCGACCTAAGGTACTGTCGGTTTCACCATGATGGTGGTAATTAACACGAAAATTATTCTTGTAACGTGGTCACTGTATAATGTTTTTGTAACGTGGTCACTGTATGATGTTGTTGTAACATGGTCACTGTATGATATTTTTGTAACGTGGTCACTGTATGATGTTGTTGTAACGTGGTCACTGTATGATATTTTTGTAACGTGGTCACTGTATGATATTTTTGTAACGTGGTCACTGTATGATATTTTTGTAACGTGGTCACTGTATGATATTTTTGTAACGTGGTCACTGTATGATATTTTTGTAACGTGGTCACTGTATGATGCTGCTAGCCGCATACCAAATCATCGGACTCGCAGCAATAGAGCACCTCTCCCGATGGACATTTGTCCGCCAGTAGAAACTTATTGCTAGAGTCACACATTACTGCATCCAACAGACATTCACGTAAACTTCACTCCTACAAACACACGCGCATACTGCATGGCTCTTCCATTTACGACAGTTATCTCCCCCATTTACGCCAGCTGCTAGAGCAATTCTTTCAATCACATTCTAAGCACTAGCAAATCTGTCCCTCCCAGTACTAGTTCCCTCGCAGTATAACCGACGATAGCAAAGAGAAAGAAGACTTCTTGCAAGCCGGACCCACCATGGGGGGGAAGACCTCGCTCTGGACCTTGAGGGCGAGCTCCATCAGGAACGCCTGCGGGGCATGAGGGGGGGCACACAAGGGCGGATGCATGAGGGGGGGCACACGAAGGGAGCGAGCCGCCACACACACCGCAGGGCGACTACAGTTAGGAAGCCCATGCCCACAACAATGGTGGTCGTTGCTGCCTCAACCATATTTTTGCTGTTGGCTATCTGTACCGTGCCCAGCAGGAAAGCTCCATGTGAACAACCCAGCACCAGCCATTCTGGTCATATTTACGTCAATCCAACCAGCAACGTGGCACATCAGGGCGCTTGCTATGTGCAGCACGATGCTTGGGGCAGCTTCAGTGTAGAACGTCTAGGGAAGATGGGAACACACAGTGGCACTGCCTTGCGCAGTTGGCAGAACCGCTCCGGGGACCAGGCGCTTCTGTCAGCAAACGGTATTAAAGGGAAGGAGAACTTGAGCCGCATGCCAGCAGTATGACATTGCAGGGCTAGTGCATGGGGTGGAGGGAACGCAGGCAGCTAGGAGGGAATGCGGGCTGATAGAGAGCATGCATGCCCCCCTGAACCCCCTTCCCCCTTCTTGGGTACGACAGCAAAAGAGTCAACACGGTCTATAGTGCTCAGTGACGCAAAGGGATTTATGGCTGTGGCTGTGGCTGTGGCTGTGGCTGTGACTGTGACTGTGACTGTGGCTGCGGCTGTGGCTGTGGCTGTGGCTGTGGCTGTGGCTGTGGCTGTGGCTGTGGCTGTGACTGTGGCTGTGGCTGTGACTGTGACTGTGACTGTGACTGTGGCTGTGACTGTGACTGTGGCTGTGGCTGTGACTGTGCTACACAGCATACATCTGCTGCAGTCGGCCTCCTCCTCCTCCTCCTCCTCCTCCTCCTCCTCCTCCTCCTCCTCCTCCTCCTCCTCCTCCTCCTCCTCCTCCTCCTCCTCCTCCTCCTCCTCCTCCTCCTCCTCCTCCTCCTCCTCCTCCTCCTCCTCCTCCTCCTCCTCCTCCCTCCTCCTCCCTCCATCCAGCCAATCCCTTCTCGCATGGTGGGACTACTTCAAAGCAATGCATTGATGGTCCCCGAGCGCCACTGAGCACCTTTGAATTAACCTAGAAATGCCTTGGTCACAAACAGCTACTGCTTTTCACAACAAGAAGTTTCACCCACCCTATTCAACGGGATGCCGTAGTAGGCTTCGAAAAAACTCAGTGAAGCTTCCCTAAGCTTAGGAAAAGCTTAGGGAAAGCTTAGGAAAAGCTTAGGAAAAGCTTAGGGAAAGCTTAGGAAAAGCTTAGGGAAAGCTAGGGAAAGCTTAGGAAAAGCTTAGGGAAAGCTTAGGAAAAGCTTAGGGAAAGCTTAGGAAAAGCTTAGGGAAAGCTTAGGAAAAGCTTAGGGAAAGCTTAGGGAAAGCTTAGGGAAAGCTTAGGAAAGTGTGAGAATCGGTGGGTGGGCGGTGAACCGGCCGTTACCTGGGGGCACCCTTGGAAGAAGGCCACGCTGCTGGTCCAGGGTGTGCTCAGGAAGACGGCCACCTCGCGGCGCAGAGCGGGGCTCATCTGGGCAAGGTGGCGGATGCCAGGGCCAACACAAGCGCAGGACACCAGCAAATCGTGAGGCAAAGACGCCAGCCAAGGTGTCATGCAAAGACGCCAGTCAAGGTGCGGCAAAGACGCCAGCCAAAGCGTCAGGAAAAGACGCTAGCCAAGGTGAGGCAAAGACGCCAGCCAAGGTCAGGCGAAGGCGCCCGCAAAGTGTGAGGCCATGCAAGGGTAGGCTGCAGCAAGGAGGGCTAACCGTGCGCGCTCACCTTGCGCGTGGGAGTGCCACCCTCACCCTCAACCCTCAACCCTGAGCCCTGAGCCCTGACCCCTGAGCCATGGGCAAGTACGTGACGGGCGGCCGCGCTCACCTTGCGCAGCAGCGAGTGCCACTCGGCCACATCATGCCAGTGGCGGCGGTAGCGGAAGTAGCTGCGCACGCGCTGCGCGACATCGCGCGGGATCTTGGCCTCCTGCGGTTCCGCACACAAAGCACCGGCCCCACGCAAAGCACCACCCGCAAGCAAAGCACCGCCACATGCAGGCATGAAAACAGGACAGGCCTTGCGCTTCAGCCATAACTGGCTGCTTGCGACAAGCCCAGAACGAGTGTGCACTAGCCCCCCCCCCCCCCCCCTGACCGGGGGGGGGGGGGGGGTGGGTCTGACCCCGCCCCCCCCCCCCTCGACAGGGGGGCGGGGTCTCAACCCACCCCCACCCCCTCACCCCCCTACCAGTGGGTGGGGTGGGTTACCCCCCGCCCCCCCCCCCCCCCCCCCCCCCTTAATCCCCCAACCCCCCTTTCCCCCCTTCCCCCGCCTTCCTCCCCTCCTCCCCACCTTACCCCATCGGACCCCCTTTCCCCCCCCAGTGACTGACAATCCAACTTTTTCCTAATCCAACCCCCTTAACTCCTAAAGGGGTTGCCTTGCGAAGCCATAGTCCGCGCTCCTGGGCACGTTCACCCAGTAAAATCCAGCGCCACGACGCCCCCTCCTGGGGGGAGGGGGGGGGGGGGGGGGGTAGAGGGCCGGTGGGGAGGGAAGGGGGGGGGCTCGACCCGCCCCTACCCCCTCAACCAGTACCAGGGGGTGGGGGGGTTCTGACACCCCCCCCCCCCCCCCACACACACACACACTGCACACTCGCTCCGGGCTTGTCGCAAACAGCCAGATAAGGTACCTACACCACACTGCCTCAACGGGAGGTGCCTATATCCCAATACCTCAATGGGAGGTGCCTACACCACAATACCTCGATGGGAGGTGCCTACACCACAATACCTCGATGGGAGGTGCCTACACCACAATACCTCGATGGGAGGTGCCTACACCACAATACCTCAACGGGAGGTGCATATACTAGTATCAAATCAACTCGGTCAGAGGTACCTAAATCACATCACCGTGATGAACACCTTCATGGACGTAGAGACCGTAACACGATCATAAACATGAAGTCCATGGTGTTTCAGAACGTTTTTTCAGCAGGCATGACGGGTCACTGTAGGAGGTGCTTATATACTGCAACCAGCAGCACACTACCTTTTGATGTATGAGCGGCACGGTACTTTTGAGAAACGACTGCCATAAGGCCATGCTGTGGAAAAAGTATTGTACCAGCAAGGTGGGTCACGGTAAGAGGTGCTTATGTCCTACTACCAGTAGCACCCTACCTTCAAAAGCACGTTGAGCGAGTCCATGGTGGTAAAGAAATCGGCCTCAGCCTCGTTCATGCCCGTGATGATGCCGCAGATGCTGCCGACCACGTACGCAAACACGCTGACGCCCAGCAGGATGGACAGAACGAGAAAAAGCCGCTCCATCGTGGTCTGCGTTTTTTTTTTTTTTTTTTTTTTTTAACATGAAGTGAAAAAAGGCAAAAAGAGACACACAAGAGCGTTCACGAGCATGTGTTTGCTGATGGATGGAAGGGGAAGAGCCAGGCATCCCGTCACCTTATTTTGGTTTTAGTCCATGGATGCACGTGCTTAGACATGCAAACATGTGCAGAGGAACACCCTTGAACAAATCTAAGTTAAAAGAAGCCACGGTCGAACTCCCCCAGCTAGCCAAACAAGCTGCGTGTGTGCTAACCAGCGAGTCAAACACCTCCATAAACCCACTAGAATCACTACCACCCATATCCAGCTGCAGGTGCTACGACAGCCAGACAGCTACTGTAGAGCTACCAAGCAATACAAGCAAGCCAGTCACTCGACATGGCCACCGGTGAGAAAGTGGTCCAGCCGAATTTCCCCTGAACAGGCACATATCCAGTGGCACCAGCAACTTGCCAACAAAACGAGCCACACATTCACCATGGCCGCCATCTTCCCGTTCAAGTATTCATAATCAGGTGACTAACTTCATCAACATAACATTACCCAAGACTTGAAACGAGCCGCACGCTTGGCATGACCACCACCACACCACCATGACACAAGCCAGCATCGAGCAACACTAAGCAAGACCCTTATGTTCTTAATTTCTTGGCGAGGTTACTGGCAAGAATTAATTGAAACAATAGCAGGGGCACATTGACTCTTCTTGCCCGTGTCAATCGATGCCGCATGCTACCAACCCCATCGTCCACCGTGGTCATCACATCGCCATGACCATAACACAAGCCAGCATCCAGCGTCCATCCATTCCCAAGCAACTACCATGGCGTTATCCCACGACCTTGGAAACAAGCCACACATGCACACCATGGCCACCACGAGCTTCAACCGTAGGTCTGACAGGAGTCATGCGACAAGCCATCACCAAGCAAGCCGCTGCCAGCCAACAAACAGAAAATAGACCCACCATGGCCACCACGTCGCCATAGCCAACTGTGGCGATGGTCACGACCGACCAATAGAGCGACGCGATGTAGAGAGAGGCCGCGTCTTGGTCCTGTCAAGAAGCAGAAGGGAAAATCGTTTTTGTTCAAACTACAGGAATGGGCTCGATCAAACTAGAATCCAACTATGACAACGAATAAACTAAGGCTACAGCAAGGGTTAACTAACATCCAGGGGAGCCCACACCCCAACTTCAGAACCACCCAAACCTGCAGAAGTCTGCGGCGAGGCTGTTTCGTGGATGACAGGTTTTTTGCTCTTACCATTTGTGAGGAGGCCTCCCTGACACGTAAGAAGATATGCGGTGGTCGTGCCGCAAATCCCCCCCCCCCCCCTTTTGCTTCTTCTCCCCCCCCCCCCCCCCCCTTTCCCTCAGAGACTGACGTATCGGTCACAGATGCATCCAGTAGGCGCGCCACAAACCCATTAATATATATTAAAAATTATGATTACTTACATCAGAGTGAAGGCACCCAAACATAACCAAAGCCAACGCTAACAACAGATACCACAACAAAACAACTACAATCCAGCGAGCGTGCGGCCGAGCAAGATGTCAGCCATAGCCCGGGTAAGCGCTACCGAAAGGCGTTGGCGCCAGTACGACATTACAATATGTTCTAGTTTACATCAAATATGTACTAGTTTACATCCAATATGTACTAGTTTACATCCAAGGTTCAACAAAAAACATGTCGTCCACGAAACAGCCTGGCCGCAGACTTCTGCAGGTTCGCAGAGAACTTAACCGTGCACTTTATGGTGCACATAGCTCATAAAAATACATCCATTCATTCATTCCTTCTCATGGCAACGGCAGCAGGCCAGGTGCGGAGCTGTCAGTAGAAAGACCAGGGAGAACCCCCTGACCAGCGAAGAAAGGAGACGGAGACCTTGCAAGGTGTGACACAGCGCCTGCCGCTTCAATGCCGACCAGTAACCCATGCTGCCCATGAGGGTTAAGGCCAGCCGCGCCCACGCCCATGAGTATAGAACAAGACCTGCCGCATGCACGGCAACAACTAACTCATGCAACCCATGAGAGTAGCACAGCGCCCGCCGTGTGCACGGCAACCACTAACTCATGCAGCAGCCCCATGGCCCAACACAACAAGGGTACTGCACAACAAGGGCAACAAGGATAACACAACGGCTTCGCAAGGGGTTGCCTGGCACATGCAAGGCATGGGTTTCTGTCCTTGGTCTGTTTCCATTCTTATCGCAGCGTGGTGACTGGCGGAGGGAAGCAGGCTGCTGGGAGGTGATCCGCAGAGCCAGCGGAGGGAACGAGGCTGCTGGGAGGCTAGTTGCCACGTCCATGAGAATGGACGGGTGAATCGTGCCTGGGCTGGCCGTGTTGCAGTGATAAATGCGCAAAGGGCCGTGCTTCGCTGACGCGCGAGCCTTGATCCCCAGCACGGGATGTCCCACCTGCGCCTTCTTCATACCGCAGTGCCGCTCTATGGACTAGTGCTGTGGACTTCCCCCCGTTGAACGGCACGTAGACTGTGGATCAACGATTGTGGGCCCTGGGCGGGTAGCCCGTGCCCGAGGGGGATCGGAAGCATCAGCTGTGTCGACATTCCCAGCTGCTCAGCAGGGTTTTCATCCCTTAGACTTCTAGGGCCACACACACGGGTTGTCTCATTGATACGTCCCAGCAGCGCGGTGCTGCGCGCGCTCACCTCGGCGGCGTCCCCGAAATAGCGTGTCACCCAGTTCTCTTCCTTGGCTTCCAACAGCTGCAGGCCATGCGGAGTTGATGATCATGCCAAGTGTGCCGACACACATACAGCAGGCATGCCGGATGATGACGAACCACCCATCAGCCACCCACACTTGCCTGCCGAGGTGAGCTGCTATAACGAGTTGTTATAATGACAACAACAGGAAAACAACCAGTCAGTCACTGGCATGCTTGCTTTCAAGAAAAAGAGATAGCAGTTAGAGATGCCGATGAACCCACTTGATTTCTTGTCGGTGGAATTCGTGTCGACATAAAAGAGGATACCAGAGAGGTCCGCGCTGCCCTCCAGCCTATGCCCCTCACCTGCTAGAACCGGACCGTAGCAACGAGCTCCTGGTCATGATTATGTTCAGACCGACGGCACGCACATGATTCAACACACTAGTGCAAATATCTTTGCCAGTAATGACTTGAGATGGGACTCCACTCGTTTAGGTATGAGTTCTCTGATGACGAACTGATGGATACACATGAGGCTACGTGGCGTGGATGCCCCTCATTGTGGCGTGGATGCCCCTCACGACGGAGAATACGGCTTCCGCAGCAAGTCTAGAATGGTTGACAAGGTCCACAACAAGGGGCACCCTGCGCTTGAACTGGCTGGCTAGCTATGCGACCAAGTGTTTTCTAGGTCAGTTGCCCTTTTCCTTGTTATTCCTACACTCCTTTATACGTCTCCCCTTTCTTGTGTTAGAAGAAGAGCTCTTCATTGTGCCTAGAGCGATGATAATGAAATCTGACCCCTTTGAGCCTAGGCAGGGCCACTTGGCCAACCACATACCTTTACCAGGTGCCACGCGCAGGCCAGCCAGTGGGAGAGCAGCCCGGTGCCCACCTGGGGGGGGTAAGGCGTGCCAGCATACGACAACAGGCATGCGGGAGCGTAAGGCCCAATCGCGCGCTAGCATACGACAACAGGCACGTGGGAGCGTAAGGCCCAATCATGCGCAAGCATACGACTATGACAACATGCAGGCACCAGCATAAGACGCATGCGCAGGGCAGCATGCCAAGCATGAGTCATCGGCAGACCATTGGGGACGGGGCCATGGGAGGGGGGCCATGGGCAGAGGGGCAAACGTAGGTGAAGGCATGGGTACCCATAATAGCTATACTAGCATCCCTTGAAAAGAACTTACAAAATGACCCGCTATATGTGAGAGGATATTAATGCATCATCCTATGTCTCTGAATTGGATAAAAGAGCGCCAGGGAGCGCAGAAGCCTGAGCAGCGCATCGTCCATTCTTTCATTACTACCTCTAATAAAGAAATTCAAACATAAACAGCTTCATCTATTAGCGCACCTGGAAACGAAGCACCCTGAGCAGCGCATAGTCCATAGTTTTTCATCACTACCTCTTCTAAAGACATTGAATATAAAGAGCTACACCTATTAGCGCCCCAGGAAACGAAGCAGACTGAGCAGCCTGCCCGCAGTTAAGTGGCGAAAATAGCTCCTAGTCGCATAAGGACTTGTTGAGGTATTCGCCCACTTTATCGTTGCATTGCGGCGGGCTCAAAAGTGGGCCGATCTGTCGCCCACAGCGTATTCATGCAGCGTGTTCGTCGACAGCGTATTCATCGACAGCGTCTATAATTAGTAGCGCACCAGGAAGCGGAGCAGCTTCAAGAGAGCGTAGTTTATGGGCAGCGACGACTCCCAGCGCCGGAAGACGCGCCCCGTGCGCACGACGCGCAGCAGCTTGGTGAGGCGGAAGATGCGCAGAACGCGCAGTATTTTCAGCTTGGCCATGTCCTGTGCCGCGCGCAAGCACCCGAGGAAGCAAAGACCAGGGCAGGGAGAATGAGAACGACAACCGCCACAACGGCCACAGTAACAACCAAGCATTGTGTGTGTGAGTTGTATCGAGGAACACGGTCACCAGCTGGATAGCTTAAGCAAGGTTACATTGTCGTGGGGCCTAGGGATATGGGAGCCCTTTCCATGCTCATTACAAAGCCATATTCTGCGGCGAGGTTACAAAGCTTTCTTAGGAGGCTGTATTACAACACACTGTTAGGAGGCTGCCCCGAAAAGGTCGGTGTCCTGCTCTATTAACCAAAGGATGGCCCACCCAATCCACACAAAAAGCCGCCCTTGTATAATTTGAATCAAAACCACGTACAGCAGGCTTATCATCTGCTGACGCAGCAAGTCCTGAACAACCCGGGTTCCCGGCTGTATCCTGCACAGTGGGTGCCAGCTGGCGCATGGACAGCTGTCCACAATGTAATCATCGACACCAGCTGTACAGCTCACCCACTGTCCACCATCTAGATACAGTGAGCTGCTTAGGTTATGGGCCTGCACGTGCCAACTAATGAGAGGGTTGACCTGCTTGATGAATGTATCTAAGGCTATTAAGGCATGATGGCTATCAATCAGTGTGTTTGGTGACCATGGTTGTTGCACACGTGCTGCTAGAAAGAAAAAATGGGCGGATGAAGGGTGACAATAATCGGCTAAAACAGCTATATTCCAGATTTCTGGCCTGCGCTGGTTGTCTCATTGACCTGTTCCGCGGAAACCGAGAGCATCCGCTTTGTGATCGTACTAGCCTTTGATGAGCAACCTCCGCAATGCTTGTGGATGCTCTTAGCCTCCACATTACATTGGGGCTGTATAGAAGCCGCTAGGAATACCCCTTCGCATTACATTTGAACAGGATTGGTGATTACACTGTATATAAGCCGCTCGTAATGCCCCTGGTTGAGTAATGCCCCTAATTGAGCCACCATTCGACATCCACACGATAACTGTGTATGGGGGCGGCACCTGGGTGGGCGGCCACGTGGCAGGGACCCTGGGGCAGGACCCACCTGGTCGGACGCGACCAGGCCCACGGTGTCAAAGGGGAGCACACTGATCAGGTCGATGAGGAAGGAGCCCTTTAGGTACTTGGCCCGGATCTGGTGTGTGTGTGTGGTGGGGGGGTGCAAACAAGGCATGGGTTCAGACGTTCTGACGGGGTGGGTTCAGACAAGGAGTGGGCACGGGCAGGTTCAGAGAAGGGCTGGGTTCAAACGCGGAATGGATTCGGCAAGACGAGTGTGCTCAAGCAACAAGTGGCTTGATTACGGAGGCGAGAGTGGCGTGCTACGTAAGGGAGCCCCCCGAAAAGAAGAAGATCCCTGAAGACAATAAGAATGTATATGTGCACCATATATATGACTTTGCGGCGCAGCACGGTTATTAGGCTGTTTTACTTCATTGCGCGGTGCGCATCGAGTGTCCCATGCCGGCTGTAGTTATTTTGTCACGGTATCTCTTGTTCGCGTTGGCTTTGTTTATGTTTGATTGGGTGCTTTCACTCTGATGTAAGTTATTATCATTTTTAATATCAAAGAGACAACCAATATAATATATAATATATATATATATATATGGTAGTATATATGGCAGTAGTATACTCTCTACATACTTCTATAACACCACATAAGCCCTATCTATGCAGTGATAAGGCCGGCTTCGTAGATATGGTATATCGGTTACTGGATTGATCAACACACTCACTCACCATGGCCGGGTTGCGGACCCACAAGCTGTGCTCCGTGTCAAAGTAGGCGAGGCGGAAGTTGATGGCGATGTCGAGGATGAACGCCAAGTCCACGGCCCGATTGATCCAGAACAGCGCGCTGTGCCACCCCGTCTCGAGGAAGGCCACCTCGTAGGGGGTCACCGTGGCGGTGAACAGCAGCAAGGGGATGGTGAGCACGTCCCACCAGCGGATGAAGGTGGACCTGAGCGAGGCATGGGCCGTAGGGGTCGGGGTGGGTGGGCAATGCCGGGGGGGGGGGGGGGGGGGGGGGGGGGGAGGGAGGGAATAGGAGGCAGAAGGGGTAGGAACCAGAATGGAACAGTCAAGAGGCATGATTAGAGGGCCGTAACAAACAGATGCATTCATAGGAAATGGCTTTTTACAAATACGAAGATGTCTTAGTAGTATGTTACACATAATAATAACAGACATGTCTGCTTTACAAATACGAAGATGTCTTAGTAGTATGTTACATAGGTAGTATAATGATAACAGACATGTCTTCCCTGGATATAAAATGCACACATAATGCACTTTGTCTGCCCTGGATTGACGCAACAAACAAAGGTCTTGTTCACACAGTTGCCGCCTGGGCTCCCCAAAGTGAACTTGGCGACACTGTCATGACATTGACAGTCCAACCACGTACTAGACAGCTTAAGCCCAAGCCATGCGCCATGTACTACTCATTAATTAAGCTGTCTTGGGCTTAATCAATTAACTCATTATGATCAAGCCAGCTTGCCCATCGTGCAAATCTTTCCGTCAAGCACGCAGTGAATGGATGAATGGATGTCCCCAAAATATTAACCTTGAGCACCGCATAGGCATATCCTATTGAAACAAACACAAACTTATAATGTCCCCAACATACTAGTCGGGGTAAAATTGGCTCTTTTTTAGCAAATTTAGCAAATTAGCAAATTAGCGGAAGGCGGGGGCCGAGATTAATTAAGAGGTACCTCGAAATTAAATAAGACGCATACCTCTATCGAGATATATGTTCGGAGGCGAATTTCTATTGGCGTGAATTTGTAGTATTGTACGAAAACATGTCGAGGGTGACGGAAAGAAGGAGTGATGTTCCAATTCAATTCAATGCACGACGGTATTGGACGGAGTTCCCGGTCTGCCAAGCGGATTTTGGATCTCACGTTCAGAAAAGGGCTTGGGTACACGACGCGGCGCGACGTACGTTGTAAAATGGCTCGCAGAAAAGGAACCGTGGCGACTATTTGGCGCCGCGTCGGTCTTGACGTTGTTTGCTCCGTTGGATCTGCATCTACGGCGTTCGTGGGTTGTTTCGAAACCCGGTCGATGAGATTTTACGGAGAAGTAGGGTATATAAGTGATCTTTGTTGTTTCCTTGATATAAGTGATCCTTTTTTGACCAAGCGGTGAACTGAATGTAGAAGTCGGAATAAATTATACGGTCTGACACGTTGTCGTACTATACTACAACTTAACGCCAATAGAAACTCGCCTCCAAAAATATATCTGGATAGAGGCATGCCTCTTATTTAATTTCAAGGTACCTCTTATTTAATCTCGGGCGGCGCCCTCCGAGAACTTGAGAATTTGAGAACCGGACTCGTGGGAGTCGGGGTAAAATTGAACCTCGAGCACCGCATAGGCATAACCTATGGAAACAAACACAAACTTATAATGTCCCCGACATATTAACCTTGAGCACCGCATAGGCATATCCTATTGAAACAAACACAAACTTATAATGTCCCCAACATACTAACCTCGAGCACCGCATAGGCATAACCTATGGAAACAAACACAAACTTATAATGTCCCCGACATATTAACCTTGAGCACCGCATAGGCATATCCTATTGAAACAAACACAAACTTATAGCGCTCATGCATGATCGGCCCAGGTGGTATCGAAGCACGCTCCATCGCTCGGATGCTAGGGGCTACATGCAGGGGGGGGGGGACCAGGGAGATGGGGATCGGGATGGAGGATAGCAAGGGAGCAGGGGAAGGAGAACGGGGGGAGAGGGGGGGGAGGGGGCCCAGGGAAAGCTAGGGTTTTCGGCACCAGGCAGGCCAGGGCAACTGCTTGTGGTATAAATGTGGTCCAATTCTGCTGTTATCGTCCTCCACACTCACCATTTTGCTAGAGATGAGTACCGAGTGGACCACTTTCTATTTCTGGTAAAAAGGTGCTCAATGGCCCTACGCCAACCTGGCTTACCTGGGGTCCAGCACCCATTTGGAACACTTGGACTTGTGGGTACTGGCAGAGGTCACCGCGGCATGGCTGGTGGGACTCGGGCTATTCTTGGCGCGAGATGAGCACTGGCGGTCACTCCCGTCGGATGGCCGCGATGCTGGCGATCGAGGCTTCTTGGTGAGGGATCTGGTGATGGATCGGACGAGTTGTTCCTTGGCCGCGTCCGACTCCAGGGTCCCTGCCTCGGACGGCTTGACCATGCCATCCACCTGGACGGGCTTCAGACCCTTGCGTTCCTGACCCGGGTATTTGCCGTTCTCGGAGACCGCCCCGGACAGATTCACCTGCCCAGGGATGGAACGGCTTCTCTCGTACACTCCCGTACCACTCTGCGACGTCCGTCCGAGCGATTGGGATCTCGCGGGAACAGGTAGGAGCGGCTGGTCCACGGCGGATGGCGAGGTAGGAGTCGAGGGCGACAGGGAGTCCTGCCCTGCTAGACTGGACCCCAGCAGGCTGGACAAATTCGTACCCCCGGACCATAGCGCACTCCGCTGGCCTGGCGACTGAGCGTTCTTCTTTTTCCCACCAAGCTTTCGGGAAAACATGTCACGACGTCGGCTCTGAGCCGCGCATCACCAATCAACGTTGCTTGAGAATCTCGCAAATCCGGGTTGTTGCCAGCATTGGAAGGTCTGTGATACAACAGAATGCCGTGCGCGAGCGGAGACACGTGAAGCAATGCCCCGGCACCGGTATTGGGAAATGCTTGACGCACACATGGCGTAATAATATCCGGTCCATTTTTCTAGACTAGGGAGCGGCTGCATGGATTTGCTACATTAAATTTCCAATTATCCACCCCCTAAACTTCTAGTCAGCGGGCAATCGATGTTTTAGCATCGTTCAAAGTCCCCGTAGATAAAATCTGTATACCTCTGTAGTTCCTGCCAGAGCCCGTCTTCTGGACATTAGCAGCGTGTTTTGAAGTATAAAGTCGGCTGCTGTGCCGCCCATGGCCGGTTAAGCCAAGAGCAAGGCCTTTTCAGGATAAAGACATGACATCGCCAGCATGTTGCATTTTGTAAGACCGTGGCATGCAGGCAAGCTCATTCGGAACGGCCTTCATCAAATTTAGCCATGGCCGTTGTGGCAGATGGCAACATCATTGCTCCCACAGCAGGTGATTGCCCGTATTGGACATCAGATCCCGCGTAAATCTTCGTAAGAAATGTTGTTATTATTCGGTCCTGGAAATCTGGAATAAAGAGCCTGGAATAACTACTACACTTATATAGGACTGGCTTTGTTGTTGTTGTTGTTGTTGCCCACGCCGCACACGTACTGACAACAGCTGAGCAAGGCCCTCGGCCACAACAACAACTGCTGCCCACGTGCGGCGTGGGATTCAACTAACTAATTACCTGAGCAAGGCAGGACAACAGCTGTAGGTCTGTTGTAACTAGCTAGGGCGGAGTCACAACATTATATCTTGTGCGGCGTGGGATACAAGTTACAACTAACCTAACCAACTAGCGAACAAATATCTTATGGCAATTGGCAAATTGGCCATGTTCAGTGTCCTGGCCCTCGGCCTTCCCAAATCTCTGCTGCCCATGTTGAGTTGAGTTGAGTTGCCTTGATCAAGATCATGAGTTGAGTTTATTCCCGCGCCGGCAGGGTTATTAATAGTGGATCCGACAGGGTTATTAATAGTGGATCCAACGGCTGGTCCTGCCTGTAAGTATGAGGTGGCAACAACAACAACAACAACAACAACAACAACAACAACAACAACAACAACAACAACAACAACAACAACAACAACAACAACAACAACAACAACAACAACAACAACAACAACAACAACAACAACAACAACAACAACAACAACAACAACAACAACAACAACAACAACAACAACAACAACAACAACAACAACAACAACAACAACAACAACAACAACAACAACAACAACAACAACAACAACAACAACAACAACAACAACAATGGCAAATTGGCAATCTAGAGTGAATCTACGGGTCCAAGTGAATCTACGGGTGTGTGCCCACCTTCATTAGGATTCGCTGATACTCTTTTCCCCTCTCACCTCTTTGGTCCATAATTGGCTAATAAAATATACCCATTTCCCCCGAAATCTACGGGTCCAACGTGTGTGTGCCCACCTTCATTAGGATTCGCTGATACTCATTTCCCCTCTCACCTCTTTGGTCCATAATTGGCTAATAAAATATACCCATTTCCCCGAAATCTACGGGTCCAAATCTCTGCTGCCCATGTGCGGCGTGGGCAACAACAACAAGTCAACAACAACAACAGCAACAAGAGTGAATCTACGGGTTGCTGATGTGCTGGCTGCAGCCTGCAGACTGAGTGCAGGCGCCGGCACGACCACGGTACGTAGCTAAGATTAGAATGCACCGTCAGCATAACGAATGCAGAAATTTACGCGTGCTGTTAGTCTGTTACAATAAATGAAATCCTGTTGTATCTACTGCAAAACTGCAAAAGACACGTGATGACTGCAAAACTGCAAAAGACACGTGATGACGTGATATCGTGATCACAAAAGTTCACAACATTATTCTGCTGCGGCCTGCAGGATGCCAGTCTGGTGAGCTTTTTCGTACGCCGTGTGACACCATGAGCGGTGCAAATTACCGGTGCAATTCTTGGTGCAAATGACCGGTATTCACGGGCTGCGTTGGCCCGGCAGGGGCCGCTCAGCAAATCAGCAGTCCTGCTGCGTATCTTTCTGAGTGGTGCTCGACAGCACACTGGCATTCTGACATTACTGACACGATCTGACATTGTGGACTTCATTGACGCTTTTCAATTGTATAATTTCGCGGAGCATGCCTCGTCATATCTCGTCACATGGTCACAAACGGCTGTGTCCGTACAAACCGTTCTCCCTGCCGTTTGACCGCAACAGCAAGTACATACACTACCACACTGCTCGCGGCGAGGAAACAGCACGGGCGCTGGCTTGTGTCCAGACTTGAGTACACTGAGTACAGAGATTCTCATGAGGCACGGAGCGGCACGAACTGCCCAACGAGGGATCTCACGCGCTATCAGTCAGTGATCATAAGTTGGATCCCACGCTGGTCATAGCCAGGCGCTATCTAATTATGATTTCACGCGAGGGGGCACGCGCGCCCCGTTTCACCTGAAAGCAATGCAGTGTCAACGATTTCATTTATTATTTACCGTGTTGTCGGCAATGTAACACGATAGTCAAATGCGACTCCTGATTCCTGACTGCGGTAAACCAACCCCGCCTGTAGCGTAGTGTGTCAAATAATGATTTCTTGAGAGACGGTAGTTTATCTGTCGACGTAGAAGTGCCCAGCTGCAGCCAAGGAAGCCATGTGCGGACCCGCTGTATGGGGAGGGGTTGGGTAGTAAAGATGTCGATGAGAATTGTAATAACTAATTTGGGAGCGTCGATGGCAGACGCTAATTGTTAGCAATACACCCGCTTCACGAAGTTAACCTTTCTACCTGTCGATGTGTGCTGAGGAGGGAATTGGTCCCTTTCTGCACTGTGCATCGGTCGCTTCCGTGAAGGAAGCGCAGCAGTTTTAGTCCGTCTCCAGGTCGACACCCAAACAATTAAGTATTTCTGAAATTCAGTGGTGTAACCATGGCGGACAGCGAATCGGCGCAGCTTTTGCGCACTATGTTTGCCCAGATGGAGAAGATGTCTGGGGTAAACAAGTGCCGACGTGTACTTCGGAAAAGGTGATTCCTCGAAGTTGTAACCTCTATCCAAGCTGCGACGGGCATGCCCCTACCCTTGCCATGCGATCCGTCCACCTCGCGAGCATCTTGGCGCCGCGTTGGCAATTACTGTCGCCTTATTGCCTCCTGTGTCTGTAACTGTTCTAACCTGTAAGACTTCACCGGTCAAATCAGCTTCTCTAGCGCCGTTGCCAGGCCAAGCACTGTTTAGCTGGAGGTATTTCGAAGTAGTATATGCCATGGATGACAGCTTCTAAGTTGTTAGCCACAAACATAGCTTGCCAGCACACGACCATGGCATACCTTGTTCCTGTTCCATGCTGAGATGGCTCCCTGTGAAGACCCTTTTGGCTACTATGCATTTGCATGCGTACTGCAATGCTGCCTGTAATGCCTCGTGGTACTCTCTGTGCCTTTATAGTCAAGGTAGTAAATTATAGTTCATAGAAGGTTTGTTGGTGCCTCCTATACTGACAACTCCATCTGTTTGACTAGGGCACGATTTGCCTCCATCTTCCATGCTTCGAACCCCTGCACCTTTCATGTTTCAGTCCTCATCGCCACCCTCATGCTTCAGGGCCCAAAGCCATATTCCATGCATCAGGCCCCAGTGCCACCTTTAATGCTTCACACTTCAGCACCACTTTTTCCACATGTAGCCTCCATGGCAAGAACCGGTGATGTTTTTCTTTTTATCAACACCCCCTAGCAAATATTGAGTGTGCAATGTAGACAGGTGGCCGGGCGGGGGGGGGGAGGGAGGGA
>RPFO01000213.1:5267816-5362816 GCA_009746045.1 Mesostigma viride
TACTTACTGTAAGCGGCTATCATCCTGTCTGGGCTGGCGCCTTCCTCTCCCCCCCCCCGTCCCCAGCTACACCTCTTTTTTCCTACATCCTTTTCCCCTTCCCTCCTTTCCCCCTCCTTCCCCTTCCCGCCCTGTTGTCCCCCTTGCCCTACCCCACCCACCCACTTCTCCCTGCCTCTTCCCCTTTTCCATTCCTTCCACCTCTTTCCCCTCCCTCCGCTCCCCTCCCTGTCCACCTCCACTATTCCTCCCAGCCCCCGTGGCCCTCTTTTTTGGCCTGATCGGGCTAGTAGAGCAATGATTGGTTCATCAATCTTCAAATCGAGTATTTTGTTTAACTAGTTGCTCATTTCCCCCCGTGGGTATGGGCCAATCGTAGCAAAACAACACTCCCCATTTCCCCCACCCTAGCTAAACAATCCTCCCCAATTCCCCCCCCCCTGCCCCCCTCCCCCCATTCCTTACGGTGCTTCCTGTGGCCACCCTCCGCCAGCATTCCACGAGCAAACGCCAGGCCGACCTGCAGCAGTGCTTTGACTTCCTCGACGAGGACGGGAGTGGCGCGCTCGACGCCAAGGAGCTCTACAACGCGCTGCGCGACATCGGCATCCGCATCAGTTACGCCGAGGTGGAGGCGCTCGTGAACAGCGTCGACGAGGACGGGAGCGGCGAGATCGAGTTCGAGGAGTTCTGCGCAATTATGGAGACGATCTTGGACCGGGGGAAGCCGTCCGTGTGGAAGAGACAGCTGGTCCCGCCCGCGCCAGCTGTCACGCACGGACGGGGCCGGCTCAGGGGGGGCCACGAGGGGGCGGGAAAAGGGAATGTTTTGGGAGGGCCTCCGGCGTCGAACCAACCGGATTTTATTTGGGTCCGGGTACGTGCGGGCATGTGTGAGCGGGACCGCTGTAGGTGCCTACTATGGATCTTTTCTTACCAGGAACTGCTACTTTCTGCTTTCAGTCACGATAACTCTCGTTTTTGGGGGGGGGGCGGTTTCCCTTGGGTCGGGAGGTGTTTGTGGGAGAGGGGGGGGGGGGGGGGGGGGACATTTTGCTGGCACTTCTGAGCTTTGTCTACCTCTGGGAGCATGAAAGATTTTTAAAATATTAAAGTTTTTAAGTTTCTTTTTAATAGGTTTCCAAAAGGTAACTACTCCTTGGAAGTTTTGTCTGCACGTGTGTTCGAGTGTGTGTGTGTGCGCGCGCTTCATGTACTGTGCATGCTAGTGACTCTGGTAACAGGCTAGCGTTGTAGTGCCTTTCCTTGCCGTGTGCTCGCGGGGCTGAGATCTAGGTCGCACTTAATACTCATGTATTGGTCGCACTAGCTGGTCGGTTGACACCACTGCATCACTCTTGTCCTATGATTGGTTGGTACTTGTGTATCGTCCGACATGTGTTCCACACTTGTAAAGCGATTGTTACAAGACTTCCCGCTCCAGAGAATGGTCTTGCCCATGAATGACAACCCTGATATTCTTAAAGCTCTGTCGATGCGGGGCGCCCGGCCCGTGGTTTTGTTTCCATGCCTTGGTGTCCCATCGGCATGCGCATGCGTGGGGATGCCGCTGTCGCCCTGGTCACAGACTTTCGGCGTGGGCGAGTATTTCGGGGATGACCTGCTCCACCCTGACTTCAACAAACTGGCATGCCGCATGGTGTTCGATGAAAAGTAAGTGCATACATCCGTATTACTTATCAAAATCCCCTCATTCTTATCTATATAGTAAGTGCATAGTAGTACATCCGTATTACTTATCAACATCCCCTCATTCTTATATATATTTCTTTAGTAAGTGCATTCATCCGTATTACTTATCAACATCCCCTCATTCTTATCTATATAGTAAGTGCATACATCCGTATTACTTATCAACATCCCCTCATTCTTATCTATATTTCTTTATCAACATCCCCATGTTGCCACCGCCCTATATTCTTATCAACATCCCCTCATTCTTATCGATATCCTTATCAACATCCCCATGTTGCCACCGCCCCATATTTGTCATCAAGAATTGCTCAGTTCATATCGCCGTCATCATCACGCTTGCTGCCACTTCTAGTTCGATCCCCCCAATCGCATGGAGCAAGATCCTCAATTGCATGGAGAAGATTCCCTTTCTTTGTAGCCTTTCTTCCTGTATCTCCGTTTCTGCTTCATTTTCGTCCCTCTTCTTTTTTCTATCCCTCCACAGGATGGAGCTCATGTCCTTATTGAATTGTCTTCGTTTCTGCTTCACTCCCATTGCTCTTCTCTTTCTCACCCCTTATGCCACCGAGCGCAGGACCGAGCTGATTCTTTCTGTTTTGAGCTCATTTCTGTTTATTATTCCTGCCACCCGCAGCACGGAGCTCATTGCCTTCTCCAAAGAGCACTACGCCATTGCCAACGGGCCTGGCTTTGACACCCCCTTGACGGAGAAGACAAACTGCCTCAAAGCGTGCCCCTTGTTCGAGCAAATTCCGGAGCCGCGGGCGCTGGCGTTCCACTTGGAGAAGCTGGTGTTGCTGAGGTGGGGGCACGCGGCATGGTCGATTACCTAATGGTTGGCTTCCACGTTCCACTTAGAAGAGCTGGTGTTGCTGAGGTGGGGCACGCGGCATGGTCGATTACCTAATGGTTGGCTTCCACGTTCCACTTAGAAGAGCTGGTGTTGCTGAGGTGGGGCACGCGGCATGGTCGATTACCTAATGGTTGGCTTCCACGTTCCACTTAAAAGAGCTGGTGTTGCTGAGGTGAGCCGCACGGCATGGTACTAATCAACTTGTGGTTGTCCCTGGCCTTTCATTTAAAGAAGCCGGTGCTGTTGAGGTGGGTTGTGTGGCATGGCAGGTCAATGAATCGGTGGTCTCTTGGCGTGTCACTTTGAAAAGCTGGTGTGTTTGAGGTGAGGCGCCTGGCATTGGTGATGGTGTTGTCAAGGGGAGACACGCGGCATGCTCGTACACTCGCCCTCGGCGTTTCAATCCAATTTAATTCACAGATCAATGGATTAACTGGTTCACTGTTACGAGGATCTGTTATCCCTTCAACGTGCCTCTTGCCCTTCCCACTTGCCCCTTTTCCCCACACAAACCCTTTTCTCCCTGGGGCCAGAGACCCAGTAGATGCCCAAAGGACACCCCTGTCCCGCACCTCCACTCACCTTTGCCCTTTTTGGCCTTGCCTCGTCGATTCTTCCCCCTCCCCCCTTCCCCCTCCCCCTGCCCCTCCTCTCGCTCTCTACCCCCCCGTAAACAGGCACGCGAGGGCCATCCAAGGGAACACCCCTGTCCCAAACTTGCGTGGCCCCTTTCCCCCCTCGATTCCCGCCAACCCTTTGTCAACCTCCTCTTGTAAACATGCGAACGAGGTTTATCCCATAGAACCCTCTCGTCCCGCACTCATGCACGCTATAACATACTCTATATGTATATGTATTTACATGGGCCCCCCGTAAACAGGCATGTGACAGTCATCCGAGAGAACCCTCTCGTCCCGCACTTACGTACACTATAATGTACACTATAACTTCGACCTCCTCTTGTAACAGGCACGCGATGGTCATCCAAGAGAACGCCCCTGCCGACGCCATGTACTTGATCGGGGCGGGTGAGTGCAAGGTGCTGCGGGAGATGCCAGCAGCCGACACGGCGGCCGCGTCCACGCTGCTTGCCAAGACCGCGCCGTGCTTAAAGAAGAAGGAGCCGACGCGACAGGCGGAGGTGGCGGTCATGGTTGCTGGGGGGCACTTTGGGGTGAGTGGGGAGGGTGCACTTTGGCGTGAGTGGGTGGGGGGCACTTTGGGGTAAGTGGGGGGGGTGCACTTTGGCGGGAGGTGGGGGGCTTGGGGGGATGCTTCAGGGCATGACATGTTGCGGTTGACTGGGGTGGGGGAGGTCGCGGGGCTTTGGGGGTAAGGGGGGGGGGGGGGGGCGAGGGGGGGGGGGTCATTTGGGGGTAAACCGGGGGGGGGGGGGGCGAGGGGGGGGGGTCATTTGGGGGTAAACCGGGGGGGGGGACGGGGGGATTACGGGGGCACTTTGGGGTATGTGGGGACGGGAGCGGGAGCGTCCATGGTGCGGGGTATCTGGCTCCGTACCCACAAACGAGTGAAGGGAAGGCGGTGGATGATGATAGAGACATTTGTATGATGACCCGTGGTGACTGTTTGCTGTGATGACCCGTGGTGACTGTTTACTGCCTGCCTCGATGGTATTCGTTCTCTCCCTCCCTCAGGCGCTGGACGTGCTGGGCTCGGGCCACTACAGCAGCAGCGTCAAGGTCTTCAGCCACCAGGCCACCCTCTTCAAGCTCCCCCGCGAGCACCTGGTGGAGTGCTCCAGCAACCGCCACTTCAAGGCCCAGCTGGCCGCCACAGAGGAGCGGGAGGCGTGGCGCACGGGCGTGTCCACCGAGCGATCCAAGCGGAGGATCTCGTTGGAGCTCGACATGCGCACGGCCGATGTCAACGCGGCATCGGCGGCGCTGGCGAGGGAGCTGGCGGAGCTGGGGGCGGAGCGGCCGCTCCTTTCCACGTGTAGGTGGTGGATGCCATAGAAATGCTTCAATGGTGTGTGTGTGGTGGGGGGGTGACTGTTGCCAGTAAGGTACGGGAAGGAACGTGACAGGGGGAGGGGGCGAGCTACGGCTCCTTTCCATTGGGGAGTGGGTAATTGGGGAATATCAAGGGTGACCTCTACTGGTTATGCAATATGGGTTGGGGGGGGCATTGGAAGTGATACCGCAACCGGTGAGGGAGAGGGGGGGGGAATAAAAAGGGATGCCACCAGGAGAGAGGGGGGGGGGGGGGGAAGGGGGGTCGTAGAAATAGCTACCACCGAGGTGATTTTGGAGGGTTACGGTAGAAATGAGGCACCTGGGGCTGAAGCGGCTGCCCTTGTGCTACCCTACCACCGGCGAGGCGTGGAAGGGCTTATGTTGGACTGCTTAATTAGAGAATTGAAACCTTCTGGTGAAGTGGCGAGAAAAGCAAAAAGGTAGCCGGCACGGATCGAATGCGGGGGCACGGGAGCTATACCGTGACCTTTCCTTTCGATGCTTTTCCAGCAAAGTCTTTTCGTGCGAGAGCACCAGGAATGGCCAGCTGTCGGTCAGCCCGGAAGGGGCAGCGCGTGCACTTGCATCCGCATGCGGAACACGCTAGAGTCATCCCCCAACCTGCATCCATGGCACTCTTATAATTTAGAGAACCTAATCCAGAAATCTGTGTGATAATAATGGTCGTGACATTAATCTAGAGGTGGTGTAGTTATGCATCCAAGAGCGTTGGCTATAGCAAAGAAAATATGAAAGAAAGAAAGTATTAAATAAAGTTGGAAAGGAAATGCCAGTTTACAACAGGCTCGTGGCCTGGGTGCCTTGAGTACCCTTTTAGGCCTCATTTGTTGGGCTCCACTATGTATTTTAGGCCTCCTAGAAGCTTTGTTCCCTCTAACTCCCCTGCCCCTCTTACTCTCTCCACCCTCATACCACTTGCCTCTCCACCCGCATACCACTTGCCTCTCCACCCTTCTCCCCTCTCTTCAACGCCCCCCCCCCCCCCCCCTCCCCCCGTTTCTGAGCCCCCCTCCATCCTCTTCGCCACTCCCACCCCCTGCCCTGCCCACTTTCCCACCTTTATTTGTCCTGCACCCCTACCTATTCCTTACTATCTACTTTGTTAATCGAGGCGCGGGCACCCTTCCCTGATCATTTGGAGCTCCCCAAGTATGCCCCAATCCAAATAGGAAGCAAACAGCGGGCCAATAGCCGGCGTCTCCCCATGCTACGCCCAGTCCAGGTGCAGAGTACGAAACGCAGGCTGCCCGCGGGTCGGTCGTTTGCTCGGACAGCCATTTGGGACTGGGCAGATCCAGCGGGGGTCTTCTAGTTCCCTACCTACTCCCTTCCTACTCCCGACCTGTTCCCTATCTATGTATTCTCTATCTAGTCCCTATCGATGCCCTATCGATCCCCACTAGTCCAAGCCACGAGCCACGAGCCACGAGGTAGCCATGGCTGTCGGAGCTCATAACTTTCACGTTTGAGCACCGAATTCAGCTGTGAATATCACAATCGCTTCGTCTTTCTTAGACGCACATGCTGATATAATTTTCCGAAGCTGTAACGCACTATACGATGAGCAAACGCCTCTCGACGCAACGCAGCCTGGCGGCTGCGCTCAGCAATGAAAATACGTCTGCAGCCCCGGCTGCAGCTTCGCCAACCGGCCCAGAAGGCAGCGGCGCCACTAGCCAAGCTCTAGTGGTCGCCCAGCCGCCTGCTGAGCCCGCCTCGCCCGCAGCGTCGCCTGAACCCAAGCGCAGTCGCTCTGCCGAGCCGAGTTGGACAGAGCTCGACTTTGTCGCCGAAGCCAGCCAGCCCGGCTTCCTTGACACGCTTAACCCGGAACGCATCCTGGTCTGCGTGTTTTATGGAACGCACGCCTCGCTTCTTGCACTATGCAAGCAGCTCTTCAACCAAGGTCGCCTCTTTGACCCTCGCTGGGTTCGTCTCGCCTCTTTCGACATCATTCCCAGCCTCCACCGCCCCTTCCTCCAGCAATTCGCTCTCTTTTCCCTCCTTGGACGCTCCATCGGGGAGCTTTGGCCCCCCAAGCCTCTCACCACCACCTTAACCGAATCCTCCCTCCGCTCACTCCTTAAGGAGGTCCTCGAGGAGCACGTGGACCCCATTGCTGCAGATGTGGCGGCCATCGGCGGCACGCTGACTGCCGAGCTTCCCCTCCTTTCCACCGCCACCTCCACCATCTCCACCGCCACCTCCACCCTCCTCGCCTCCTCCACCGCCACCACCTCCACCTCCGACGCCATCACCGCCCAGCTCCGTGACATCGACCAGCGTCTTAAGGACAACGCCATCGCTATCGAGGTTCTGCAGAACACGGCAGGCCTCACCGCCCAGGCGGTGAAGGACATTGCCGCCAAGCCAGCCCCGGCTGGCCTGGCCGGCGATGCTCCTCCCATCACCACCTGGGCGGACATGCTTAAGCAACATACCACCTCCACCACCTCCGCCGTCGCAGCCCAGCTCCAACGGCAGACGCTTGACCTCCGCGAGGAGGCCGAGCTCGCCCAGCGCAGCCTCAACGTCATTGTCAAGAACTTCACCATGGAGGAAGGTGAGACTTCCGAGAAGCTTTTGCGTGCGTTTGAGCGAGAAATCCTTGGTCGCATGGGCCTTATCGGTGAGATCGCGCTGGCCGCCCACCGCCTTCCCCGCGCGCGGGGTAAGGCAGGGCCGCCCCCGCTCCTTCTCACCTTTAAGACCCCGGCGGACAAGATTTCTTTTCTCAGACGCCGCAAGCGGCTCGAGAAGACTCTCTTCACCCTTGATGACGACCTGACCCTGGCGCAGCAACAACGGCGACGGGAGCTATGGCCGATCTACCTCCAGCTCCGGCAGACCAAGGCGGGCCAGCCGGTGTATTGGAAGGGGGCGGCCATCTACGTCGGCCACAAGCCCTGGCAGGCGACCCCCCCCCCCCCGCGGCCCCAGCGACTCCAGACGCCCCAGCTTAGGGGAATACAGCAGTAGTAGTGCAGAATAGATAGACCGTGGCCATGTACATGTACGCCTCCTAGAGGCACTATCCTAGCTAAGCCACGCGCTTTCCTTAATCATGTACATGTGTGCCTATGATGAGCCACACCCCAGATGATGCCTAGCTTTATTTAGTTATGTTGTGCCCATGCAGGGAGTAACTCTCTGCTGAGACGCCATGCCCTAGCTTCTTTGTATAGCTATGCTGCTCTTCCCCCCCATGACAGGCTCCCCCTTCGCTGGGCATAGCTTGAAGATCATGGGATGCAAGTGCCCTGGTGCACCTAGAGCAAGGGTCCTTTACATCCCCACCCTTGCAGGAAGTAGCTTAGGATGTATGATAGGCCATATGCCCCCCTCTCAAGGGCTGTGTGCTACATATACTCCCAACGGAGTTATGTTACAATTCAATTCAATTCAATCGATGCCCTAGCTTCGCCAGGCAAGCATTCCGGCACGGTTGGCATCCAAACTCACCACTCATTAGCCCGGTCGTAATGCTCCTTTCCCAAATGGCTAATGTGTACTTCTGGAGTGTCGCTCCAGGCATGGGTTCTCTCTTTTCCCCCTATCTCACTCCCTATCATTTCCCCCTATCTCACTCCCTATCATTTCCCCCTATCTCACTCCCTATCATTGCCACCTGTCTCGCTCCCTAGCATTTCCCCCTGTCTCACTCGCTATCATTTCCCCCAATCTCACTTGCTATCATTTCCCCCTATCTCACTTGCTATCATTTCCCCCTATCGCACTCCCTATCATTCCCCCTATCGCACTTGCTATCATTTCCCCCTATCTCACTTGCTATCATTTCCCCCTATCGCACTCCCTATCATTCCCCCTATCGCACTCGCTATCATTTCCCCCTATCGCCCTCCCTATCATTTCCCCCTATCGCACTCCCTATCATTTCCCCCTATCGCACTCCCTATCATTTCCCCCTATCGCACTCGCTATCATTTCCCCCTATCTCACTTGCTATCATTTCCCCCTATCGCACTCCCTATCATTCCCCCTATCGCACTCGCTATCATTTCCCCCTATCGCACTCCCTATCATTTCCCCCTATCGCACTCCCTATCATTTCCCCCTATCGCACTCGCTATCATTTCCCCCTATCTCACTTCCTATCATTTCCCCCTATCTCAATCCCCATCATTTCCCTCCGCTGTGGCCCCTGCGTCCATTCCCTGGTGTCCCCCCCACCCCGGCCCACCGCGGCGCCCCCTTCCTTTTTCCCTCTCTCTTTCCTCGGACAGTGGCCGCGGTGGAGAAGTGGAAGCGGCGTAGCGGGATCGACCACTCCCCCTCCGGAACCAACTCTGACAGCCGTCACCGCAACGGCGCCACCCACGACGACAGCGGGACGCGCACCGCCAGCAGCTCGCCCGGCTCCCGCGCACTTACCTCACGCGCCTGCTCCCGCAAGGTACGGCACACCTACGCGGAGGGCGACGAGGCCACGCGGTTGTTCCGTGACGGCGGCGCGAGCAGGCCGGGGACGCCCCACATGGGGGGGACCCCACGTGCTGGCAGCCCCCTCTTGGTGACCGACCTGACCTCCCGGTCCGCCCGCAACTCGCCAGTCATGTGGGGGAACGGGCCAGGGGACGAGGAGCCGCCAGGGTCCCTGGCGGCCTTCCGGTTGGGCGTGCCGGACTCGCCCAGCGCGAATGGCGGCGGCGGCAGCGCGATGCACCTCCCTGCCATACCCACGTCGCCGTCGGCATCGAGCAACGCTTCTAATAGCCGGCCCAACCGCGCGACGGCCATGGCGGAGCTGATCGGGAGCCGCCGGTGGGCGCGGGCGACGGGGGAGAGCGGGAATGGCAATGGGGCGGCGTACGTGACGTCCCCGCTCTCGCCAACTTCGCCGCCGGCGCAGCAAGCGAACGGGTTTGGGCAAGGGAAGGGGGGCGGGGAGGCCAGGGACACTCCAGATGGCGCCGCGCGGATCTCGCCCGTGCCCTCATCGGGCCACCTCAGGGACGGCGGGGGCGCAGGGACCCTGGCCAACGGCGGCAGCGCGTCGTTGCTGTCGCTCCCCGCGGACTTTGGGGCCTACGGGGGGTATGACTGGATCGGCCACGGGGGGGCGTTGGGGGGCGGGGGTGGGAGTGAGGGTGGGGGGGGTGAGAACGGACGGTCCTCGCCCGCCCAATTTCACGACGAGGGCACGGAGATTGTTCGCCAAATGTTTGCGTCGATGCCCGTCCACCAGATGATGTCCACCGCCGGCCGCAGCCAAGCGATCTTTGGCCTGTACGACATCGACCCGGCGGACATGCCGTTCTCTGGGCGGGAGGCCTATTATGCGTCCCTGCCGGGGGCCAAGGCCCCCCCGGATTTCTCGGCGGCGCACGACATGCTGGCCGAGGTGCAGCAGTCGGGGCGCGCGTCGGTGCTGTCCATGCTCAAGAACGCGCCAGGTGGCGCCACGAGAGAGTCCTCGTCCGACCGGTCCGCTCACGAGGGTGGGGGGGGAGGAGACGCGGGCACGAGCGTTCACGGAGAGAGCTATGTGGGGGATGACAACGATGATGGGGGCTTGAGAGAGGGCCGGTGGGCCCGGTACGGGTTTGGGAGCCCCTCCCCAAAGAAAGGCCCCCGCCCGGACTGGCGTCCGCCCCCTGGGAAGTGCCTCCCTGAGATCATATCGGGGGGCCCTGGCCAGGTCAAGACGAAGACGGGATATCTGTCGAACGGGGTCGGCGAGGGCGTGTGGCTGGAGCGTCCCCCAGAAAACGTGGGCAGAGACGCGATGGGTCGTGCGCTCACCGAGCCCACGCTGGTGGTGCGGGATGAGGACAGGACCGCGCAGGTGGTCGGGACGAGCACAGGGACCCTGGGCTGCCGACGGGCGTATACGTCCCTGGGGTTCCACCCAGAGACACCGAGTGCGAGTAGGGAGGGCGGGGGCAGCCCGGTGGACATGTCCTCGCTGCCCCCACTGGTCACCAGGGGAAGAAAGCCCGGGCGGGCCTCGTTGGACGGGAAGAAGGGCGGCGAGGAGACGCCTCCTGCGCTGCTGTCGCCGCCACGGTCGGCCACGGCGTTGTCGCGCAGCTACGCGTATGCCTCGTCCAACAGCTCCCCCAGGGGCAACTGGTCCATGGGGAGCGCACCGGAGTTGGACGCTCCCGTGACGTCTGCCAGCGAGCCGACGTGGGTCAACCTCAGCTCCGCGGTCATGGACTTGGTAACGTCCGGCAACGTCACGTGGAGCCAGCCGGGGCTGGATTGGGACGACGGGGGTGACGCGTCGGGACTGAGCCAGGTGTCGACGTATAGCATGCCGCCGCTGGTGGGCGCATGCGGGGATGCGGATCGGCGGAAGCCGATCCCGGTCCAGCTGGCGCGGCGACTCGCGATCGTGGATGAGCCGGCATAAAGGAGCGAGGGGGGTGGGGAGCTAGGGGGAGCAGGGAGCGAAAGGGGGGGCGTCACACATGGAAGTGAGAGAGGGGAAGTGTGGCTGGTTTAATTGAAGCTGTGCTTTCTGTTTTGTGATGGGGCTTGAGGGCCCATATGGCGAGAAACGTACAATAAAGGAAACGGGTGCACAGGATCAGCGTCGGCAAAGATATAGGGAGTACAACAAGCAGGTAGGACTTAGGCTACTGTATGATAGATTTAGGCTACTGTATGATAGGTTCCTTGCTTGGCGGTAAGTGATTTGGGCGCTCGAGAGATTCCGGGGACACTGATTTGTTTCCTGTTCATTTCTGGTTCCCGGCCTCGGGCTTTGAACCTGGACTGGTCCAGATCTGACTAGAATTCGTTCATGCCCAGAGAATCTTGGTGAGACGGGATACCTAGGGCGCCCCGTTTTTTCGGTCACGGTCATACGATGTCGTACGCCTCTAAAACATTTTTGCATGCCGCATCACCATTTCACTTCAGCGAGCACAGAATCAAGACCCCAAACGAGATCTTGCTTTCCGGGTACGCGGAAGCTTGAGCACGGGCCAAAGTTGTTCGAATCTCATTCACAACCCAAACCGGAAACAGAAACGGAAATGGTTCTCCGGAATCTCTTGACTGTTGGCGATCTCAATGACGTGTAGGCTGGTGGCATGCGTTGGGAGGTGACACGTGTGATCGTGGCCTGTCGTTTATAGCAATCGGCTTGGGCAGAAACACTACCGTCATCTGCCATCGATATTTTGTACCGCATCAGCGAGTGTGCATTACCTGAAATTGCTGCAGTGTACACTATGTGCAATTCTCTATGGAGCACAAGATTGTGATTCTTTGTAGGTGTAGTACTGTACGACTTCCAAGATACTACGTTTTATAGAAATATATTAAGAATTCTCACAATTCAATTCCAGCGCCGGCCAGCCTCCTTCTTGGCACGCATAGAAGTCATTCCTCCCCTCTGATACTCGCTGCAATTATTTTGATCTTAGGGTTACATGTACATACCAAGAAGCTGCATGCTGGTGTACTGCTGCAGTATATCTACGATATAAGCATGACGCAGTACATCCATCTCATTAATCAATTAATAGACACGTGACTGTGTCACGTGAGCATAAGTCCTCAGTGGGAGGGGAACATGGGATGGAATGGATGGTGTAAGCTATCTAGGTCCTACTTACAGCTAGGGTTGTGGGCACCACGGCCCGAATCGCTATGAATGCCATACGCGGTCACACGCGGAGCCCCCACAGACTTGGGGGTGGTCTCCTTCATCACTACTTGCCATCTATCCTTGCGTACCATCTGCCTCCAGATTACAGACAAACCAGGAGGCTGCCCGGGTGTGAGCCCGGCCGTCACGTCTAGTGTAGCACATGTCCATGCCGAGTCTATCACGAAAAGTCCACGGGTGGCGGCGCCCTGCCACACGCGGCCTGGGGCACACCAGGTGAGGACATAACGCCCGGCCCAGGCTGGGCGGGCTTGGTGCCAGCTAGTCTATCTGATGTGATGCCATCTCATGTTTCGATATATCAATGGTACGTATTGAGTACGGACATGTGTGCCTATACAGCCCGCCTGCCTGTTGCGCCGGCAAGGTCCCGTACTGCATGGTCGCAACCTGGCCGCCCAGGGCCAGGAGCCCAAGTCCCAATGAGGCCGACAAAGCTATCTGGCTGGGGCGGGCTTGGTGCTGCAGCAAGCCTATATATATCCTGTTTCGCGCCTACTTCTGCCCCAACCGGGGTGATACTGAGGAGTCCGTCGCGGCGCCCAGCTTGGTGTCGCCAAAGGGGGCAGCGACATTATCGTGCACACAGTTCAGGCCGGCCTACTTAGAGACGCATCCGACCCATGTGGCGCTGAAGGTGGGATTGCCACAATGCGTTAAATGCTGTCACCAAGGCTAGCATCGATCTTTGAGGCCATCGGCGAGGCGTTCCGCCTGACCTTCTTGCGTGGACAGCAGCCTGCTATACGGCGAACCCACTAAACTGTCCTTCCTCACTCATGGAGGATGGGATGTTCGCCGACGTCGCTTCCTGCACCGATGGGGACCCAGCAAGGTGACCCCCTCGGCCCCTTTTACCTGTCCGCCCCGCTGCACAAGGCTCTCAAAGGTGTCCACTCTGCGCACCCGGATGTCGTGCTCCTCGCCTATATGGACGATATCCATGCCCTCGGCCCGGCCGACGCTGTGCCGGTTGCAGCCCTGGCTGCCCTTGAAGTGGCCATGGCGGCCATCAACCTTCGGCTCACCCTCCCCAAGTGTGCAGTCTTTTCGCCCCAGGGCCCGGACTGCTCTGGCTTCCCCGCGGCTATCCCGGGGGCATTGGCGCGGGCGCGTGGTTTCTCGTGTCTGGGTGTCCCTGTGGGTGACCCTGACTACGTCGAAGAGGAGCTCCGGGCCACCGTGGAACAGCGCACCCATGTCCTCGAGACTTGGGCGCGCCTCAAGGACCCCCAGCCAGACCAAAGGGCTCCTTCTCTGGTTTTGCGCCCAGGTGCCCGCAGGTGGTTCCGGCACTGGCTCCGTGGCGCTCCCCCCGCCACTTGGTGCGGCTTGCCGCGGAGGGCCACGACGAGCGCATTCAGGCCGCCTAAGTTGCAGGTGCTCCTCCCTGCATGGCCCTAGCCCGCGCCAGCTCATGCACTCCATGCGCTTGGCCACCCTCCCCTGCCGCATGGGCGGGTGTGGGCTCACCCGCGCCGCCCGCCTCGCCCCCGCCGCCTTCCTGGGCTCTGTTGCTCAGGCCTGGGCGGAGATCCGCCGGTTGGTCCCCAGCGCCGTCAGCGCCATTCCCGACAAGTTTGGTCACCCCATCCACCTTCCCCTTCGTGCAGGCTGTGCAGGATCCTTACCTCGGGATCCAGTGCTCACTGGCCTGCGACCTCGTCCACCCCGCCCAGGCCGTCCAGCGTCACCTGCCCTGGGGCACGCCCGGCGTGTCCACTGTCGTCAGTCCTAGTGTCTTTCCTGCCTGCGTTCATGAAAAACAACACAAGACCTACGCGGGTAAACAGTACACTGTGCTAACTGGATGCATGGGTCGATCTGCATGCGAGCTTGAACGATCAGTGGAAGGCTTGGCTTCACTCCGTTTCCCTTGAGGGGCGCGTGGGGGCCGCATTCCTGCGCGCCCTCCCCATGAACCCTTCGATATCGTTCACCCTGGTTCCGGCCCTCTACGCCATCGCCCTCTACACCACTTGCTGCAGTTGCCCCGCAACCTCTCATCACGGCGGGTGCGTCCTGCGGCAGCTGCCCGGGCTTGCTCTCGGTATACTACTGGGGCGCACTACATCGCGCGCATGGGTGGCCAGCAGAACCAGAACTCTATCTCCATGCTGCTCTCCTCCGGGTGGTCAGTGTGCCATGGTTAATTCGGTCGGTTCTCCCCACTCCACCATCATGAAGTGCGAGGACGCGGATGGGGCCGCCCTCTACTCACCCAACCACCGCCCCGACATTAATAAATTAACTAATTAATTAAACTCGTGCTCCCGTTGGGGAGTCACGGAGCACCGAAGTGCTTTTAATCCCTGTGTGTGCACAACAGGAGAAAGGGCAGAGACCCCATGCAGTCTCCTTCATGCCTAAGGCATGCCACAGCTGCATTCGGACACGATAGACGATCGGGCAAGTTCTGTGGGTGCAATAAGACCCATGTGAGCATGGCATAACAGGGAGCGTGGGCAAGGAATCTGGTCATAGCCAGGACGTAGTGCTCATGGCTGTACAAGGACTAAGCTAATAAGGCTATGGCTGGTTGTATACCGTGTGTGAGCGGTGCACATGACTAGGTATGTTGGCACAGCTAGGCAAACATTCTAAGCATGGCTGCCATAGCGGCAGTGACTACCGAGGGATACAAGCTAGGGCTATTACGGCTAGTCTAGCCCCGCGCGGGGGGCGTCCACATCTTGTCGTTGATCATCAGGTCCCCGCCCCTCCAGTACACCTTGGGCTTCTGGGGGTCCTGCTTGTGGTGGAGGTATTCCGGCCACAGGCCGCGTCGCTGCTGCTGCTGAGCGGGGGTCAGCTAGGTCGGCATCCAGCGTCCCGGCAGGTGAGGTCGTGCAACCGCTTGCCGGACGGGAGAGGAACCGCGCTGCTTGTCCTCAGGGGAGGGGAAGGTGAGCAGGACTGGTGGGGGAGCCGCCTTGTCCCGTGAGTGGGGAAGGCGGTGGCACCCACGCAGTTCTACCTCACCTACCAGGCCCATGAGGGTAAGGAGCTGGTCCTTGAGCTCGTCGGCAAGGGAGGTTGACGTCTCACCTGGCTTCTGGGGGAAACGACGCAGCACCACTCGGCACTCGATCGCGGCGAGCGCGGTCTGTGACCTCCCATTGCTGGGCCTGGCGGTGGTCCTCCAGCTCCTGGAGCTTCGTGGCGATGGCGTCGGTGGTGGAGGTGGTCGCTGTCCGCAGCAGGTCCGCGTAGGATCGAGCGGTGGGAGGTAGCCAGCATCCTGCCGGGGTGGCTGGGATGCAATGGTGGCTGGCCGTCTGCTCCGCTATCTTTGGGACCTGTGTGGTCAGGGCCTCGGTGTGGGCCCGGTGTCATGGCCTCAAGCTTCTTCATGAGCACGCCGCACTTGCCCTCCACCTGGTTAAGGCGAGAGACATGAGTGCAGCATGCGTTTCTGAAGCCTGCGCCGCGGTGTGTAGCGCCGTGAACTGGGGTCAGTTGTACGGCTTGTCGGCGGACGACCCGGTTTTCCACATTGGAGACCCGGGCCTCGACCGTGTTGAGCGTGGTGTTCAGCGATGTCAGCTTCTCGGTCAGCCGCCAGGTCACGTGCTCCTCCAGCACTGCGCGGATGTCATCCTTGCAGAGGCAGGGAGACGATGGGGCTTCCGGCTGTGCGGGGGCGGGGGCGCTGAGCGCTCGATCTGCCGAGGTCGCCGAGGCTGCGCTAGCTGGTAGTGGCTGGTCAAGATATTAAACAGGCGTTGGCGTGCATGGTTCGTCATAAGTGTAGAGCCAGGACGTGTCGCGGTAGTCGATAGCCGCCTCCCCCTTCTCAGGGCACGAAGAGCTTCCGTTCCTGTGCGAGGAACTGGAGGACCTCGCCGACTTCCTGCGGCGACAGCCGGCCCCTGCCACTCGAGGAGGGAGAACTGTCTGTCGCCGGGCAAGAATTGGCTCCATTTGTGGCAATGTTCAATTATACGGCGTATTATACGGTATAATACGGTATAATACGCGTTATACAAGGTCGAGCGTATAATTTTTATCCGTTTTATACGATTTGCGTATTTTTACGTATAATACGGCGAATAACACGTATGAGCGCGCGTATAATGGGGTTTTCGCGCTCATCCGAGGTCCGGCAGCCAAATTTTTCGGGCGGGAACCAAGGCGGGAAAGCAAGGGAACTTAGAAACACTACGGAAACCATCCACTTGTTGACATTTGGCGACCGTGAGACACAAGGATCTTACAAGCAAGCTACACTGTAGCATGGCAAGTTGGCAACCCTCCATGCTGTTTAGGTGCTCTGCCCTTGCCTCTCGGGCAGCCATGCACCGAATATTTAAGTCATACAGAAAACTGACTGGTACGAGAGCATGGCCGCTTTACATTTTCAACTGAAATTTTGTAGGCATGATCCTTAGGTCTTGAAAAGCTTATATCCTTGGCCAGGCAACGTTTGGATGTGCGCAGATATGTCTCGACCTTCTGCTCGATGCGGCAACCTCGTTTCAGCAACCAGGTGGCGACCGTGCATGTGCTAACTGTTGATAGGCGGGAAATGCCCCTACATTTGAACGCGGATAGATGTTTCACGTTATTCCTTACATTATTTATAAGCGACGATGGCCAGGAAAGGCTCGCAGCTACGTCCATCAGGTGGGCATGCTGGCTCCGTCAAGAAAGGTAATATGCGGTTTTGATCTGGTACGTGCTATCCTGTTCACGTGTTCATTGTACTGTATCAAGTTGTTGGGTGGATTGTAAAATAGTCGTAGACCTGTAATGGAGGTTTTCTGCTTGTCTTTTGGTTGCTTTACTGCCTCTACGCATTATTGGCTTGTGATGGTTGGGGAATACCACTACGACATGCAGATTTTGGACCATATTTGTCTGCTATTAGCTTATGCTTCATCGAAAGCAGTGACGTAGTGCTTGGCATTGTTTATAAATATGATAAGCTTGATAACGCGATGTTTTTTCTTGCTAAAAACATCTCGAAACAAGTGGTTTTCTGGCCAGATCTAGCCACTATTTCTTGTTTTGCTCGCCAAAGTCAGCCTTCTTCTTGTGTGCTCCTCATCATGCATGCAAGAAACATGGAGATGCCCAGGACCTGCTTGCATGGAATTAAGCATAGCCATCTTACTTCTTTTGCTTTTTTCATCTTTCCATTTCATTTGGCGTTGTTTTTTAGGGTATAATGCATAGGTAATCTAGCTCCTCGTGAACCCCGGTTTACACGTCCAGTGTTCCCAAGCACTGCTGAGCAGTGGCAACCCATGTATCATGTGTAATTTAGTGTTAGAAACATGTGGACTGCTTGAAATGATATCAAAATGCATGAAACAACCCCAAAAACGATGAAATCCAGTATTCGCGTATAATTTCCGGATAATACTGTATTATACCGTATTATCCATTATACGGACCCCGCGCGTATAACCGCGTATTGCGTATAATTGAACTCTGATTTGTGGCGGTCGTGGCATGATTTCTTGGGTTCAGGCGAGGTGCTTGCATGGCGATGGGTTTGCTGGCGATGGGTTGGCGAGCCCAGGCGGCTGGGCAAGAACGATGGCGAGTGGGTTGGGCTGGGAGCCGGAAAGCTCCTTTTCCAACCCCCGTTTTGCTTTTGGGGTCGTCATAGCTGCTTGTCACGTGATAACTTTGGCAATACTGCGTCTCAGCCGTAACCGATTATACTGGCTACACATTTCCATCACCATTCGATCATCTTCATAATCCTGAACGACTCGAACACGCGGACAAGATAACGGCAGGCTCGAGCTATACCATGGTCCGGATTCTCCCAATTTCTGGCCAGCTGCGCTGGTTGTCTCCTTGATACTGGCGTGTGCGTCTGAAAAAAGCGCATCGAATGCAAGTGGTCGATCTGACCGAATTTGGGGCTCGGACGCAAAAGATCTGAGCTCCGCCGTCAGCCATACCGCCGTCAGCCATTTTCGTTCACTTCGTATATGTAGGAGGATGCCCCGACATTAATTACCGTGCTAAGTGCTTGACTATGATGGCGTCAGGTTGCCACCTGCTCATCGATGTCTCCGTCGGCATGGCCGGCTCGGCCGCTCTCCTCCGGTCGACGTCGCCATGCACATCCTCCGGGTGGCTGTGGATGCATGCCGGCGCGCAGCTGCCAGCCGCTGCACATGGTTGAGCGCGACAAGTTTGCCTCCTGCCGCCGGCAATGTGGGGCGCCCCATGCACCGGGTCACCCCCTTTGTCCTTGATGAGTTTGGGGCCCGCATGGGCCCCAAGGCGGCGGAGTTTTTTCACGAGTGCGCTGCCACTGAGCGCCGTGAAGACCGCCTCGACCTCGAGGGTCCGACCGCCCTGTGGTCTGCCCGCATGTGATCCTTGTATTGGCGGCAGCGCCTATCACTCGCCCTCACTCGCACCGTGGCTGACGAAATTATTCCGCCGCACCCGGTCCGACTTTGTCGCAACCCCGATGCGGTCTAGATCCCTCCCAGGCCTCCATGGTGGTGGGCTGCGGCATGCAGCGATGCATGTTGCTGCGTGTCGTAGAACTTTTGTGATGTAGTTAGTTGTACCTTGTGCAGCTGGCCGGTCAGTGATCCTTGGATGTCCGTACGTGTCAGATTACGCTTAGTTTCTTCAGGGTTCTTCTTCTTTTCGCGGTTTTCCTGTTGCATGCCAATATCACCTCCGTAATTTATAATTCTCAATGAATATATATCCGACGATGGGCTCCCGATCTGAGTGATCTGTGCATGCGGGCCAGGTGCCCGACGCACGTAAGAATGTGGGTATGGTAAACCAGCGTATATAAATCCGGCTTCATTGATACGTAGACTGCACGGTCACGTGAGCATGTAACTACGCAATCACTGGGATGGAAATGAAATGGGATGGGTGTATCGCGAGCTGTCCGGTCTAGCTTGTAGCTAGTAGTACTAAAGGTTTGCGGGCACCGCGGCCCGAATCACTATGCCAGTTGCCAAAAAAAATGTGCACATGCCTGGGTCATGTGCAGCCTATCAAGGAGACTGTCAACCAGCGCAGGCCAGAAATCGGGAGAATCCGGACAGTCTGGTCATGGTAGCCTATAGTTGGATTTTGCCGCATCATTGATGCTTGAAGCATTATTACTAATTAACTAGTGTGACCCGCTGGCTTTTCCCAGCAAACAAAAGTCACTTTCGGGCGGTAGAGAGACCTTTTGGGCAGTAGACAGGGGCTCAGCCCGCTGCCCGTTGCCCGCTGCTGCCCGCTGCTGCCCGCTGCTGCCCCGGGCTGCTGCCCGCTGCTGCCCGCTCATGCCCGCTGCCCGCTCAGTAACGCGTAGTTTGTAGACTAGCCCGCTACGCGTAGTCTGTAGTAGCATGCTCCTTCGCTTCGCTACGGAGAGGAAGCGTCAACGGTCAACTTTGCTTCGCTCCGGCGAGGAGGCCGCTGAAGCGGCTGCTCGCTTCACTCGCTTAAGGCGCTTCGCTCGGGTTGTTGGTCAGTAGGTCCGCTTCTGCCGTATTGGTGGTCAGTCTTTTTTTCCCTTTTTGGATTGGTGGCGGGAAGTCACGATGCCCTGAATAGTGCCGGATGACGACTCATCACGAAATTAATAAATATGATTAATTAATAAAGTAATTAATTAATTTATATGGACTGCGTCACGTGAGCATAAGTCCTCAGTGGGACTGGATGGGAATGGATGTATAAATCAATTCAATAATATTAATCTGTACACGTGACGTACTGCGTCACGTGAGCAAAGGCCTCGATCAGTGGCCGCCTGGCCGGGAGGGGGCATGGGATGGAATGGATTATGCATGCTATCTAGTTCCTAATTAATTAATTCCTAGTTACATGCAGGGTTTTCATGCTGTGGGCATATGCCATGGTGCACCATGGCCCTAGCTACTCACCACGTGAATGCCAAACTGGGTCACACGCGGATCGAGCCCCGACTGACTTGGCTCTGGTGGTCTCCTTCATCACTACTTGCCACCTATCCTTGCGAGCCATCTGCATGCCTCCATTAATTAATTATATAATTATATAGTAGTAGGACGTTTTGATGAGTAGTGTAGTGAGGATTTTCTAGACTAGATAGCTTAGAGTTAGGATAGTTCGATTACGCGGCTTCCTCCACCCCATCCATCATGGAATATGTGCTACATGATCTCCCCACGGAGGCAATGTGTTATAATTTAATTTAATTTTTTTTAATAGTAGTAGGAATTAATTAATTAATTCATTAAATGCATTTGTGTATGCATGGATTTGCACGAGCCAGGCATTTGCATGGTGCATGGCGCACACCTACATCGAACCAGTTCAACAGCGGGCCTGCAGCGCGGTGCAATGCACGTGTCGCGGGAATATATTGACCGGTGGCAGGATCGACAAATTTAGCTCGCGGTGCACGCAACTAATATGAGTTATAATTAGTATAAATGAGCTACACCTGTCTCATATGTGCACACCTTACACTAGCTCGGGATCCCACGCGTGAGAGCCGACCAGAGCTAGATCCGCGTTAGTAACGGGCCTACTGTGCAAATTATAGCTGCAATAACCTAAATTTATTTCGATCTGTAATTAACTTGGATGTAATCATTTGATCAAATTGGAATCCACATATCCAGTAAGTTAATTATTATAACAAGGCTACACATTTCCATCTCCATTCATATTCATCATCCTGACCGACTCGAAAACGCGGTCCAAAAGATAACGGCAGGCTTGAGCTACCGTGGCCATGATTATCCCGATTTCTGGCCTGACAGTGCTGGTTGTGTCCTTGATTATTAAAAGCACATGACTGTGTAACATGGCCGTATCAATAAAGGAACCTTCAACAGCACCCCTATACATATGCTTCCCAAGCAATTAGCGCAAGATCATGCATGCACGTATCTCGAAAGCTCGATTGCATTCCGCAGATGCTTTTTATAGATGCACTAAGTATACGGCTTGCATCATGTTGCACGGACATGTTCAAACATCACCATAATTAGTCAGACAGCTGGCCGGTGCCGAATCCACACCTGCCAGCTGGGTGACCTGCGCCGCCTCCAACCTGGTGGGTTGGACCTCCACGTGGGGGTCCCCCTGAGCCCCTCCTCGCGCCTCTGACAAGGGCTGAACATCGAGAGGCACCTCCACGCTGGTGTGGGCTGTTCCATCGCCAGTACTACTGGTGAGGCTGAGCTTCTGATCAAGTGAAAGATCGGCCTCTGAGGCCGTCCTTGCGCCGGCCGCGGTGTCTGCCTGCTCTGATGTGCCCATCGAGATGGAATGGAAGTCGGGTGAGAATTTGGGACCCTGCATCATTGCGGCAAGCGTACACCAACGACATTACAAAACAAGAAGACTCAGGGCTATAATACACGCCAACATTAACAATCATATAAGCCAACAAGAGGGCAAACTTTTACCACGTTGTCAAGTCGGCATTGAGCATCCACGAACCAACAACTTAGTCTGATGGCAAGTAGACGCCAACAGCAACAAACCAACAAGAGGGCAAGTGGACGCCAACGCCTGAAATCAACAAAATCGAGGGCCAACAGAGGTTAGACGCCAACGGTTCCGATGAAGTCAGCAAGAGGATGCCAACTGATGTATGTGTACCATTATAGCATGCATCATGCAGCCTGGGTTGCAACGAGACTAAATCAAACCGCCATTTTAACGATGTGGGCTGGCACTGCCATCTAAGTCCGCGATCCAGGCACTGAATCGCATCGTCTTGCATGAACTACTAGGAAACGTCATCATCGCTTATGTGCGCCGCCACAACAACATTATTTTACTTAGTACATGATATCAACCCCATGGCGTCATGCATGAAGCACGTACCATCCATGCTGTCAGATATCCAAACTATAGGTTATTAATAGAGTTATCGATAACATCATCCTCATACACGCGGGCGTGCAAATAGCATTTTAGATTATCATATCTACCTAAAATACTAAGAGACAATACATCGTCTCCCGCGCGCGGCCATGCAGCCTCAAACGCATGCAGCTAGTGGCCTGCCAGCTGCCACTCACCCGCAAGGACCAGAAGAAGAGCGCCACGTTCAGGCCGCTGAAGAAGACGAGCCACGCGTACCAGTAGTCCCGGAAGATGATGCAGGGGATCGTGCACACCAGCATCCACAACTGTCCGCCCATGCAGGACCACGCCACAGGCATGCACAAGTCCAGCCGTGTGCTCACTGAGATTCAGTCGCACTGAACTGGCTGCACCGTTGAAGGAACGATATAAAGGCTAAAGCACGTGTGCACCGCTGAAGAAGGGACATGACATAATAAGTGAAGTCACACACAAGACTTATTAGAAAACCGTGGGGGGGGCTGGGGGTTGACAAGAAGAGTGTGCATGGGCTTGCGAGATAGGCAGTCACTATTACATGTGTCCATAAAGCTGATTTAGGGTCATGCAGCTGGCATCATGGCATGCATGAAACTCAGGCCCTGAGCAGCGGCTGTCAGTCCCACCACATCAATGACGGGGTTAACACTTTGTCTATAAGCTGTAAGGGATAGTTCAAGTATAAATAGTTATAAAAATATAAAGGTTAAAACTTTGGCTATAAGCTGTAGGGGATCGCTGGCACATCTTGCTGATGCAGATTAAACCTCAGGCTTGTCACCTCTTGTCACGACTATCGTGTCCAATTGCAGCTGTGGCATGCCTCTGGCATGAAGGAGAAAGGGGGTCCGTGCCCTTTCTTCCTGTTGTGCACATACAGGGATTTAAAGGACTCCGGTGCTCCGTGACTCCCCAACGGGAGCACATGTTGAATTAGTTAATTAATTAATTGTCACATCTAGCCTATACCAGATAGCACATGGCACTGACATGCCAATACAAACAATCTTGTTAACCATGCATGGCGCGGCGCACATCACGAATGAAGCCTCGTGCACTGGCATCCGCCACTATTATCTCTCGTTTGAAAAGATGACCGTCCAAGGCACAAACAAATAGTGCACGTGGCCATGTGTCAATCATGCACGGCTTCACATTGACAACAACACGGGAATCTTTTAGTAATACATATAGGAACGCCCATAAGAAGTACCTACTAGGGCTATAATAGTATTACTGAGGCAAGCCAAATCACTGCAGGCGCGCGCTGCAATGATGCAGCAGCCCTCCACGTCAAGACGCCACACCTCCAGCTGAGACTACGTACTACGACAAAGTCAAGTTTGTAGAACACAGTCATCACAAACGCATATTATGACGCATGAACCTTATTAAGAGCCGATAATCTTCCACTGTCAACATGATGTGGGGAGGACTAGAGAAGACGCGCCCGTAATGTATGGGTCTATTGTTAGTCTCTGTTCCCTGCGTCGTCTTCATGACTCACGTGAGCTACTCATTCTCGAGGGGGTAACAGTACACGCTCGATCCGGGAAGCAGCCACACGGGGCTATGGGCTCACCAAGGCCAGGCGGCTGATGTGGCCCAATTATGCGCACGTTACCCGATGAGCATCATGCCACTCATTATGTTTAGGGGTTGAAGGTCCCTTTACTCTGTGTTGGCACCCACATGACGCAGTCACGTGCTTATCAATCAATTAAATAATGCCACTCAGATACTAGAGGGCTATATATATCTGCATGGCACTCACCTGCAGGCACCCCCCGAACTTGAAGTAGTCGCCAAAGGTGTAGCCCCCCGGCCCGTACACCATCATGTTGGTCTGGTACCCGATGGGGGTGAAGTAGTCGGCGGCGCCCATCATGAGGGTGATGAGAATCTCGTTGATCTCCAGCGAGCTGTCGCGCAGCATGGCCGAGTACGCGATTGGGAACATGATGGCGACGGCCGCGCTGTTGGTGACGACCGCCGAGAAGAGCACGGTGGTTATGTAGAGGATGATGAGGAAGCCCGGCTGCAATGCTCGTTGTATAATCGACACAGGGGGGTGCATGGGGGGCACCGTCAGTGGCGTGTGAGGAAAAAGAACTTCAGGGGGAATGTGTCCTCGACTTCAGGGGGAATGTGTCCTCGCGTGAAGAGGATGATTAGGATGCCCGGCTGCATGCGTTGCATGTACCAATGATGTGATTATACCATGGGAATTCTTCAATGGGCATATGAGATGGACTGATCAATAATAAGGGACATGCATGCATGAATACATGGGGCGAGGGTGTCGTCGTGCACGGCGGTATAGAGAATGACCAGGAAGAACGGCTGCAAGCACACAATATTAGGCAAAGGGGGGGGGGGTAGGGGCAGCATTAGTGGCGTGTGCGGGGAGATGTGTCAGAGGGGAAGAGACCTATCGAATCAAGGGGATACGTGTTGTTATTGTTGTATTGTATAATAGAAGTACGTGTTGTTATTGTTGTATTGTATAATAGAAGTACGTGTTTTGATTGTTGTATTGTATAATAGAAGTACGTGTGGTGATTGTTGTATTGTATAATAGAAGTACGTGTTGTGATTGTTGTATTGTATAATAGAAGATGAGCCGAAAGGCCTGGCCGCAAGTGTTGCACTGCATGGGATACAGTAAACGTACACGCAGGGGATAGATGTCTTATACTATAGATTTGTTATTACACTACTACTACTACTATAGATTTGTTACTATAGATTTGTTACTGTAGATTTGGTATTATACTTTGCATGATCGAAGTACTTAAGGGGGGAGATGTCGATGCAGCAAAGAGGAAGGACCAGCGGCATATGCTGTATAAGAGGGGACGTACAGATGTACTCGCAGCTGGTTGAGTGTTATAGTATAAAGTGTGAACAACTGTTACAAATGTCATAGTAGTATGAACAAATGTCATCGCTGCAAATGTTGTACGAAGGAAACACCATTGGTTCTACGTGAATTGCAATGAACATGCATGCATGACGGAAGCAAAGAGAGTCACATGTGTGGAGGACACTGTAGTGCAAAACAAGCAAATTTTCATACTACATGTGAGTAAGATGAAGAGGGCAGAAAATTCAGGATGCCCGGCTACTACGAGCAAGACAGATATTAACACGCGCGCGAGTACGTCACTCAATTGCTAGAAATGGCTTTGCCATCTGTTCAAGGCCATCGCTTACCATGCCGCCTCTACCACGGAGACAAAACATGGCCCCACGTAGCTTGCCATGCAAACAGGTGCGCACACAGAGAGACCCAGCCCACCAAGCAGTGGCGCACAAGTCTGTCAGAGAGACCCGCAACCCACCTTGCTCAAGGCCTGGCCAAGCTCCCACACATGACAACTGGTCCCATAATCAAGCCAAGTTCCAATAGACCCAGCCAGCCCACCTTGCCAAACGGTTTCGCCATCTTGGTGAGTCCCTTGGCCACCAGCTCCGCGCCGCCCGAGTTGACGAGCGCGTTGGAGATCCCGAACGAAGCGGCGATGCAGATCAATATCTCCAAATTCAGTGCCTGCCGCGCGTCGCTGGGCGAGAGGATGCGCAGTGCCATGAAGGCCCCCGCCGCCAGCATGGCCGTGAGCAACAGCTCGATCGAGTCGACGACAGCGGGCACGATGATCATCGCGATGGCGATGGCGATCGCGATGGGCGCCATGCGGCGCTGTACGGGCTTGAAATGCGACACCTTGGCGACGAGGGCAAACGCAGGGTCTTTTTGGTGCTGCTCGTAGAAGTCCCGGTTCGCGACCAGGAGGAGGGTGTCGGCGGTCTGCAGGCGGATGTCGCCGATGCGCCCGTGGATGCGCTCGCCGGACCGGTGGACGGCCACGATGGCGGCGTTGTAGTGGGTGCGGAAGGCCGTCTCGCGGACTGTCTTATGGACGAGGGAGCAGCTACTGGATAGCACCACCTCCACCATCTCTTCCGTGCGCGTGAGCCGGTGGAGGTCCTTCTCCTCCGCCTGGTGTTTTATGAATGGGAGGAATTTTGTTGGAACAAGGCATGATTAATGCAGGGCAATAAGAAAACCAGGTACTTCTCCGCGGCCGGTGTGTCGTGAAAGCAGGGGACCGAGTATTGAGGTAAGTTATAGGGAATGAACTCTAAGGCGTTTAACCAGGTCCTCCTTCTCCGCATGCATGCTATGCTTGCTCATTCAACGTACATCAGGTGTTGAATAAGAAGGACCAATTAAGGAATCAAAAGCAACTACTCCACAACCAAGGAACCATCAAATGAGGGCTCTGATTAGGGCAACGAATCACATCAGTAGCTCTGGCAGGGCATTGCTATAATGCGTTAGATCAGGTCGTGTATTCGAAATGTCAAAGCAGCGTGTTAGATTAGGGCAACAAGTCAGGCCCATGAATTCGGTCCCCCTCCACCGCACACATGCATGCATGCATCCCCCATGGGACCAAGGGTAAATTTACAAAGGGACGACAAGTTCATCATGGAGGTCGTTATTTATTGGGTATACTTACGCAGTGACAACAAGTCCGTCATGCAGGTCCTTATGTAACGGGCATACTTATGCAGTGACAATTAGTCCATCAGGGCAGATCCTTATGTAATGGGTAAACTTACGCAGTGGCGACATATTCGGCATGCAGGTCCTTATGTGACGAGTTTACAAACGAAGTGAAACTAAGTCCGTCATGCAGGTCTTAATTCAATGGGTATACTAACGCAGTGACAATAAGCCCGTCATGCAGGTCCTTATGTAATGGGTAAACTTATACAGTGACAATTAGTCCGTCATGCAGGTCCTTAGGTAATGATGGGTAAACTCACATCGAAACGACAAGTCCGTCATGCAACTGTTGAGCTTTGCTCATTTTATATATGTGAGACGCAGATGGGCTTAAAGCGGACCGACCTGCCGCAGGTAGCGTAGTCCTAGCGCTTATCAGGAGGGTACTGCACTGGCCGGCCTTTTTGTGCCGGCGCAGAGTGTGATCCTGAAGTGCAGGCCTAGTGAGCTTCTAACGTACGTCAATACACCTTGTACCTGCGCCAGGCGTGGCGCAGCTGTGATGGGCAGGCAGTACTCGAGCAGGGGACGTAGGGAGGCCTCTTTTCAGCTCCCACCCGCCCGCCCGCCCGCCCCCCCCCCCCCCCCTCCCTCCCCGCAACACCTTGTGTTCTAGTATGCTGTGCCCCCACCATGGTGCTACAACGACCAACTTGATAATGATGTGCACTGATTTTAAGGTGTGGTATAGGCCGTCATGCAGGTCCTTATGTAATGGGTAAACTTACACAGCGACGACAAGTCCGTCATGCACGTCCTTATTTAACGGGCTCATGTCCACTGCATGGGATATAAATAGACGCCCATGCACGGACGCAGGCGTTTCACCACCTCAGTTCGCTGCCCCCCGCAAAAAGAATCATTAAAAGAGGCCAGGCTGTTCCCCGAGTAGAAATAGTACCGTAGAATCCCAGAACAGCTAGCCGCAGAAATTAAGCTGATGCACCTAGATTGCAATAATGGCCTAAGGCTGTAATAGCTGCAATAGTTGGGCTGTGATAGCTGCAGTCGGCCACACTCATCCGCGTTTATGTTATTGCTGCCGTTCCCAACACAGACACACCCAAGTGCTCTTGTTATTGCTATCCAATACATGCATTGATGTGGTACCAGCGGACTCACATGCTCATCCACCAGCTTGAGCCCACGGATCTGTGTCAGCTGAAGAACTGAGTCCACCTCGCCTGATGGGTACCGATTACATGTCAGGGAAGCAAAGCAAAAACATGGGACCGATGACAAGAATATACGAAGCATGCTGGTAGAATGTTAGAAGAGCTCACACGTGGATTATACGAGACAATGAAAACTTCGGTACAATACCCTTTGGAGTAATTGTGTTAGTTTCATGAATGGACGGATGTATGTCTGCATGATGAATATAATGCGGTGGGCAAAATTGTGATCGACCCTGCATATTATCACCCTGGAAGAAAGAAACCCTGAAAGAAAGTTCGCTTAGTTGTGGCTAAAGTGTAGCCCTACAAGATAGAGACATCAATCTGGCTCTTCAAAGCTATATATTGGGTGGTGAATCTTATATACAAATATTGTCCTCACATCCATTGATTGGCAGCTAGCGTTTTCACGTTTGTTGCTTTCTGACGACAGTGTAAGATTGGTTGATATTAGTTAGTTTCGGCGACGTCCTCTAGGTTTGTACGTCACACTACAACCAGATTCCAGCCGTGGTCAACCTGCCTACTTCGGCGATACTAGAATATCGCGTAGGTCCGTGCGTAGTACTCCTGCGCGCTTAGGTCTAGTGGTGAGTCATCTTCTATAGATTCAGCAATATCGGACATATTGACACCCCTTTCCGGTAAAGAGGTTTTTCGCAGTTGGGCTGTTTCGAAACGTTAAGTGAGATGCCTTAGGATCAGGAGACTCACACAGCCACAAAATCATGCCAAAGGTCCTATGTTCGATTCCTTGCTGGTAGCTTCTAGGCTTTCTTACTTTCTGTGTTCCGCGGAATCTCAGATTTGGGCAGCTAGCGTTTTCACGTTTGTTGCTTTCTGATGACAATCCATTGAGACTGACCAATTGCGGGAATGACGGTGGCCCTCCACCAAATGCAAGGACCCCTAGAAAGTACCAATAGCTAGCCAAGAAGCCAACACAAGCACAACGGCTTTGCTGGGCCATCCCCATTCGGCTTATCTAGTACAACCATGGCTACATACAAGCGCCTACCTTGGCGGATGCAGGAATGCTAATTCTAAGGGGGACTAGCGATCGAGGGGAGTAACCTGAGATTTGAGGTCACTTTGTCCCCCCTCCCCCCCCAAAAGAAAAAGTGCATGTTATGTACGAGGTACTACTGTAGCTGCACCCACCCGCAAAGAAGAGCTTGTCTCCCTTGGCGACGATGAAATCGGGCGGGGGTGCCGGCACGCTATTTCCCTCCCTCTCCACACGCACAAGGAACAGCCCCAGGACGCTGCGAAGCCCTGCCTTCTCGATCGACTTGCCAGCAAAGGGCGCGCCCTCCGCCACCATCATCTCAACAAGGTACTCCCTGGGAGGAGGCGGAGGAAGGAGGGGCCCCGGAGAGGAGAGGGTAGAAGAGAGGAGGGGGGAGGTGGATGGAAAGCAGGTAGGTGGGTGGGTGGGTGGGTGGGTGGGTGGGTGGGTGGGTGGGTGGGTGGGTGGGTGGGTGGGTGGGTGGGTGGGTGGGTGGGTGGGTGGGTGGGTGGGTGGGTGGGTGGGTGGGTGGGTGGGTGGGTGGGTGGGTGGGTGGGTGGGTGGGTGGGTGGGTGGGTGGGTGGGTGGGTGGGTGAGAGGAAGAAATGGGGGGCAAGGGGGGGGGCAAGGGGGGGGGCAAGGGGGGACGAAGAGGAAGGGGGAAAGGGAGGGGGGGGAGGGAGGAAATGTCATGCAGCAAAATTAAGAAGCACAGCACTTGAGGGCCCCCAAAACGCCATGTCCTGCGATGAGGAAGGGAACGTGATTACAGACAGATAGATGCCACCTCGAAATTGGGATTTGAGATAGATGCCACCTCGAAATTAATACTTCGTCTCTGTTGTTAATTATAAGAAGCATTTCGAAGTATGACAGGATGCATCAGATTAGACAGCCACGAACCACCCCATGTACCTGGAGAATTCCCATTCATCACCTGAGTGTGTGCAGCCACTTGGGCATACATGCCCTACTTGCCACTACCCCAACCATACCATCACATTCACCGGCCACCCTTCACGTGAACAATAACGTCAGGTTCTGCACCACTTAACCATCATGCCCAGTTCATCACCCCAGGGCCATAAAATACATAGTAGTAAATGAATAAATACTACAATGATATCTATTTATAAATATAGTAGTATATAATCTATTATATAGCAACCAGCTATGACCACCAAGCTTGTCGGCACACATGCACCAATTAACTACGACCTTGGGTTCTGGTCCGACACAAGCACCCATTGCCACGGCCCATTGAAGCCCGGCTATACATGGCCCCTGCCCATTGCCACGACATGACCGAGAGTCCTGACCACCACGTGGCATCCTTGCACTTTTGATCGTTGTCCATTACCGTGTTTTCACTCTAGTGCTTAACTCCTGGAAATTGTTTTGTCAACCTAAAGCAATTTCTCCCGACTTGCTGTGCCAGGAGCAGTCGACGCAATCCGACACGCTGAAGGGTCGCTGCGGAATTTCCCGGGAATCGTTCCGTGGCAGCTGGAACTGCTCACACTTGGTGCAATTCTGCGCTGAAACTTTTCCGAACGATGAGGTACGGCACCCGGCGCATTGGTAGAAGTTCGGAGCGGAAACGTTGGCAAATGTGCATGTAACCGATGCGGCACGGGGCTGGTCAGGCGCGGCGCGTGGTTCAGCCAGTCACTCCTCCAGCTGGTCCGTACTGAGCAGGAAAGGAAGATACGGAAGCACTGGAATCTTAGGTATCATAGTGGGAAGTGAAACTGAACTGTACTGAGCGCTCTGTGGGCCCGCCAGGCGAGGGTGCGAAAGTCGGGCATTTCGGGGTGGAAGTTGGCGGAAGAGCTCCGAGGGGACTTCCGCCAACTTCGACGGAATTTTGGAATTTCAGCCGATTTTTCGTGGAAGTGACCCTATACGGGGGATATGCGGTCGAATTCGGCCAATATACTGGTTGGCTTGGAAGCTGCAAGTGTGAATGCAAAACGGGGGTATTAATGGTTAACTTAGCCCAAATCCCCCGGAATGGACCCCTAGTGAGTGTGAAAACACTGCTAATCATCTCGGGTTCGACCAACTCACACAACTCACGGCGCTGGTTGTCTCATTGACAGTACTCACCTCGGGTTCTGCACGACCTCGGTCACGCCCATCCGGTTGGGCAGGAACCGCGCCGCGAACAGGCCCAGGTACAGCATGCCCGCGAAGAGCACAGGCAGGCCGACCGGGGTGAGCGTGAATAGCTTGAAGTTGAGATCAGGCACGCTCTTCTGGGCCAGTGCCACGACCACCAGGTTGGTGGATGTGCCCACCAGGGTGACGGTGCCTCCAAACACGGTCGAATAGCTCAGGGGGATGAGTAGCTTGGAGGGAGCGACGCGGGCCTGGATGGGAGGGAGGGGGGGAGGGGGGTGCAAAGGGAAAGGGGACATGAGGAGTAGGTCAGATTTGGGTTGGTGTGAGCAGCAGACAAAGGGCGATGCCCGCTCTTGTGTGAAGTATCGCATAATTAATTCAGGGATAACTTAATAAACAACAAGGGGGGGTGGAAGGGAAGGTTTAAAAAAGGAGTAAGGGTTTGCACATCACAAAAGGATGAATAGCTTGGAAGGGGGGGGGGGGGGGAGGGATTCTTGGGAGGAAGCAAGGTTTCAAGAAGAGGGTACCATGGCTCAAGTAGCTGAAACGGTCCATGCATTGTTGCAGGGGAGGAGGCAGCAGAAGCGCCAGGCCCAGTCGTTAGGATTACCCAAGACTAGGATTTAAGAATATCATACAATAGATCCATGGCATCTATAGTAATAGAGGTTTACATAAGTCTTATGTAAATTTGGTCACAAGTGTAGGTATTCGAGTTATGGAACTAGACCGGGGAAAGTCAGATGGGTGGGTTGAAGATTGAGGCGAAATCAAATTTTGCGGTTTCAATACATGAGGTGGTGTACATGAGAGTAGATGGCGCAGCTTTTTCTTTCTCATGAAACCCAACTTTCCTTGCCGGGTGCCACGGCAAAGCCGGCGGCACAGCACAGGGGTTTCCCACCCCGCCCGCCTCGACGGGATTGGCCGAGTGCGGCACTCACCGCGTTGGGCAGGCAGCGTCACGAGGACAGGTTTATGATTATGTTGCCACCACGCATAGAATTTGGCGGCGTGCTACCTCATAGAACAGCAACCCCCCTGCGCTTCGCAAGTGGCTGGGATGCCATTTCCCCAGTGACAGCACTCACTGCGTGCGCATAGTCGATGAGGACAGGGATCATCACAGCCACAGCCACGTAGCAGGGGAGTCCCCGAGCAGAAACATGTGCTATGGTTCAGGGTGTTGGTTAGTTCTTGCCTACTCATCGCGCACGCGTAGCAGTCAATGACGACGAGGATCATCATGGCAGGTATGATGAGCCAGCAACCGTGCACAGCACTAGTGCCGTGTGGCGGCACTCACCGCGCGCGCGTAGTCGATGACGACAGGGATCATCATCGCCACGATGGGCGTGTTGTTCAGGAACGCGGAGATGAGGCCAATGGGAATCCCGATATGGTATACCAGCGGCCGCACGCCGTGGCCCGACACGTACTTGGCGGTGCGTTTGAAGAAGTTGGTGACCAGCTCCAGCGCGCCCGCTTGACCCAGCCCTGGTGGATGGCACAGCAGGCAATCACGCCACACATGGCATGTGCCACGCCATGACGGCACACCATCATGCACGTGGACATGACACGCACGACGAACACGGCATGTGGGCTAGCATGCATGGGTTAGGATGCATGGGTCAGGAACAGGAAGCATGGCCGGTTAGGATGCATGGACGCCACACAATATGTACAGGGCGCAGGGGCACACGGGGACCCAGCACATGGGTTGCCATTTGATTCTGCAACGCACGTACACTCGTTATTGATAGGCTGTATCACCTGACAAAGATGTTGCACATCACATGTCTGACGCGATGTGATGCGACGAAATGCGGTGCGATGCCGCAACGCACTCGGCGTGCCGAGTCACGCAATATAACCAGCGCGAGCGAGCGAGCCGGGAATTTTGCAATATAAAGAAATCAAAAGAAGGGCGTGCTGCTGCGTGAAAATGCGAGAGCAGATGCAAGTTGGTGCAACATAAACAAGTGCCGGCATTGGTAGCCAAGTGCAACTAAATGGAGGAGCGCGAGAGACTGCGCAGTCAGGTGTTCGTGTACCTGTGGCAACAATGAAGAGCACAGCGACAGTCAACATGCCCGTGTTGGAAAAGCCTTCAGTGGCCTCTTCAATGTCTGTTATACCCAAACAGACGAAGAAGATAGCGCAGCCCAACATGGCCATATCTGGGGGGCATATCTCGAAGGCCATTACAGCCAAGGTCGCAACGACCATGATGATCGAGATGATAGCTTCCCAGAGCGCCATGGTTGAAAACCGTGGCGGTAACGAGCGGTTCACACGCTAGTTCACGCTAGGGTACATGCCGGGAAAAGCGTCAAGAGGACAAAGGCGGCAAATCGGTGATGAACTGATGATGGCAACGTGAGTGGCAAGATCCTAAGGAACGTGCTATATAATGGTGTCGGCACACTTCCGTGCTTGGCAACACCACGTCCTGTACAATAATTCAGCCTGACCTCTCGAATACGGCGATGCTTCGAATATTCCCCATTCCCCACAATAATTTCGCCCAACTATTCCTGCGGTAGTCCTCAGTGTCCTGCACTTTTGTTCCTCCTGTGCCTGAGTGAGGAGTGAGGGCGCACACCGCGCACTGCGGCCGATGGGCAGCGGCATGTCGCCCCGTTCATGGCGCACTAGTACTGTCGGCTGACACAAGAGCTGTCAGCTGACGGCATCAATAAATGTTTTCTGTTTGCCACGGGCCACCTTGTTCAGTGCAGTGCCGCCTCACTTTCGTGCGCTATCCGTGGCTGTGGGGCTTCCACCATCACCTGTCGCTATACCAATTTCCTGTCAGTAGTGCAAACGAAACCTGTCGTTGGAATACATACTGGGCGTCGTTGGAATACTGGGCAGGTCTCGTGCAAGGCTGGGTATTCAACTTGCTGCCACAGGGCCTGCCATTTGCAGGCTAATGACCTGGGCGGGAGCGCGCAATTAGTGCAGCGTTGTAAGAAGCAGCCGCATTATGTAATAATGAATGCAATACTGCACGCCTGGGCCATTCCATGTTAGCATTCTCAGCAAACGCCTTTACAGCACAAACAGGCCGATTCGACCTCGGCCATAGCCGTGGCCTCAGGCCATAATTTCCCTGGACATTCTGTTAATTTTAGAAAATGGCCCTATGGGAGGCCATTATTTCCATCGTCCTTGTCGTGCTATGCTTGGTCGTCATGGCATTCGAGTGGGCGCCGCCCGACTTTGCAATGATGGGGTGTGGGATTCTATTTATATGCCTTCAAATTATTACCGTCGAGGATGAGGCCAAGGGCTTCGCCAACACAGGCATGCAGACGGTCGCCGTCTTGTTCATCATCGCAAAAGGTGAGGGGTTCTTCTCCAGTTTCTAACATTGGCAGCACTGGTTGCCTGGCGAAGCTACATGTCATTCAAAGCCCCTCATTCGAAGCACCTGTCAGCCTTCATTCGAAAGAATGTTTTCCTTTGAATCCAATCCGCAGATTTTGTTATGTAGGGCCATCAAGAGGGTACCATCGGACTTGTGATCGCAGCTATGCCTTAGACTTAGGGAGCTGAACCCAAGGATTTCCGGGGGAGGGAGGGTGGTGGTGGGGAGGGCACTATAGCGTAGAGCACGGGCAGTTTGTCACCTGCATCGCCTCTGTCGTGCACTGGCATGACTATTCTGTTATTATTCCACTGCTTGTTATTAAGTACTGTAATGTTGGTGGCGGCTGCATGCTTATAGTGCCGTCACTAAGCACTAGAGATGTATAGTATGGTACCGAACATTTCACTGACCTTGAGCTCTGCCATGGCCGCACTCACGAGAGTCCGGGAGATGTCCGGGCTGTCCTCCGTTTCGCTTAGCAAAACGGTTAAAAATATAAGCAGCGGCCGGACCATACACGGCCGGCACTGCCGACCATGATTCCGGGGCTATTATGTCCGCAATCGGGTGATTGCGGACATAAAAGGAGACGGTCGGATTCATTTGCAGATCGCGTTTTCCGCGTTTTCCGCGGCCTGGCACTGAACGCAAAGGTTTTCACCTTTGCGGAGTGTCTGATCAGAATAAAAGGAGACGGACGGATGGCTTTATAGAGCACGAAAAGGTGTCAGATGGCCAGAGAGGACAGAGGGGGTCGTACGAATGTCTAGTATCTTGGCCCAGAATCACGACGAGTTACCACCTGTGACGAATGCCATAGCCCTGACCGTGACGGATGCCACACAGCTTGTGACGTATGCAACACCTACTACCTGTGCCATATTCCTCAACAATAGTTCCTGCGCCATATTCCTCAATAATAATGCCTGCGCCATATTCCTCAATAATAATTCCTGCGCCATATTCCTCAATAATAATGCCTGCGCCATATTCCTCAATAATAATTCCTGCGCCATATTCCTCAATAATAATGCCTGCACCATATTCCTCAATAATAATGCCTGCGCCATATTCCTCAATAATAATGCCTGCGCCATATTCCTCAATAATAATGCCTGCGCCATATTCCTCAATAATAATTCCTGCGCCATATTCCTCAATAATAATTCCTGCGCCATATTCTTCAATAACCATTCATGTGCCACATTCTTCAAAAGTTATTCCTGTGCCATGTTCCTTAATAATTATCCTGTGTCATACTCCACAGTTCCTCAATAATTATCCTGTGCCATACTCCACTGTGACATGTTCCTCAATAATTATCCTGTGCCATACTCCACAACTCTGCCTGTGCCGTACGTCCCACCTGACTGCCCGTGCCATACGCCAGAATTGGTCCACGTTGCACGTCACAATGCTTGCCTGCGCTGTAAACCCTGGTAACTTTTACTACTATTCTTTTTCTCGTGCCCTAGGGCCCACCTTTTTGCCCATCCCTCACATCAGCTCTGGGCTGCGCGGATGCATTATAGCTGGTATCCCAGTGCCTGTGACGTACATGCCCTTAATTGCCTGTGACATACGTTCCTGTTATTGCCTGTGCCGTACGTTCCTGTTTTTGCCTGTGCCCCACGCTACAGCGCTGGGCTGCGCGGGCGCGCTGGAGCTGGTCACCAAGTTCTTCAAGATGACCGCGCGCTTTGTGGACGGCCACGGCGCACGGCCGCTCGTCTACCACATCACGGTCCCCATCGGCCTGATCTCGGCATTTCTAAACAACACGCCCATCGTGGCCATGATGCTTCCCGTCATCATCGACTACGCGCGCGCGGTGAGTGCTGCCACACGGCACTAGCGCTCTACATGGTTGCTGCCTCCTCGTGCCTGCCAGAATGCTGCCCGTCATCATCCACAACGCGCGCGCGGTGATTGCGGCCACACGATGCTGTGCATGCTCCGTGTTGAGTGCTAGCACACCTCCCATCCCCCTCTACTGACCAACCTTTGTGTCATGTTCCCTATTCCCCCTCCCCCCCCGGTGCTCTTGTCCGCGACAATGCACCCCCAAATCCACACTACTTACCCGCTTGAGCTATCCAACCTTTTTCCCCCCTTTCCCCTGACTTGTTTTTCGGCGATAGTTCCTGGTCCCCTTCAGGCTACTCATCCCTTTTGTGTTGTTCGATCCCTTTATCCTGTCACCTGTCACCTGTCACCTGTCACCTGTCACCTGTCACCTGTCACCTGTCACCTGTCACCCACGTCTCCTCCCTTTTATTCCCGCAGCAACACATCGCCCCCTCCAAACTTCTTATCCCCTTGAGCTTTGGGACCATCTTTGGGGGCACCATCACCCTCATCGGTACCTCCACAAACCTGGTCGTGAAGGCGTTGGCGCAAGAGAGTATCCCCGACCTCGAGTTCGGCCTGTTCGACCTCACCCCTGTCGGCCTGCCCGTGTTCTTTGCGGGCATTCTCTACCTGGGGCTGTTTGCGGCGCGGTTCCTGCCGGACCGCATGGGCGTGTCGGAATCGGTCCAGAACCCGAGGTGAGGGTGGTGGTGGTGGTGGTGGTGGTGGCGGTGGTGGCGGCGGCGGGGGCGGGGGCGGGGTGGGCGGGGCGGGGGCGGGGGCGGGGCGGGCGGGGCGGGGGCGGGGGCGGGGGCGGGGCGGGGCGGGGGCGGGGGCGGGGGCGGGGGCGGGGCGGGGCGGGGCGGGGCGGGGCGGGGGGCGGGGGCGGGGGCGGGGGCGGCGGGGGCGGGGCGGGGGCGGGGGCGGGGGCGGCGGGGGCGGCGGCGGCGGCGGCGGTGGTGGTGGTGGTCTTGTTGGTCTTGTTGGTCTTGTTGTTATTGTTGTTGTTGTCATCGTCGTCGTCGTCGTCGTCCTCCTCCTCGTCGTCGTCGTCGTCGTCGTCGTCGTCGTCGTCGTCGTCGTCGTCGTCGTCGTCGTCGTCGTCGTCGTCGTCGTCGTCGTCGTCGTCGTCGTCGTCGTCGTCGTCGTCGTCGTCGTCGTCGTCGTCGTCGTCGTCGTCGTCGTCGTCGTCGTCGTCGTCGTCGTCGTCGTCGTCGTCGTCGTCCTCCTCCTCGTCCTCGTCGTCGTCGTCGCCGCGTGACAGAATGTGTATTTTGTAACCTTATTATAATAATAGAAGTTTTTGTTCGTGTAGTGAAGAATTATTTTGTTCGGCGTCGACGTCGGCGTCGTCATCATCATCATCACCATCATCGTCACCATCATTGGCGTCATTACTATTATGCGAGTCATACTGGTCTTGTGACAGAGCGCGCGCGTCTGAGTCAGTTGAGTTGGGCTGTGACGATAACAAACGGCAATGTTTGGTCGCTGGCTCTGGTTGCGAGATGATGTGCTGAGCGTGGCCGCATTGGTCTAGAATCTGGGGTGCTTAGTAGCGATGATAGGGAAGGGATTGGTTGAGGGGTGCCCAAGAGTGGCTTCGGGGTTGCGGGCCTCCCTAGGAGAGAAGGGAGCATGGGGGGAGAGGGTGGCAGCAGACAGACAACATTTTCAAAATCCACCCCCCTACAGAGCAAGTGGGAAGGGCGGGGGGGGGGGGGGGGCAGGGGAGGTAGATCTAGCTTTGGTTGCTGGAAAGGGGGTGGGGGGGTGGAGGATGTACTAGATTACCTATTCCTGGGCATTGTATCTGGGCGATGGTAGTCCCATCAGATAGGCTCGCTGCCTGCGGTGGATTCAGTGTTGAGAGTAGGGAGTCACGGAGTTCTGTCACCTTTTTGTTTTCTCGGCCATTACTCCTGTTTTGCTAGCCATCCCGATTCCATAACTTTGCTGTGCCCAACGGTGATCCACCCGTTCCTCAAACCCAGCACCTCTGTCCATGCCATTTTAAAAAGTAAGGCAAACCTGAAAGTTGATGCATACCTCATAGCTGAAGCTTGCGATACCTTGGGTTTGTCAAACCTCTCCCCTTTCTTCCGCTGTGTGTGTGCGTGTCTAATTGTTCCAGGGAGTCCATGGTGCAGATGACCTTGCAACAGCACGCGCCCTTGTTCACACCCGCTGACCTCCTATGTCCAACCATTCGTCCTATTTCGTATGACTGTTTTCCGCAGGGAGTACATGGTGGAGATGATCGTGCAAGAGAATGCGCCGTTTGCGGGCAAGACCGTCGAGAAGGCAGGGCTGCGCAACCTGGTGGGGCTGTTTTTGGCGCGTGTGGAGCGCGAGGGCGAGAGCACGCCCGCGCCCGGGCACGATTTTGTGGTGCAGAAGGGGGACAAGCTCTACTTTGCCGGTGAGGGCCGCCTCACTTTTGTTAAGAAGGGATGAGTGGAGAAGAAATAGGTCGTTCCGTGTGAGTGAGGCTTTCTTGTAGTTTCCGTTGAGGGAGGGTTTTCATGTAGTTCCCTTTGAGGGAGGTTGCTTTTTCATCTTCCGTTGAGGGAGGGGGTTTTATACTTCCCTTCCTTTGTTGAGGGAGGATTTTATTTTAGTTTCAGGCTCTTTTCCCTCGCAAATCGACCCCTGAGAAGCAGGCCTGACAGGCGGCATGTGGCAGAGTCTTCATTGGGTGCCTGGGTCACTGTGCTGGTCTTGCTGCAGGTGGCTCCGTGCTCCATCCTGTGAATTTGCTTCTCATGTAATGTGCCCATGTAATGTTTCTTAATATATAATAATGCTTCTTATGTAATATATAATAATGCTTCTTATGTAATATAATAATGCTTCTTATGTAATATATAATAATGCTTCTTATGTAATATATAATAATGCTTCTTATGTAATATATAATAATGCTTCTTATGTAATATATAATAATGCTTCTTATGTAATATATAATAATGCTTCTTATGTAATATATAATAATGCTTCTTATGTAATATATAATAATGCTTCTTATGTAATATATAATAATGCTTCTTATGTAGTACATAATAATGCTTCTAATGTAATGTGCCCATGGGTCATGTACATGCAAATCTGGCCTCTCCGCAGGTGAGGTTGACTCGGTGCTTCAGCTGACGGCAGTCAAGGGGCTCAAGCTGGCAGATGAGGCAGTGAGTCATTATGCTCGTATTAGGGGAGTAATTCATGGCAATAACATGAGCACCTGAGTCGTTATGTTCATAGATGCAAGATCATAAAACATGTGTGCTTTCACACTAGCATTATGGATGATCGATAGCAATAACGAGCGCGCGTGAGTGTGTTGCCGTGTGAGGAATGACAGCAATACCGTTCGCATGTGGGTGTGGGCCCGTGTGAGGAATGATAGCAATAACGTGCGCACGTGGGTGTGGGCCCGTGTGAGGAATGACAGCAATAGCGTTCACACGTGGGTGTGGGCCCGTGTGAGGAATGATAGCAGTAACGTGCGCACGTGGGTGTGGCCGACAGAAGGCGGAGGAGAACGACCTGGAGTGACGCCTTGCATTAACGGCCTTGTTACCCTATTGTTCTTATTCATGCAAAAAATTGATTTAGGGCCGTGGTCGATTCCCCTGACCCAAGCCTGGATTTACTTGCCTGACTCATCGATCTATTCCCCCTAATCAACACTTGCTACCGCAGTATCCCTTCCACTAAAACACCAGGTGGAGGAGAATGACCTGGTTTAATGCCTTGCAATAACGATACCTTGTAAGTTTACTACAATATTCCTTCCATCTGTGAAACACTTTATAAAACACCAGGCGGAGGAGAAGGACCTCCACCGGCTCACGCGCACAGAGGAGATGGTGGAGGTGGTGCTATCCAACAGCTCCCCGCTCGTGAACAAGACGGTCCGCGAGACCCATTTCCGCAGTCACTACAACGCCGCGATTGTGGCCGTCCACCGCGCGGGCGAGCGCATCCACGGTCGCATCGGCGACATCCGCCTGCAGATGGGTGACACGCTGCTGCTGGTGGCAAACCCGGACTTCCACGAACAGCATGAGAAGGATGCCGCGTTTGCGCTCGTGTCCAAGGTGGGTGTTTGTGTCGTATTATATCTCTGTCTTTTCTTGTGGTGTGTGGGCGGGTACGTGTCTGTTTACGTCTGTCTCCTCTTTATGAGTTTTGGTTCATGAGAGAGGGGGTTGAAGGCAAGTCAGCATTTGCGCTCGTATCCAAGGTTGGGTGTCTATATCTTCTATAGACTTAAGACTACAAATATTTTATATTTGTGTCCATTTATTTTCTCTAGTATGGCTTCGCAAGGCAGCCCCCGTCAGCATCCCTGGCTTGTTGGGTTTAGTTTCTGTGACTGCGTGGATTAGGGAAGGGGTCGGATGGATGCCACGTTTGTGCTCGCGTCAACTACGTGGTTGGTGTCTATTAGTATCCCTCTCTTGTGGGTTCTATTTATCAAGGAGACAACCGGCGTCTATTTATATCCCTTGGTTGAAGAGGGGAATGTGGTAAAGTGCCACGTTCGCGCTTGTGTCTGAGGTGGGCGGCGATTTTTCATAAGCAGCGTCTAAATAACAATTCCTAATGATAGTCAACATCCTGATAATGGTTCCTAGCGATAGTCAGCATGCTCGGTGGCTGGCGATTTTTCAGTCATCACCTGATGCGCTCCTGTCCAAGGTAAGCGTTCTCTGTCTGACAATGTCCCCTCGGTGAGGCTATCTGTATGTCTTGGTGACAATGTCCCCTCGGTGAGGCTATCTGTAGGTCTTGGTGACAATGTCCCCTCGGTGAGGCTATCTGTATGTCTTGGTGACAAGGGCCCCTCAATTAGGCTATCTGTATGTCTTGGCGACAAGGGCACAAAGGGTGCCCTATCCTAGTCCATGCGCTAGTGTTTTAAGGCAGTCACACTGTCCCTTCTATCCTAGTCCATGCCCTAGTATTTAAGGCAGTCACACTGTCCCTTCCCCATAGTGGTCATGCGATATCAACCAACCAATAAAGGGCATGGAGTCAAAAATGCATAGAAGGGACCAGGCTCCCTAAAATGATAACTATAAACTATCAGAGCACTATTTGGCAACACCCTCGACCCCCCCCTCACCCCCTCTCACCCCATCCTCCCACGGTGACATGCACACGTCCCAAACCACATGAGCTACAACTGCCCCCCCCCCCCATCCCCTCTCCCCCCCCCTCCCCCTCCCCAATAACCATAACATCAAAGCCCTACCCCAATGCCGCCCCCCCCCCCAAAAAAAAACAATAAATGATCTGCCAGGTGTCGCATTTCCGGCCCGTCCAGCGCCGCATGGCCCCCTTTGCCATCCTCGTCGCCATCGCGATGATCGTGGTGGCCTCCACGACCGACCTTGACCTGCTCCTCACCGCGTGGGTGGCGCTCGCCATCTTCCTCATCTGCAAGATCATCTCCCCCTCAGACGCGCGCGCCGCGCTCAACCTGGAGATCCTCATCTGCATCGCCGCGTCGTTCGGGATCTCCCAGGGACTTGTCAAGTCGGGCGGCGCAAAGCTGGTCGCAAAGGGCCTCGTCAAGATGGCCAAGCCGTTTGGGAAGGCAAGTCCTATCGTTAGCCCAAGCCCGCTCTTCTTCCTCCACGACATTCTCCCTGAATAGACGTTTTGCCTTCTTTCCCCTCACACGCAGTGCGTCCTTACGCCTGCTCTCCCTCACGTCTGCTGTCCCTGATGCTTGCTCTCCCTTATGCCTGTTTTCACAGATGCCTGCTCTCCCGGATGCCTGTTTTCCCGGATGCCTACTCCCCCTCGCTTCTTGCTCTTGCAGCCCTGACCGCTCTTGTTTCAATCAACGTATTCCCCTTGAATCTCCCCCCTCTGACACAATCCATTGTGGCTGATGCGCCCCTCCGCCCCTCCCCTCCATTCTTATATGCTTGCAGCCCGGCCTTCTTATCTTCCTGTACATAACCACCGTGCTCTTCTCGGCGGTCGTCACCAACAGCGCGGCTGTCGCCATCATGTTCCCGATCGCCCAGTCGGCGACCGCCGGCGACGAGAGCTACCACATCAACGAGATTCTCATCGTGCTCATGATGGGGGCGGCCGACTACTTCACCCCCATCGGGTACCAGACCAACATGATGGTGTACGGGCCGGGGGGTTACGTGTTCAGCGACTATGTCAAGTTCGGTGGCGTGCTGCAGGTTGGTGGCAGATTTGAATGCCCGTCTGTATGAAGCGCCGATGAATAGGAGTTCAAAGTCATGATTGATATCTATGTGATATATACTAAATGATATATACGAAATGATATCTGTATGATATATACTAAATGCTATCTATATGATGTATACTTAATGATATCTAAATGATATCTATATATCATGTATGATAAATATGATGTATAGCTTCGGTAACATGGGTGTAATGTTCCAGGAAGATGTAGATCAAAGGGCGCCTCCATCTGGGTTGGAGGTACGTGCCTGCATCTAAGAGATAGTAGTTGGTCTGTCGTGCTGCAGTGTTTGTGGGCACATTTGACGCAGGGCAAGCCGCCGTCTTGTCCTGAGTGACTGCTATCCATAGGAGAATAAGACAACCAGCACCGGCTTGACACATGCTGCGGAAGTTGTGAAAGCATGTCCTCAATTATTGAACTACAACGATCTAATCACGTCATGCGGATATCTGACATGCTTGTAAGCGCCAGCTGGCAGGCTGGGTACCATCGAGCCAAGCATTTCTGTTGCATGGGGCTGCTGACACTGCCGAAACTTTTCACGAGCCTGCCATGTCACCGCATCGCTCCAATCAAATATAATTTCCAACTAAATAGTGCCGTGCCTCTCTCCATCATTCTGGTGATGGGCGTGCGCTGCCATGCCCCGGCCTGAGTGCCATCCCCCTGCGCGCGACACCGCTGTGTGGCATGGCCCTGTGCGCCGCACCTGTGCCCTCCCTGGCAGATCTGGATGCTGATCTTTACCATCCCCTGCATCCTCTTCCGCAAGTGGTGGTACATCTGGACCATCGTCCTCATCCTTGTCAACGTCATCGTCTTCGGCTTGTCCATTCGGGTGCGTGCTCGTGCCCGGTTTCGGTGTTAGAAAACCTATTCTTGTCTCTAGCTCCCTTTTCTGTGCTTCTTAATGCTGATGGGGCCGGAGATGACATCTAGTTAGAAGGGCATGAATGAATAGCTGACGCACACTTTTATTGCCATGCAGATTCTGGCAATAGTGCCTGTGTGATGTCACTGCACAGATCTATATGAATCAGGCAACCAGCACAGTGGTAAGGTCAGAAGTGTGCATACCTACAGCCATGCCAAACGCCATGGCATTAATACCTTCTGTACAGTGCTTCTACTAACGGGACTATTTCGTCAACCGGTTGACGAAGTTTGAAAATAGTAGTAAAATAGTCAACCATTTTGGGCAATTCGTCAACCACATTCGTCAACCAACTCGGCAATTCGTCAACCAATTGACGAATATGTTCCGAAGTTCGTCAACCGGTTTGACGAAATTTTTAGGGTATTCGTCAACCACCCAAGTCCTGAAGGCCAGACCTAAGGTCCAGCGGCGCGGCGTCAGGCCGTCAGCCCGTACCATCTGAATCCTAGGTACGCTGCAGTTGGAGTTGGTTTGGAAAGACAGTACGTCAGTACGGTTCAAAACAATGCTCGGGTACCAAAACTGAAGACGAGCAAGGCAGGACTTGAGCCGACCAGGGCATGAAAAAATTATCCCTACATGTAAAGACCTGTAATCATGGTATTAATTACGTGACGACCTCAGGCCGTCTGGCGACTTTCATGTGCGATAAAATATTGCATGCGAAATTGTTTCGATAATGGCGGCGGCGATGTTTAGGTAGTGTTGCATGAGCTAGAGAATGTCGAAGAAATATGGTTGGCAGGTTTCAAGACTAGCACCTTAGATGCTCTGTTTAAGAAGCAAGCTGGAGAAATTGTAGAAACAGAAAATATCGTCGACCTAGGCCGCAGTTTAGATGGAAAGGAGGGCAGGCAGGGTCGCGACAAACGCAAGAGAGTAGAGCTTTAGGAAGAGGATGGGTCTAATGCGCAGGAAGAGGAAGATGGCGGTATTAATTACGTGACGACCTCAGGCCGTCTGGCGACTTTCATGTGCGATAAAATATTGCATGCGAAATTGTTTCGATAATGGCGGCGGCGATGTTTAGGTAGTGTTGCATGAGCTAGAGAATGTCGAAGAAAAACGGTTTGGCAGGTTTCAAGACTAGCACCTTAGATGCTCTGTTTAAGAAGCAAGCTGGAGAAATTGTAGAAACGGAAAATATCGTCGACCTAGGCCGCAGTTTAGATGGAAAGGAGGGCAGGCAGGGTCGCGACAAACGCAAGAGAGTAGAGCGTGAGGAAGAGGATGGGTCTAATGCGCAGGAAGGGGAAGATGGCGGCCAGTCATCATCATCTGACAGCGCCTCAAACTCTGTCGAGGAGGAATCTGGCGAGGAGGAATCTGGCGAGGAGGGGGCCCAGACAGAAAGGAGCAAGGCCGATGATGACGGCAGCTCTGGGCCAAGCTCGGACAAAACTGTGACAGTAGTGCCTGTCGATATCAGTGAGGAGGACGTGATGGTTGTTTAATGGCCTCGTGCTGTGCACACTTGACTCTGGCCTACTGTAGCTGTGAAGGATACTAGTCATTATTTTGTATTTAATGCAGTTGTCAACAACCACCAAGTGATATTGTGTTTTATCCACATGCATTACATGCGTGTGTGAGGCGTGAGCGACCTTAAGTTAATGATGAAGAAATAAAGCTTCCTCCCCCCCCCCCCAGGGTTGACGAAGCGCCACGGCAAATAGTCAACCAGTTTGACGAATTGCCGAGGCAAATAGTCAACCATTTGACGAAGTGCCGAGGCAAATAGTCAACAAGTTGACGAATGACAAAAACCCTTAGTAGAAGCACTGCTTCTGTAGCACGTTTCAAATTGCGAAATGTTATGTGACACAAGGCGCATGCCCCAAAGCGCTAGCTCATAAACTTTTGTAATTCATCATCCTGAACGACTCGAAAACGCGAAAAAGATAACGGCAGGCTCGAGCTACCAAGGTCCGGATTCTTCCGATATCTGGCCTGCGCTAGTTGTCTCCTTGATATGTCTATCTATAGAGCCAGTGTAGAGCAAGCTCATAAACTTATGTCGTGTGGCTATCGTGTGCGTGGTGTATAGTTCCCGCCCTTCATTCCACCCCGCTGTCGCTCATCACAGGAAGGCATGCACTGACGATTGAGCGTAAGTTGGGCTCCCCTAACGGTCCCCTGCTCCCCCCACCCCACCCCACCCCACCCCCGTCACCTCATCCGTACCCCTTTCCATGTAATGCCCCGCAGGGACCCAAGAAAATCGTCGCCACGGCAGGCACCATCCACAACGCCCCGCGCGAGTTGCAAGACATGGCCGAGGAGCAGGCCTCGCCGACGGGTGATGTGGCGGACGGCGGCAACAAGGAGGGGGAGCACGAGGGCTCAGTCGGCCAAGGGATGAACGGGCGCCGGGAGTCCAAAATTAGTATAGACTTGGGCGCTGATGAGAACACGCCGTTGGAGAAGGGGCATCACGAGCGGAGTGCCGAGATCGCGGATGAGGAGGATGTGTCCATCCGCCTGGCGGACCGCGTCAGGGTCGACGTGGACGCCAGCCTGCCCGAGCATATAGTGGTGGTGCATCGGTTCCGGCAGGAGACCACGGGGGTGGGGGCAGGGGCGCCGCGCAGCACGCTGACGACGCCACGCATGCAGGACGTTGATGACAGTAAAGACCACTCGGTTTAAGCCTGGCCCGAGAGTGTTGGGTGGTTGTCCCATGTGATAACCGGTAGCTTTGAGAGGCGGGAATGGGGCCTCCCTGGTGGTGGGGTGCCAACCGCTTCTGCGGGTCGAGTCATGTGGTTTCACCTACTGGTAGTCGACTTGATGGTCGTCGCTTGTGATTTTCGTTTTGTATCGGGAGGCTCCCAGGCCAGGTGATTGGATTCCAAATTTACGCTTGGTTGTGCATTGCTGGCCGTATATTATCGACCGTTCAGTCGAGGGAATGGAGTCACTCCTGCCGCAATGATTTGTGTGTGACTTTACAGTACATTACCCCTTACACCTAAAATCAGTGCAGGAGCATGATTGGGCCAATTTCAACTTTTAGCATAGATTCTGTCTCCATGATGTGGGCTCTACTTGGGAAAAATGTCAGTATGACTGACTGAGGACGGTTTTGTGTGTGAAAGGTGTGTGTGTGTGTGTGTGTCTGGGGGGCATACCCCGCCGATGTGTTATAATGCGCACTGGGTGGTTTCCAGGGTAGCATTAACTCGCGTTAGCACATTTATAACGCAATTTTTTGCGTTATAACACTTTATTTCAATTAAACACAGCTAATGAAGCAAGCATGATATGGGCTATCTGAGGCCAGTTATGAATTCTCTGAGATATATAAAAAAATGTAGTATATGGTCTTGGCATGTAATTCCCAGCCTGGCTATGTGAAATTCAAAGTTGAAGACACATGGGTCTCGTAAACTATGACCCCCTCACACTACAAGGGGCCGGTATGCCACATGGGTCAAGTATTGCAGGCACTGAATTTTTTGGAGTAAAAGCAATATATGTAGACCCTCGTGGCTGCATATGGGCTTGAAATAAGCAGCCCTCCTATTTTCCCCACACCCATGAAATTATAACACTATAACACTGGGTAGACAAGTGGGTGCACACAAAAGGCACCGTGGGCCCCTTGGGGGGCATAAACCCATGGAGATGCACAAACTAAGCCCAGATATGTCAAAATAAGACAGGGCAACCACCTGCAGCCAATAATACAAGCTGGCCACATGCCACGCTTAACGAGAAGAGCGGGCACTGCGGCCACCTTGTCCATGCACGTAGGTAACGTGGTACGGACACCCTACGCAAGGCATGCATTCTAGGAGGCAGCCACCAACAAACTAGTGGTGTTGAGCCTATTTCAGCCTGCCCTAGCAAGGATAAACTAGGCCTAAGCTGCTATAGCTTGCCAGGTGATGGCCAGCACACCTGGTGGCACATGCTGTCAATGGGAAGCTTTTACTCACCAGTTACGTGCTTGATGATGCCACAGAGACCAGCCAACTGCCTCACACTCATGCAATATGTGTATGGGAAATGTATAACAAACATATATGGAGGTATTCAAACCCATACAGCCTCTAAAACTTATCACCATCACCCTGTGGCAGGTCAACTGACTGAGGGAAGCATCTAAGAATGGTGTTTTAGAAAGGGGCCAGGCCAGGGTCAAGAAAGAGCATGAATAGTGCAAAAAGAATGTGCTACACAAGCTAGAACGTATATATAAATGTCAAACATCGATAGGAAAACGATGCTTAAGCTTTACCAGGCATGGATGGCGTTACCTTGGCCCAGCCGGTGGCCGCAAAATGGCGCATTTCGGCACACCAAAGCTGTGCAGCATGGTCGCTGGATTCGGCGATTTCTGGCCACCCTTGCACGTTTACGACTACTATGTATCATAAAAAGTAAAAAGAAACCGATATATCCTTTAAAATACGCCGGAAAGGTATTGCTGTCAACGTTTCTATCGTCCGGCCTGATCGCAGTTTATTCCAGCAAGAACGCTGCCGACACCTATCAAATGGCCCATTTCTCACCCCAGTATGTTGCTGGGACGCTAACATGTCTTCCTATTAGGTTACGATCGCGTTTCCTGGGGTCAAACAGCTGCGCCATGTCGCTAGACTACAGCAGGACTGCAGTGGGTACGCGCGATTTCGTTCGGCCATCACCTTCGTCTTCCCTAAAAAGTCCTGATTTACAGCTGGCATTGCATGATGCCACGTGGCAACCGTTGGGTACTTGGGTACGGGGATTTTTTTATGAGATCCTAGGGTTATAAACTAAGCCTGACTGCAGTTGTTTGGCCTCTAAACTATTGGGAAATAGTTGTTTGAACTCCATGTTAACAACGCAATTTTTTGCGTTATAACCTCACAACGCAAAAAATTGCGTTATGTAATAACGCGAGTTAAATTAAATTACATTAAATTAAATTATAACATGACTCTGTTGGGAGATCATGTAGCACGTATTCCATTGCTGGTGGGTGGGGGTGCCAGGGTAGCATTAATTAATTAATTAATTATCAACATCACTCCGTTGGGAGTAGATGTAGCACATAGCCCTGAGAAGGGGCATATGGCTACATTCTAGGCTACTTCATGCAAGGGTGGGAATGTAAGCTACCCCTGCTCTAGGTGCACCAGGGCACCCGCACCCTCATGGTCTATCACGCTATGCCCGGGTAAGGGGGGAGCATGCCTGTGAGGGGGAAGATCATCATGGCTATACAAAAAAAGGGTAGCATGGGTGCCAAGTATTACTTGCGTGTCATGCGCATAGGCATGCCACGGAGTACTATTAATTGATCAATTAATTATTAAATTATGTAATTAAACGCGTGCTCCCGTTGGGGAGTCACGGAGCACCAGAGTGCTTAATTCCTGTCGAAACAATCCTGCATCCCCTGTTCATTAATAGACACGTGACTGCGTCACGTGAGCATAATTAGTCCTCAGTGGGAGGGGAACATGGGATGGAATGGATGGTATAAGCTATCTAGGTCCTAGTTACAGGGGTGTGGGCACCGCGGCCGGCCCGAATCGCTATGAATGCCATACGCGGAGCCCCCACAGACTTGGGGGTGGTCTCCTTCATCACTACTTGTCATCTATCCTTGGGTACCATCTGCATATGCCTCCATATGACAGACAAACCAGGTCAGGTTGCCCGGGTCGTGTGAGCCCGTCGCGTCTAGTGTAGTGTAAATGTCCATTAAAATTAAATTAAATTATAACATGCCTCCGTTGGGAGATCATGTAGCACATATTCCTTGATGGATGGGTGGGGTGGAAGGATCCGCGTAATCGAACTAACCTAACTCTAATCTAGCTAGTCTAGAAAAGTCCCAACTACCCTACTTATCAAAACGCCTCCTCCGCTTGGGGGGAGGTGGTTTGCCCACAGGGTCGGGCGTGTGAGCCTTGACAATCCGCTTCCACCGCGTCTTGTTCTGCATGGCGGTCCAAAGAAGGGAGAGAGTGTGGATGCGGTATTCAAACTGGGCTGGGACCAGTAGGTCATCCAGCAACATCTGTACGTAGTTCGTGACATGTTTCCCTACCTTTTTGGCAATGCCCTTGGGGCCAGGCCAGGTCAGAATGTGCCGCCCTGGCGGGCCAAGCCGCTGGGGGCCGGCCAGACCAAGGGCGGTGTCGACCTGGCTGGTGCGAGCAAGGTGTCCTACAAATGCTATCCTACGCTGTCTAATCTCGTCCGAAATACGAGGCATGCCCTGATACAAAGTCACTCGGATGACGGGCGCTTGGAAAACCCTACGTTCAGGACCTGTCGGAGCATCCTGTAAACTGTGCCGTCTAGCCTAGATGCCGGTGTGGGGGTGAGTGTCCACGCCTCGGCGCCATACATGAGCACCGTGAGGACGAGGACCTTGAAATTAAAGCATGCGCTTGCGGTGCTCGCCCATGCCAGGCCCTTGGAGCGCCAGTAGGTGTTGAGCGAACGAAGCCTAGCCCAGGCCAGGCCAATGCGGGTCGGCCCACATCGTCGGCGGTGTCAGGGAGCCAGCTCCCTAACAGTTTGAAGCGGTCGCGGAATGGGACTGTCGTCCCGTCGAGCAGGCGCGCCGCAGCGGCGGTGTACTGGAGGCCCCAATCACCATCGCCTCAGTTTGACACTAATCTCCAACCCCACCGCCCGCGCCTCCAGGCCCAGACAGTCCAGCCAGGTCTGAATGTCCTCGGGGCGCGCGATGAGGGTGGTGTCATCCGCATAAATCAGGTCGGCCAGGCGGTAGCCAGGCTCAACCCCGCCGTGCTCTCTCTCGTTAAGGATGTCCAAGCCTGGCTCGAACCCCTTAAGAGCAGTAAAGCGCGCACGTGCTCGGCGCATGACGTGATCCACGGCAATAATGAACAGGTATGGGGACAGGACACAACCTTGCCACCCCCCGTGGTGAAGGGGGAATGGTGCATGGGGTGGTGCCTTCCGCAGTCCGCACTACTGCCTGTGAGCCCTCATACAGCCGGCGAATGGCAGCAATAAACGCAGGCGGCACTCGATCCAGAGCGAGGATGGCCCAAAGAGCCTCCCAGAGGACCGTGTCAAAGGCCTTGATATAGTCTACAAAATTGAAGACCAGCGGCAAACTGTCAGGGGGAAGGCGACGCACCTCCTCCATCAACCGGCGCGCGACAAACACAGCCATGACATGCAGTGTTACGACCACGACGGAAACCCATCTGAGACTCACCCAGGTGTGGGTCCAGCGCGGCGCGGAGCCTGTGCAGCATCATGCGCATGAAGACCTTCAGCGCGGCGCTCTGGAGGCAGACACCCCGGTAGTTACCGGGGTCAGCAGCAGAGCCCTTCTTGTACAGCATGACGCACAACATGTCCATATGCCGAGTCTATCACGAAAAGTCCACGGGTGGCAGCCCTGCGGCGCGCGGCCTGGGGCACGCCAGGTGAGGACATATCGCCCAGGCTGGGCGGGCTTCGGGTGCCAGCTAGCCTATCTGATGTCTCTACCTGATCTGTGCGGGCCAGGTGCCCGGCTAGGCCCAGGCGCCTGTGCCTAATAATGTGGGAAACATAGGGCAAATCAGCGTACAGATCCTCATTATACTTATGTGCAAACCAAAGGGGATGTCAAAGGGCCTTGCACATCATCTTGGTGACGTTGCCGTCGAGTCGTTGCTCCAGCTCCTGCGTCAGTGTCCACGTCTCGGCGCCGTAGGTCAGGATCGTCAGAATGACGACCTTGAAGAGGTCACGCTTGACGATCCGGGGTAGGGCGGGGTTGCTCCACCAGCGGCGGTGGTCATGGAGGTGCGCCCACGCCATGCCGATCCGTGTCGCCAGGTCATCCTTGCAGTCGGGAAGCCAACTGCCGAGCAGCTTGAAGCGGCCTGAAGTAGGGTAGGGGACCTCGGTGTCGTCTCAGTAAGAGGCGGAGTGTGGGTGGGGGCCCTGCCATGCCGAGGGTCAGGGCCTCCGTTTTGGGGCTGATATCTAGACAAACCGCCGGCGCCAGGCAGTCCAGCCAAAGTTGGGCAGACTCCGGCTTCTCTATGAGCGTGATGTCGTCGGCATAAATGAGGTCAGCTAGTAAATTATGCTGGTTATCTAGCTAGTAAATTATCTAAGGGCCATGTGTTACATATACTCCCAACGGAGTTATGCTCTTAACTAATTAATAGCTAGCCTAACTAATAGCCACCCATATCTGCCAGCCTAGCTATGTGCCTCGCCTAGCACTGCCTGCTTGCTCGATCACGTCAATATAGCCATGCAATGTTGTTTTTACCCTATCTGACCCCATTTTTACCCTTAATCTGACCCCAACTAGCAACCATGCAATGGGAACTAATGGGAACTACTGGGAAGTGTACGGGAAGTGTACGAGAAAGTCCCAGGGGCTCACACGGGTCATATTGCATCCACAGGGGATGCCGGATCGTTGACCATTTCGACGGGTCGATCCGATTGTGCGTCACCTAGCTGCATGTGGCATGTGATCGAGGCATGAGGTAAGGGGGGGGTCTCTGCCCCCCGGCCTGCCGGCCCGCTGTGCACACTCAGGGATTTTAAAAGCACTCTGGTGCTCCGTGACTCCCCAACTGACACGGGAGCACGTGTTTAATTAATTAATTAAGTAGTCAATTAATTTAAGTAAGTAAGTACTTGCGTGTCATGCGCAAAGGCATGCCACGGAGTACTACGCTAATCTCATTAGAAAAAATAATTTAATTAATTTATTCTCCTCACATGATTAATTAATTAATTAATTAATAGACACGTGACTGCGTCACGTGAGCATAAGTCCTCAGTGGGAGGGGAACATGGGATGGAAATATGGATGGTAATATGATGAAGACAATTAATTATAAATTTCACAAGAAGACCACGAAAGGCCATGAGATCAAAGAAACAGCTTGTTACGTCCCTGCCCAGACACTCCTAGCCTGAGCTACGTAGCGAAAGACCCTTCTTGCCGGAATTAGGAATAATTCAAGATAGCCTAAAGTAGGCTGCGCTTCACGACGTGAGTCGTGAGATATCTGGCATCACGGCTTAATGCCAAGCTAATTAGTTCACACTTATAATGGCTAGCAATACCAATTACAAATGGATAATAATGCCCCGGGCTCAATGTGTAGGCGTATTCGCACTTATCATTCATTAAACCAAGAGGACGAGACTCTCGTCCTTGGACCACTTTATCCTAGGTTGGTTGCGGCGCAGATACACGCCAATTTCCTTAGAACAATCCGAGTCACTCATTCCACGTAGGATCCGGGCCGACATCGACCCTCAACTATAGGATCCACGCCTAGAACCACTGACAGACTCAGAACCGGCGCGGCGCCACAGCGCCGGCCCCTAAAAGGACAACCTAGAACCAAAATAACTAGTCCAATTCACACAATAGCCAAGGTCCGTAAAACCCAAGTCCAATAGACCAAACAGCCTTAGTAATTTATTCCATTGTTACGTCCGGCCAAAAGGGCAGGGACGTAACACTCCTCCCCCCCCATGGGGGTCGGTAGTCTCTACCGTACAAGTTATATTTGGAAAAACAACGCTACTATAAGAGTACTATGTCCCAACCTCGGTTCACCCGCAGGTTAGTAATGCCAGTTCCTCTAGAAGTTGATACACAGGCCCAACTCTGACGTAGTAGTAAGACTCCGATGGTGACTGGATCAATCCGCTATCCGTCACGAAAAACTATTCTAACCCTTTAGCGTCCGCCGCTAGTGGCACGTCGCTGCGACAGGACTTCAGTGAGGGCCCTACGCCCCGCGTGGGTCATCTGTGAAATCATCACCCCAGGGTGCGAACACAGGTCAACCTCAAAAGCCACTGGTAGGGGGACACCTTCTGTCGACCCAGCCGGGACAGCTCCACCCACGACCCTCGGGGCCACAGAGACAGGAACCCAGCAAGGTACTGGGGATGGGTGAACATGAGCGTCAACGCCGACCGATCCACCACCCCACACCGGTGCTCGCGAACAAAGTGCACCCCCATCAGGAAAACCTCCATACGCACGTGATCATCGTTGATCGACACCGTCCGGGCCCCTACAATATCGGGCGCCACCAGATTAAGAAAGGCACTCCCCTCCGCTGGAGCCACCTTGGGAGGCGTCACCACGTGCTTCACCCCATCGACCTGATAGCGCCAATCCCACCAGTCTTCGGACCCGAATCGCACAACATGCCCCACCGCAGCGGGGAAACGAGGGTCGTCGGGTTGCGGCAGGGGCAGGGGGACTTGGGGCAGAAAGGTGATCTCTACCTGTTCCCAGTAAGCCCCGCGATCCACAGCGAACCAAGGACCCGCGCGAAACACCAGAGGAGCAGGTAGGTGCGTACCCGGGGGAACCTGAAAAGCCGGAGGCCCCTCGAATGTCACACAGAGCTTCTCCGTGCGCGGTCCTGGCCCACCATGTCGCACCACTCGGCCCGGTACCGGCCGTATGAAGTCCCAATGACCACTCCTCGTGAGATGACCCAGGAGCTCTGGAGGCCGCATCATAGCCCACTGAGGTGGCAGCAGAATGATCGCCTTGACGACCGTGCTGGACCATCAGGCGCTGTATCAGGTCCTGTCCTGATTGTACCGCAGCTACGAGCGCTTCCAAACGCATCACGGGCTCCGCTGGTACCAGAATGCCCGTTCCGCTGGGATCCTCGCGGCCCGAGGTCGCGTCGCTGCCAGGGGGTGTAGGCACGGTTCCTCCGCGGAAGGGTGCGAGTGTCGACCCGACGAAGTGGGACGGATGTGTCCCTCCGCAGGACGTGGCATTGATGAGCCGGCTGGTGCAGGCCGGGGACGTGGATCCAGGGAGACCAAAAGGTAGGCTCCGGTGGTTCCAAGGAGACAAGGAAGGTAGGCTCCTCCTGGCCCGCATCCGTCGGAGGATCTAAGGGGGCCACAACCGGGGGCTCGCCCCCGGCCGGCTGTTCTGTCCTAGCCGGAGCAGCTCCCGTCGTATCCGACCGCGGTCGCCGAGACTCTCGCTCCAATTCCACCGCCGACCCCCACGTGCGCTCCCAGTGCCGATCCGCCGGGCGACGAGGTGGTGGTGAAGCTCGGCGAGCAGGGCGTACCTCCGTTCCCGAGTCCGAACGGGAACGCGAGCGCGATGACGGTGAGGGCGAGCGCCGACGTGCAGGCCGGTCTGGAGCACGCCGAGATCTGGTTGGCTGCCTCCGCCCCAACCCGTGGACCGCGGGCGAGACCCTCGCCCAGAGGGGCGCCCCCAGCCCATCGCCGGCGGTGGCGCCTCGAAACGCGTCACAGGACGATGTCCTGCGCCGCCCTCCAAGGAGCCCCCAGAAGGTGGATCCCTTGAAGGGGGACGAGGAAGAGGACGGGGAGGGTAGTCATCAGAGTCGGAGTCGTCACCCTCGCTCCCATCATCCTGGTCCTCGTCGTCCATCGCCACGATGCGATCCAGAGCCTGCCGTAACGAGTACTGACCCGCGCGCATACACTTCTCGCCCCGCAACGCCCCTTCCAACGGGAGGTATCGAGGAAAGTAGTTCTCCAGATGCTTCCGCACCTCGGGTGGAATCAGGAGGAGCAACAGCCGTGGAAATACCAGACCTGCATCCAGCGTGTTCACGCACGCATGACACAGGCACTCCCGCTCATGGGTTTCCCAGTCGATACCGACCACCACGCCGTCGCGCTCGGCAGTGCGGGTCTCGATCTTGAACCCCACATTCCTTCGCACGAACCATCGAAAATCCTCCAGCTTAGCGGGGCCGACATGCGCCAGAATGGAATCAGCGCGGAGATCTGACGGCATCTGGTTACGGCGCCGACGACGCCGCTCCACCAAGTCACCCTCCCGACCATAGTCGCGCACGAACACCGGGGGTTAAATGTCTCCTCATTCAGCTCCTTCACTAGCTGCATCGTGCGCGCGTCCGGGCTCCGGGTCTGGACGACGTCTCGTGCCGGCCACCACCGCCCGAGCCCCCGGCCCTTGAAACGCCCCTTCGGACTGCAGGCTCTCCGCGAGCTGTCTGCATCCTGTCAACCTGTTCTGGTAGAGGGGCCTCCGGGTAATCTGTCGTGTCCATATCCACCAGATCTTCCTCACTCGAATCCCCGTCTACTACCCGGATCCCTGCCTCTACGGCCTCCGCGGCGCTGGCAGAAGTCTGGCCTCGGGAAGCGCCTCCGCGGCGTCCCCCTGCACGGCCCACACACCACAAGCCAAGGCATTAGTCGGCGTGTACCTGTACCCGGTTCACACCTCACTCTCACCCTACACCGTACACCGTTATACCGCCTATTAATGCAACTGGTGTGTCTTCTTGTATGCTTCCAGTAAGCGGGCGCAACCCGCTAACTCAGTAGGGGTGCGCCAGGAGTCCTCCGACTCATGCTGCGCGAATCGCCATCGCACACGGTACTGTCGCTGGGTCCCCCGACCTCGTTTGACATCTCGGTGTCCCACGATCGCAGCCACCTCATCCTCCTGTTCCCCTGTGTCCGGATTGAACTCCAACGGGGCCGGGGGGTTGACCCTACCCTGAATGGTGTTCTGGTGGTACAACTTGAGCTGGTCACGATGGAAACGGTTGGACGTGAGGTTCCATGACACCGGGACGTCCACCTGGAACATGACGTCGTCAAACTTGGTGAGAACCTTGTAGGGGCCCAGGAACATGGGACGAAGCTTAGTCTTCAGCTCCTTCTCCACCTTGTGTGAGAATCGTCCGATCTGTGGGCCCTCCACCAGGACCCAATCGCCCACCTCAATGGACGGCGCCCGGTTATCCCGCTTGCCGGCTGTCCTCTCCAGATACCGCTCGGTCGCGGCGCGGTAGCCCTGGACTGCACTGTTATGAGCCTGGTGCATCCGCTGCAGCAAGCGATCAACCCCCTGGCGTGTGTCCAGCTTGACCTGATCCTCTCCCCGTTCGGGGCTCATAAGCAGGTCGGGAGGCGTGAGAGGGTGCCTGCCAGAGTTGAGGAAAAAGGGGGTAAATCCGTGGGCGGCCTGGGGAGCATTGTTCAGGGAGAACTCCACCAAGCCCAGAAGTTCCTCCCAATTGCTGCCCACCGCGTCGGTGTAGTGTCGCATGGTCTCCTGCACTGTGCGGTTCAACCGCTCCACCAGATGTGACGACGAACTGTGGTAGGCCGTGCCCAGCGACACCTTGGTGCCCAGCCGTTCGAAGAACTCCTGCCAGAATTTGGCCGTGAAGAGCTTGTCGCGGTCGGAGATGAACTGTCGGCTGAGCCCATGGAACCGGAACACGTGCGTCAGGTATATCTTGGCGCACTCCTCCGCAGTGAGGTCGGCCGGACACGGGGCCAAGTGACACATGCGCGTCAGGCGGTCCACGAACACCAGACCATGCTGTTGCCGCTCTTCGCCTTCTTGAACGGGCCGATGAAGTCCATCATGATAGAATCCCAAGGACCCATCGGATCAGGTAACGTCTTGGGGACGGCTTGCGAGCCCGTGTTCCTGGACTTCATGATCTGGCACGAGGGGCACTGGCGCACATATGTCTCAATATACTCCTTCATCCCTGGCCAGTAGAAATGTTTGCGGGCCCGAGGATAAAGACGGTGGCTTCCTTGATGTCCGCCTAGAAGCGAATCGTGGAGCTCGTGAAGCAAGGCGGCTCTACAAAGCTCCGGGACATACAGCCGCCATTCCTCCGGCTGGATACTCACGAACAGGCGTCCATCCTGGAACTTGCAAGGGTAGGCACCCATCTGCTGGGGATGCGCCCGGATGGCTTCAAGCGCCGCTTCCTCCGTGACCGTGAAACGACTGATCATCGTCTCCAGGTCCGACGTGACTGTGAACGCGTCCGCGGCCGGTTCTGTCTCCGCACTCGCCTGGTTGACGAATTCGGAGAAGACTGTGGGCGGGCCGATCGGCTGAAGCTGAAAAATTCCCTGGGGCGGCACCACATGGCTAAGGGGCATGCGCATATGCGATCCCTCCCCCTCCCCGGGGGCGTCCACGTCCTCGTGGGCACTCGTCTCCTCCAAGAGAGGTGACAAGTCATCGCTGGTGGTGTGTCCCAGATGAAACAGGTGGCGGGCCCGGGGAGACCGTGGCTCCGCGCCGTAGGCGGTCCCCGGGGCGGCCACTGGTACGCAAGTGGTATGAAGCACATCCATGTCCTCGTAGAACCAATAGTCCGCCCGTCGCGAAAGGGCGTCTGGCACCACGTTGTCCGCGCCCTTGACGTATTGGATCTTGAATGGCGCAAACTGTGACAAGTACTCCATCCACCGCGCTTGGCGGGGCGTCAGGTTGGGCTGCACCAGGAGGTGGGTGAGCGGCCGGTGGTCGGTGTGGATCACCAGGCGGTGGGGGTCGAGATCCCCCTGCTCACTAATGGCCACCGAAAACTGGGCCCCCAGAAGATGGTGACGCCACGTGTGGCAGCTGTAGACTACTGCCAGAAGCTCCTGCTGATGCACTGGGTAATTCCGCTCCGCCGGAATCATTGTGCGTGAGATATACTCGATGGGCTGAAGACCCTTGCCTTGGTCCTGCAGAGGACACCCCCGATGGCCACCTTGCTGGCGTCCGTAGCCACAACGAAAGGAAGGGCCGGGTCCGGCAGGATAAGGACTGGTGCTGTGGTGAGGTGGCGCTTAAGCGCCTCAAAAGCCTGTTGGCACTGCTCAGCCCAAAGGAACGGGGTACCCTTCTTGAGAAGAGCGTTGATCGGGGGCGATGGTGGCAAACCGCGGATGAACCGTCGGTAGTAAGAGCCAATCCCAGGAAGCTGCGCACCCCTTCACGTCCGTAGGGACAGGCCATTGCTGGACGGACTCGATCTTCTCAGGGTCGGTCGCGATGCCGTCGCGGACAAGGTATGGCCCAGAAACGGCACGCAGCGGCCGGCGCGCACCTTGGCTTTCCGCGCCGAAAGGTGCTCATCCTCCATGATCTGAAGCACGGCGTCCACATCCTCTAGGTGCTCCTCGAACGTCTTGGAGTACACCAGGATGTCGTCCAGATACGCCAGCGCGCACGTGCGCTTGTAGGTCCAGGGCGGGCGCGCCCCCTTCTGCGGGTCCGCCAGGTCCTGGGAGACCTGCGGCAAGTGGGCTGTGCCCATCACCGGACGGAGGATATCATTCATCAGCATCTGGAAGGACGCCGGCGAATTGCACAGCCCCATTGCCGCCACCCGAAACTGATAGTGACCGAAGGGCGTAGCGAACGCGGTCTTGTGGCAGTCTTCTGGCGCGATGCGCAGCTGCCAAAACCCGTCCGCACAGTCGATGACGGTGAAACACGTGGCCCCCTGGACACGGTTGAAGATGTCGTCGATCCGCGGTAGAGGATACCGGGACTTGACGGTGATGGCGTTCAGCTTCCGGTAATCCGTCACCAGACGCCACTTGCCTCCTGGCTTGGGAACGAGCAGCACGCCCGCTGAGAAGGGGCTGTTGCTGGGTTCAATGAGCCCCGCGTCGAGCAGTGAAATGAGGATCTTCTTGAGCTCCACCAGCTCGACTGGGCCCATGCGGTACATGGGAGACACGGTAGGACCGGAACCCTCCTGGAGCTGGACACGGTGCAACACCGATCGATTGGGAGGGAACTGGGGGGTGCGATCCGCAAAAAGGGTAGTGCGCTTCTCCAGGACGGCATTGAACCGCGCCAGCTCATCCGGTGTGAATCCGGCACCAATCTCGTTAAGCAGAGCCTGAGTGCTATCCAGGTCTATGCGGTACATCGCGTACTCCTTGCCCTTCCGGAGCTGGCGCGCCAGCGTCTTGCTACTCATCAGGATCTGGGACGCTGGTCGAGGCCCGTCCGCCGAGCGCTCGTGTGTAATGTTATGGACCTCCGCGGCCTGTGCCCTATACTCGCTGTCAGGGCACCAGAATGAACCATCAGGAAACCAAACTACCCGCCGGCGCACACTGATGTCCACATCCTGCTTGTCCAGCCAGTCCACTCCAATGATGATGTCGGCAGCGCCCAGCGGCGCAATAGTCGCCACCAGGTCCACCGGCGTGCCCTGCAGCACACCCTTGATGTCTGCTAGGCCCGGCGATAGGTGTCGCCGACCGTCTGAGTAGGTGACATACCCTAAGCTCGTCTGGATTTGTACTAGAACACGCAATTTGTAGTTCATTTTGAAAAGTTGTATTTTATTGAATTTAAAGTTTCCACTTAAGTCTCTGAGGAAGGGGAAGTTCATAGGACCCGTGACACCGTGACATCGTGACACCGTGACACTGTGACACCTCAAAATGCATATAAACACACATCTTTGCAGGTATGCAGTGATTATTAATGGGGATGATGTATTCAATGGGTCATTGCAAGTTTTACCTATGCTTCTGACACCGTGACACCGTGACACCGTGACACCGTGACACCGTGACACCGTGACACCGCAAATACCACGTATACACCTTCATAATAATCCTAGTAGAGACATTCATTTCTCCATACATCTCGGTCATCTCACCATATATCGTCTCATGTTGATGTATTCTTGTTGTGCGTGTAGGTACCTTGCCGGGTCATGACAAGTTCAGCCATTCCTCGTTTATGCGGTCCAACGTCGCTTCAATAGGGCATGTGATTAATATCTGGTAACAACTTATATATGTTGGCACGCCATGCGTCCAGGAATAGCTGTCTCACTTAATATGCATGCAAGCAACCATCAAAATCACTTTGTCATGAAATCACTTGCCGGGATTTCAGTTTCTCGCTGGCCGGCCTGAAAAAGCTGGTTCTTTATAAACTCTTTCCGATCCGCAGGCTTCTTAGACCACATGTCGGTCCTCATCGTCCTGAGCTCCTCGAAATGCACGCTTCTCAAACAATGGCGGCCACAACCACAGTCCCAGTCCCTGCAAAGTGCCGCAGCCAAGGACGAACTGATCCTGGGTGCATTTCGCCAACACGGCGGCTGCAGATAACCGGACCCCGCGCCTCGCCATCATATTGAACACGACGACGCCCAGGAGTAATAGCAAGAAGAACATTCCCAAAACCTGCCAACCCAGCGCCCCCGCACTGGGCTCCATGAAAACGCCGGGTCTCGCCATGGCTATGTCAACTGGGCAATGTTGCAAACATCATTTGTCCCCCCCCTCCCCATCTATTTCTACGTTGGCAGATGGCAAACGTAGATCCCCACGCCATGTGTGGGGGGAATAAAACATGGCAGACCGGGATGTCACGCCAGCCCGGTCTGCCCGAGTTGTTTAGCCCATGTTACCTCATTTGGCAGCGATCACCATCGCTGCCGCTCTCGTGAATTCGGGGTGAAAGCGCACGGTGTCACGGTGTCTCAACATGTTTGTAGTTGGTTTGTAGTTGGTGTCTCGGTGTCTCAGAAACTCGTGGTCCGCATTGAGTGGGTGTCACGGTGTCACGACATCTGATTGGCCCGGTTCAGATTCGTTTTTTTTTTAATTTTTTTTTAATTCGTTTTTTTTTTTTTTTTAATTTGGGGCGAATCTGAACCGGGCCAATCAGATGTCGTGACACCGTGACACCCACTCAATGCGGACCACGAGTTTCTGAGACACCGAGACACCAACTACAAACCAACTACAAACATGTTGAGACATGGGTGTCACAACCGATGTCACAAGGTGTGCAGCAGGTATTTCCTTTCAATCCCCGAGGAAATTATCAACCATTCATCGGCCATTCTGGTCAGGATAGCTAAGAATGGCTAGCGAATAAAAAGGCAGTATCGAGGCTGGAAATTTTAGTGTATGCTCCTAGGGTCATATATTACTTGCCGTTATTTTTTTTCGCCACAAATTCTGCGGAGTCCTTCCATTTTGGCGTCATTCACAGGTGGGTGCCTGTTTTGTCGCCGATTTTCTCTCGACCCCACCTACCTGCAGCAAAAAATTTTCCCGATGAAAGTCGCCCTAAAATCTGGTTTTTGACACTAACCGACGCATTTTTTAGTTTTTAAGGCCTTGACCGAAGCACTTTTTTCATTACCGGCTCAGTTTGCTTTAACCGAGCTGGCGCGATTTTTAATCCAATTTCTAGGCTGGGCCAGGCGTCGCAGACCCGTAATCCGTTTTTAAGTGCTTTTGTGCCCGATATCGTGTCTTTTGCAGGCGTTCTTGGCATCAAAGACGCCGTGGCGTCAGGGGCTAAAACGGACCTCCGCACGTTCGTTAACTGCGGCGAGCATGTCAATGCCGCCAGCAATTTTTGCTGCCGCGTCTGTGAAACGATTGCGATGCAAGACCGTTGTCGACGTGACGGAGTGGTATGTGCACATTCAGGTGCGAATTTCTTCGCTGTTGAAACCCCGGCCGGTAGCAGACAAGTATTTCACCGTATCCCCTTTCCCCGAGTCTCTCTTTTCCGTCATGTTTTCATCTTACGGAAAGCGCGTATAAAGCATCAGTGAGCGACAGTATGATGGCGAGCCGTTTGCTCGCATCAGGGCTGTGCGGCTTATTCTAGAGAGAAGCGACATCAAGCAGATTTTGCAGCCGGATGTGAGGGAGGGGCCCTGCTGGGGTGGGAATAAACTGCTGTGAGTGACCGATCCACTCCCTTCCTCCCTCCCTCCCTCCCTCCCTCCTCCCTCCCTCCCTCCCTCCCTCCTCCCTCCCTCCCTCCTCCCTCCCTCCCTCCCTCCTCCTCCCTCCCTCCCTCCCTCCCTCCCTCCCTCCCTCCCTCCTCCCTCCCTCCCTCCCTCCCTCCCTCCCTCCCTCCCTCCCTCCTCCCTCCTCCCTCCCTCCCTCCCTCCCTCCCTCCCTCCTCCCTCCCTCCCTCCCTCCCTCCTCCCTCCCTCCCTCCTCCCTCCCTCCCTCCCTCCCTCCCTCCCTCCCTCCCTCCCTCCTCCCTCCCTCCTCCTCCCTCCCTTCCTCCCTCGTGAACTCACTCGTGGACTCACTCACTCGTGGACTCACTCCCTCACTCACTCACCCACCCACCCACCCACCCACCCACCCACCCACCCACCCACCCACCCACCCACCACCCACCCACCCACCCACCCACCCACCCACCCACCCACCCACCCACCCACCCACCCACCCACCACCCACCCACCACCCACCCACCCACCCACCCACCCACCACCCACCCACCCACCCACCCACCCACCCACCCACCCACCCACCCACCCACCCACCCACCCACCCCACCCACCACCCACCCACCCACCCACCCACCCACCCACCCACCCACCCACCCACCCACCCACCCACCCACCCACCCACCCCCCCCCCCCCCCCCCCCCCACCCACCCACCCACCCACCCACCCACCCACCCACCCACCCACCCACCCACCCACCCACCCACCACCCACCCACCCACCCACCCACCCACCCACCCACCCACCCACCCACCCACCCACCCACCCACCCACCCACCCACCCACCCACCCACCACCCACCCACCCACCCACCCACCCACCCACCCACCCACCCACCACCCACCACCACCCACCCACCCACCCACCCACCCACTCACGCACGCACGCACGCACGCACGCACGCACGCACGCACGCACGCACGCACGCACTCACGCACTCACTCACTCACTCACTCACTCACTCACTCACTCACTCACTCACTCACTCACTCACTCACTCACTCACTCACTCACTCACTCACTCACTCACTCACTCACTCACTCACTCACTCACTCACTCACTCACTCACTCACTCACTCACTTAGTAACTTGCACATGCACCACATGCGCAAGGAGGACACCAAGAGCTTCACCAACCACCGTCGAAAGCTTGGCTGTGATGCCAAGGGCAAGGGTGTGGGGGTGTCCATGTTGACACAGTGCATGAAGGCTGACAAGGTCAGGCAGAGATTGTGCAGGGAGGTGCCACTACCTCCTAGCTAGCGATACCGAGATGAGGGCGCGCAAACGCATCAGCGCCATGCCGCGTGTTGAGTAATTTGCAACTACATTACTTGGCATGCTGTGGGTGCACGTGTAAAATGACCTTTCTAGCCATGCATGCGACAGCTGCCAATATTATGTTCAGCAAGCTCCTCCCTATAATAGAAATTGCGTGAGCATCCACATGGCCACATGTGCATATTGTCAGCTGTGTCTATATCAATGAACTTTTATGTATGTCTCCTGGACGGGTTGTCTTACATCACTCGTGAATGGTTTCCATGTTTTAGTGAGTCATCTTATTTGAGTTGACCAGATTGTCTCCTTGATATTCCACACTGGCAGTTTCGCATCCATGGGTAAGAATTTGTAATGGAAACTGGCAGGTATGGCATTGATAGCTCTACCAAATAGAACATGATCGGCCTGAATTTTTGTGGAATGTCTAAAATCATGATGGCTAAGATGCATGCAAGTTTCCAGCCTCAACAGAGCACATCTTGTACGGAAACTGCACTGAAATGTGATGAAAAATACGAAAAACGTGCATTTTTGGTAACATTTGTGAGCAAACTGACATCAAATACCCTCTGATGGTTCTGAATTTTTGTGGAATGTCTAAAATAATGATGGCAAAGATGCATGCAAGTTTCCAGCCTGAACTGAGCACATCTTGTATGGAAACTGCCATGGAATGTGATGAAAAATACGAAAAACGTGCATTTTTGGTAACATTTGTGAGCAAACTGACATCAAATACCCTATGATGGACCTGAATTTTTGTGGGATGTCTAGAATAATGATGTTTAAGATGCCTACAAGTTTCCAGCCTCAACCGAGCACAGCTTGTATGGAAACTGCAATGAAATGTGATGAAAAATACAAAAAACGCACATTTTTGCTAGCATTTGGTGGCATTTTGTTACCAAATGCGGTTGGATGACCATCAGATCTTGTGTACAGTCATTAGTCATGAGTATCAACTTACTTGCAAACAGCCAGGTCAAGAACTCTTTATTTGCATATTAGAATGTATTTGTTTATATTAAAATCTGGAAAACTGCTAAAAATAGAAATGCCAAAAATAGGTCAGCTGAGGTCCGGTAAGTCCGGAAAGTTGCAATCCTTCTACTGGTGTCCTGAACATGCTACCTACCAAGATCTAGCATGTTTCGACAATATTTGCATCGTACAGGAGTTATAAGGCTGTTTTTTGGCACTTTCAGACCGTTGTGTGCGGAGCATGACGATGGAACGGGCGTAGCACGGCCAACGGGGGAGGAGACTGAGAGCGCAGTTGATGCGGGGACACCCGTAGGTGATGAAGGGCGGGGGAATAAGAAATCGCACGTGTACGTCAAGGTTAAGGCCCTGACCGAGAGGGTCAATGCTTTGGAGAACCAACGAAGAATGCCATCCACCCCAGCAAGTGCTGCACCCAGCTCCAGCACTGGCGTTGGCACGGAGCTTCGCCGGCCCGCTGCGCCTGCCGCGTTGGGGCAACGCGAAAGCTTCAGCGCGGCCCATGGCCAAGTGACAGGACTGCAACCAGCACACCGTCAACAAGAGCCACGCGCGCGCGCAGTCGCAATGGATGGGCCGAGGCAGCTGGATCGGGAGGGGGAACCGTACGGCGAGCACGGTGTGTACGCGCCGTACGACCAAGGAATGCATGCCCAGCCTACTGCCGCTGGCAGGCAAGCGGCCAATGCTTATGTATACCATGCCGGCATGTACGATCCACAGCCTGGCGAAGGGTCGGCAGCTGATACACATCAGCCTTGAGGTCGCGGCACATTGCAACAAACCACCTACGTTGAGAACCCTGAGCCCGTGCAGCATTACAATGACGGCACTTACCGTTATGCCGCAGCCCCCCCTCTAAGGAGATCTCCAAGGAAGACAAAGCCGAGGCCCCAAATCCCCAAGGCCGCCGGGGAGCAAGACTGGCAACATCATGATGAGGGAGGAGGTTATGCAGCCAGGGATTCTCATTTCATGGGTCATAGTCATTTTGATGAGCAAGGGACGTGGGCCTACAACGCCCACGTCCGGCCGGCCCCACAACCTGGCACATGCCCAGGCTCCACCGCGGAAAAGGCCACCCTACTCGCAAGATGTAGACGAGTCGGGGCAACACGATTATTATGGTTCATATTAGATTGGGCATGTATGGTTTTGATACGGCATTTGCTTGGCACCAGATTCTGCATTAAAGAAAGCTGTATGCAAATCATTGTCAGGTAAGTTTAAGCTAATTTATACATTATTTTATCTTGCATTTGATATTAAAGAGGCAGAGAGACACAGTTGGCAGATGCAAGTTTGCTAGGCCATGTAATAGGGATTATTGGTCATCCATCATATTCATAAATTTTCTTTTATTTATACATGGTTGCATAATACATTAATGTTGCGTTAATACTTTGTGGCACTAAACAACAAAATCATAAAATGCTAGTGCTATCGTGTCATATTGTCACTATCATGCTGTCACGGTGTCACAATGTCACGATGTCACGGTGTCACAATGTCACCTCATGTTAATCAGTGCTTCTGGGCAATGTAATATCATTGTTGCAACCCCATGGGCGCCACTCCTTCTCACCTTTAAGACCCCGGCGGACAAGATTTCTTTTCTCAGACGCCGCAAGCGGCTCGAGAAGACTCTCTTCACCCTTGACGACGACTTGACCCTGGCACAGCAACAACGGCGACGGGAGCTATGGCCGACCTACCTCCAGCTCCGGCAGACCAAGGCGGGCCAGCCGGTGTACTGGAAGGGGGCGGCCATCTACGTCGGCCACAAGCCCTGGCAAGCGACCCCCTCGACCACCGCGGCCCCAGCAACCCCAGCCCCCGCCTAGGGGAATACAGCAGTAGTGTAGAAAGACAGTGGCCTTGTACATGCCCGCCTACTACAGGCACTATACCAGCTGCGGCCTAGCCTTTTTACTCATGTACCTGTGTGCCTATGATGAGCCACACCCCAGACGATGCCTAGTTTTTATTTAGTAATGCTGTGCCCATGCAGAGAGCTGCTCTCTGCTGAGATGCCACGCTCTAGTTTTTGTATAGCCATGATGATCTTCCCCCTCACAGGCATGCTCCCCCCTTACCCGGGCATAGCGTGATAGACCATGAGGGTGCGGGTGCCCTGGTGCACCTAGAGCAGGGGTAGCTTACATTCCCACCCTTGCATGAAGTAGCCTAGAATGTATTAAAAGCCATATGCCCCTTCTCAGGGCTATGTGCTACATCTACTCCCAACGGAGTGATGTTGATAATTAATTAATTAATGGGCGCCACATTACCTTGTGACACCATACAAAATCGTAAAATACTAGCGTTATGGTGCCATCGTGTCACGGTGTCACGGTGTCACGGTGTCACGGTGTCACGGTGTCACGGTGTCACGGTGTCACGGTGTCACGGTGTCACGGTGTCACGGTGTCACAATGTCACCTCATGTTAATCAGTGCTTCTGGGCAATGTAATATCATTGTTGCAACCCCATGGGCGCCACATTACCTTGTGACACCATACAAAATCGTAAAATACTAGCGTTATGGTGCCATCGTGTCACGGTGTCACGGTGTCACGGTGTCACGGTGTCACGGTGTCACGGTGTCACAATGTCACCTCATGTTAATCAGTGCTTCTGGGCAATGTAATATCATTGTTGCAACCCCATGGGCGCCACATTACCTTGTGACACCATACAAAATCGTAAAATACTAGCGTTATGGTGCCATCGTGTCACGGTGTCACGGTGTCACGGTGTCACAATGTCACCTCATGTTAATCAGTGCTTCTGGGCAATGTAATATCATTGTTGCAACCCCATGGGCGCCACATTACCTTGTGACACCATACAAAATCGTAAAATACTAGCGTTATGGTGTCACGGTGTCACGGTGTCACGGTGTCACGGTGTCACGGTGTCACAAAATGTTGGGACAATAACCTACATGCTTTGGACTTACGAGAGGCCCTAAATAACAAAGTTTGAAAAATCTCAATTTGTAGTAGTGTTCTAGTACAAATCCAGACGAGCTTAGGGATAGACTGCCGTGGTGTGAGGCCGGGGTACCAGGCCCAGCCGACGCACCAGGGCCTCGTTGATGAAGGACGTGGAGGCGCCGGTGTCGACCAGGAACTTCACGTCCATGATCGGTTTCTCCTTCAAATACGGATCAAGGACGGTGGGAGGGACCAATAACCCTCCGCTGAAAAGAAACAGATGCCGCGAATCTCCTTGAGAAGCACGCGCCGCCGGTTGGGAGGACGCGTCTGCGGCCACGTTATTGACGTCTACTTCTACTCTAGTTGACTCCGCGTCTGGGCTACCATCTGATTTTTCTATCCTATCCCCTACCCCGGGACCCAAGCCCATGGGCAGGGCTACTACTCCCGAGGAGCGGTGGGACGGGAGGCCGCCTCGCCGACCACCCGCCCTCTTCCCCCCCTCCTCCTCTTCGTCAGCCCCCCCTCCTCGTCGTCGTACTCGTAGCCAGCCACTGCCTGCGTTTGGCCTGAAGAGGAGGACTGTCGCCGCGCCTCAATCTCGTTGACCGCACGCAACACACCCTTGGTAGAGCTGGTCGCGGGTGGTCGCGGCTGCTGGTACTGCGTCGGGGCCTGTCTGGCGTGCTGCAGGCGAGCCGCACGCTCACCCGCGTTGCGGGGTCGATCCCGAGGACCGGAGGAGTCGGGGCGGCTGCCGAAGGCCGGCCGGAGAAACGAACACTGGGTGTCCCTTCTCCTGTCCCACGACTGGCGTTCTTGCCCCGGAGCTTGGGGCAGTCGCGCTTGAGGTGCCCCACCTCGCTGCACATGAAGCAGCGCGCCTTGCTAGCGTCGATCGCGTTGACGCCAGGATCAGTGTAGCCCTCGTCAGGGTCGTCGAGGTACTCGTCCTCCTCCTCGCCGGCGAAATCAGTGGAGTAGATCTGGTTCACCCGTCGCGGGGGAGCAGGTCTGAAGAAACGGCGCACTGATGGGGCACGCCCGCGAGCCACGACGTCGGCCACCTGTAGGAGATACCTCTGGATATTCAAGATGTCCCACTCTTCCCAAGGGACATCAGCATAGTGCTTGAATACCTCATCCTGCAGCTCAGGACAGAGTGCCTCGATGAACCTGCTCTTGTACTCGTACCAGGTCATGTCAGCCAGGTAGGCGGCGCTGGACTCGAACTTAGACAGAAACTCGCGATATGGGGTGGTCCCCTGGCGCAGCTTGCTGAAGGCCATCCGCTCGTGGAGTGTAGCATCTGGGGGCACCAGCTTGCGACGCACGCGGTCCATCAGTTCCGCCAAGGTTTGCGGGTATGACTGGGACGCGATGCTCTCACAGTTCAGGATGCTTATCACCGAGGGGTCCATACAGGAGTTAATCACCAGATCAATCAGATCGCTGGTGGCCAGCTGCCAGTTGTGATGATTGCGCCAGATGGTATACTGTCGTCGCCACATGCGTCCCCATTCCTCTACCTCGCGCGGTTTCATGTCCGCGTGCAGCTTGGGTACATTCTTGAAATTGGGCATCGGTGGGGCCTTTACTGCGGCGGTGACAGGCCCACCGACGTCTACGTGGGGGATATCGCCGAAGTCGGGGGGCTGCGACCGGGGGAAAGGGCTGGATCTGGGCGGCGTACCATGAGTCCGCCGCACCTGGACGGATGAGGGGTGTTCGTACCCCGGGTCATCCAAGGCCACCCTGCTGAAGCTGAAGTTGCCAGCAGGCGCAGGCGAGGGGACCGCGCTTTGGTCAAGCACCCGTGGGCGCTGCGGTTGAGAAGCCGGGCGCTGGACTGGCGTGTGAGTCTCCTCGTCTCTGGTGGTGACACTGCTCCTGGTCTCCCCTGGGCTGGTCCGAGGTCTATGAGTACCAGCAGGCGGGCCCTGCGTGACAGTTCCCTCGTCCGTCTCGTTAGTCCCTTCCAGGTCATCGAACTCGCCATCTGCCCCTGGGGCCTCCCCTTCCTCGTCCGAATACCATAGCGCCGTGGGTAACAGGGACGTGCTGCCGAAGGACACTCTGCGTCTGCCCCGGTGTGGGGGCCCCGGTGGAGGTCCCTGGGGCCGCCCCCGACCTGCCCAAGGATGCGTTGGCCGCCCGGTGACTGGCTGCTGACGGCGGTAGTGCAGGGTATCTCCATTCTCATCTCCCTGCTGCTCTGGATCCGGTGGTAGCCATTGTGGTCTCGTCTGGGGTTGTTGCTGCTGCGTCCGGAATTGCTGCTGTTGCCAATGCTGCTGTGGTAACCGTTGCTGCTGCTGATGCTGCTGCTGCGGTTGCTGCTGCTGCTGCTGCTGTTGCTGCTGCTGCTGTTGCTGCTGCTGCTGTTGCTGCTGCTGCCGTTGCTGCTGCTGCGAGTACTCTTGGAGCCTCTCTTGGTCGTTCCTGTCATCTCCCTGCCTGGGTAAGGCGTCTATATTGTCCCCATCCGCTGGGAACCTAGGGTTCTGATCTCTGGATCGTGGGGAGCCTTCCGCAGGTCTCTCCATGACCTCACCTGTATCTGTCCCTGCTTGGACGTGCAGTGGTACCTCTATACCCTCTGTACCGTGCTCGTGGTTGTCTACCGGTTCTATCTCTGTATTCTCTAGTTCTCGTTCTCTAGTCTCTTCCTCTGTATCTCTGGCGTTCCTTGTTTGGGACCGTGTGGGCATGGTGCTCGTACTGGTACCTTACGCTGCAGGCAACACCTCCCCAGGAAGGAAGAGAGAGAAAGAGAGAGAGCAACCACGTGCTATAGAGCTATAACTATAGAACCTAATACTACTCCAATCTGAACCTAATAGTACTGGTCTCCTCTACTGCTTGCTAGGGCCAATGGTCAGCTGAGAGAAAGTCACTGTAACTGCTGTCCCCTCCCCCTGACTGCTGAGTGTGGGTGGCTTGGAGCATTCACGTGTGATGTGCATCCCCTCAGGCAATGGCATGTGTTCCCGAACAAACCTATCTGCATCTGTAATGTTATCAAACCCTTTCCACTTAGCACTAGAGCCTTGGGACAATATCTTATCTTTAATATGCTCCTCACAAGTCTTCCAGCTGTAGAATATAGCAGGCCTACCCTTATCCCCGTCGTGAGCTACTGCGTAGTAAGGAAATCCAGACTGTCCACCCTTGTTTATTTTACGTCGTGGCATGTTACATCATAGTCTGGCAGCGGCTTGCAAGCAAGAGAGAAAGGGGAAACCCAGGCTACCTCTAGTGCAGTGACCTTAAACAAACGAGGTGAGAGAGCACGGAGTATATCACAGCACACGCCCGAGCCTTCCGCAGGAACGGGCTATACGCACACACGGAGGTAAACACCGTCAACACAGTCGGCAACAGCCAGACGGTATCCACCCCCACGACCCCTTGCAGGTCAAACAACGAATGTCCGTCTCCGCGACGTCCATGGGCACCAACAACATTTACAACCTATAGAGGCACAACATATAACATAAACCCCCTGCGCGCGCGTTCCCGGATAGAGAGCAAGCTCGCCAGCTAGCCTTCAGCAGGCATAGCTTTGTAAAGAAAGACTTCTAACTAGGGGACGTACCATCTTCGATGACGTTAATCCCTCCTGAGCTGGCCGCCACCCGGTGTCGTTGAAGGCAAGCCCTGGCCGCCACTAGGTGTCGTTGAAAACAGGAGAGCTGAACGCTATCGTTGACAGCACCTCACCACAGGACTATTGCTAGCCCCGCCGAGTATCCCAGACTGGCCGTTTGCTGTATAGGTCGTCGTTGAATCCCTTTACGGGCTGGCCGCCGGCCTGACAGCAATCGTTGAATTCCGGAACCTCTACCTACGCCAAGCTTCGTCTTGGTATCCTAATTGGCTCACTAACCCTCTCCGCGAGAGTTAGCTAACCTTTCCAGCACATTTCCTCCGATAACCAGTGTTACGTCCCTGCCCAGACACTCCTAGCCTGAGCTACGTAGCGAAAGACCCTTCTTGCCGGAATTAGGAATAATTCAAGATAGCCTAAAGTAGGTTGCGCTTCACGACGTGAGTCGTGAGATATCTGGCATCACGGCTTAATGCCAAGCTAATTAGTTCACACTTATAATGGCTAGCAATACCAATTACAAATGGATAATGCCCCGGGCTCAATGTGTAGGCGTATTCGCACTTATCATTCATTAAACCAAGAGGACGAGACTCTCGTCCTTGGACCACTTTATCCTAGGTTGGTTGCGGCGCAGATACACGCCAATTTCCTTAGAACAATCCGAGTCACTAATTCCACGTAGGATCCGGGCCGACATCGACCCTCAACTATAGGATCCACGCCTAGAACCACTGACAGACTCAGAACCGGCGCGGCGCCACAGCGCCGGCCCCTAAAAGGACAACCTAGAACCAAAATAACTAGTCCAATTCACACAATAGCCAAGGTCCGTAAAACCCAAGTCCAATAGACCAAACAGCCTTAGTAATTTATTCCATTGTTACGTCCGGCCAAAAGGGCAGGGACGTAACACAGCTTTTGTCTTAATTTACTTTAGATAACTGGATTGGTCATGGATCTTGTCGCATTACATACTGACCATGTGAGGTCTTTATGCAAAAAAGCCACGAGATAGCCATGGCTGACGGCGGAGCTCATAACTTTCACGCCTTGAGCACCGAATTTAGCCGTGAATATCACAATTGACGCGTCTTTTTACGACGCACATGCTGATATAATTTTCCGCAGCTCTTACGCAATATACGATGAGCAAACGCCTCTCGACGCAACGCAGCCTGGCGGCTGCGCTCAGCAATGAAAATACGTCTGCAGCTCCGGCTGCAGCTTCGCCCACCGGCCCAGAAGGCAACGGCGCCACTAGCCCAGTGTTCAATTATACGGCGTATTATACGGTATAATACGGTATAATACGCGTTATACAAGGTCGAGCGGATAATTTTTATCCGTTTTATACGATTTGCGTATTTTTACGTATAATACGGCGAATAACACGTATGAGCGCGCGTATCATGGGGTTTTCGCGCTCATCCGAGGTCCGGCAGCCAAATTTTTCGGGCGGGAACCAAGGCGGGAAAGCAAGGGAACTTAGAAACACTACGGAAACCATCCACTGGTTGACATTTGGCGACCGCGAGACACAAGGATCTTACAAGCAAGCTACACTGTAGCATGGCAAGTTGGCAACCCTTGCTTAGCAGGGCTTAGCAGGGATTAACTACTGGTTATATTTGGAATAAACGTACACCTAGTTACCTGGAAGTTGGCAACCCTCCATGCTGTTTAGGTGCTCAGCCCTTGCCTCTCGGGCAGCCATGCACCGAATATACTGCATACTGTACAGAAAACTGACTGGTACGAGAGCATGGCCGCTTTATATTTTCAACTGAAATTTTGAAGGCATGATCCTTAGGTCTTGAAAAGCTTATATCCTTGGCCAGGCAACGTTTGGATGTGCGCAGATATGTCTCGACCTTCTGCTCGATGCGGCAACCTCGTTTCAGCAACCAGGTGGCGACCGTGCATGTGCTAACTGTTGATAGGCGGGAAATGCCCCTACATTTGAACGCGGATAGATGTTTCACGTTATTCCTTACATGATTGATAAGCGACGACGGCCAGGAAAGGCTCGCAGCTACGTCCATCAGGTTGGCATGCTGGCTCCGTCAAGAAAGGTAATATGCGGTTTTGATCTGGTACGTGCTATCTTGTTCACGTGTTCATTGTACTGTATCAAGTTGTTGGGTGGATTGTAAAATAGTCGTAGACCTGTAATGGAGGTTTTCTGCTTGTCTTTTGGTTGCTTTACTGCCTCTACGCATTATTGGCTTGTGATGGTTGGGGAATACCACTACAACATGCAGATTTTTGACCATATTTGTCTGCTATTAGCTTATGCTTCATCGAAAGCAGTGACGTAGTGCTTGGCATTGTTTATAAATATGATAAGCTTGATAACGCGATGTTTTTTCTTGCTAAAAACATCTCGAAACAAGTGGTTTTCTGGCCAGATCTAGCCACTATTTCTTGTTTTGCTCGCCAAAGTCAGCCTTCTTCTTGTGTGCTCCTCATGCATGCAAGAAACATGGAGATGCCCAGGACCTGCTTGCATGGAAGCATAGCCATCTTACTTCTTTTGCTTTTTTCATCTTTCCATTTCATTTGGCGTTGTTTTTTAGGGTATAATGCATAGGTAATCTAGCTCCTCGTGAACCCCGGTTTACACGTCCAGTGTTCCCAAGCACTGCTGAGCAGTGGCAACCCATGTATCATGTGTAATTTAGTGTCAGAAACATGTGGACTGCTTGAAATGATATCAAAATGCATGAAACAACCCCAAAAACGATGAAATCCAGTATTTGCGTATAATTTCCGGATAATACCGTATTATACCGTATTATCCATTATACGGACCCCGCGCGTATAACCGCGTATTGCGTATAATTGAACTCTGCACTAGCCAAGCTCTAGTGGTCGTCCAGCCCCCTGCTGCGCCCGCCTTGCCCGCAGCGTCGCCTGAACCCAAGCGCAGTCGCTCTGCCGAGCCGAGTTGGGTAGAGCTCGGCTTTGTCGCCGAAGCCAGCCAGCCCGGCTTCCTTGACACGCTTACCACGGAACGCATCCTGGTCTGCGTGTTTGATGGAACGCACGCCTCGCTTCTTGCACTATGCAAGCAGCTTTTCAACCAAGGTCGCCTCTTTGACCCTCGCTGGATTCGTATCCCCTCTTTCGACACCATTCCCAGCCTCCACCGCCCCTACCTCCAGCAATTCGCTCTCTTTTCCCTCCTTGGACGCTCCATCGGGGAGCTTTGGCCCCCCAAGCCTCTCACCACCACCTTAACCGAATCCTCCATCCGCTCACTCCTTAAGGAGGTCCTCGAGGAGCACGTGGACCCCATTGCTGCAGATGTGGCGGCCATCGCCGGCACGCTGACTGCCGAGCTTCCCCTCCTTTCCACCGCCACCTCCACCATCTCCACCGCCACCTCCACCCTCCTCGCCTCCTCCACCGCCACCACCTCCACCTCCGACGCCATCACCGCCCAGCTCCGTGACATCGACCAGCGTCTTAAGGACAACGCCATCGCTATCGAGGTTCTGCAGAACACCGCAGGCCTCACCGCCCAGGCGGTGAAGGACATTGCCGCCAAGCCAGCCCCGGCTGGCCTGGCCGGCGATCACTCCTCCCATCACCACCTGGGCGGACATAAGCAACATACCACCTCCACCACCTCCGCCGTCGCAGCCCAGCTCCAACGGCAGACGCTTGACCTCCACGAGGAGGCCGAGCTCGCCAAGCGCAGCCTCAACGTCATTGTCAAGAACTTCACCATGGAGGAAGGTGAGACTTCCGAGAAGCTTTTGCGTGCGTTTGAGCGAGAAATCCTTGGTCGCATGGGCCCTCGTCGTCTGTCCCAACTCAGTCCTCACAGGAGGACTGAGTTGACAATTTTCAACCGCGTGTAGCGACTAGGTGGGGGGTCCATCCCAAATGTTTTGATGTGGATCGGGGGTGTACTAGATGTCATTTTGTTGGCAAAAATACTGCATATGTGAAAACTTGACCCGAACACCTGAAAATTACACGGACGTTGGGCACCCCTCGCGAATTTGCATTTTTCGGGATAAGAACGAGTGGGAAAAATTCAATCAAATCCTGGTGCATGAAGAAAAAATATAGGCATGTAAACAATATAGTTCTTGAAACATGGCAAAAAACTGGGCTCAATTTGGCCACTGCAACTGCCTGAAACAATTAAAAAACTCTCAGTCCTCAGGAGAGGAATGGGGCTTTTGCTAACTTTGCTAGCATGTAAGTGCGGTCATACTACATCACCGTGGCCACCAACCATCCCAATCAACTCATTTCCCTTCAAGCATTACAGGACAACACACTTGCATCATCATACTTCAGGTATATCATACGTTATCATGTAGTGAGAGCCTATGCATGCATGTAGGGAATGGGCTTGGATACCTACCAACAAAGGGTTATGTTATAAGTGTCAACCACCAATATAATGGGTAGGTTAAGCATATTTCCATTGTTTCTAACAACAATAGATATGTCTATAACTGTTTTGCCTTGCCATGATGTGGCCAACATAGTTGCTGGCACATGATGGCAGTGGTTTGTCACCAAGACTTTTCACTCACCCGTAAAAGCTTGAATGCACCCTTGACGCAGCCCGTGGCCGCACAATCATGCAGTATGAACGTAGCAAGAGAATAACTAACATCTACGAAGGTGTTTAAACCTGCACAGCTCCTAAAACCCTGCACAACTACACTGGGTTAAGGCAAATGCCTGCTAACATCATCTGAAAAGGGGGTTTTAGAGAGGGGCAGGCAACGGTCAAGAAACAGCATCAAGACCTGAGCCTGACAACGCCTCGCAAGCTTAAACTCATGTACGAACATCAAGGAACGAAGAGGCAACGATTATCCGGCTTTACCTGGCACGGCTGGCGTTACCTTGGCCCAGGCGGTGCCCGCAAAAGTGGCACTCTTCGGCACATAGACCATGACGTGACAGAATGGTCGAAATCATCAAATCTATACTGTCACTCAATTTATTCTAATACAATGCATGTTTAAATGTAGAAAGAAACCTATCAGCAATTGAAATTGCGCCGGAAAGCAAGCGCAGTCATCAATTCCGTCGACCTGCCTTATCGCAGTTTTTTCCAGCAAGAACAGTGCCGACACCGGGTAAATCGCATCCCCGCGAGCTAAAAATTGATTTTTATCATCTTTAGGGCATGTTAAATCTATTCCCTGAGTTTTGACAGCTAACTCTTCCGCAAACGTAAACTGCATGCATGGGCGCGAGCCGCCATGGCTAGGTCGTGCATTTCCGGAAGTCGCGTTTCACGTGGAAAAGTACCCTTACCACCTGTACTTTGACCGTACATTTAGCCGCTCATACCAAATCCAAAAAAATCCCAAAAATATGTCCAAGAAAGATCTTTTCACGTAGTATTTGAATAAATTTTGAGAGAATTTTTTGGACAAACATTCTGACCGTGGCGAATTTTCTACGAAACCCAAAAACTCGGTCCTCTAGAGAGGACTGAGTTCAACTCAGTCCTCCGTAGAGGACCAGGGACAGACGACGAGTTAACGGTGAGATCGAGCTGGCCGCCCACCGCCTTCCCCGCGCGCGGGGTAAGGCAGGGCCGCCCCCGCTCCTTCTCACCTTTAAGACCCCGGCGGACAAGATTTCTTTTCTCAGACGCCGCAAGCGGCTCGAGAAGACTCTCTTCACCCTTGATGACGACCTGACCCTGGCGCAGCAACAACGGCGACGGGAGCTATGGCCGACCTACCTCCAGCTCCGGCAGACCAAGGCGGGCCAGCCGGTGTACTGGAATGGGGCGGCCATCTACGTCGGCCACAAGCCCCAGGTCGGGTGGCAGGCGACCCCCCCCCCCGCGGCCCCAGCGACTCCAGACGCCCCAGCTTAGGGGAATACAGCAGTAGTAGTGCAGAATAGATAGACCGTGGCCATGTACATGTACGCCTCCTAGAGGCACTATCCCAGCTAAGCCACGCGCTTTACTTAATCATGTACATGTGTGCCTATGATGAGCCACACTCCAGATGATGCCTAGCTTTATTTAGTTATGTTGTGGGAGAGCGATCGCAGCAACTGGTGCTCACCACTAGACACTCCCGGCCAGCTAGGCTAGAAACACACGCCCTGATCAAGCATGCTGTTTCCGGCCCCACCGTCTAGGTCATCTAGTCGCTCCACACGTAAGCCAGCCATAATTTCAATGCACAAGGATACACATTTCCATCACCATTCATCTTCATCATCCTGAACGACTCGAAAACGCGGAAAAGATAACGGCAGGCTCGAGCTACCATGGTCCGGATTCTCCCGATTTCTGGCCTGCGCTGGTTGTCTCTTTGATGTTGTGCCCATGCAGGGAGTAACTCTCTGCTGAGACGCCATGCCCTAGCTTCTTTGTATAGCTATGATGATCTTCCCCCCCATGACAGGCTCCCCCTTCGCTGGGCATAGCTTAATTGAAGATCATGGGGATGCAAGTGCCCTGGTGCACCTAGAGCAAGGGTCCTTTACATCCCCACCCTTGCAGGAAGTAGCTTAGGATGTATGATAGGCCATATGCCCCCTCTCAAGGGCTATGTGCTACATATACTCCCAGCGCTTGTCGGTGGCGCTGACTCGGGCCATGGCTGACATCATGCTCCGCCGTACGCGGGCTGATTTTGCGGTGCAGCAGGGCTATTAGGTTCCTCCCGTTAGGAGTTTCCATTGGTCTTATCGTAGTATAGAGATTTGACATGGCTCTGTATAGAGGTTTATAGCTGGGCGTTTGCTTTGGTTTGAGTGATTTCACTCTGCTGTAAGTAATTATATTATTAACATATACTCCCAACGGAGTTATGTTACAATTCAATTCAAATCAATTCAACTGGATTGAAAGCGTGATTGCAATGTGGCCACCCACAACAGGGACGCCTCATCCAACCAATTGGCCCAATCAGGGACAAGTAATGGGCTGTCATGCATATCAAAGAGACAACCTGCATATGCTAATAATAATCTCATGCTGACAGGTGCCTGCCTGTTGAGGTTAATTTGGCCCTGTACGTTTTCGATCCACGTCCGCCCCCCCGCAACCCACTGCTAGACAGGGTAGCCCTCAGGTAGAAGTTATTGCCCCTGAGGTAAATAAAATGCTTCGCATGGCCCGCATGGTGGCTGATGCCACCCTATCTGCTAGTAAATGGAGATGGGATATAAATATTTCACACAAATGGTCCGGCCTTTGTGACTCAAAAGAACGAGATTATCCTGGAAAACCATGTGGGCATCGTCTTATTGACATGACACAAATTTCATCCCAACGGCGACACGCTCCCACAGTTTTCCCTACTGAAATACATTAAGAGTTACCGCCCCTTTCAGGGCACATCCAGGTGGCTGGTCTCTGGTCCACTCTACCATGATGCAATCTGCATTGCCAGTGTCTTTTCTCGGAAGTGGTATTGTGTGTGGCACAGCTCCTTGGCCCGCTCACTCCCTGGCGCACCTCCCAACCACTCCTGGTAGATCTGCACCGCGATCGGGTTTGCCTCGGGTGGCCGATCAGCAACCTGCCCAGGGTGGACCCAGGCGGGGGGCAAGTTCACACCAGCAACCACGCAGTAAGACCCCCCACCATCAAGCCCATCAGTGGCACGAGCCGCACCATCACATAATCTCGACATTACATCGGCAGAGAATGATACCGTCGGCAGGAAAGAGGGGGGAAGAGGGGGAGAGACGTGTGTCTGGGGGGGTGGGGAATACCATGCAACACAAGGCAGCACATTCAAGGCTGCAATTACACAAGACACTCAAGGCTGCAATTACACAAGACACTCAAGCCTGCATTTGACTGGCCAATTATGGGCATTGCAACCATGTCCCTAAACGCCGGAACTAAGCCAAGCAACACCATTCCTAACTCTAACCTAACATATCGAAGTATCGCAACCATGTCCTAAACGCGCGCATTGATAGGGTCCTAAACGCCGGAACTGAGCCAAGGTGGTGGTCTTCACCCTCATCCCTAGTCCCAGCCATTAACCGATAGGGCTCTGCACTGCGCCGAGCCCTACTAACCGACGGATACCGAGAGAATGAAAAAGATCCTTCCGACTGGGAACTGGCCTCAGCAATTGAAGAATGCCACACATGCTAATCACAGCGTACGGCACACAATACAAATGGTTCAATTACAGCTTCAGCGCGGCCCACCATCGTACAGCTTGAGAATACATGACGCGAATGTGCTGATGCTAACGTCAGTTTAAGCACGGCGAAACAATGTACCACCAAAGAGTGCCACCATGCGGTGTACTCCACTTGTCACATCTCCCGCGAATGACGGTAATCATCGTAGTGCAGGGCACGGCCTGACAACCGTACAGCTACGCAGTCCTGGTCACTCTACCTAATCTCCAACGCGTCCTCATCACTATACTACAGTACACACATCAAACAGACAACCCGTATATATTATGTATAGTATTATATGTAGTATATATATATAGTATTATAGACCCAGCACCCAGCACCTGTGCTTTTTACGTCCCTACCTGCTCCACGTATTTCATCTCCAGCGCGTCGATGAGCTGGCGCCCCGACTGGCCCGGCTTGGGCTTGATCTGGCCGCCCCCGTTCAGGCACCCTGGACACAACCGACGAGCAAGGACACCCAGCGACCCAGCGAGTGCAAGCGCAAAGGGCGAATTCACTTCAGGAGGCTTCACCCGGCTATACAGGCAGGCAAGGGACATCTCCGCAGCAACGCAACCAGTCCATAAAGGCAGGCAAACATGAACCCGCACTGCCGCCATCCCAGCAGAATCGTGATTTTTAAACTTGGTGGCCGTAGCTTTCGACTACCTCGCGATGCGTCGACAAAAGGCCACAAGCCTCGCGATGGCTTGAGAAAAGGCCACAAGCCTCGCGATGCGTCGACAAAAGGCCACAAGCCTCGCGATGGGTTGACAAAAGGCCACAAGCCTCGCGATGGGTTGACAAAAGGCCACAAGCCTCAACTCGGATATCTGCCGTTCCATTGCCAACCCGTCAGGTTCAAATAGCTTCGCTATGGTTGCTCCAATAACAGCGACGATCTCTCCCAGGGCCACTTGCGTCGAGTTATCATGTGCGTACATGGGATACTCCCATCACATCCATCCATGTGGCACTGGGTGACGTTCGAACTGTTCACCAACCTGAGATAGACATCCGTCACCATCGGCTGCACGCATGACACTAGTGGAGGCGTGATATGTATTTTTTTAAAAAGATACAAACGCAAAAGCAAAATTTACAGATATGGCAGTGGCTAGAAAAGTGGGCGGCGGTACAGAGTAGAATAGGTCATGGACGCGACCTGCTACATCCAACTAATGCTGGATGCCGGGTGCGAGCCGTCGATGCAAGTCCGGCTGGATGCCATGGAACAGCTGCATCCAACTCATGCTGGATGCCATGGAACAGCTACATCCAACTCATGCTGGATGCCATGGAACAGCTGCATCCAACTCATGCTGGATGCCATGGAACAGCTACATCCAACTCATGCTGGATGCCATGGAACAGCTACATCCAACTCATGCTGGATGCCATGGAACAGCTACATCCCAGGATCCGTGGATTTAGCTATTTTTAGTTTACATCTTTCGGGTGCTAGTAGTATTTTAGGTGCAATTAATTTTATTACAACTGTATTTAATATGCGAGGACCTGGAATTACCATGAATCGTTTACCCCTATTTGTATGGGCCGTATTAATTACAGCGTTTTTACTTCTTCTGTCATTACCTGTTTTCGCAGGAGCAATTACAATGCTATTAACTGATAGAAATTTCAATACTTCTTTTTTTGACCCAGCGGGAGGTGGTGACCCTGTATTATCAATAGCTAATACACCACCTAGTTTGTTAGGAATAGAACGAAGAATCGCAACTCATGCTGGATGCCATGGAACAGCTGCACCCAACTCATGCTGGATGCCATGGAACAGCTACATCCAACTCATGCTGGATGCCATGGAACAGCTGCATCCAACTCATGCTGGATGCCATGGAACAGCTGCATCCAACTCATGCTGGATGCCATGGAACAGCTGCATCCAACTCATGCTGGATGATGGAACAGCTACATCCAACTCATGCTGGATGCCATGGAACATCCAACTCATGCTGGATGCCATGGAACAGCTACATCCAACTCATGCTGGATGCCATGGAACAGCTGCATCCAACTCATGCTGGATGCCATGGAACAGCTGCATCCAACTCATGCTGGATGCCATGGAACAGCTACATCCAACTCATGCTGGATGCCATGGAACAGCTGCATCCAACTCATGCTGGATGCCATGGAACAGCTGCATCCAACTCATGCTGGATGCCATGGAACAGCTACATCCAACTCATGCTGGATGCCATGGAACAGCTGCATCCAACTCATGCTGGATGCCATGGAACAGCTACATCCAACTCATGCTGGATGCCATGGAACAGCTGCATCCAACTCATGCTGGATGCCATGGAACAGCTGCATCCAACTCATGCTGGATGATGGAACAGCTACATCCAACTCATGCTGGATGCCATGGAACATCCAACTCATGCTGGATGCCATGGAACAGCTGCATCCAACTCATGCTGGATGCCATGGAACAGCTACATCCAACTCATGCTGGATGCCATGGAACAGCTGCATCCAACTCATGCTGGATGCCATGGAACAGCTGCATCCAACTCATGCTGGGTGCCATGGAACAGCTACATCCAACTCATGCTGGAAGCCATGGAACAGCTGCATCCAACTCATGCTGGATGCCATGGAACAGCTGCATCCAACTCATGCTGGATGATGGAACAGCTACATCCAACTCATGCTGGATGCCATGGAACAGCTGCATCCAATTCATGACACATCATCCATAGCGATTCATGACGTTGCGGTTGATAGCATTCCTAGACGTAACCTACGAAGCTCGCCATAATAGAAACCAGGACTGCCCCAGGGGGTTGCCTTGAAAAGTGGTAGGAGCGGGGGAGCAGCATCTGTTGCCTCTGCCAACCAGCTTGACATCTTCCAATTCCTTCCTGGTAACTTCTTCCCCAGCTGTCGATGGCCACTCGCAGGTCCTGCAGCGCCGCCCTTGTGTGTTGATGAGCTAATTTATAATCACGAAGAGTGCTACTACGGCCCTTCTGTTACACATCCCAGACAGCAGGAGGACTAGGTTTATAGGAGGAGTATCCAAAAAGTTCTATTCTTGAGACTATAGGAGTACTATCCAAAAAGTTCTATTCTTGAGAATATAGGAGTAGTACCCAAAAGGTTCTATTCTTGAGACTATAGGAGTACTATCCAAAAGGATCTATTCTTGAGACTACAGGAGTACTATCCAAAAAGTTCTATTGTTGAGACAAGTCACACGGAAAGGACAAGGCACTTGCCGGAGGGGCACGCCATGATCTCCACGTAGTGGTACTTGCTCTTGCCCAGCTTGATCTGGCGGACGAGATTCTGGATGTTCCGGAAGCCATATGCCTTGGCGAAGCACAGCACCTCGTTGCCGTCCACCTAGGGAGTCCAGTCGGGGGGAAGTACACGAGGGGGAGGGCGGTTGGAAGTGGGGTTGGTGGGGAAAGTTACTGGGGTGGCAAGTACAGATCGAGGGAGAGGGTGGCGCGAACAACAGAATGTTCATGCTGGGGGCAACACGGGCCACATATGTCCCATATGAATCGCGTAAAAAATGGGTAAAAAAATTAACCCTGACCACATCAAGTTATAAATAACCCTGACCAAATCAAGTTATAGTTAACCCTGACCAAATCAAGTCGATCACTTCAAAGCACCAATGAATACTTATTTGAGAACGGCGGCCCACGGAGGTACGTGATGGCCATGCCGACAATTACTTCACAAGCGCTGTAAGCGTAGTACTGTACCATGAGCAGCGGAACCGTAAGATACCCCAAGTATGAGATCGACCAGTAGCAATACCCCCAACCACGAGCAGCTGGTGCATAAGAAAGGGGCTGAAATTGCATCCAAACCGCACGTACCACGCACAGGAAGGAATCCGAACTGTAAAAAAATCAACAAAACGACAGCACACTACGAGCGAGATCTTCAAAGTGTTTGGGGTGTAGGGTGTACTTAAACAGGCGCGCGGTCTCCTAAATGTCTAGATTGGGTTTAGGGTTTAGTTCGACAAAAACCAAGACAGAACATCTGCCATGAGCAACTACACAGTAAAGAGGCAGTATGAGGCAACACAAGGCCAGCACGTACCGCGGCATCTAAGCAATACGCAATCCATCACAAGAAACAGCAACCACCACGAGCAGCTAAACAACAAGAAATCGAATAAATACAACCAAAACAAAGGCAGCATTGTTTGGAATCATACACTGACCCCATGTATCGACGCCGTGGGCGGTAATGCGAAATTACTATTAGGCGTCTAGCACTAGTGTTTTATATAGGGTACCGTTGGCGGTAATGGGATATTACTATTAGGTTACCCGAATCGTTGGCAAAACAGATCGTACTACTAAGCATATCATATCTGTACAATCCGTAAGGATTCCCTGGATATTCCCGCATCTTTGGATTCCGGGACACGTTGTCAAAGTCCACGACTAGTAAAAGAATCTCAAGTGTATATATGCCAAATGGCAACCTGTAAATACTGTTAGTATAGATTCTTTAGTTACGTTATTGTGTGTTTGCCCCCTGGAGCTCATTCGTAAATAGTACTCTGTTTATTGACATCTGGAGCTCGTAGGTTAATTCTGAATTAGGACACGGAATCTACAGAATCTTACGCTTAGTATAAAAGTAAATTTACTTTCTAATTCCAAGCACCGTTCATACAATCATCACATCCTTCGTCCACACTTGTCGGTCACTGTTTTGTGTTTTGTACGTTTTGTGTTTACTGTGTAAGTGTAAAGGTCTTCTAGACCGTAACTTTACTCCGATATTCCAACTGAATTTTATTTTAACATGGTATCGAGTGCGCTAGGTTGTCGATTTTCCTTACCAAAAATATGAACAAATACCAACGCTATATTTACATAAGTGACCTGATTTATTCCGAAACGTCATACATAAAACTGTCCTATTACCACTTCAAAAAAGGGGATTATCACAGATCTTTTTACTCTGGCTCGGAAGCTGTATATAGTAGAGTCGTTTCAGTTTTACTGGGTTCTTCTGAGCGGATTTTCAGCAGAGCTCGACAAGACAAGTACCTGTGGCGTTTTCGCCCCTTTGTTACATTTCGGGATTCGTCTTTTGGTGTTAAACTATACAACGACGACATCTGATTCCGCACCTGTAAGTTGTTGCACGATTCAGACTGCTGTGAGTGGTTTCGTGCATTGACCAGTTGTTGGGTGGATTACCTGGATACTTGCGACCCATCTGACGAGGACAACTAGTTCTTTTGGTGTTGATTGTCACGTGTATTATAATCTGTTTCCTGTTTACTTTGCAGTAGTACAGGTTGCATTGTTTGCATCTTTTGCTGCAATCGTTTGTGTGTATATGTTCCGCGGACTGTTGTGTGTCAAGTGTGTGTTTTGCTAGCAGAGTGTGTGTTCAGGGGTGGCTCCCCTAGTGTGTCACGTGTGTTTTAAGTGTTTTCATTGTGTTTTCTTTGTTGTTTTGTGGTCCGTTTGAGACTCACAAGTCACATTCCGCAATTTCTTTCCAAGCTTTCAATCTCTCAAACCATTCATATCATGGCGGCCACTGTGGCAACTGTAAACAAAGTCAAGCATTCCCAAATCATCAATGTCTGCAAATTGCTAGGACAACCTAACCCCTACGATGGGACCAATCCCAGCCTGTGGAAGCCTCTGCAAGTTCGAGTCTGTGCCATGTTTGCAGGCCTGGGCATGCTGGATGACCTTCTGGGCAATGGCACCCTTGATCCAGAACGTCAAGCTGCAGGGTATGATGGGCTCACCCTGATCTTCGATGGAGAGCTTCTCCTGGGAATCGCTCAACTGGAGGAGCACACGTGCAGCATCGCCTGGAAGTGGATCTGCGAGCACTGTGAGCAGCCGGAGCACACAGTCTCCTTCCTGAATGACCTCCGCCGGCAACTGCAAGCCCAGAAACAGCAACAGGGCCAATCAGTAGGAGACTACTGGACTGGCAACCACACCAAGTGGTTGCAGTACTTGTCCCTGGATGGCGAGATGACCGCTGGCGTGTTCAGAGACAACAACCAAGATGGCCTTCTTCCTGAACTGCATCCTATACTGGCGGCCATTGGTCTCCCCAAGACCTGCTCTCTGGCGGAGTATCGTGCAGCCATCTTCCTTGCTGAAGATCGCCTGAAGATGCAGAAGGCCGCCCTTGGCACGCCCTCCACTGGCTCACGCAGCACTCCTGCGCCACCCGCCAGCACCTCTGACACGGTCGACCACTCTGGCCAAGCATATGCAACCAGGCCCAAGTCGACCCTCCTCTGCAAGCATTGCAAGCGTCCTGGTCATGTTGAGTCCCATTGCTGGGAACTCTACCCCGCATTACGACGCGCTCGGGCACCCATGGGCTCCACGTCTCGGGCTCATCTCACGGAGGGCCCCCTCCCCACGGACGCTCCTGGTACTGGGACTCAACATGACCAGGACGCTTGCAATGCTTGCAGAGGAGGGTCGACTTGGGCCTGGTTGCATATGCTTGGCCAGAGTGGTCGACCGTGTCAGAGGTGCTGGCGGGTGGCGCAGGAGTGCTGCGTGAGCCAGTGGAGGGCGTGCCAAGGGCGGCCTTCTGCATCTTGAGGCGATCTTCAGCAAGGAAGATGGCTGCACGATACTCTGCCAGAGAGCAGGTCTTGGGGAGACCAATGGCCGCCAGTATAGGATGCAGTTCAGGAAGAAGGCCATCTTGGTTGTTGTCTCTGAACACGCCAGCGGTCATCTCGCCGTCCAGGGACAAGTACTGCAACCACTTGGTGTGGTTGCCAGTCCAGTAGTCTCCTACTGATTGGCCCTGTTGCTGTTTCTGGGCTTGCAGTTGCCGGCGGAGGTCATTCAGGAAGGAGACTGTGTGCTCCGGCTGCTCACTGCAAGCCCAGAAACGCTCCTGGTACTCCACAGGCTTCTTCTGACGTGAACGCCCGTGATGTATCTCTGTTTTATGGTTTCTGATCTGGCCTGGGAGGCTGTGGTCCCCTGAACTTGTTTGCTACGTTACTCATTGGGTAATGGCCTGATCAACCATCTTCCTTTTACACTAACTATGCTCTTCCAGTTCACTCATGTGCGCTTTTCCAGTCCTAGTGGCCGGCCACCTTAGCCATTCTGAGAATGCCCACCTGTGTAGGGCAAGGGGGGTGTCTGTTTTGCCCCACACATGTACCAAATACCAAGGGTGCATTGGTCCTGCACAGTAGCAGGTCACCCTGTTATCATGATCTCAATAGTAAGGGGGGTGTTTGGAATCATACACTGACCCCATGTATCGACGCCGTTGGCGGTAATGGGAAATTACTATTAGGCGTCTAGCACTAGTGTTTTATATAGGGTACCGTTGGCGGTAATGGGATATTACTATTAGGTTACCCGAATCGTTGGCGAAACAGATCGTACTACTAAGCATATCATATCTGTACTCATACAATCCGTAAGGATTCCCTGGATATTCCCGCATCTTTGGATTCCGGGACACGTGGTCAAAGTCCACGACTAGTAAAAGAATCTCAAGTGTATATATGCCAAATGGCAACCTGTAAATACTGTTAGTATAGATTCTTTAGTTACGTTATTGTGTGTTTGCCACCTGGAGCTCATTCGTACATAGTTGTTTATTGACATCTGGAGCTCGTAGGTTAATTCTGAATTAGGACACGGAAAGTACAGAATCTTACGCTTAGTATAAAAGTAAATTTACTTTCTAATTCCAAGCACCGTTCATACAATCATCACATCCTTCGTCCACACTTGTCGGTCGCTGTTTTGTGTAGTGTACGTTTTGTGTTTACTGTGTATGTGTAAAGGTCTTCTAGACCGTAACTTTACTCCGATATTCCAACTGAATTTTATTTTAACAAGCATGCACCATGGGGGGGATGCCTTGGAGATCCGAACTCATTTGTGTCCAGGGTTTAGGGATAATTAGAAAAGGATCAAGACGGCACGTACCATGAGCGAGATCTCCTAAATGTTTAGGGTTTGGGGTTATCATTTAACCCCTAAATGGTCTTGCTGCCGATTTTCCGCCAAAAATCGAGTTCCAGCCGATGCATCGGTCCCTTCTCGGGGGACCAGATGCCGCGAAATCTATTGAGAATTAGGAAAAGTTTAGCTGAGAAGATCGAAAGTTTATAAAATTCTTCACAGCATGGTACTAGGGTTTGCATACTTTTGACTAAGTTATAGAGGTGTTCTGGCCGGTCAAAGTACAAGGGGTCAGGGTACTTTTTCACGTACAACGTGCATTCCGGACAACGACGGCCTGGCCATGGCGGCTTGCGCCCACGCATGGCATTTACGTTTGCGTTCGAATTTTCTGGCCAAACTTAGGATATTGATTTTAAACGTCCTAAAGATGATACAGGCCAATTTTTGGTTCGCGGGAATGCCATTTGATAGGTGTCGGCAGCGTTCTTGATGGAAAAAAACTGCGATCAGGCCGGACGATAGAAACGTTGACAGCAATACCTTTCCGGCGTATTTTAAAGGATATATTGGTTTCTTCGTACTTTTTATTATACATAGTAGTCGTAAACGTGCAAGGGTGGCCAGAAATCGCCGAATCCAGCGACCATGCTGCACAACTTTGGTGTGCCGAAATGCGCCATTTTGCGGCCACCGCCTGGGCCAAGGTAACGCCATCCATGCCTGGTAAAGCTTAAGCATCGTTTTCCTATCGATGTTTGACGTTTATAGATACGTTCTAGCTTGTGTAGCACATTCTTTTTGCACTATTCATGCTCTTTCTTGACCCTGGCCTGGCCCCTTTCTAAAACACCCTTCTTAGATGCTTCCCTCAGTCAGTTGACCTGCCACAGGGTGATGGTGATAAGTTTTAGAGGCTGTATGGGTTTGAATACCTCCATATATGTTTGTTATACATTTCCCATACACATATTGCATGAGTGTGAGGCAGTTGGCTGGTCTCTGTGGCATCATCAAGCACGTAACTGGTGAGTAAAAGCTTCCCATTGACAGCATGTGCCACCAGGTGTGCTGGCCATCACCTGGCAAGCTATAGCAGCTTAGGCCTAGTTTATCCTTGCTAGGGCAGGCTGAAATAGGCTCAACACCACTAGTTTGTTGGTGGCTGCCTCCTAGAATGCATGCCTTGCGTAGGGTGTCCGTACCACGTTACCTACGTGCATGGACAAGGTGGCACCTGCACATAGGTGCCATGTAAGGGCAGTATGATGATGCAGTTATGTTTCCCCATCATTGTGGAAGGGAAATGTATTGTTTGGCATGGTTGGTGGCCATATTAGGAGGTAGTATGCCCACCCCTACGCCCTTGGTTGCTTTTTACCAACGGTACCCCTATGGGCTGTACTGGGTGTAACTGCTGGTATACCCACCCAAATGATGACCCCAATGGCTCAAACTGTTCAGCAACTAATTGTTTATCATCCCTGAAGTGGTAGGTGCCTAGGTCTTATAACATAATTCAAAATGCACATTCTACCAAAAATGAAAACGCGCGTCTTGACCCCCCTGACTTTGACGGCAGTTAAACATGGCCTACCCTGCATATATGTAAGGTTGTGATATACCAACCCGAAGGGCAACTCATGGACATGCTTGGCCCCCAAGGACAGCCATTGGATATGGGTAGGTTGGATGGCATCTGGTTTGCAAAATTGTGAAGATCCAGCCGATTTATCGGCAGGATCTCAGACCATTTAGGGGTTAAGCAACAACTAAGCAACGGCGTACCACGAGCGAGATTTCTTGGAAGTCCGAGTTCCTCCCCATCACCCACGCGAGGGGCTGGGCCACATCCACCCCAAAGAGCGCCTTGGCTGCGTGCACAAAGATGTAGTCGGCGTAGCCCCCGGAGCCGCCCGGCACGCCGTACAGCTGGCCAGATTCGTCCACGTTGGTCAATCTGGAGGGCGGTGGCCAGGGTGTGGCATGCGGTTCCCGACAAGACAGTCCACCGATCCACCCAGATAATTTGAATGAAGAATGGACACGATGAACGCACGTAGAACCAAGAATGGGCACGATGAATGCAAATGCCAGAACGCGGAGTGTACACACAGAACGCACGCAAATAATGGAAAATGCACGGAGAATGCACACAACATACACAGGGGGTAGGCCATGATGACGATGCAAGGAATGTGCACAACGTACACAGGTGGTGGGCCGTGGCGTTACGAAGCAACCATCCACTGTCATCCACTTTCTGAAAGGTGTGTACGTGAATGATGGACGCAGACAGCATCGCCTTATGCGAACATCAACCAGACACAAACAGACACACAGACACACACACAGACACACAAACACATTATCCCGCGCTGCGGCCTCCAACGATGTAGACATGTCAAAGATTGGGAGGGGGCGCACCCGATGCCAAATCACGATTGCTGTCCAGTATACTACTATATGCATTTCATACAGATTCTTGAGTATGGGCATTCCCCTCCCACCCCCACCCCAGTGTTTCGATTAGTGGCGATATGCCGCCAAATGTGGCGGTGTGGCACTTTTTTTGGTAAAATGTGGCGGTGGCACCCTATTTGACAAGGCCCCCAAGAAGCCACAAATTGGCCGTGCTGTTCTACTTTCTAGTTTCGTTTCGCCACAGAGTGGCCGTGCCTGAAGTTCACTCTGTGCCGTGCCTGAAGTTCAGGTTACGCCACAATTGGCAGTGTCAGCCGAACTTCCGGCCGGCGTTCCGCCACGAATCTCCCTTTAGAAAAGTGCAACAGTGCATACCGCTTAGTGCATGTTAGTAGCGCCAAGTGGCCTGCTGGCCGCTGGACAGGCTGGGCACTGAGCAGTGACTACCGTAGTGAGCTAGACCGGTGCAGTGTGCAGTGAGCTAGGTAGAATTGAATTACAAGAATCAACCAAAGTCTTGTCCAATCAAAATCATCTTCTTCGGAGCAGTGTCTTAGAGACGACAGTATCCTCGAATCCATCTTCGAGAATGGGGACCGAATCATTGCGACAACGATATAAAAAAGTACGAAAAAGTACGCAAAAGTACGAACACAAACGAGCAAGTGCGGCGAAATGCGTCGAACTGAGGATTAATCTACACGGGCGGCCGGCAGGCAGAGACCCGCCCTGTATACTCAGCCAGGACGGCACCGCGCCGCGCTGACCCCGCCGTTCTACTTGGTTGGCAGGCTTTGCTGCATCAATGAATGGTTGGAAAGCCAGCCCGCCACACGTGGCCGTGCCAAGCCCAATTTTAATTGGCTTAAAGCAACACATTGGCCAAGTCAACCAAAGTTTTTGTAGTTCAAAACGCCACAAGTGGCCTAGCGCCACTAGCAACAAAAACCTTAATCGAATCACTGCCCACCCACATCTGGTGAGCATTTCCCCTGCTTGCCAGATATAAGCTGACACACCGACACGGCTGCTCAAGTGGGGACCCCTAAGTATAGGAAGCAGCACCTATGCCATCCCTATCAAGTGGGGACCACTAACTATAGGAAGCAGCACCTATGCTATCCATATCAAGTGGGGACCACTAACTATAGGAAGCAGCACCTATGCTATCCCTATAGAGGTATCCTGCAGAGCCCCTCTAAACTTCCACAGCAGGCTAAGCTCTCGAATTCTTTTTTACCTGGGGAGCGTATTAAGCAGGAGGCATGTAAAAGGAAATAGCGCAGCGTCATTAACTAATCATGAACATTACCTGGGGAGCGTATTAAGCAGGAGGCATGTAAAAGGAAATAGCGCAGAGTCATTAACTAACAATGAACATTACCTGGGGAGCGTATTAAGCAGGAGGCATGTAAAAGGAAATAGCGCAGCGTCATTAACTAATAATGAACATTACCTGGGGAGCGTATTAAGCAGGAGGCATGTAAAAGGAAATAGCGCAGAGTCATTAACTAATAATGAACAGCAATAATTGCAACAAACAAGCGGTTTACCATGCAGGCCTTTTACATGGTGTCTCTTACCAGCAAAATACCTATTTACTACCGTAAACATTCATAGGTAGCACTATGCTACTTATCGTTTACATGGTGTCCTTTACCGCTCGGATAATAACTCAGTAGGTCGAGCCTTTACATGGCGTCTTTTGCCCGCCTGATATCTACATGAAACAAAAGCTCTACTCACAGGGTGTCCTTTACCAGCCTGGCATCTATTTATAAGGAGAACCTGGACTTACATGGTGTCCAGGGGTGCAGGCGGCACCGCAGGGAGCTCCAGGCCTTTGCGCTGGCGAACGCGGCGATGTCCGCGTTCGGCCCATGGATGGTGTCGTAGCGGGGGGGACGCAAGAGGCATAGATACGTAATGAGCAGCGAGCAGGTCAGACAGGATTAATACGCGGGGAAGAAAAGCCCTAGACAGGACTATTGGGAGGGAAGGAAAAGCCCTAGACAGGATTATTGCGAGGGAAGGAAAAGCCCAAGATCTATGCCACGTAAACTTACAATCTAGGCACGCAGGATTGCGATAGCAACAGGTTAGGTGCACACCATGCCATCAACCCATCTACGTTAAACACAAGCGCTGCCATCCTCACCCGCATCAGCTCCAGCACCTCCCCATGTGCCATCAATCCACACCATTGACCCATGTCATCAACCCATGTCATCAACTCATGCATCAGCCAATGTCATCAGCCCATGTCATCAGCCCATGTCATCAGCCCATGTCATCAATCCAGGTCACCAACCCATGTCATCAACCCATGGCAATCTTATATATGCGATCGATCTCCTGCCATGCTGGCAACCTAATGCCATGCCATCAACCTACCTGCATCAGCTCCAGCACCTCCCCTGACGTGAGCACGCAGTCCACCTCGGACACATGCGCGCCCTCGTCCGCCACCTTGAAGTCGTCGCGTGAGGCCTCCAGCTTCTTGTCATAGCACGGGGCGACCGAAACGTGATAGAAGTCACGCGGCCTGCGAGGGGGTCATGTGTGTGTGGGGGGGAGGGAGTAGGGGCAGAGAGACATCGTTGGGTTGGGCATAGAAGTTAAGGAAGGTGGTATTCGGAGAAGCGGGGGGGGGGAGGGAAGCAGGGGCATTGGGTTGGGGGATGGGGAGGTGCACGGGCATGCGGGGAGGTGGAATGGGAAGGATGGGGGGGGGGGGGGGAGAGGTGGAGTGCGCATAGAGGTGAAGGGGGGTGGAATGGCCACCGTGGGTGGGTGGGTGGGTGGGTGGGTGGGTGGGTGGGTGGGTGGGTGGGTGGGTGGGTGGGTGGGTGGGTGGGTGGGTGGGTGGGTGGGTGGGTGGGTGGGTGGCTGATGGGGTGAGGAATATTGGAAGCGCTGACAGTGGGGGAAAAGAAAATGAGGCAGGTAGTGGCAGTCCCAAGGCACCCAATCATAGACGGGGCGAACGAATTGAATATTCGCCGTTCATGTCAGCACGTGCTGTGATGCATGAGTGGTTAGCGCTAGCTCCACGCCCCTTGAAATGACGACATGGCAACATAATAAAAGGGACACCCCTGTTACTAGCGGCGCCACACAAAACGAAGAAAGAACCATATTTACAGTATCCAAGAATACTGTATCCATGTATGCTGTTATATTAAAATACCAACCCAGCCACCCATCCCCACGACGCAGTCATCATCGCAAGCAACACGCTCGCTAAGTAGCGCATGCGCCCAATGGGACAATCCACTACCCCGGCCCTGCCACACACGCACGCTCGCGCTTACTTGGCGCCCAGCTTCTGCGCCAGGTGTCGCTTCAGCAGGGACCCCATGACCGCCATCGGGCTCTTGGTGGTCGCGATGTAGGGAAGCACGTACGTGCCGTGGGTCTTCTCTGCGTAACATACCCAGCCTGCACGTGCAGCATGGCCAAGCCACAGAGGAAATCATATTCAGAAGTATGTATCATGATATTCGAAGAATAATCATTGATAATCGAATAACCTACTGTAAAACGATAATAAAAGTGACAGGAAAAAAAACACAAAGGGGACCCCGCAAAGGGCACACGACACCCACTTGAATAATAAAAGGAATGGAATCAAAGGTAGCCCGCAGGGCGGTGTGACAAGAAAAGGAGGTGCCGGAAGCACTAGCAAACAAACACATCAAAAGGCAAGGTCCTTACTAAACACAAACACTCAAAAGGCAAGGGCGCAACGCAGGTGACAGGCACCCAGAAAGAACAGTCAAAGAAACACTTGCAAGTGCGGGCGATGTAAACGATTCTTCACAGCAGACAGAAAAAGAGATTATGTAGTGCAGTCATTCACGCCTTAAGTTGGGTTCGAGGTTTTTGAAGGGTCAACCCAACTTAAGGCGCGAACCCAACTTAAGCGTGAATGACTCTACTAAATTCTACTCATTTGAACTAAAGATACTAAAACATACTATTCTGACCTACTTTGGACTTAGAATGCCAAAATCCTATCCGACCCAACTTAAGGCGTGAACACAACTTAAGCCAACCCAACTTAAGGCGTGAATGACTGTATTAGATAGTGGAAGAGAGCAAGTAAGAGATACTGTAGTATTAGAAATTAGTAGAGAGTAAGTAAGAGATACTGTAGAATTAGACAGTAGTAGAGAGTAAGGGATACTGTAGTATTAGATACTATCATAGGCAGTAATATATCACGTGTGTGTCACCCAAGGCACGTGGCGGCGCCACCTGTCTCCCACCTGGGCACGCAGAGGCTAGGATCTTCACGTGGGTCGACGCTGCTGCATATTCTGAAAGCTAAGTGTAATACTTTTATCTTATACTATTACTGCGCCCGCCCGCGCATGCAGACGCCAGTTATATCTTACACTGGACTTATATTTAAATGTAGTTTACTATTACCGTATCCTCTTGGGGTTGTGAGTGAACCCTGGGTATGCCCCTAAAACCCCTCAAGCTCCGGGAGAGGCCTTTATACTCTCCCAATGCGGCGCCTCGAAATGTGTTCCAAGCCTAGATCTGGACCATGGGGCAGCCTTATTGCATCCGCCACGCTTTGGCTGTGCCGAAGCTCTATTGCACCCACAGTTGCACCCGCGCCATGACGCGGAGAGAGCGCTCTGTGGCCTGCCCACTTAATAGGGTAGTGAGAGAAGCTAGGGCGCCCTCCCTCCTTCTCACTGTTTCTATGGGTTGAAGGTTCCTCTATTGGTACCCACGTGACACAGTCTACGTGATAATTAATGAATGAATCAATCATTGTACCCACCCGGGCATGCAGACGCCAGCATCGGGATGAGCTCTGCCTTGGGCCCCGCCTGCGCGGCCTCCCTGGCGCGCTGGTACCTGCTGGCAAACTCTGCGGCATTCTCCATGAGCGCCACGTCGCGCGTGCTGCTCGTGTCGTAGACGGCCGCCACGCCCAGCGACTTGAAGAAGGATGTCAGCCGCTGGATGGCCTGGGACGGTTGGGGACAAATAGCAGGGAAGAGTGGCAGAGAGCAGTGCAAAGCAGTGCAAAGGGGTGACTGGGACGGTCACTTGAACAAGGCCGAGAGACCTTGGATGGCAATGCTGGGGGTAACGTGACAAGATACGGGGGACCAGGTTGAGGTGATGACACAGTACAGCACGAGTCGCAGAAGATACAATACAGCAAGCAATCAAGCACAAGGAGAAGAAGGGTGAGCAGGCACAAGGAGTTGAAAGAGGTAAGCGGCTGGGGGCGTTAGGAAAGCAGGGGGGTGACGTGTGGCGTGGCAGCATAACAAAGCACGAAGCAATTTCTAGCAAAAGTAAAAAAAAAAAAAAAAAGAGAGCAAAGCGCTAGGGCTCCACAAGGCAACCGCCCAAGCGTCACAGCGACATAATACTCGGAAACCATAACAATAGTGCATGGTATAGAAGGGAAGCCATGCACTCATTACTCACCCACAACGACACGAGACACACACACACACACACACACACACCACCACCACCACCACCACCACCACCACCACCACCACCACCACCACCACCACCACCACCACCACCACCACCACCACCACCACCACCACCACCACCACCACCACCACCACCACCACCACCACCACCACCACCACCACCGCCACCACCACCACCACCACCACCACCACCTCCATCGGGCGGACGCCATCGTGCAAACAAAACTCCGCAGCACACATGCACATCAAGTGGGCACCACCCAC